>CAMZMU010000095.1:25060513-25660513 GCA_947311845.1 Poa pratensis | reverse complement strand
ACTCGCATTAAAAGACCATGTGGCGGTCATACCAGATGACATTGGTCATACTTGATGACATTGGTCATATTTGATGACATTGAGACGCCTCGCTCAACTCGATCACTGGATGACAGACAACGTTACCAGGTGCAAATGGTTTGTCATAGACTATGTCATGAAAGGAGAATCATTCACCTTCATGAATTCTTGATTGCAGAATCTAGAAGATGAAACAGATCACCGAAAATTCATCAATGATAATGGGGTATATATGATATACATGTTATGAATGTTTTAACTTAACAAGTACTCTATGAAGTGATTAAGTCTTGATGCTGGTCCTGTTTAGTGAAACAAGATTTTCTGCTTGAGTGGCTTGGAAGGATGAGGAGACAATGTGTGTTGATGATGGCAGGCAAACATGTTGCGATGGCCATAGACACTCTCTCTCGACATCCGCCATTTGGATTAATTTGGATTTGAACAAATATTCCTTTTGATCGCTTGTTAGCATGATCATTATAAGTCTGTCTCCCTCTTGCGAGACAATCGTTCATATCTATTAGTGATAAATCGTTGTCCTACATTTATGAGCGATATCTTTAATGATCGTACACCGATCATGAATGGAATGTTCGTATGTGAATCTAGATGGTAGTGGTGACATTTATAACATTAAATGCCAAAGGATACAAACTTAGTAATGACACCACATTCATGTGGCACTAACGTTATGAGTCATGTCAAAGTTATAAGCATACAGTAGCTCCATTCTGATGGATCTCCGAGTCTTGAGATGTGTATGCTATGATCTCTGCCGTTGAGAATGAACTGTGGGTGCATGTTGACAGATCGCGAATGGTCGCTGAGATTGATGATCTGTATGCACCGTAAATCAGGTTTTCTGCTCAACTAAGATGGAAGAGAACACTCGCATTAAAAGACCATGTGGCGGTCATACCAGATGACATTGGTCATACTTGATGACATTGGTCATATTTGATGACATTGAGACGCCTCGCTCAACTCGATCACTGGATGACAGACAACGTTACCAGGTGCAAATGGTTTGTCATAGACTATGTCATGAAAGGAGAATCATTCACCTTCATGAATTCTTGATTGCAGAATCTAGAAGATGAAACAGATCACCGAAAATTCATCAATGATAATGGGGTATATATGATATACATGTTATGAATGTTTTAACTTAACAAGTACTCTATGAAGTGATTAAGTCTTGATGCTGGTCCTGTTTAGTGAAACAAGATTTTCTGCTTGAGTGGCTTGGAAGGATGAGGAGACAATGTGTGTTGATGATGGCAGGCAAACATGTTGCGATGGCCATAGACACTCTCTCTCGACATCCGCCATTTGGATTAATTTGGATTTGAACAAATATTCCTTTTGATCGCTTGTTAGCATGATCATTATAAGTCTGTCTCCCTCTTGCGAGACAATCGTTCATATCTATTAGTGATAAATCGTTGTCCTACATTTATGAGCGATATCTTTAATGATCGTACACCGATCGTGAATGGAATGTTCGTATGTGAATCTAGATGGTAGTGGTGACATTTATAACATTAAATGCCAAAGGATACAAACTTAGTAATGACACCACATTCATGTGGCACTAACGTTATGAGTCATGTCAAAGTTATAAGCATACAGTAGCTCCATTCCGATGGATCTCCGAGTCTTGAGATTTTGATCTTATGACACTTGCAAAGATAACTAAGACACCGTTTTCTAGAAATGGGCATGTAACTTATTGAAAATCATACATAATTGATGTGTGTGGATCAATGAAGTACTTCAACATGTAGTGGAAATCATTATTTAGTAACTTTACTAATGATTGATTTAAGTAGATATATGGGTATCCACTTAATGAAATACTGGTTTGAAAAGTTTGATGAAATCAAATAAGTTCAGAAGTAAAGTAGGAAATTAAACTTAACAAGATAATCAATTTCCTGCGATACAGATCGAGGAAACAAATATTTGAGGTATGAGTTTGGCATATCATTGAAAGACTTGTGAGAATAGTTTCCACAAATTACGCCGTATGGAACACCACAATGTTATGGTGTGTTAGAACGTCGTAATCACACGCTATTGGATTGTGTGTGATCAATAAAATTTCTTATCGAATTTTTATGATCATTAGAGTCGTATGGTAGGAACAAAACATTCACTTTAGATAATAGGGAAACCATCTAAATCCATGGAGACAATACCATATGTGTTATGACATGACTTTTAGCCTAGATTGTCGTTTCGGTATTTTAGCGTTTTGATACGATCAAACCTAAAATGGATAAACCTTTGTAGTGTACCTAAAGAATTAGTTGGGTACGTGTCTCACGACAAGAAGGCAAAATTGTTGCTTGAATATATCTTACTAAAGAAATAGTTTCTTGTCCGAAGGTATAAGTGGGAAAGAAAGTAGAGCTAGACGGAGTTAATGAACTTCCTCTCCAGACATCAGAGTGACACAACGGAAATTGTTACGATACCGGAAACTGTTCCGGTATCATCCTCCACAGATGAAAGAAAGCTAATGATAATGATCATGATGCTTTAAGCTCGTACTAAAATCGTAGGCATACGAGAATGGTTACCACACTATGTGCTACGACTATTTTGTTATGAAACATCATGTTGATGGAACATGAAAATACCTACGAACTACAAAGAAGCGATGGTGGACCTAAGTCCGAGAAATGGCTATGAGCCATAAATAATCCGAGATAAAATCCATGTAAAATGACTAAGTAATGACTTAGGTATATTTTCTTGATGGCATTCAGGCCATTGAGAGTAAATGGAATTTTATGATAAAATAGACGCTGGCGGAAAGACAACCATCTATAAGGATCAATTTGTCATAAAACAGTTTTGACAAATTCAAAAGTTGACCGCAACGAGATTTTGTCTCAGGTGGCGATGCCTTAGTCTGTTTAGGATTGTTCTAGCCATTATTTTCAATTAAGAAATTGATAAGGGGATAAAGAAACCATGTTCCCTAATGGAAACATTAAGAAAGGGTTGTAATCGGTACAACAGGTAGGTTCGGTTGATCCTAAGGATGCTAGACATGTATGCAAACTTCAGTTGTCCATTCATGGGCTGAAGCAAGCATATCGGAGCTGGAATCTTCACTTTGATAATGTGATCAAAGGATTTTGGAGTCGTCCAAAATAATTGAAGAAACCTGCATTTATAAAGAAGTGAGTGGGAGCTAAGTAGCTTTTCTTGATCTTATATGTGAATGGCATATTTGAGTGGGAGCTAAAAGGAAATTCCTTTGTCTTATATGCGGAAGGCATATTTGAGTGGGAGCTAGGTGTCATTCCAAACTTTATATGTAATGACATATAGAGAATGATACAGATCCTCTAGTAAAGTATGAATGATTATTTGAGTGATTAAATTTTCTGTGAATGAAGTTTAGAGTATTAGGCTTCAGATCTGTAATTTGTATAGATCAAGAGGGCTTAATAACATTAGGTTAGGAATATTTTTCTAGGTCAAGATTCTGAAATGTTTCATAATAGAACAAGCGAAGAAAAAGGTTCTTAGTTGTATGACTAGATAAAATATTAAGTTTCAGTGATAGTTATTGAAAGAACTGGATGTCCAACATCCTCTATGCCTCAGACATAGATTCTATCATACTGAAAACTCGACTTGGTGTGACACAAGTTCTTGGTTGAAGAACGGGTTCTAGAGTGATCCCTGGATGGATCAATGAACAAATGTTAAGTATTTCCTTCAGTGTCTATAGAGAACTGAAGATATGTTTCTCGTATGGGTGAGAGTGAGGAGACAACTTGCCGTAAAAGGGTTATGATGATGCAAGTTATGACACTGACCCATACGGTTAGAAATCTCATACATGAGAAGTCCTTTGTTTTGAAGAAAGGGTTAGATTGCGAAGTTGCATATGAATGCACTATCGTAGAAGGGTTAGCTTGCGAAATTGCATATGAATGCACTGTCGCATGATCTACATAGGTATAGCAATATATGGCTATTTCGGAAGTAGCAAGTGTGATTGGACTGTGCAGTTTTCCCGAGCATGTCTAGTTTTCCTTAATAGATCTCTTAGACTTTTAGGGCTCATGCTATGCGAAATTTTGAGTCTCACTCCATCGACAAAGCATATATTTCACCGTTATCATAAGATACGGGATGATGTCAAACTAGGTGACATAAAAGTGTTGCAAAGCACATACAGATCTCAATGTGGGATATCCGTTGACTTGCTTCCTCTTCCACGAGACGAGCATGCACCAATATTGCTATAGGTGTTAAGCTTTTACCAAGTTGTAAACTAGATTAAATTGTACTCTAGTGCAAGTGGGAGACTGAAGGAGATATGCCCTAGAGGCAATTAATAAAGTGATTTTATTTGTCATATCTCAATTGTTCATAATATGTTTTAATACCATGCTATAACTGTATTAAGCGGAAACATTAATGCACGTGTGGTATGTAAACAACCAGGTCCCTAGTAGCCTCTATTTAACTACTCCCTCCGTTCCGTATTATAAGTCGCCGACCGATTCATGTACAAATTTCTTTACGCTACGAATATTTCCAACTTTCCCAAAATACCCGACCACTTTCCTCTCTCTCTCGATGGCTCCTACACCACCCTCTCTGTCGCCGCTCCCCACCGCCCTCTCCCTCTGGCTCCTCCACCACCCTCTCCCTCTGGTCGCCGTCACCGCCGCCCCCAACGCCCTCTCCCTATGGCTTGCTGTTGCCGGTCCCCATCGCCCCGTTTCCTCTCTGAATGTGGAGGTCAAAGATTGCATTTTTATGCATAGGTGAAGAGATCCTTGGCGAGAGCGGCGCTGGATCTGCGTGCGCCGGAGGATGGAGAGGCCGAGGCCGGCGAGGATGGCGAGGAAGTCGGGTCTGAAGCGGCGCCGAAGCAGCGCAGAAGGTGGGCACGTTGCGGGCGGATCCACACGTTGGATGTGACCAAAAAGCAAGGCGAGCGAGGGGGTTGTGGTGGGGAACGGCGGTGAGAAGAAGGTGGAGGACGGCGGCGAGAAGAAGCCGGCGCCGGCACCTGCGTCAAGAGGAGACCTCCGTCCTGGATTTCTCCATCATGTGTTCTTCTTCGTCAAATGAGACCTCCGTCGACACCACCAAGTACTACTTCTCCATCATGGGTATGACCTCTCTTCTCCGTCATGCGCTCGGCTTATTGCTGTCAGAAATATTTGGGCACAAGTACATCCTCTGGCAAACCTTGCTTGCTGCGAGTGCTTGCTTATTGTCAATAGTAGCAGTAGCTTTACTGAATATTGGAGTACCAATATGACTCCAATATTGGAGTGCAGCAGTGCTTGCTTGGTTGCTTACGTGCCTTACTTATCTCATGGTGTTAAAATTGCTTCACATCAAATTAAAATTGGAAACTAACTTGAAAGCTGCAACTTAACTTTATATTTTTGCAGTATTGAAATTCTGTACTGAGATTCTGTTATGCATTTTTGCAACTTAACTTTGGATTTGTGTACTGTAACTTGGAGTAGTACTAGGAGTATTTCTATTTAAAATTGGAGTAGTACTTGGAGTACTGCATGGATAACTTGGAGTATTTTTGTGCTTGTACTGCATGAATAACTTGGAGTAAAATGCAGACTTGTGTGTATTTCCTGTCAGTACTCTGAGTAGCAGGAGCTTTGCTTGCTTGCTGCATGGATAATTGAGGATTGCTTCTGCTTTACTTGATTGAAATACGAGTAGTAGTTGCTGCTTGCTGATAAACTGAAATGTGATAAACTGATGTCAGTCCGTGGAGTAATAAAAATTTGTGTGTATGAAGATTGAGTAGCAGTTTCCTCTCTGTATGTGTAAGTGCAGTAACAAAATTTTGATTACTGTAGTGGAGTCGAGTAGGATTTTGATTAGTGTACTTTTTCAGTACTTCTTGTTGCTTGAGCAATCTGGAAAATGCGTGCAATCTGAATGTTTGTGTGTGCTTGTAACTTGCAATCTGATTTTGATTCCTGTAGCTTGCTACTGCTGCCAGTAACTTTGTTACTGCTGCTAGCAAGTGCTTGCTTGCTGTGATTGTTACTGCTGCTAGCAAGTGCAGTAACACACATACTCATACATTAACTTACAGGAGTAACATTGACTGAATGTTTTCAAGGCTATATTGTTCTGTAAATTGCTGGAAAAAAAAAGACTGAATGTTTTCAGTACGGGAGTACATAAATACACTTGTTTCACTATATTGTTCTTGTTTTGCTATACTGTTGAATGAGCAACTTGTTTCGCTATATTGTTCTGTAAATTGCTGATGGTTCTTGTTTCCACTCTAAGTTCTGCTCCTGGCTGTAGCATAAATACACAACGAGATTCCATAACAAATGTTGCTTGCTGGAATAAACTTGTGCTTGCAACAGATTCCATAACAAATGTCGGCTACATCTTTGATGATTTCTTGTGTTTGAGGTGGACTGAAATTTAGATCGGGCAGTACCATTGTTGCTGATGTTTCTGTTGTGCTGCAGGTGATTCCCTCTAAGGCTGGAACAAGTGGGAGGCGACAAAGAAACCGGCGTGCTCTGCTTCTGCTGGTGGGAGCCGGCGTGTTTCTGTTCCGGCGATCAGGAAACAGAGGGGATGAACCTGTGGTGGATCTCGGGCGTGCTGGTGGTGCTCCGGCAGTCGAGCAGTTGGATCCTGATGGCGACGCAAGGAGTGGGGCAGGGAGGACACGGCGACGCGGGGAAGAAGCACGTCTGACGTTGCTCACGCGCGAGCACGGATGCGCGCCTGGAGGTGTTCGCGACCTGGGCTGCGACGGCGGCGATCTGCGCGCCTGGAGTGCTCGCGACCTTGGCTGCGACGGGGGCTGGAGGTGCTCACGATCTGGGCTGCGACGGCGGCGATCTACGCCCCTGGAGGTGCTCGCGACCTGGGCTGCGACGGCGACGAGCCTAGAGGTGCTCGCGACCTGGGCGGCGACGGCGACGAGCCTGGAGGTGCTCGTGACCTGGGCTGCTGCGGCCCGATTCAGATTTTAGATCTAAATGATCGGTTCGCCCGCATGACTTCGGGAGGGTAGTGTCTGTAATTTAATAAAAAACTGGGGGTATGCATGTCTTTGGACAGTTTTTCACCTGGTCGGAACTGTGTCTGGAACGACTTATAATACGGAACGGAGGGAGTAGTTCGTTGGGTAACAGATGATCAAGGTTTCCTGATCATGGACAATCATGTCGGTTGACAACGGAGTCATATCATTGGGTGAATGATTTGATGGACATACCCAAAATATAGAAACATAGTGTTCATACCTTTGACCGTGAGATCATATCAAATCTCTGCTTCTGGAAGGTGCAGCTGATCGCATCAAATGACATGTCTTATATAGCGTGACAATAAAGTTGACACTTTTGGGTATCGGAAGGAAGCAGTAGAAGCGAGTGATCAAGAGCGGGAATTGCCAATCCACATAGCAGGATAGATACTCTGGGCCCACTCGTGAGATTACATCAATGAGCTTGCAAGCATGTGACTAGGTCACGAGGATGTAATATCACAGACGAGTAAAGATAGATTTGTCGATGACGAGGTCATGCTCGGTAATCGTGACACCGGAGAACGACACTCGGACAATCTAAGTATCGCTAGGCAAGAGGATGAGACTGGATGTCTAAAGGTTCAAACGATAAAAGACATTCATGGACGCACAGGGGCTATCATGGGTATCCAGATCCCGCTGTTAGTCATTGATCGGAGAACGTGTCTCGATCATGTCTGAAGTGATCCCGAACCGTGGGGTAACACACTTAAGGGTGGGTAACTATTAGATTGGATTTAGAGAGAAAAGAAACCGGAGACTTCGGAAGTGTTCCGGACATGTCCGATGGTGATCGGAGTGCAACGAAATATGTTTTGGGGTCCGAATGAATTAAATAATATGTATTTAATATTAATAAGTGTTATTAGTAATTAAATATATTTTTTATTTAATTTAATTCGAATTTTAAAGGCATTAAACCTAAATGGGCCTTAGAGGCCCATTAGGGAAAAACCCCAAAAAGGAAAAGAGAAAAAAAAGGGGGAGGGCCGGCCGGCCTGGCTGGGCCGAATAGGGCCCACCAGGGCCGGCGCACCCTCCATGGACGGCCGAGCCATGTGGGAATAGCCCTACATGGCTTAGCCAATGGAGGTGGCCTCCTTCCTCTCCTTTAAATAGGGGACCCCCCATGCCTTTGAAGATACACCAATCCTTCTCCTTCTTCTCTCCTACCTTGAGCGTGGTTCCATTTCCGGAGCTGCGTACGAGGAGGAAAGTCGCTC
Organism: Poa pratensis; assembly: GCA_947311845.1. NCBI lineage: Eukaryota > Viridiplantae > Streptophyta > Magnoliopsida > Poales > Poaceae > Poa > Poa pratensis. The sequence continues at coordinate 25,652,188 of CAMZMU010000095.1, read as the reverse complement.
CACTATACGCACACCGCCATGCTGCTAGATCCATTCTTCCACTTCCGCGGCTCTGCTGGATCTGGAGCCCGGAGGTCGTCATCCACACCGTACGTGTGTGGAACCGTGATGCACCATTTTTTGGTGATGGGAGCTGTCTTCTTCCACTACACGACCCTGAGGTCGGCGCTGTCGTCTCCACCGACAACGTTTGTGCGGGAACGTAATCCCGCTTCCGGTCTACAAGGGTATGTATTCTGATCTCCTCCGTATTCGTATATCTGCATAGTATAGATCTTGGCTAGTTTAAGGTTATCGTCGGTAGATTTTTTTTTTCTGTCCATACTTCAATACGCCGATGATACAATTCTCTTTATGGATCATGACATCGAAAAAGCTAAAAACCTGAAGTTAATTCTCTCAGTATTCGAGTATTTGTCGGGGTTAAAGATAAATTTGTTGGAGATATGCCCTAGAGGAAAATAAATAATAAGGATTTATTGAATTATCTCATTAAGTTTATAATTAGTTTTATACTATGCTATAACTGTATTAATCGGAATTGTTAATACACGTGTGGTATGTAAAACAAACCAGAGTTCCTAGTTAAGCCTCTATATAAGTCAATGGATGATCGTGATTTCCCGATCATATTGATTCATAACAGTTGATGGTGGAGTCATTTTATTAGTGGAATAATTTGATGGACATTACCCACCAAAGTATTGCAAAAGGATCGTATCACTAAGTTCAACACTGCAATAGGAAAGTAACGTGATAGCTTATTCCTTAGACCGTGAGATTATACCAAGTCGCTGCTTCTGGAAATACTTTGATCGCATCAAACGTCAAATCTTATATAGTGTGACAATAAAGGCGACACTTTCGGGTATTGGAAGGAAGTAGTCAGGGCGAGTGATCAAGAGCGGGATTTGTTCATCCGTATGATGGAAAGACACTCTGGGCCCAGTCGGTGAGATTATATCTATAAAGCTGCACAGCGTATGACTAGGTCATTGGAGATATAATATCACGGAACGAGTTAAAGCATCCTTGTCAGTAACGAGATAAAACACAACATAGGATGTTAAAGATAGTATCTCGGATAAAGGTATTATCGATGGAACAAAGGGAATAAACATATCATGTTAACGGTTCAACGCCGATTTATTCTGGAATGCACAGGGGCCATCACTGTCATCCAGGGCTCCCTGACGGTCATTGGCGAGCGAAGGGTCTCAACCATGTCTGGAGTTTTCCCGAACCGTAGGGTAACACACTTAAGGTCTTGAAGACGCTAGGAGAACGTTTTGGAAATATCGGAATAATTTAGGTATAGAGAAAAGAGGTTCCGGAAAGGTTCCGGCAAGAACGGAAGTGTTCCGGGAAGACCGAAGTGAGTTCGGAGTGATTAGGAAATTGTTTCGGAGTCACGGGAGATTAAATATTATGTAAATATATTAATTATAGAATTATATAGTTATATTAATTTAATATTAAATAAAAAAGGAGAAAAAGTGGGCAACCCACCTAGATGGGACAAACCCTGGAGGAAAAGGCCCAAGTGGGGGACTTCCCCCCCGAGGAGGTGGTGCGGCTGGGCCCTAGGGGCCCATGCGGCTGCATGGGGGTGCGGCTGGGCCCCATGGCCGGCGCACCACCCCCTCCTCCTCCTTTGTTGTTTAGTCCCACATGGACAATTGGAGGAGAGGTGCAATCCCTCTCCTCCAATAAATAGGAGGCCGGATTAATTCAGAAAATACACAATAAATCCAGGAATTAATCTCGGTTGGCCAAGGCTTCTCCCTTTGTCCACTTCCACCCTCCCCGTCTCTCGACGTATGCAGTCCTGCGTTTGGATTGCGTATACGTGAGACCTATATACCGCAGTACGCCGTTGTGATGCGGGATTCCACCCAAAGTTCTCGCTTCCGCTATCTCGGGTGGATCGGGGAGCCCAGAATTCATCGTCAAGGTCCGTACGTGTGCGAGTAATCGGAGGTGCTGTTCACTCAGGCTCGGCACCGGAGCATCGTCGTTGTGCCGCCTCCTTCTTCGTCGCGCCAAGTTCTCCGTGACCTTGAGGTCGGCTACGTACGTCTTCATCGGCAACGCTTGTGCGGGAGCGTATTTCCCGCTTATCGGTCTGCGAGGGTACGTGTCCGATAACTTCTCCGTTACAGCATTACTAGATAGATAGATCCTGGCTAGTTTTTTGTGTTGCGATAGTTAGAAAAATTATTGTTTTCTGCTACGAATCCCCAACAGTGGTATCAGAGCCGATCTATGTGTAGTATTGCTGGTACGGTTAGAACACATGTTGAATGTGGGCATCGATTCTATAATTGTTACCCTCTCGCGTGCACTTGCTAATGTTGTTGACATCGAGTTGATGAAGTGGCCCGGACCGATCTTACGCATACGCTTACGCGAGATTGGTTTCGCAACTAACATATGGCTTGTACCATATATGCGGCTAGCGGGTGTCTGTTTCTCTCTCTTTACATGGCTTAGCATTTTCAATGGAGGGTCCTGAAAAGGGTGTAATAGAGACAATTATTTAATCGATGTTGTGGTTGTATGTTCGTAGGTAAGAAACGGTTCTTTCACGAAAACCCTAGCAGCCACGTAAAATATGCAAAAGTTAAAGTACAGAGCGTCTAACTTTGTTTTACGGTGGGGTATTTTAATATGACATGGTTACGGTAAGTTTTATGTTATCGGAGGCAAAAGGTGGCACCGTAGATTCGGAGCACCGCCGGGGGCGCGCCATGGAGACCAAAGCGCGAGGCCATGTCATATCGCAGTTCATTACATTATTTTGACTAGGAAAAATGCCCGTGCGTTGCGACGGGTTAGGGAAAAATAAACTTAGAGTCTTCTTGGTTTTGTCGCTTTGTAACACAAAATCTGTGTATCCGCTGCATCTGTTAAATTTTCAGTCGAGAGTGGAAAACTCGCTTGGTTCTTACTTTTAGTATTTTTTCTTCCACGGTTTTCCTTAGAAAATATATTTTATACTCCCTCCGTTCGGAAAAGGATGTCACAAAAATGAACTATAGATAGACCATTATTGTGACATCCTTTTCCGAACGGAGGGAGTAAAAGTTTCATTTTCTGTCCTCTTATCTTTTTAAGAATTAGAATTTTATTTATTTTCTCTCCACAAAATTTCCATGCTGACATTCCACAAAGTATCTAAATACACATCCATATAACAAAAATATGGCATATTGGTTAATGTTTTTTCCATCTTTAACGTGTACCCTTCTCTTACCTGTGTTTTGGTCAACCTTTATTGTCTTCACTACATTGTCTAACAATTGAAACCAGCTTGAATGCATAAGTGCAAATTACTCCTAGCGAGCGACATAAACAGTCCTTCTTGTGCAAAGCAACAAACAATATACCCTTTCTATTCTGTCACGAGCTTGCAGCACCAAAGCTTTGGAGCCGATGCTCTTATCAGTGAGCTTTTGGTAAGGTTAGGCGTATATGTGTAGAAGCCACCGATCTGCAGACTTCCACAAGGAGAAAGCAGTGTCCTTCATATAAGATTGCGATCGGTTTTATCGGCAGTTCGTCAGTGAACTTGTAAGCCCTTTCAAGCTGACCTGATCGTGCTAGCAAATCAGTCACACAACCATAGTGCTTTACCCTAGAGACGATCCCATACTCAATCGTCACATGTGAGGCAGGATAGGACGCGCCCTGGCTATGAGACTTCTTCATCGTCGTCGAGATCAAAACACTGGATGCAGGTTTACATCATGCTTCCACAGACATCGCATGTGATGCATCATTGATCGGGATGAATGTTGGCCGCACCACGTCTGATATGTTTGCAATCCAGTTTAGCAGTCGAGTCCGTGTCCAGGTAGTCTTTGTGCGACACCACGGGCGGACGGCCATGTGCAGAGGACTACGCCGTCAGTTAGCCGGCCTTCGCGTCCGATCCACGGGTACCGCGGAAACAGGAGAAATAGATTGATACATAGCTTTCATCACGCTGATGTGATGATGACGTATCATGTACAAATACGTATGCTATACGTGGACAATACATGCCGCACCGGCTCATGCAGAACCCCCTTGTACGAGCAGCTGCGCGACGCCGTGCCCTTTACTGGCCTCGCCGCGGCCGGTAGCGCCGGGAGCTGGGACAGTGTCAGGCTCCTCCCAAGCAAGCAACCATCGGGAACCTCGGTTTCGAAGAGCTTCATGGCGAGCGAACTCCAGCGATTAGTGCGATCGATGTCGATCCAAGGAAGAGTTAGTTAGGGGCGGCGATCGGCACCGTGTTGCTGCCCACCCCAGCCTCTCCATGGCGCACATCGGTCCGGCTCGAAAAATTTCGATCGAAATCGAGCTTGTAGCCCTGTACACGACGTCGGCGCGCATCAGTTGCAGTCGTGCTGCTTCGACGGGGAGCCTTCGTTACCGTCGACGGCGTTGCTGCTGTCCAGCTAGCTCTAGCGTTATGGTATAGCTCGTCGCCCCGTCAGGGTCTTCGGGAAGATCGCGGCAAGGTGCGACTTGAGTCGTGGCCACGAGACGTGTTTCGATCGCTTGTTGGTTGTTTCCCCGTCCACGGGGTTCTGTGCGATTTGATCCGCGCGGGGTTGTGTGGATTATATGGATGAGACGCCTACGTTACACAGCCGCCATCTTCCATCTAATCGAGTCGGTTTCAAAATCCAATCCGGCACGTACTCATCTTTTTCTTTCGGGGAAAGAAAGGCTACGACGTACGAAACCAAACGACGACGACAAGAAACGCTCTAACGGACGAAAATTTAGAGGAAGAAACACTCCTCCCTTTATTATTAGGTATAGATATTGTTTGTTGTGTGTGCATCTTATTTGATTGCTTATATTAAGATATACAACGGTATTAATAATAGGATGATCCCTAATTAAATACCAAAATTGTGATCTCCCTTAGTGTGCACCACCAATAAAGTTCTACGTTACGGGGTACGCCGCATTGCGGTTACACTCGTTTCTTCGTTCGCATACAGTGGGTGTAAGCTACGTTGGACACGCAAATACACTAAAGTCAGATTGGCGAGCCTAGTATGTACAGACATAGCCTCAGAACACGGGAGATCGAAAGATCGAGCATGAGTCGCATGATTGTTGCGATTGGTACTTCGTTGTCTACCTTTGAAATTATGCTGTCGGCCTTGTTGATGGGGGTCAATGTAGTGGATTAGGATCGTGTAATCACTAAGATTTTTTGGGGATGATTTTCTTAGTGGAGTGTGTTTCATAATGTGATTATTAAAATAAACTCATATTATTATTATAAACTTAGCCTTATTCGTTCGTTGCAAATTATCTCTGTAGATCATGTCTTACCCTAAGGAAGAAAGTCTTGAGTTCAATCATTTTATTAGAAAAGAGAATCTCCGAAACGATGGATCCAACTTCATGACGTGGTACAGAAACCTGAAAGGCGTCCTCTACCAAAACAACATTTCTTACATGATAGAAGAATTCTTAGGAGATAACCCAGGAAACTTCGCAACTGCAGAGGCGAAAGAAGATTTTCGTCAACGTCGTGACATCTTCATGAGTGTTCAATACATGATGTTCGGCTGCATGGATCATGAGTTGAAAAATGAGTTTCGCCACATGGAGCCTTTTGTGATGATAAATGCTCTTAAAACTTGGTTTGTAAAACAAGTGAAACTTGAGCAGTTCAAGCAGCTGGATAATTTTCTTTCACTCAAGATGGAAGAACATACCTGCTTGGAAACACATTTGTGTAGGATGTTTGACATTCACGATGATCTCACAAACATGTGCGGCTACTGGATGGCGGATACTTTTGCGATACAGGCAGTGTTGCGTTCTCTACCTCCTAGGTATAAGGAGCTTGTCGATGAGTATGTGATTAAGAGTGAGTCAATCCTCTTCACTGATTTCCTGGTTGAAATCAAGGATGTGAAGGTGGAACCCATTGAAGGAGAAATTTATGACACGCAAGGTATATTTGATATACAAGTTATAATTGTTATTTCTTGCACTTGTTAATACTAAAGTATTTGATGCTTATGTTCTGTTTTATTGAAACAGCACCAGAATATAACAGGATTGCTACAGAGTACGACATGATGTTGCGGAATGATGGCAAGCAAAAGAGTTGATGGCCAAGGAGTTTCAAGCCCATAGTTATCAGTTTTTGATTAGTAGTTTTTGAATAAGAGTTTTTTAATCGATTTTGAGAGTGATTGTAATAAATGTGTCTTGCATTCGGTGAGACAAGTTATTCATATTTGTAAGGGAACAAGCAAGTTGTTTTTATTATAAATAAAGTTTCTTATGGTCACATTTCGATTATGAACAAGTTATTCATGTATTAATCTCAATGATAGCACGGTGGATATAATTGCTAAAATAAAATCCTTAGTCAATAATTATATACACTACCGAATTTAATCATATTAGTGTTGCAAATATTTTGGATGTGATCTTGTGTATTTGCATACGACATGATGATTGAAAACATTGATGTATCAATGTGAGAAGAAATTTAATTTGAAATCATGCAAGATGATTGTTAAATTAAATTGTGTAGTGAATATTATTATTGTAATCTTTTACTGTATGTCTAAGTAAATAAAAGTATTTGCTAAAAGATACAATTGTATGAAATCATTTGATTAGATCAAAAGGATTTTTCGGAGAAAAGGAGGATATAAAATCAGGATATTATAATTGGATTATAATAAAGATTTTAAAGATTTATTTTATCATAGAAGACTTGTGAAATTTTGGTTCACAAATTATAATAATACATCAAGCATGTTGATTTATGTGAATATTATAATCATACTCTATTTTAAATAAAGTATGGTCTTAAAAGGTATCTCTTAAAGGATTAGATGTTTCATTAAAATTAGTAAACCCCTTATTTTGAAATCTTCACCTAAAATTCGTTTAAACGACAATATGTTGAGTGTCGTGGTTTATAGGATTATATGATAATACGAAACTATATACGAAATAGTTCTTTGTAAAATATTCATATGAGTGAATATATGTTTCATATGGCAAACACCGACGAGGGCAAAACTAGTATTACTAATTTGGTGATTTGTTGAAAACAAGTCTCAAGAAAGGATATGAAACAAAGTAAAAGCTTATATGAGGTAATTGACCTTGTTCGCATTATGTGAGAGATAATGTTTTCGGAACAAGCTCCGTGACAAAAAAACTCTACAGATGGAAATGAAAAATGATGATAAGATCATAATGTTTTCAAATAAGGAGCTTTTTATCAATAGTAGGAATTGAAGAATATTTTCTGTCCGGTCACAAATTAATATTCATGATTTAATAATCTTGTTACTAGAACAAGGGATACTTACGAAATACAAATAAATTAAGGTGATACCAAATTCGAATCATGACTAAAGAGTCATAAATCCAAAAGGTTGCATTTAAGATTATGGTAGTAAATGTTGCTTGAATCTTATTAAGTAAAAGGATTACTTGATTTTTCACATGACAGGTTGTGTGAAAAGAATGGAACTGTGAGAAGGACATGAAGTTAATTTTGTCATAGAGAATGTCTTGGACAAAATCAAATTGTTTGACTGCATTGGATGTAGACATGCGTAAGTCTTTTGGATTTATATTAGACAAGTATAATACATCGTGTTTGGAATTTTCGAATTGATGAATCATCAATGGATTTCGGTATTGACTGAAATATTGAAAGAAATTGTATTCGTATAATTTAAGTGGGAGTAGGACATCTCACCATATTAATATGCAAGTCATGCATTGTTAAGTAGGAACTTGTGGGCTACACAATATGAGATGTGATTGACATTTTGAGTGGGAGCATCATAAGTTACACAATCTCAAATGTGATTGATATTTTGAGTGGGAGCTAAGTCAGGTGTTTATATGTAAATGACATATAGTAAATGAATTAAGAGTAATTGTCGAATTACAATAAAATCATATATGATTTAAAACATCAGTGTCTATTTGAATAGATTGGAATGTTTAAAATAGAAGTCGAGGTGTTTTTCTGGATTAGATTATGAGAAGTCAGAAAGAGACGTGACAACCAGGAGGGCTAACCGATGCTGGCGGCATCCGAGTTCGGTAAAAGCCAGGAGGGCTAACCGACGCTGGCGGCATCCGAGTTCGGTAAAAGCCAGGAGGGCTAACCGACACTGGCGGCATCCGAGTTCGGTAAAAGCCAGGAGGGCTAACCGACACTGGCGGCATCCGAGTTTGGTAAAAGCCAGGAGGGCTAACCGACGCTGGTGGCATCCGAGTTCGCTAAAAGTCAGGAGGGCTAACCGATGCTGGCGACATCCGAGTCTGGTAAAGGCCAGGAGGGCTGAGAACCGACATAAAATGGTGCCCATGCAGGCAACATATTTCCGGTACAAATTGTCCATCTCGTTGTTGATTCGGGTGAGCTCGGTCAACCGGATGTCGCATTTGGCCTGGAGGGCATGGCGAAGACGACCAAATTACAAAGGCGCCCATGCAGGCAGGAGGCTATGCATATGGAGATGTTTTGGTATGCTTATTTATTTTTGTAAGTCTGGACCAGGAAGTGACGGATGGGACACGTGAACAGTGTTCTCTGACCGAAGTCAGTAAGGATGCAGGAATCGAGGGGTTGACGTCCGAGATCTCGGCGGATACTTCGGAAAAGCAGTATGGCCCGAGGAACAGACCGATGGATTTTCCGGGATATTGGTTCGGTGACCTGCAAAACATTGTAGCGCATATGGTTTCGGGTTGAACCTGATGCGGCCTTTCATCCGAGGCTGCAAGACCACATCAGCTTCGGGGACTACTGTCGGGAGGTTACCCCCGGGTAGGGTAAAGATGAGGTAAAGACATGTAAGGTTAAGGCAGTAAGCTGTCCAAGGTAACGATTGAGCAAGGACGCAGGAGGCGTCATCCGACGTAAGGTGTACGTCTGAGGTATATTCTCCGAGATATATCCTCCGAGGTATCAACCTCGGGGCAGTCAGCTAGCTACCACAGGAATAAGGTATTCTCTACCGAGGTATAGGATCAGGAGTGTTATCCGAGGTTGGCAGCAAGGATCGAGGCATGTCAGAGAGGTCACGGGCGCCGCAGAGCTCGTAGCCCGAAGCTTCAGAGGACGGCGAGGTCCGTCCACGGGTTTCCCGGAGGCTCGGGGGCCTAGGAGCTGACTTGGCTATTTCGGGAAAGGTCTACAGGCTAGACCTCGGCAGGCTACTGGAGTATGACCGGAAGAGGAAAGCTAGGCCTGTCCGGCCTGACAGTCCGGCCGTTGAGCTGGCAGGAGGCAGAGGCTTGTCTTCTACCTTTTGGCCATGCCATTGTCAGTTGTAGGCAGGGGTAAAAATGTACTTCGGCCTGTGTATATATGCGGCATCTCTACCTCCAGGGAGGAGGACGGCGAAAACCCTAGCTCATTTCCCCCTTCATAGTTTCATCCTCCATCTAGAGCTCTCACTTGGGGAGCATCATACAGCTCGAGGAGCACCTTGTATCTGAGAACAACACTGATATATTGAGAGAGGAAAGGCAGGAGTAGGGGTTTTACTTCCTCACGAAGGCCCCGAACCTGGGTACATCGTGGTGTCTTTTGTGTTCTTGGCTTTCTTGGTTCTTGTTCATGTTCTTGTGGTTTCTTGCATGTTCTTGCTTGTGCACATCTTGAGTGCATAAACCCTCCCCGGATTCCCCCAACGACCGTTCGGCCCCAACTAAGCCATACCCATGGCATCTGCCGTGATCCCACCATGACATCCTGGTTGAGAAAATCTCCATGTACTTCTGAGTGGCTGTTAGATTTCTCACCTATGGGTCTTGCTCCAAACCTGTAAACCTGCGAAGTTTTTGACCGTGCAAGACCAGTCTTGTTCCAGTAATGCTCCAGATGCTTGAGAATTGTGGCCCATGGTAGGACAAGGACTCTTGTAGTAGTCAGAAAAAGGTTCATGCCAACAACCTTCCTATCAATAGAAACAAGTGGACCACCTTCCCAAGCCTCTGAGATTTTACAATCAAGATATTCATCCTCAGATACCCTTGAATCACCATCCAATTCCACTTTCTTGGCTATTGTTTCACCAGAGACGCTATGCCCTATAGCTACTAATACCTCACCGAGGGGCAGAATTTGCGGTGGATGTTTGGAAGATCCAACCTGAGCATCAAGGTGCGCATGGACATTGACAACAGCAAAGTTGCGATCTAAATCGAATTCAGCCATCACCCCCATATACACTTCATTGCCTTCATGCCTCACTTGAATCTTCAAGTCATCATGGTCTTTATTTGTACCATTGAGAGCTCTAACCAAACTTGCAGAAGTCAGAAACCATGTAAGGTGGCACCCCTGGCGTTCCACAGCTATGCCCGAGCATGAGAATAAGATTGTGTCTCCATTGTACAAAGTAATAGAGGCGACACTTTTAGACCAATATGACACTGGCCAATCACTGGGCCCAGACGGAACACCTTGACAATAGTCCCCAAGGACGCAACCTGAGACCAATGATTCATTCTTGGAAGCTCTTCTGCTCTTACAAAAGCTTCTATTGAGCAAAACTCTCTTCCTTTGGGGAGGCTTCGGTTCCACGGCGGGATCTTGTACAGCCGGCGGATGTACGAGGCGGGGCAGGCACCGTGAGGCTCGTGGAAGGAAGGACGAGCCTACACATAGGCGGGGAGGGGCCGATTTTCAATGGCGGCAAGGTGGCTCGAGCGGCGGCGGCGAAACCCTAACGCCTCTCCTCCTCTCCGCAATAAATCTCAGAATTTTTTTTTACGTGCTAAATCTCAGAATTTTAATTGGGTAAGAAGTGAAAATTTAATTGGTCCAAATAAATAGGTTCACTTGTACTACCTCTGTTCCTATAGATAAAACGTTTTGAGAGTTCAATTTCAGCTCTCAAAACGTTTTAACACAGAGAGAGAGGCTCAGAAGGTCCAGTTCGTCGAAGTCATAGGCCTCGTGTTTGTCTTTTGTGATTCGTATCATTCACCATTTTTTTCAAGATTGAGTACGTCGGGAAAGATTTTGTATGAGTTTGCAATATTGTACGTACCAAATGATAGCATCCTAGAAGTCAAGTGTGTTAGCCCTATTAGTGCATCACCAAACTGTGTGGTTTCTATTCATCAATTTTTTGCCGAAAGGTACCAGAGTGCAGGAGGTCCATCTGACATCGCACCGCTACCTGCACACGCCCTAATCTCACGGTCGGCGCTCACTCTCCAGGGCACACACCAGTCCAGCACATGCATGTATAGTTTCACCTCCGCCCTTTTCTGTTGTAATCATTGTACCTCGTGTATACATGACATTGCCTATGATCAATATATACAAACACAATAATTTTCGGTAGGGTTATTGTTCAGCTGTGTAGCAAGTGAGATAGGTTAATTCTTGCTATATGATATAGAACATGAAATATATGTGTGATATTGAAGAGTGCCTGTGTCCCAATAGACTAGAGCGCATGTGCTCGTTATGAAGCGCTCTTCCCTCCATCTCCGCACACTAGTCGTTGAACCGACTCACACTGCAGATTCACCAACTTTACCGCACCATGATAATGTACGTATGCTTCATCAGTTTTGTGACAATCCCACAACGCCCCTCCTGTCAACGCCTCTATTTTGTCGTGCTCTTCTGAACCATATCAGAGAAGTACATAGTTGTGTTGTGTGAATGAACTCGAGATTCAAACACCATTGCGGACTCCAATAATTCGATGTTTGACCTCACCCATAAGAATTATCATACATGAGACATACAATGATACCTAGACAATGCATTGTACAGAAACGTCAATGTACAATGCATTGTCTACGTAGGTGCTTATAGAAAAATAACTATTTCACAAGTACCAATCAGGGCCGGGCCCACAGTAGTTCCAAGTGGTGCGGCCCGCACAGGGCCCATGATTTTTAGGGGCACAAATTTTTTTCTACCTTAGTATATATGTATAGCAAGACTGCAGGAATTTTCGAATTGGCCCATGAAGCATCCTAGCAGGCCCGCTGGCAACTGCGCGTCAATCTCCCTTGTTGGGCTCGCGTGCGAGCCAGCCAGCCAGGCCCTGGTGCGACCGATCGATTCAATCATCGATCGATTGATCGATCGTTCCCAGTACGCGAATACGAAACGGCCAGGGCGGAAGCGGCGAAGCGGACAGATTGGTCTCGTCGATTCCAGGCTCCCAGCCTTCTCGCCGACGCGGAAGCCCTCACCGAGTCACCGACGCCGTTTGCGGCTTGCCGGCGACCAAATCCTACCGACGCACGGACGTAGTCAGGGCCCTGGACTGGACGCAGGTTTCAGATTTGTTTGTTGATTCCCCAATTTCTGCTCGCATGATCGCATCCTCACCTAATTTTTTTTTATTCATCTTTTGTAACTTGTGTAAAATTTCAGGTTCGATTCATCATGGGGAAACAGGAATCCGGTTATCAGAAGCGCAAGAGAAAAGAAAAGGAACAAAAATTGATTAAATCCCAAAAAGGTGCCATGGACAAGTTTATTAGAAAAGAAACGTCACAAGTGTCATCCGGTAATCAATCTGTTGATCCTTCCACCCTTGAGCTTGCAATTGTTCCTTACAATAACATAGATGGCTAGACAGAGACAGATAATATTGAGATAGAGGAAGATCATATTGACGCCGAATTTGATATATTTGATCCAAGAAACTGGGATTCTCTTGATTCTAAACAGATTGATATTTTAGCACTAAAAGGTCCAAAAAGAGATTTATCAATTAAGAAAGGTCCTAAGGATATATATCGTAAAAGGTTTATTGCAAAGTTCTATACTAGATCTTTATCAAATGGGGAGCACTGTGATAGGGATTGGCTTGTCTATTCTAAGGAACTTGATAAAGTCTTTTACTTTGGTTGTAAATTATTTACAAAAGGTCATCGGAAAGGTCATTTGGAAAGTGAATGCTCTACTTCAGGTAACCAATACGTTCATATTTATAATGATGTAATTCCATTACTCTTTGACTAATTCCTTTGGCTATAATATTTATGATCTTTCTTTTAATTTCAGGTATCCGAAAGTGACACCGATCCAAAGACAAGCAGTGAGGCTCTAGGCTTGGCAAAAAATGAACTTGGAGAGTACGAGTTTATAGTGGCAATTGTCATTTGGTTTGAGGTATTGTTTGCTGTTAATTTAGTAAGCAAAAATTTGCAAACAAAGGATATGCTTATAGATGTTGCTATTGAGAAAGTGGAAGGGCTTATATCTTTCTTCAAGGGGTACAGGGAAAATGGTTTCTTAGAAGCATTGGAGATAGCCAAAGGAATTACAACTGAGATGGATATTGCTACAACATTTCGTACAAGGAGAGTAATTAAAAGAAAGAGACAGTTTGATGAGAACCCAGATGAAACAAATATTGCCACACAGTCTGCAGAAGAATCATTTCGCATCAGCTATTTTATACCTCTTGTTGATCAAGCTATTTCATCACTCACAAGAAGGTTTGACCAATATCAGGGTTACCAACAAAATTTTGGTTTCTTATTTACCTCGAAAACATTGCGTTCATTGGATTATGATAGCCTGAAATCTTCTTGTGATCATCTTGAGGCTGCCCTTAAAAAGGATGACAAATCTGATATTGATGCCAATGATCTATTTGTTGAGTTGAAGTTTCTCCAAAGGTTCATGCCAAACGAAAATATTGGGCCTGTTGAAGTGTTGAAGTTTATAAAGCGGCATAATTGTTTTCCCAATGCAAGTATTGCATATAGAGTTTTGTTGACCATTCCTGTGACGGTTGCATCGGCGGAGCGAAGCTTTTCTAAGTTGAAGCTACCGAAGTCCTATATGTGTACTACAATGACACAAGAAAGACTCAACGATTTGGCCACAATAGCTCTTGAGGGCGACCTGTTGGAGAAGATAAATTATGAGGATATGATTGAAGATTTTATTTCAAAAAACACAAAAAGAATGATGATGTTCAAATAAATCTTATGCAGCTTTGAGATATATAGGTATGATTTTTTAATGTATTCAGTTGTTACGTAAAATATTCTATCATATATATTAGATTTTTTTATTAATTGGATTTTTTTGTGTGTGATAGGGCACCGTTTTAGATTTTGGCACAGGGCACCGGATATTGCCGGCCCGGCCCTGGTACCAATGCTTTCCATAGTTTTTTTTTGTATGATGGTGCAATATTCGACATTCCATGAAATGGCTTTGTTAGCACATCACCTAACGATGAGATTTTGTTGCCTCAGTTTGGCTATGAAAGATGCAGCTTGTACACCTAATTAATTATGGAGAAGCGGAGGGAAGACTGAATGTCAGATAAAGAAATCAGGCGTGTATCAAGTGAAATATGTTATTTCATGCTAACTACATGGTACTCATTTCGTTCCAAATTATAACATGTTTTGAATATTTCAATGTGGACTATAAACTTACTGAAATAAATGAAACTACACACCAAAACGGGTCTAAATGTATAGGTATCAGAAAAAGCTAAAATATATTATAATTCGGAACGGAGGGACTAGAACACAAGGTAGACGTGTAATATGGGGAGAAGGCTGCTATGCTTTTCCACTAATTCTTTGTAAAAACCCCGATACACCAGTGATTAGTTACTGCTAAGATAAAATGAAGAAAGTATATTCTTCACAAATATCCAGCTCGACCTCATGTCCAAATGTCCTCATCGTGAAGTGCTCTTCCCTCCCTCTCTACACACTCGCCCATGAACCGATTCCCACTTTATCGTGCCCGGACCATGTATGTATGCCTCACCACTTTTTCCACGAGCCCACAACGCGCCTAATGTGATGGTTGTGTTCAGTTGTGATGCTATGCTGAAGCATTTCACTAAAGTCACAACGTTGATGAACCTTCACATGGCCCAGACAAAGAAATATCATACTTCAATTGGGTAAGAAGTGCAAATTTAAGTCTACAAAAAGTTTATGTGGTCCAAATAAATAGGTTCACTTGTACTACCTATGTTCCTATATATAAGACGTTTTGGGAGTTCAATTCCAACTCGCACAACGTTTTATATTTAGGAACAAAGGGAGTATCTCAGAGGGTCTAGTTTGTCGAAGTTATAGGCCTCGTGTTTCCTTTTGCACGTTCGTATCATTCACCACTTTTTTTTCAATATTGAGTGTGGGAAGCGTCGGGAAAGATTTTGTAAGCTTAGCATCCTGGAAGTCGAGTGTGTTAGCCATCTTAGCACATCAGCAAACATCGCGAAAGACGTGGGAAGCTCCTCCACCATCTTTAGCCAGAACTCTACATGTTCAACGCCTCCTCTGCTTACAGCTCCGAAAACGGGAGGGGGTCATGGGGACCTTGTATACGCACGCTTGGCATTGTAGTTAGGTTCGTGAAATAGTTTGCTCGGCGTTGAGATGGCGTTGTGCGGAACAAGAAAAATATTTACCCTTCTCCTTGTCCACCTCATTAATGGTGATTTCAGTGGTGGCGTTGACGAGGGTGGAGAATCGTACGATCTCTGATCCGTTGGAGTGATGGATCTTGTTTGATCTTACATGTCTTGCAGGCTTTGGTTACAAAAGATTTAGATGGATTTAAGAGTCCAACACTTCGGCCCAGAGGTGTTGGTCCTTAGGGCACTTGCGCGTTCAAGACTTCCCAACTGTGGCTCGCTCTGCCGACGCCCGACGGTAGTGGTCGTTAGGTGGTATAAGAATCTCGACGTAATTATGTTTGAATTCCTTTTTTACTTTTTGTAAACTTTTATAACAAATTTGAATCCTTCTCGGAAAAAAAAACCATTTATAAAATTTGGTGAAGGAATCAGGCGAGCATCCGTCCATATCTTTTTTTTAGACAATTATATACGCTTGTTATTGGCGGTTAGAAAAAGAGGAGCCGAAAGGGGCGTATATCACCGCATCCGCTGCCCCCAACACATCTACCTAGGGTTCCTCCCCCGTCGTCCGATCCGATCCCATCCCCCACCATGAGCGTCCACCACGACGCCACCAAGCCCTACCAGTCCCGCCGCGGCCCGGAGCGGCCCCCGCCGGCGAAGGACCAGGAGGCGGCAGCCGCCGCGGCGGTGATGGCCGCGCTGCAGCCGCAGCCGCAGCCGGCGGCGATGGAGCAGTACGAGCCGCATCCGGAGCACGAGGAGGACGAGGCGGCCGAGGGGGAGCACGCGCAGCACGGCGCGATGGCGCTGACGGCCGACGTGCCGCAACCCGTGCCGAGCACGCTGACGCTCTCGTTCCAGGGCGAGGTCTTCGTCTTCGACAACGTGTCCGCCGAGAAGGTTCCTTGCCGTGCCTCTGATCCTTTCCCCTGCGATTCCCTCTTCCCTCGCCAATCAATCCTGTGCTGTGCGCTTACATTGCTTTGAATTTGGTAACTCCGCAGGTGCAAGCGGTGTTCCTGTTGCTCGGAGGGAAGGAGCTCCCACCGGAATCGGTCCCGGGGCCGTCGTCTTCCACATCATACAGCATGGTTTAGACCTCCCTTGGTGAACCGTGTCATTCATCCGTTGAGAAGCTTTCAAATCATGTGGTGTTGATGTTATCGTGCGTATTCCCTGGCATATGCAATGAATTTTTCGCACCGTTGAGAAGCTTTCAAATCATGAGGTTCCGCCAAAAAAGTATATTGTTCACAAATCTCCAGTCCAACCTCAAGTCCTCATCGTGAAGTGATCTCCCCTTCCTCTCCACACACTCACTAATGAACTTATTCCCACTTTACCGCGCCCATGCCACGCATGTCGTGCTGCTCTGCTAAAGTCACAACTATAGTGTGTTAATGAATCTTCACATTGTTCAGACAAAGAAATCTCAGAATTTAATCGGGTAAGAAGAGAAATTTAAGCCTCCTAAAAGCTCATGTGGTCCAAATAAATATGTTCACTTGTAGCTCAGAGGGTCTAGTTCGTCGAAGTCGCAGGCCTCGTGTTTTCCTTTTGTGCGTTCGTATCATTCACCATTTTTTTCAAGATTGAGTATGGGAAGCGTCGGGGAAGATTTTTTATGAGTTTACAATAGTCGACCTACCATGAGTTTGCCTCGTAGAAGTCGAGAGTGTTAGTCCTCTTAGCGCATCACCAAAAGATGTGGTTTGTGTTCATCATTTTCCACCCAACAGGTTCCCAATTGCACTGTTGGAGGTCCACCTCACGCCGCACCTCTACCTACACGCGAGAGCCTCAAGGATGGCGCGCTCCCTCCGGGTACGCACCAGTCCAACGCCCAACGCATGTTAATCTCACACTACGCGCACGTAGCTTCACTTGCGGCTTTGTAATCGTACCGTTGTACCTCGTGTATAGAAGGCATTGCCTATAATCAAATTTTTTGTTTGATGAAGTTGCCTATAATCAATACAAACACACAACGATACACAGTATTTTTCTCCACCTAGTTTTGGAAAATTACGTGGAGATATATCCGAAATATAATTTCCAGTAGGGTTGTTGTTCAACTGTGGCTCTGGCACGTGCATGAAAACTTTCCGACTGTCATCAACAAAGTCAGCCTGGCTCCTGTAGGTTGGCGGCTACAACGACTCACTCTGGGAGTAGTAGCAAGCTAGCGGCGACACACCTAATGTGGATGCCTCTGTTTTCTGTCGTGCTGCTGTGCTAAAGTGTCAGTTGTGGTGTGTTAATTAATGAACCTTCACATTGTTCAGACAAAGAAATCTCATAATTTAATTGGGTAAGAAGTGTGAATTTAAGCCTACAAAAAGCTCATGTGGTCCAAATAAATAGGTTCAGTTGTAGCTTAGAGGGTCCAGCTCGTCGAAGTCATATGCCTAGTGTTTGCCTCTTGTGCGTTTGTATCATTCACCATTTTTTTCAGGATTGAGAATGGGAAGCGTTGTGAAAGATTTCGTATCAATATGCAATATTTGACCTGCCAAGTGATAATGTGGCACAACTCAAGTGTGTTAGCCCTCTTAGCGCATCACCAAACGATGTGGTTTCTGTTCATCATTTCTTTCCTGATGGGCACCAAATTGCACCGTTGGACAGCTGACCAAAAGACTGCACTGCTACCTGCACGCAGTACGTCATAGTCTCACAGACGGCGTGCTCCATCAAGGCACACACCAGTCCATCACACATTCACAACGCACTACACGCATGTAGCTTCAATTCACCTGTTGCTTTTCTATTGTAATCATACTGTTGTACCTCGTGTATACAAGGCATTGCCTATGATCAATACAAACACACAGCGATACACAGTATTCTTCTCCACCTGGTTTTTGAGAAGCGAGTGGAGATATTTCTGAAAGATAATTTTGAGTAGGGTTATTGTTCAACTTTGCAGCAAGTGAGATATGTTAATTCTTCCTATATGATATAGAACATGAAATTGGTGTGTCACCAGAGGCTAGAGCGCATGTCCTTGTTATGAACTGCTCTTCCCTCAATATCCACACACTAGTCGTTGAACCGACTAACACCACGGATCCATCCACTTTGCTATGCTATGATCATGTATGTATGCTTCACAACTTCTGCTACGAGCCTACAATTTGTCTCATGCCGACGTCTCTATTCTTTCGTGCTCTTCTAAACCATGTCGGAGAAGTTGATAATTGTGTTGTGTGAATGAACTCAAGATTCAGACACCATTGCCGACTCGAGTAATTCGATGTTTGTCCTCACCCATAAGAAATGTCAAAATGTGCGCGCAGTGATCGCATTCGCGATACACGACACAAACACGGAGGAGCGAGGTTTCAGAGCTGTTGGAAAATGTAGCATAGTTAGTGAACAAAGCGAAGTAGGTGAAAGATGTATGCTAGTGGGATTAACATAATTAGAAACATGTGTGCTCATGTAATGCCAACTAGGCATTTTGTTGACATTTCTTATGAGGAAAGAGGTGATGGTGGTAACATATTATCTTATCATCACATAATGATTCTCAAGAAAGGAGAGTGTACAAACTAATAAATAAAGCCGACATTCAGCCCGCCAATGCCACCCATCGCCGCCCCATGTGCACCAGGAGGCGCCACCACCATCTCTATCTCCATGGACGGCAAGGCGGAGACTCGGGAGATTAGCTCGAAGGCTCTCCATGGATGACAAGCTTTCGTCATATGCTGTCGGATCTGAAGAAGACGACGTTCACAAGCGGATTGGTATGAATTTTACCCGATCTGGCTCTGATTGACCTCTGATGTGGTGGATTCGTGGCCAGCAAGGTCAATCGGCCATGGCGGTGCCTACATGGTCGTTGGCGAAAGTCAAATTTTCTGATGATTCTCGTTGATGTTGCATACATTGTGTGTATGGTACGGAGAGATTGCATAAATGTTACATATGTATTTCTATAATGTTGGATTCGTTGGACATTTTTGTTGGATGTGTTGGTTACTTTTGTTGCAACCGACGACAGTTTCTCGAACAATTTTTGTGCGATCTATGATGATTTGTTGCATACACTGTTGATGTTTACTACATTGATGTGACCAAATGTTTCAACGTTTCTTTACTACGCGCCACAATTTTTACTGACCGAAAAGAATTTATCTGCAACCGATGCTGCATTTTCTGAAAAATGTAAGGACACGGACAAAAATTGTTACGCTAGGTCTTTTGACCAAAATTATGCAGCAATGAGAGAAGACCAGCACATGCATGTAAAAGTGACAGGCTGTCAAACTCAAACCGGCTGTAGCTGACGCCTAACGCTTGCCAAATAAATAAGTTCACTTGTAGCTCCATATGATCCAATCATCCAATTAGTCGGAAGTCATAGGCCTCATGTTTGTCTTTTGTGTGTTCCTATCATTTACCATTTATTTTCAAGATTGAGTATGGGAAGCGTCGGGAAAGATTTTGTATGAGTCTGCAATTTTCTATGTACCATATCATAGCGTCGTGGAAGTCGAGTATCGTCTCTGTTCATCATTCTTTTCCTGATGGGTACCCGTTTGCACGGTTGGTCAGCTAAGCGTAAGATTGCACGAGGTCTACCTAGTCTTACGGACGTCGCGCACCATCCAGGCACGCAGCAGTCCAACACATGTTAATCGTGCACTACGCGCACACGTAGCTTCGCCTGCGACTTTTCTGTTGTAATCATACCGTTGTACCTTGTGTATATACATTTCATTGCCTACGATCAATACAAACAAAATAATTTTCGGTAGGGTCATTGTTCAACTGTGTAGCAAGTGAGATAGGTTAATTCTTGCTATATGATATAGAACATGAAATAGAGATGTCTGATATTGCAGATTGCTTATGTCCCGAGAGGCTAGAGCCTGTGTCCTTATTATGGAGTGCTATTCCCTCCATATACACACACTAGTCATTGAACCGACTCACACCACGCATGGCGGACCCACCCATTTTATCGCGCTATATATGATCATGTATGTATGATTCACCGCTTATGCCATGAGCCCACAACATGCCTCCTGTCGTCTGTCGACGCCTATGTTATGTCGTGCTCTTCTGAACCATGTCGGAGAAGTCCACAACTGAGTTGTGTCGATGGAACTTGAGATTCGAACACCATTAACAACTCCAGTAATTTGATGTTTGTCACCACCCATAAGAAATATCAAAATGTGCGCGCAGTGATCGCATTCGTGATACACGAGACAGACACTGAGGTGGTTTCTCGTTGCCCGCAAGGTTTCAACCTTAGTCCATGTACAATGCAGTGTCTAGGTAGGTGCTTACAACTTTTTTCATAAGTACCAATGGTCATTTCTATAAGAGAGGTTTCTAATTAAGCATTTGTCTTGTATGAATAAGCACTAGTGATTAATTAAAAAATCCAGTTTAATCTAACCAACTCCACCGTCTTAGCTGGGGTTCTACGGGCCCCGCCTCCTCTGCT
Organism: Poa pratensis; assembly: GCA_947311845.1. Lineage (NCBI taxonomy): Eukaryota > Viridiplantae > Streptophyta > Magnoliopsida > Poales > Poaceae > Poa > Poa pratensis. Next base: position 25,631,326 of record CAMZMU010000095.1, on the reverse strand, counting down.
TACCGCTTCATCTGCAGGAGGGGGTGGGGACCTCGTACCTAAGCTATCGGCTTTGTCAACCGGCGACGACGTTATGATGGCCATGACGACGCCCTGCGAAATTAAATAAGTTTTCCCTGTCTCCTCGTCCACCTCATCAACTGCGATCTCACCGGTAGCATTGAGGAGGGCAGAGAATCGTTTGATAGCTCCTCGCTTGGAGTGGTGGATCTTGTTTGGTCTACGTGTTTTGCCGGTTTGGTTTTAGAAGATTCAGATGGACTTAGGAGTTCAAGACTCACGTGTCCAAATGTCCGCATCATGAAGTGCTATGCCCTCCCTCTCCACGGCCGATGAAGCGATTCCAGCTATGGTGTGTTGATGAATCTTCACATGGCTTAGACAAAGAAATCTCAAAATTTAATTCGGTAAGAAGTGCAAATTTAAGTCTACTAAAAGCTTATGTGGTCCAAATAAATAGGTCCACTTGTACTGCCTATGGTCCAAATTTAAGTCTACTAAAAGCTTATGGATCTTGTTAGTCTATGTGTCTTGCAAGCTTGGTTACGGAAGATTCACATATATAGATTTAAGAGTTCAACACTTCGGCACTGAGGTGTTGGTCCTTAGAGCACATGCACGTTCAAGACTTCTCGACTGTTGGCTTGCTCCACCAGCGGTAGTGGTCGTTAGGTGGTCTAAGAATTTCGTTGTAATTTCTATTATGTTTGAAATCTTTTATACTTTTTGTAAACTTTTGAAAAAATAATTTTTAATTCCTTTCGAAAAAATGCATTTATAGAATTTGGTGGAGGGATTTTTTTTCATCTGAGAGAACCATCCAGATCTTTTATATACGCTCGTTATGGGGCGGTAATATCGAACGGCCGCAAGCCCACCACGAGCGCCACCGTCCACGCGCCCCAAACACATCTGCCTAGGGTTCCACCCCCGTCGTCCGATCCGATCCCATCCCCCACCATGAGCGGCCACCACGACGCCACCAAGCCCTACCAGCCCCGCCGCGGCCCGGAGCGGCCCCCACCGGCGAAGGACGAGGAGGCGGCCGCCGCCGCGGCGGTGATGGCCGCGCTGCGGCCGCAGCCGGCGGCGATGGAGCAGTACGAGCCGCATCCGGAGCACGGGGAGGAGGAGGCGGCCGAGGGGGAGCACGCGCAGCACGGCGCGATGGCTGGCGTGCCGCAACCCGTGCTGAGCACGCTGACGCTCTCGTTCCAGGGCGAGGTCTTCGTCTTCGACAACGTGTCCGCCGAGAAGGTTCCTTGCGGTGCCTCTGATCCTTTCCCCTGCGATTCCCTCTTCCCTCGCCAATCAATCATGTGATGTGCGCTTACATTGCTTTGAGTTATGTAACTCCACAGGTGCAAGCGGTGTTCCTGTTGCTCGGAGGGAAGGAGCTCCCACCGGAATCGGTCCCGGGGCCGTCGTCTTCCACATCGTACAGTAAGGTTTAGGATCTGTTCGTTTGGTCTGTCGTGGGCTGTTAGAAAGTAGCTGCGGGAAGCAGAGCTGCTGGAAGTAGAGATTGATGTTTGGCAGGAGTGATTAGGAGTGATTTTGATGGCGGCTGCTGTTGGTTTTGAGAAATGAAATGTCTGAAATAACCCTGAATGCTGATGAAGTTATGTTAATGCTGATTCGAAACTGATAAATTATCGAATAACGAGAACATGTATTTTTCGCACATTGGTCACTAAACTAAAAAAATATCATGAATACATAGGAATGTACACACTAAATAATTCACCAAATAGATTTTTATTCAGCAACGAGATGAACAAAGGCGAAGTTTGGAGCAGCGGCAAATGCAAATACGAGATCTATCTACTCGTGAAAGGAAATTTGCGACAAATTTGTCAAAATTCGACCAAAAATAGTGTGATTTTCGGTCAAAATTAAAAAGTTACATTCCACGAAACTCGAAATCGATCACGGGAATGAAATCTACTTGTCGACGTGCATATATTTTGTATAAAAATTATTTTGAATCGAAATATATTTGTGTGAGATGGAGTATGTCCTTTGATCGTTTAGCCAGTGTAGGTATGTGACCTTGTACACACGTACTCATGCGAAGTGAAAGGAAAGTGCCCTGGTTCCAGTTCACGGTGGCAGTGTGCTCATAATTTGCAGCAACCGAAAGGGTAATAGGAAATAACCCTTCGGTATTTGAGCAGAAAGCTGCGGGAAGCAACTCCCAGCCTACTTCCGCTCAAGTTGCCTCGCACAGTTCATTTCGTAGCAGCGCTGCTGAGAAGCGCTTTTCTATTTGATGCTTGAAGCCCAAACAAAGAGTGTCTTAAATCTTCCTTGGTGAGCTGTGTCGTTTATCCATTGATGAGAAGCTTTCAAATCATGAGGTCCTCATGTTGTTGCATGTATTCTCTGACGTAGGCAATCAATTATACTGTTATAGGAAGGAAGTTGCACATAGGTCAGTGCAATCATCAAGGATAAGACGTAGAGAAACATAGAACACTGTGCTAATTGGGGAGAAATTGATACCGATGACCCATCGCAAACATAGAATGGATCAATTAGTGATCCAACACATTTTGTTGTACTACCGTGGAGGCGGGTCTTCGCCTACAGGTTGGTGTTGTGCACTTGCAGTCTCGCAGATGAAGGCCCTCCCGAATGCATGATTCTGGAGATTATCGAGTTCCTTGGCGCTCACTGGTGCAGAGCAATGGGGTTGCGGTTGTATCGCTCTATCCCTTTGGATCATCAATTATGCCACGAGCTCAGAACGCCCTAATGTGGATTCCTCTGGTCTATCGTGTTGCTTAGCTGAAGTCATAGCTATGTTGTGTTGATGAACCTCCACATGGCTCAGACAAAGAAATCTAAGAATTTAATTGGGTAAGAAGTGCAAATTTAATCCTACTAAAAGCTTATGTGGTCCAAATAAATAGGTTCACTTGTACTACCTCTTTTCCTATATATAAGATGTTTTCAGAGTTCAATTTCAGCTCCCAAAACGCTTTATATTTAGGAACAGAGTGAGTAGATCAGAGGGTCCAGTTCGTCGAATTCATAGGCCCCTCTTGTGCGTTTGTATCATTCACCATTTTTTTCAAGATTGAGAATGGGAAGCGTAGGGAAAGATTTTGTATCGATGTGCAATATTCGACCTACCAAGTGATAACGTCACGAAAGTCGAGTGTTTTATCCCTCTTAGCGCATTACCAAACTGTGTGGTTTCTGTTCATCATTTCTTTCCTGATGGGTACCAATTCGCATTGTTTGGACAGCCGACCATAAGACTACACGAGGTCCACCTGACGCCGCACCGCTACCTGTGTTGTAATCATACCGTATTACCGTTGTACCTCGTGTATACAAGGCATTGCCTACGATCAATACAAGCACACAGCGACACACAATATTCTTCTCCACCTAAATTTGGAGAAGCGGGAGGAGAGATATATGAAAGATAATTTCCGCTAAGGTTATTGTTCAACTGTGTAGCAAGTAAGATATGTCAATTTTTGTTAGGATGAAATTGATGTGATATTGCAGAGTGCTTATGTCCACTGAGGCTAGAGCGCATGCCGTCGTTATGGAGCACTCTTCCCTCCATCTCTACACACTAGTCGTTGAACGGACTCACACCGTGGATCATGTACGTATGCTTCACCATTTTGCCACGAGCCGACAACTTCTCCTGCCGATGTCTCTGTTATGTCGTGCTCTTATGAACCATACCGGAGAAGTCCACAACTGTGTTTTGTGTGTATGAACTCGAGATTCAAATGCCATCCAGTAATTCAATTGTCCTCACCCAAAAGAAATATCAAAATGTGCGCGTAGTGGTCGCATTCGCGATACACTAGACCGACACTGAGGTTTATCGTTGCCAGCAAGGTTTCAGTCTTAGTACATGTACAGTGCAATGTCTAGGTAGGTGCTTACAAAAATTAACTTTTTCATAAGTACCAATGGTTATTTCTATAAGAGAGGTTTCTAGTTAAGCATTTGTCTTGTATGAATAATCACTAATGATTAATTAAAAACCAATTTAATCTAAACACCTTCACCGTCTTTAGACGGTACTCTACGGGTCCCCGCCTCCTCTACTTACCGTTTCGGCGGCAGGAGGAGGTGGGGACCTCGTACTTAGCCTATCAAATTTGTCAACCGGCAACGACGTTATGATGGCTATGACGGCGCCATGCGAAATAAGAATAAAATTTCCTTGTCTCCTCGTCCACTTCATCAAGTGCGATCTCACCGGTGGCGTTGAGGAGGGCGGAGAATCGTCTGATCACTGCTCCCTTGGAGTGGTGGATATTGTGTGGTCTATGTGTTTTACAGGCTTGGTTTTAGAAGATTGAGAGGTTCAAGACTCACATGTCCGAATGTCCTCATAGTGAGGTGCTCTGCCCTCCCTATCCACACACTCGTTGATGAATCGAGTCCCACTTTACCTCGTCTAGGCCATGTATGTATGCCTTGTTAGATTGATCTCCACTCCCGTGTGGGCCCAACGGCCCACCGGGCCCTTTGACCTGCGCCCTGATCGGGGCGCCCAACCCTAATGGGTTGTGGGCCCCTGTCGCCAGCGCTATATAAAGAGGTGGAGTCCGGCGGCACACAGTACGAGGTTCACCATGCGCCGTACACCCACCGACACCCCAATCCGATCTAGGGTTTAGCGCTAGGCCGACGGGAAGCACCACCGCCACCACTGCCCTCTCTGCTACCACCGCCGCCGTCCACCATGGTCGGCAGCTCGAGCGCATCGAGCCAAGGAGAAGGTATACATCCTCCTCCCCATCTATCTGTTCTACCGGTATTGATCTAGCCTAGACAATCTTGTGGAGTTAACATTGGTATCAGAGCTCCTAGATTCTAGATCTTACTCGCGTAGACAGAAAAGAAAAGCAAAAGAAAAAAATCTTAGAAAGAAAAGAGAACAGATTCCCCAAACCCTAATCAAAAGGGCAAAGAAAACCTCACCGGAAAAGAGCACCGCCGAAGCCGCGCCGTTCCTCTCGATCTTGATGCGCATCGGCAAGCCGAGGCATCGAAACGAAGAACACCACCCCTCACGGGGCAAAGGGCACCACCACCGAGCCATTTGACGGCGGCGCGTTCACCCTCGAGGTGCTCGCGCACGCCGGCAAAGGGGCCAGCGGGGGCGCCGCCTTCACATCCACGGGCACGCCGGCGCAAGGGGGCAGAGAAGGCCGTCGTGCTTCTCTCTCTCTTTGCTAGGCGGCAGTGGATGGAAAGGAGAAAGAAAAGGAGGGAGAGGGAAACAACAGCTGCTCGCCGCGAAAGGGTGCCTCGCCGTCGCCGGCTAGCCAGCGGCGCCGCGAAACCCTAACCCTAGAAAAGGTGGACGGCAAAGGCAACGGAGCTTCTGCGCCGCCTGCACAGGCCGAGAGAGAGAGGCGGGTAGGGGAAGGCACCGCCACGGTGGGGTGTGTGGCCGTCGCCGGCCACCGGCGAGCGGGAGCGAGAGAAGAGAGGAAGAGAAAGGGGAAATGAAATTAGGGTTTGGTCGGGGGCGGCCGGTACACGGTTTTGATCAACCGATAAGCTCGCTGGACCGTCCGATCAAACGGACGGCCAGGATGCACCGCGAGAAAAACCCTAGCTCCCTATTGGGCCGGTGGGCCGAAAGTGAGGGGGCCGTGGGCCGCGTCCCTGGCGTCTGCGTCACCGCGAGCGGCAGATAAGCGCCGGACGGTCACGTGGGATGTGGGCCGCACGAAAAAGTCTCAACAATTTCCAGTACATGTTTTATCAGTTTTTTATCCATTTTTTGGACAAATTTCATTCAGTTTTTCTGTTCAAATTTGTCAAACGAAAATTTTGTTTAGGAAAAACAGAAAAGTAAAAGAAATGCTTCTGAAAAGTATAAATTACATGAATTTTTATTCATGTTTTTCCGCTGCAAATAAATAAAAGTGCTCTTTTAAAATTAAATAGAACTAAAGTGAGAATTAAATTTAAGAGCATGTTAAAGTGATTATTGAAATGATTATGATTTGTTATTTTTATGACCAACGTTGTTAATAACATAATCATGATTTATTATTGTTATATGTGCATTTGTTGCTATTTTCTGCCCAACGGTGATATAGTTTTAATTGCACAAACAGTTGTATGTTTTAATTTTGACCAACGTTGGATTATTGCATGCAATTGTTGTTATGATCTCACTTCATTGTGGTTTTCAGGAGGGTACTACTTGATGAGCTGCATCAAGGATGTTCCAACCCTCAGAGGTGATAACTACACTGAATGGAGAAAGAAGGTTGATTGGCTTCGTTTGTGCTGAGGTGGACTGGGTTGTGGACACTCCACAGCCAGTCAAACCTACAGAGCCAGTCAGAGATGCAAAAGATGATGATGATGCATGGGATAAAAAAAGAGGGATTATGCTCCATTGGAGATGTCAATACCCTCGACAACAAAAAGTGGCTCACCGCCAATAAAAAGTGCATGGCTTTCATAAAGAACACAATTGAGCACGCTATTGTGGGCTCAATTGCAGAGTGTGCTTCCGTAAGGGAGTTTCTTGAAAAGATAAAGAGCCAGTTCACTGGTTCTTCAAAGATATATGCTACCCAGTTGCTAAAGCAGCTGGTGACAGAAAAGTACACAGGAGGTGGACATGGCATAAGAGAGCACATCCTCAGGATGAGCAACATGGCAGCTAAGCTTAAGCCCATGGACGATGATTTGGAGCTCAAGCCTGCACTCCTTGTTCACCTGGTTATGGCTTCACTGCCAAAAGAGTTTGACACTTTTGTTGTCAACTACAACATGTCGCCTGAAAAATGGGACATTGAAAAGACAATAGCCATGTGTGTGCAAGAAGAGGAAAGACTTAAAGCCTCACATGGTGGTTCTCTGAACTATGTGAAGGATAATAAGAAAAAGAACTACAATCAAAGTAGCAATGGTTCCCCTTCAAAGCCACATGGAAAAGCTCCCACGCATTATCAGCATCAGCAGAAGTCTCTTCCAGTGGACAAAGATACATGTCTCCACTAAGAAGACTGGGCATTACAAGAAAGATTGCCCTGTTTGGCTAAAGTCCATAATGGCAAAGAGAGGTAACAACATTGTTTCCTTTGTAAATGAATCCTTGTATACACAGTTTTCGAAATCTACTTGGTGGATTGACTCAGGTGCAACTGTTCATGTTGCAAATTCATTACAGGGATTCCATTCGACGCGGACTACGCAAAGAGAAGAAAGATGCATTGAAGTTGCAAATGGAGTTCAAGCAGACGTTGAAGCTGTCGGCGACATCTCCCTGGAGTTAGCTGATGGATTCACGATCTGCTTAGAGATGTTTTATATGTTCCTTCATTACACAGAAACTTGATTAGTGTTTCACGTTTGGACAAAGATAATTATGAATGTTATTTTGGACATGGCAAGTGTGCCATATGGTGTAATAATACTCATGTGGGTGTTGCTTTACTTCACAATGAGCTTTATTTATTATCCCTACGTGAAAAAGTGTATTCTGTGTGTAAAGTGAATGAGCATGTTTCCGCGCCGGATAAAGAACAAAAGAAAAGAAAGAGAACTCATGACTCATCGAAATTATGGCACTGTCGCTTGGGCCATATTTCGAGGGGGAGAATAGAAAGTCTAGTTAAAAATGAAATTCTTCCTCCATTAGAGTTCTCAGACTTAGAACAATGCATAGATTGCATTAAAGGAAAGTACGTAAAACAAATCAAAAAGGGTGCAAACCGAAGCACAGGAACACTAGAAATCATTCACACTGACATTTGTGGACCATTTCCTGTGAAAAGTGTGGATGGCTATGACTCGTTTATAACATTCACAGATGATTACTCCCGATATGGTTATATTTATCCAATCAAAGAAAAGTCTGAAGCGTTGGATAAATTTAAGATATTCAAAGCTGAAGTAGAAAATCAGCATGATAAAAGAATAAAGATAGTGAGATCTGACCGTGGGGGGAGTACTACGGTCGGCACACTCCATATGGCCAAGTCCCTGGACCTTTTGCGAGGTTCTTACAGGAGACTGGCATAGTGGCCCAGTATACAATGCCGGGCGACCCTCAGCAAAATGGAGTAGCTGAAAGGCGTAACCGTACACTTATGGATATGGTGCGCAGCATGATGAGTTACTCCACCTTGCCATTGGGATTATGGATGGAGGCGCTTAAAACCGCCATTCACATTCTCAATAGAGTACCAAGCAAGTCGGTGCCCAAAACACCGTACGAGTTGTGGACAGGAAGAGTACCCTCTCTACAACACTTCAGGGTGTGGGGGAGCCCAGCTGAGGCCAAATATTTAATCCAAATATTGCAAAGTTAGATCCCAAAACAGTCAGTTGCCACTTCATTGGCTATCCTGAAGATCAAAAGGTTTTCGTTTCTACTGTCCAGACAGATACACAAAGTTTGTAGAAACGAGACATGCAGTCTTCTTAGAGGACGAAATGATGAGGGGAGCATGGTAGCTCGGAAAATTGATCTTGAGGAGAAGAGGGTGTGTGCACCTTTTCCGATGATTCAGGAGCCATTTTTCACACTACCTGTTGTACCTGCACCGACAATCCTGAGGTTGAGGTGCAAGCACCTGTTGTAACTCCACCCGTGACAACTGTGGGTGAAGATCCGGAACCTGTCCGTCAGGAGCCGACTGAACCCGTTGTTGAGCATGAAAGGGAGGTGCAGCAGCCACTTTTAGAAAATGAGGCCCTTAGAAGGTCTAAAAGAGCTAAAAGATCAGCTATTTCTACTGATTATAAAGTTTATAACAGAAATAGCTCATATGGAAGGTGATCCCACTTCATATGAAGAAGCCATGAGAAGCCCTCACTCATCGAAGTGGGTGGAGGCAATGGAAGAGAGATGAAATCGATGAGTTCCAACGATGTTTGGGACTTAGAAGATATTCCTAAAGGAGCCAAAACAGTAGGCTGCAAATGGGTATACAAAACTAAGTATGACTCAAAAGGGAATGTAGAAAAGTATAAAGCACGACTTGTGGCAAAAGGATTTACACAAAGAGAAGGGGTAGATTACAATGAGACATTTTCACCAGTCTCATGTAAGGATTCCTTCAGAATCATAATGGCACTAGTTGCACATTTTGATTTAGAGCTACATCAAATGGATGTAAAGAGCATTTCTAAACGGGGATTTAAAAGAAAATGTTTACATGAAACAACCCAAGGGTTTTATCATGGAAGGCAAGGAAGATATGGGATGCCGCCTGAAGAAATCCATTTATGGATTAAAGCAAGCCTCTAGACAGTGGTATCTAAAGTTTAATGAGACAATTAAAAGTTTTGGATTTAAAGAGAATGTTGAGGATAACTGCATTTATGCAAAGTTTAAAAATGGGAAATATATTTTCCTAATCTTGTATGTGGATGATATCTTGCTTGCTAGCAGTGATGTTAGTCTGCTACAAGAAACAAAGAAGTACTTATCCTCAAATTTTGATATGAAAGATCTTGGTGAAGCATCATATGTTTTGGGCATAGAAATTCACCGAGATAGGAAAAATGGAGTCTTAGGACTATCGCAGAAGGCATATTTTGAAAAGGTTCTTAAAAAGTATAATATGCATAAGTGCAGTGCCACACCTGCTCCTATAGTCAAGGGCGACAGTTTTGGGAAATTCCAATGTCCCAAGAACCAGTACGAGATCGATCAAATGAAAGCAATACCATATGCTTCGGCTGTTGGAAGCTTACAGTATGCACAAGTGTGCACTCGCCCTGACTTAGCTTTTATCACCGGAGTACTCGGTAGATATCAAGAGAATCCAGGCCCAGAGCACTGGAAAATGGCAAAGAAAGCATTGCGTTATGCGCAAGGCACAAAGGACCTCATGCTAACATACAGAAGATCTGATTCCCTAGAGATAAGAGGGTATTCAGACGCAGATTTTGCGGGAGACAGAGATGATAGAAAATCCACGTCAGGATACGTGTTCACTCTCGCTGGAGGGGCTATTTCGTGGAGAAGCTCCAAACAGTCAATAGTTGCATCATCCACGATGTATGCAGAATTTATAGCAGCTTATGAGGCCACAGGGCAGGTGATATGGTTAAAGAAATTTATACCCGACTTGAAAGTGGTAGATTGTATTGACAAACCACTAAAGATGTACTGTGACAACCAGCCCGCAGTATTCTATGCTCACAACAACAAGTCGAGTAATGCTACCAAACCAATAGAGATAAAGTATTATGTTGTGAAAGATAAAATCCAGGATCAAACTATAAGTCTCGAGCATATAAGGACAAAGGATATGCTTGCGGATCCGCTTACGAAAGGCTTACCACCCAGTGTGTTCATGGAACACGTAGCCGGCATGGGTTTAATGGAAAGCCTATGATTTCTGGATCATGAGAGGCCCAAAAGGAACATAATTTGTTTCAAAACAGAGAGTACATTGTAGCTGTCTGATTCTATCGGCAATTGAGCTGTGACGATGAAACATGCTCTATGTACTAATCGGTGATGAAACTAGTAGAGTATAAAGTATAAAGTTAAAAGTAAAGTTGAGATCAAGGAGAAGAATGTTAGATTGATCTCCACTCCCGTGTGGGCCCAACGGCCCACCGGGCCCTTTGACCTGCGCCCTGATCGGGGGCGCCCAACCCTAATGGTTGGTGGCACTACTAGGAAACATGCTATCTGTGGCGCACCCTTTTGCCTTTCTGTGGTGCATGGTGGGTGTGCCACAGTTAGCACACCACTAAAATATATTTCTGTGGCGCATTCCTGGGTGCGCCATAGAAAGCTCAGATTTCTGTGGCGCACTACTCAGGATGCGCCACAGAAGTATTTCAGTGGCGCATCCCTCTAGCGTGCGCCACAGAAATGCATACGCCACAGAAAAATAACATGCGCCACATAATAATTTACAGGCATTCTGAAATTGCTGCTGCCTGCTGTATAAATACAGGTATATTACAGGAAATACAGGTATATATACAGGATTTATACAGATATAATAGAAATAATAATATATTTGACACGGTATATGAAAACAGACAAATTACTATGTCATCACATTACTTAGAGCCCGAGATACATAAATATAGTGACAAGTGCCAAATTAATTGTACAAAAGTTCATCTCATGTCACATAAGTCATAGGACAAATAAGGCTGAGAAGCCAGATTCAGCGTGGGGCGCAGGAGCCGACGATGATAAGTGGGGCCTAGTGATCCCTTAATTTCTAAGCAACCACTAGGGCCCACATATCATGCCGGCTCCTGCTGGGGTCTCTTGCTGGGTCGCTAACGGAGAACACGTCTAGCTCCACTAGTAGGATTGAGTCTTCTTCTTGATCGGCTCCGGGAACGGTTTATAGCAGTCTTTCGTCATCCACGTCCTCATGTCATTTTGCCTGTCTAAGCGTTCTTCGATCTCCCACTTAGACAACCCTGGAGATGGATTGGGATATATATTTGGTTAATAATATAAATAGAGTATGATTTATTCATCTAATTAAGTGGATAAGTCTATAATAAATAAAATAAAGAAGCACTTCTATCGAGTGAGGCAAGGCTTTCTTTTATAATACATCCTACCTCTGGCAAGGAACCCTCTGAAGAAACAACCATGTATTGTTGTACTGCCTATCCAACAAATACATGTAGCGACGGACGTGCTCATCCTCCTCCCTGATACGGCGACGTACCACCTACTCGGGGGCCGGCTCCCTCTGCACCGAGCGTGGCCCACGCGACTGCCACCAAAGAAGATCCGGGTCGATGACGTCACCCGGATTCCTCACCAAGATACGCGCCCCGGAAGGTACCACCTCCCAGTGCCAGCCCGGCGGAGTCCAGTCGCGGACATCGCCCCTCTGGTCCAACAGTGACATCGTCGCCGAGAACAATAAACTAAAAACACAATTTTTAAGTAGCAAGCAAATTTAAATAAGGAACCCTCACAACTAAAATTATCTACAATCTAAGCTACACAACTATATACTACAAACTAGACAACTAAATTATCAATTATCAAATTATGAGGGAGTCTTCTTCATATGTCCTATTTTTAGCAAAGTAATGCCAAAATTCACGAAAAAATTCGGCATGACCTTTGCTAAAAAAGGGACATATGGAGTACCCGAATTTGCCGGAACGGAAGTTAATCGACGTTCCGGCAATCTCAAGGGCCTCTCGGGGTACCTGCAAGCATTTCACAAAAAATCCACATCTCCAGCCGGCATCTCCACGACACGATGGTCGGAGCACAAACAACCACGACACGATGGTCGTGGTAGCACAGATCAACACAAGCACACACAACTTCTCGATCGGGGGTACCAATAGCTCACCAAAGGGCGTCTTCTTGAAATTGAAGCACACACAAGAACTTCTAGCACACACAAGAACCTCTGCACCTGTACAACCAAAAAAAATGAAAAGGATCATGAACTTGAAGCAGAAACAAGAAAACGATCCGAGTCATACAAGTCATATTACATAAAAAACTGCATAAAATTAAATTTTTCCCGATGTTTCCCGATGTTCCCGATGTTCCCGATTTTCCCGATGTTCCCGATGTTCCTGATGTTCCCGATTTTCCTGATGTTCCCGATGTTCCTGATTTTCCCTATTTTCCCGATGTTCCCGATTTTCCTGATGTTCCCGATGTTCCCGATGTTACCAAACCATACCTAACCCTCCTAGTTGTTCCCTTGTCACGTTTTAGCAGTGTTTTGCACTTAGCAACTAACAACTAAATTTTTTAATCAAATTAACCTAGCAACTAACAACTAAACTAACCTAACACTAACCTAGCAATATCCTAGAAACTAAACTAACCTAACACTAACCTAGTAATATCCTAGAAACTAAACTAACCCCCCAGCAACCCTACCCGAGAACTGTGGCAGCGGAGAACGAGTCGCGGAGCATGATTTCGGCTCACGGACTTGCTCACTCGTGGAAGGACGGACCGGCGATCGTCGGATTCGGGCTAGGGTTTAGGGCGCGGCGCGGTGGGTGTTGGTGTTGGTGCGGGGGAGCGTGGGGAGGGGGCCGCGCAAGGGCGGTGGCTAGTCTCGGGGCGGTCGCCGGCGAGGGGACGGGGCGGAGGTGGGAGGGAGTGAGGGAACCTAGGACCTAGAACCTCGCGGTCAGGCCGAACCACGACGGCGAGGGGACGGGGTGAGCGAGTGAATAAGGGACGAGATCGCGGCGAGATTTACCTTGCGGAAATGGCGAGAGCTCGCGGTCGGCTGGGCGGGAAGATGGGGAGCGGAGCGGAGCGGCGGGCGAGGGAGAAGAAGGATGCGGTCGTCGTGCTCGTGTTGGCGAGAGAAGAGGGTCCGGCCGCGTGAACCGCTTCGTGCTGCCCTGGTCCGGTTCGACCCATCCAGCTCAGTCCTTTCTGTGGTGCATGAGTTCTGGCGCGCCACAGAAACATGCATTTCTGTGGCGCACCGCGGCCCATGCGCCACAGAAAGTTCATCCACCCAATCATTGGGGGCGGGGCCCACCCTAATTCTGTGGCGCATGGGCTCGGATGCGCCACAGAAATGCATGTTTCTTTGGCGCATCCATGCCCATGCGCCACAGAAATGGGTGGTGGGCCTCGAATTCAAACGTGGGTGGTGGGGCCCATGATATTTCTGTGGCGCATGGGTTTGCATGCGCCACAGAAATGACGTATTCAGTGGCGCACTGACATAACATGCGCCACAGATATCTGTGGCGCACCACATGGGATGCGCCACTGATAAACTTCTGTGGCGCACCGCCAAAAGATGCGCCACAGAATGTTGATCCACCTATAGCTAGTTTCCTAGTAGTGTGGGCCCCTGTCGCCAGCGCTATATAAAGAGGTGGGGGCCGGCGGCACACAATATGAGGTTCACCGTGCGCCGTACACCCCACCGACACCCCAATCCGATCTAGGGTTTAGCGCTAGGCCGACGGGAAGCACCACCGCCACCACTGCCCTATCTGCCACCACCGCCGCCGTCCACCATGGCCGGCAGCTCGAGCGCATCGAGCCAAGGAGAAGGTATACATCCTCCTCCCCATCTATCTGTTCTACCGGTATTGATCTAGCCTAGACGATCTTGTGGAGTTAACATGCCTCTCCACTTTTGCCATTAGCCCACAACGCCCTAATGTGGATGCCTCCATTCTGTTGTGTTGCTCAGCTGAACTATTTCGCTGAAGTCACATCTATGGTGTGTTGATGAACCTTCACATGGCTCAGACAAAGAAATCTCAGAATTTAATTAGGTAAGAAGTGCAAATTATATCCTACTAAAAGCTTATGTGGTCCAAATAAATAGATTCACTTGTACTATCTCTCTTCCTATATATAAGACGTTTTTTGGAGTACAATTTCAACTGCCAAAACGTTTTATATTTAGGAACAAAGTGAGTAGATCAGAGAGTCCAGTTCGTCGAAGCCATAGGCCTCGTATTTTCCTCTTGTGTGTTCATTCATCCACCTTGTTCCAGTATGGGAAGCGTCGGGAAAGATTTCGTATGATTTTACAATATTTGACCTACCAAATAACAACATCATTGAAGTCGAGTGTGTTAGCCCTCTCGTTACATCACCACAGAATGTGGTTTTTGTTCATCGTTTTTTTCCTGATGGGTACCAGGTTGCACAGTTGGACACAGCTGATCATAAGACTGCACGAGGTCCACAAGACACCACAACGTTACCTGCACTCCCTAGTCTCACACGTTCACCATGCCCTACACGCTTGTAGCTTCACGTTCAGCTTTTGTGTTGTAATCATACAGTTGTTCCTCGTGTATACAAGGCATTGCTATTATTCATAGCGACACAAGTATTCTTCTCCACCTAGATTTGGAGAAGCAAGTGGATAGATATCCAAAAGATTCTTTCCCGTAGAGTTATTATTCAACTGTGTAGCAAGTAATGCTAATTCTGCTATATGATATAGAACATGAAATAGATGTGTGATATTGCAGAGTGCTTATGTCCATAGAGGCTAGAGCGCATGTCCTCGTTATGAAGCGCTCTTCCCTCCATCTCCACACAATAGTTGTTGAACCGACTGACACCGCGGATCCACCCACTTTGCCGCGCAATGACCATGTATGTATGCTTCACCACTTCTGCCACGAGCCCATAACACGTCTCCTGTCAACGCCTCTGTTATGGTGTGCTCTTCCAAACCATGTCGGAGAAGTACACACTGTGTTGTGTGAATGAACTCGAAATTCGAACCCCATTAACGACTTTAATAATTCGATGTTTGTCCTCACCTATAGGAAATATCAAAATATGGAGTGTCTAGGCAGGTGCTTACAAAAATTAACTTTTTCATAAGTACCAATGGTTATTTCTATAAGAGAGGTTTTGGTTAAGCATTTGTGATAAGGATCAACGTAATCTAAAAAGGTTTTTAGGTCCGATCTTTCACGGCGAACCAAGAACAACAGCAAGATAACTTCGATCGGTGAATAGATGAATCTACTCCACGATACGCAAACACAGATTCAAAGAATCAGCAATCAAAACTAGCAATAACTCGATCTCGGAACCCTATCCTGGATGAACCTCACGACATATCTTTAATCTCAAAACATAACCTAAGATACAAGGCCGGCGGCCAAACCCTTTATATGGGTGACTCCAAAAGCCCTAAACTTGACACGGACTCACTTTTCCTAAACAGAAAATAAAACAATATACCTAAAAATAAAAGAACTCCTTGGTGCGCCATCTTCATGTCTCCTGTAGGTGGACCCCATCCTGACCCACATAAGCAGAGGAGATCACACGAACCGACCATCCTAATCATAGCTCTGATATTTTCCTTCCGAGGTAAGAATAGAAAAAGAAAGCTAATCCCTCGCTTCTCTTTACTGAAGCAGTCTGAATCCTGCATGTCTACAGGATACACACCATCACATGAATCAGCACTAGTATTAGATCGTCCAATATAATTAGCCATGCGCATCTGGCCGGAAATTCCATGCATGTTCCGCATGCAACTCTTGCTAGGAATTCCATGCACGTTCAGCTCCTTCTTGTTCTCAGCGTGCATAAATAACGAAAATACTTCTTTGTATCTTGCCTGAATATAGACATCATATACACCTGAATATATGGTAAAGATAGCAGTATTAGTCGCAAATACTCTTGCCATATCATCCTCCTCCCCTTCAAGCGAAACCGTCCTCGGTTTCGAGTCATCCTCTGCAGCAATATCGTCATCAACAGGCTGAAAGTCGACAACAGGGACATCGACAACATGAACTTCAGAGGCAACATGAACTGCAGCAGCGGCTTCATCTGTAGGCTGAATAGGCGCAAGAACAAGTGCAGCAGTGTCGTCCACCACAGGAATTGCAGCAGCGTCGGCTTCCTTCTTCTTTGCCTCTTCGAGCTCTCTAAGATTTTCATCGGCCTCCTTCTTATTTTGCAATCTTTCCTCTCTCCAAGTTGTGTATATGTTGGTATCCATGGAGTGCAGAATACACTGTTTCCTATGAATAGGCACGGCATACTGAAGTGGGTTACGTTGATATAACAAAGTTCCGTGCTCATCGTTCCATGGTTTTCCCAACAGCAAATGACATGAAACCAAATGAAGTGGAATCACGTCACAACACACCACATAAGACAACGGACCCAACTGAAAGTGTACAGATGATTGGTGTGTGATGGCGAGGTGGTGGTTTCCCCAATACAGCAAATATGGTTGCGGATGTGGTGTACTCGGCAACCCCAGTTTCTCCACCATCTCGAGGCTAACAACATTGAAGAAGCTCGAATAATCAATTGTCAACGCACATGCCTTATCCTGAACTTTCACACGAGAGTGGAACAGAGATACAGCGCGCCCTTCCTCCTCTCGCTGAAACCAGTAGGACAACAAGTTCTTCTTCTCCATAGTGCTCGCAGCAGCAACCGCAGCAAAAACCATGACCGATCGAGAAAACAGTAGACGGCAGCAATTGTTGGACAGAAATCACATGGACATGTCACGATCAGAAATTCCAAACACTCCACAAACACTCCACGCTTATTTTTTATTTAAAATTCAATCAGGACTTCCTTTCCTTTCCTTTTCTCTATCACGTACGTACCAAATCAATCCAATGTGATCTGGTATCTTTTCCTTTCCTTGCCAATCAGAAACACATCCGATTGTAACCAACCAGCACTCCTAGCGATCGCAGCTAGCACAGCCTCCACGAGCGATCGGATCAAGAGCAAAAGCAAGTCACTGCAGATTGAACAAACATCGGCAGAACTTTCTCGACGGTAGCAGCAAAGCAAACAGGACCGGTGTCTTGGCCTGGCGCCTCCGGCAGCAGAACTTCAGCAGCACAACAAACTCAGCAGATAATTCTCGGAACGAAATCGCCGTGAGAAACCCGACGAATCTGATACCAAGATGATAAGGATCAACGTGATCCAAAAATGTTTTTAGGTCCGATCTTTCACGGCGAACCAAGAACAACAACAAGATAACTTCGATCGGTGAATAGATGAATCTACTCCACGATACGCAAACACAGATTCAAAGAATCAGCAATCAAAACTAGCAATAACTCGATCTCGGAACCCCATCCTGGATGAACCTCACGACATATCTTTAATCTCAAAACATAACCTAAGATACAAGGCCGGCGGCCAAACCCTTTATATGGGTGACTCCAAAAACCCTAAACTTGACATGGACTCATTTTTTCTAAACAGAAAATAAAACAATATACCTAAAAATAAAAGAACTCCTTGGTGCGCCATCTTCATGTCTCCTGTAGGTGGACCCCATCCTGACGCACATAAGCAGAGGAGATCACACGAACCGACCATCCTAATCATAGCTCTGATATTTTCCTTCCGAGGTAAGAATAGAAAAAGGAAGCTAATCCCTCGCTTCTCTTTACTGAAGCAGTCTGAATCCTGCATGTCTACAGGATACACACCATCACATGAATCAGCACTAGTATTAGATCGTCCAATATAATTAGCCATGCGCATCTGGCCGGAAATTCCATGCATGTTCCGCATGCAACTCTTGCTAGGAATTCCATGCACGTTCAGCTCCTTCTTGTTCTCAACGTGCATAAATAACGAAAATACTTCTTTGTATCTTGCCTGAATATAGACATCATATACACCTGAATATATGGTAAAGATAGCAGTATTAGTCGCAAATACTCTTGCCATATCAATTTGTCTTGTATAAATAAGCACTAGTGACTAATTAAAAACCATTTAATCTAAGCACCGTGTTTAGCTGGAACTCTACGGTTCCCGCCTCCTCTGCTTACCGCTTTGGCGGCGGGAGGGGGTGGGGGTTCTAAAATAGTTTGGTCAACCGGCAACGATGTTATGATGGCTATGACTGCACTGTGCGGAACAAGCATAAGATTTTCCCGTCTCTTCGTCCACCTCATCAATGGCCATCTCGCCAGTGGTGTCGAGGAGGGCGGAGAATCCTCTGATCCTGCTCGCTTGGAGTGGCGGATCTTGTTTGGTCTATATGTTTTTACAGATTTGGTTTTAGAAGATTCAAATAGATTTAAGATTTCAAGACTCACGTGTCTGAATGTCCTCAGGTTTGGTCTACCTGTTTTAACATGTTTGCTCTACCTCTCCATACAGTCGCTCATTACCGATTCTCACTTTACAACGCACCTAATGTGGACTACTCTGTTTTGTCGTATTGCAAAGCATTTTGCTGACGTCACAGCTCTGGTGTGATGATGAAGCTTCACATGGCTCAGACAAAGAAATCACATAATTTAATTGGATAAGAAGTGCAAATTTAAGTCTACTAAAAGCTTATGTGGTCCAAATGAATAAGTTCACTTGTACTACCTTTGTTCCTATATATAAAACGTTTAGGGAGTTCGATTTAAACTCCCAAAAGGTTTTAGATTTAAGAACAGAGGAAGCAACTTAGAGGGTCCAGTTTGTCGAAGTCATAGGCCTCGTGTTTTTCTTTTGTGTGTTCGTATGGTTCACCATTTTTTTTTCAATATTGAGTATGGGAAGCGTCGGGAAAGATTTGGTATGAGTTTGCAATATTCGACCTACAAAATCATAGCAAGGTGGAAGTCGACTGTGTTAGCCGTCTTAGCACATCACCAAACGTCGTCTCCTCCACCGTCTTTAGCCGGGACTGTACGGGGTCACCGCCCCCTCTGCTTACCGCTCCGACGACGGGAGGGGGTGGGGACCTCGTATTTCTGCTCGGGCATGCAGTTAGGTTTATAAAATAGTTTGCTCCACCGGCAACGACATTATGAGTCTATGACGGCGTTGTGCGGAGAATCGTCGGATCGCTGCTCCCTCCGAGTGAAGAATCTTATTTGGTCTACGTGTTTTGCATGCTTGGTTACAGAAGATTCACATCGATTTAAGAGTTCAACACTTCGGCCGAGATATGCTGGTCCTTAGGGCACGTGCGTGTTCAAGACTTCCCGATTGTTGGCTCGCTCTGCCAACGGTAGTGGTCGTTAGGTGGTCTTGAATTTCGATGTAATTTTTATTATGTTTGAAACCTTTTATACTTTTTTGTAAACTTTTGGAATAATAAACTTTAATCCTTGTCGCAAAAGAAAAACCATTTATAGAATTTGGTGAAGGGATCTTTTTTTTTCCTTCTGAGAGAACCGTCCAGATCTTTTATATGCGCTCGTTCTGGGCGGTTAGAAAAAGAGGAGCCGAAAGGGCGTATATCGAACGGCCCTAAACCTACCGCATCCGCTGCGCCAAACAGATCTGCCTAGGGTTCCACCCCCGTCGTCCGATCTGATCCCATCCCCCACCATGAGCGGCCACCACGACGCCACCAAGCCCTACCAGCCCCGCCGCGGCCCGGAGCGGCCCCCGCCGGCGGAGGACGAGGAAGCGGCCGCCGCCGCGGCGGTGATGGCCCAGCCGCAGCCGCAGCCGCAGCCGGAGCCGGCGGCGATGGAGCAGTACGAGCCGCATCCAGAGCACGAGGAGGAGGCGGATGAGGAAGAGGCGGAGGAAGATGGCGAGGAGGAGGAGGAGGGAGAGGAGGGGATCGGGTACGGGTACGAGTACGGCACCGGGGAGGCCGTCCCGATGGACGCCACGGCGGCCGCGGGGGAGCACGGAGCGATGGCGCTGACGGGCGGCGTGCCGCAACCCGTGCCGAACACGCTCTCGCTCTCGTTCCTGGGCGACACGTTCGTCTTCGAGAACGTGTCCGCCGAGAAGGTGCCTCTGATCCTTTCCCCTGCGATTCCCTCTTCTCTCGCCAATCAATCCTGTGCTATGCGCTTACATTGCTTTGAATTTGGTAACTCCGCAGGTGCAAGCGGTGTTCCTGTTGCTCGGAGGGAAGGAGCTCCCACCGGGATCGGTCCCGGGGCCGTCGTCTTCCACATCATACAGTAAGGTTTAGACCTCTCTCTTGGTGAGCTGTGTCGTTTATCCCTTGATGAGAAGCTTTCAAATCATGTGGTGCTGATGTTATCCTGTGTATGTATTCTGCGATATAGGCGATGAATTTCTCGCATCGTATGGAGTCACTGATGAGGTTCCGCCAAAAGCGCAAGGAGAGGAACTTCGATAAGAAGATCCGTTATACTGTTAGGAAGGAAGTCGCACATAGGTCAGTGCTAGCTTGGTAACATCATGAAAGTCTGCTTGGCCCTTTGCATATTGTGTGTTATAATGCTAGACATACTCGGTTCATATTTGCAGGATGCAGCGCCATAAAGGTCAGTTTACATCGGCAAAAGCAAAGGCTGAAGCTACCGCATCTGCTGCGGCTAATTCAGATGGCTCTGCAAATTGGGGTGCGGTGGGTGATAGGCCTCCATGTGCTTCTGTGTAAGTCTGCAAACTGATGTACTGTTTTTTTTACCGTGTTTGATACTCTCTATTAGTGTATATGTATAGGTGCTTGAAATTGCTTTATCAATTCACAAGGAAGGATACAGATTGTAAATGTATCCTTGCGTTATTGGAATTTAGCTTTGGTGTGATGTCCCATATGCCTGTGTAGGATAGCGTCATAAAGTTGCGGTTCACTGATCTCGTCTAATGTTGTTAGTTGCCTTGCTTCTTGTTGGCTCCATACCACTATCTCATATTCTCATACTCTTGTGTCTCCACAAGATTATTCCACGGGCTCATATGCTACTGCATAGAACTGAATTCAGTGAATCAAAATGCAAACTTAAAGACATGCATCACTCACTTTTACTAAGTCTAGCAGTTTTATCTCATTCATTCTTTCTAGTTGGTTGTTGCTTATCAAAAAAATTGTTGGTATTGCTTATTTGTTTTAACTACTTCTGATCATTCGATGACAATAGATGCTTCCTGCACACTTATTTGTACATGTCACTATTTATTCGATGCTACAACTCGCTTCAGAATGCAAAACAGAAATAATTCTTCTAGTTCTTTCAGATGTCAGCATTGTGGTGTTAGTTCAACATTGACACCTATGATGCGTAAAGGACCAGATGGACCAAGGACTTTGTGCAATGCATGTGGATTAATGTGGGCAAACAAGGTAATTAAATGCTTGAGGGTATTGTGTTAGTATGGTTCTAAATCTTAGTGCTCATACCAATATCCATAGCAGGCTGTGGTGTTGCACAACCTATATGACTGCAAAGAGGCCCTGTCTCTTTTATTAACATTAATAAGGAACTATCTCTTAATTGTCTTGAGCCCAGCCGTTACAAAATACTTGTATCATCTGTTTTTTAACCTTTTTAGGCATCAGTGTCTTTGTTGTTTTTCCTGGTATACCAAGTGATAAGCTGTATGTGATCGGTAATTTGTTTTCAGCTATAATCTGGTTTGTAATGGGCTTTAGGGAACATTCTTGAAAATAATATAAGTGGAGAAAACTGGTCAATACATCGCTGATCTTAGCTCACCTGTACTTCCCATCTTGATGCACTGAGCCACTGAGTATATATTATCATGAAATTTTAACATCCCCTCAAAAGCTTCTATATGCCTCATAGTTTGGTTTTGAAGTTTGAATTCATTACCTTCCAGACGGGTGTTGTTATATTTAGCATTAAGAATGGGAAGGGCTTGTCAGATTCCCAGTATTCAATTGTATATATATACCTTTTTTTCACATATGGTTATTACTTGAGTGAAACGCCATCATACAGGGAAAATCCTCACTAATTTTACCATACTTCATGCCTGTCTCTGTAATTTACATATTGTGATGCTAATGAATCTTCTCCAACATGTTTTGACCTTCCTAGGGTTTCTTGAGAGAAAAAAATTCTAATGGGCCTCTGCAATTTGTGCCACCATCAACCAATGACGCTGTAAGTCAATAACTCTCTGCTTCCATTAGATTGACAAACCTGCCTTATCAGAGTTGATATACAGAATTACCTTTTTCATATATTCATAACCTGAAATCAGAGTTGTGCTATACCATTTTTGTGAACTGCAAGGAGTTTCTAGTGTGAACACTTAAATGAAACCACAGCAAGTATACATGTTCCTACCAGAGTTTTGCGAAGCTTTTTTGTGTGTAGATTTTTCTAACTTCAGTAAGTAGTCTGTTTCTTGATTTTTACCAGTTCAGTTATCTCATCTGAAACTAAATCTTGTCCCCCTGCAGCAGAATGGAACTGTGCAAGCACCAATCGCCGAGCAGGAAACTCTCGCACTAGAAGCACCACCACCAGCTCCTGATGCCAATGGCCATGAAGGCCAAGATTCATAGCCACGGAGGAGGCTGCATATGGTCGTAGAACTGGAGGCTTGCATATAAAAATTATGGACGTACCGATGAGCTTACTTTGTTGCCGCATGTGTAGATAATAGTCTAGGACAGACATTTGAATCTTTTACAGATGACACTGTTAGCAACAACAACATACTCTCCCGTAATGTTGCTTGCCGTTTTAAAATCGTATGAGATGTTGATGCTGCGCCTGTTAGACAAATCACTCGAATACAACATTTTTTATAACTATACATGAAAATGTCTACCAGATAATTATGTGTAGTGGTTTGTAATGTAGCGACCTTATAGGAAGATGTTGCCATACCGAAAGGTAAAAGAATGATATGGTGGTACATGTTTTATTTCGCTTATTATTTGTGTAATATCTGTGAGCCCAATAAGTAAAGGTGATTTTTGATGAGATGAATGATAATTGAATCTGATAGTGAGGAATTGATCAATGCTTGTAAGGGTACAATCGATTTGTGGACTCCTTACACGGCAATTCTTGCAGATTGTTTCCAGATATCTCATAGAATTGGCTCGGTTGTGTTCCAGCATTGTCCCCGAGAGGCAAACAAAGCGGCATACAATTTAGCTAGACTAAGTTTTGATTCTGATAGAAATTTCTTTTGGGATGATGATCCACCCACCTCAGTTCTAGCTGATGTATTAAACGATTTATCGTTATTGAGATTGAAATAAAGTGCGTTTTTAGTTCAAAAAAAAAAGTAAAGTGATTTTTATCTGAATTTGTTTGGTAGATGTTCATAGAAAATATCTGGTGAAGTCTGGTTACTGTGAAAACTCCTTAGGTACCACACATTTACTGATGTTAAAAAATCCTTGGAAAAGTACAGTATGTTGAGAGGGTGATCTTTTATAATCATGCAAAAGTTCAGGTTCAAAATTCATATTGATTTGGGATGTACATAAAATAGATGTAGCATAAGTTTTACCATTAGCCACCATAACTTGCTGGATTTATTTTTTCCACTATTATGAATTTATCCCCAAGATGAATTTAATTAGCTTGCAATTTCTTATGTTCATAGAATACTAGTTGAATTTGGCGTGCCGTCACGGCACGCCCTTGGCGATTTTCTTTTGTGTAATATATATTTATTTTTTTCATGAAAATGTTAGGTAAATTGGTATGTTGGAACATGTTTAAATACTTTTTTTTTTGCATCGTCTGTCTGAATTTTTTTGGTAGTTGTAGAATTATGGAAAATTTGACACTCACGGCACGCCCTTGGCGATTTTCTTTTGTGTAATATATATATTTTTTTCATGAAAATGTTAGGTAAATTGGTATGTTGGAACATGTTTAAATACTTTTTTTTGTTGTATCGTCTGTCTGATTTTTTTTTGGTAGTTGTAGAATTATGGAAAATTTGACATATTTTGTGCATTATTTCGAACCGTATAATAGAACACATATTTTATTTTGAGTTTATTTATTTGTATGTTTTTTCCCCGTTTTTCAAATGCTCAGACTTGGAAGCCGTTGAAATTTTCGAAGTTTTGAAATTTGCAATCTGGTAATGTAGCGCAAGCATCAAACGTTTATTCTTTGTGTGGTAATGTTGGCATATTTGTTATATTTGACTCTGTATGTGCTTATTAAATGGTCGTTCTTGAAATGCATTCGAAATTTTTAAATTAGCTGCAAATTTTAAACCATTATTAGAGGTGCTGCATATGCTTCAAAATTTTATTTAAATCTGTAATCGGAGGGAATACATTATTTGAGATTCATTAATTTTAATCCATTATTAGAGGTGCTGAATATGTTTTTTCCTGCATGTTCAGCAAATTTAATTTTCAGATATGTTTCCACTATGCCAAAAGTGGATAAATTTTGTGCTGTTTTATTTATTGCAGTTTTTAAAAGTTGCAGAATTCAATTTGTGTGTGAAATTTAGGATTCGAAATATATTTGGGAAGTTCGTAATGTTTGTTGGAAAGATTTTTTTTTGTGTGTGGAAAGTTAAATAATCTGGAAGAAGTTACTAAGTTTTCCTAATTGCTGTTTTGATTTTTACCTTTTTAATGAAATTGGCCTGGTGTGAACTTACCTCTCTCTAAAACCAGCATTATAGTCACAAAAAAAATATTATGTAACAAAAACAAAGGAAAGCAATTTATATGCACACAAATTTTCCACCAATTGCAATCTGGAAAACGTCCAAATTTGAACATTCCTTGGAATTAATACGAATTGAATTGTGATCGCCTCTATAAAACTATAAAATGGGCAAGTATGAAAGACCGACATAATCTTAGAAGACTTAGATTTTAAATTTGGTTTTGAATATGTTTTTTTGAATATGTTTTTTCTTTATTCTGGTTACTTAATATATGTTGTGGATAGAATTGCTGGCGTTGTTTGTCTAACATGTTTGTGTTTTTTTCCCGCAAACTTAGTGAAATATTAGTGGGCAGGTAAAATTAAAAGTTTTTTATGTGTTTTTGTAAGATGTTTTTTTTAGTCATGTCTATGGGCAGGAAAAATTACAGCAGCTTTGTAAAAAAGGAAAAAAAGAAAAAAAAAAGATGGGAAAATCGGGGGGGAAAAAAAGAAATACCGGGCCGAGCCAGCTGCGAAGCAGCCAGCCCAACACGTGGCCCATGTAGCAAGCCCAGACCCGCTGGGACGTCACGCCGACGTCACCAGCGGGCGGGCTGTGCCGCGGCGGCTCCGGCGACGGCGGCGTCGAAGGACGCCGTTCTGGGTCGCGCGCGCGAGCGCGGAAGACGCGGGTGGTCGCGGCGCGCTCGAATCCGGCGGCGCCGCCGCTTTAGGGTCGTCGGAGCGGCCGGCGGCGGCCAATCCGCGGCGGCGGGAGGCACAGCACGGCGGCGCCGATTCCGGCGCCACGCGGGCGTCCCGGCACGCGTTTGTCGGCGGAGAGGGAGGGGAGGCGACGGCGAAGCCGGCCGTGGCCGTCGATGCGGGCGGGGAGGCCCGTGGCGGCGGGGCGGCGCGTCGGGGTCGCCGGCGATTTCGGGCGTCACGCGCGCGAGGGGAGGGGAGGGGGATCTGCGGACGGTTTTGCTCGAAAACCCCTGAGTTTTCCCCAATTTGCAATTAGGTCCATTTGTTCGTAAAGCTGTGGACTGTGGAGCAAGCGCTCGATTAGCGAGGGGTGTTTTCAGAAAAGCGTCACGGTGGAGCTGTTTGATCCGTCGGATGAAGAGGCGACGGCGCAGATTAGAGCACTGTAGTACTGTAGATTTCCTACAGTAACCACTGTAGCTAAGCTACAGTGGCACGATCGCTGCCAGGCCGCCATTTCCTTCCTCTTTCATATAGGTAGTATAACCGAACCAACTTCTTTTTGTCTATAGTTTTTTGTAAACCATGATGGCACCATTTTGAAACAAAGGAAAAACAGGACATGATTCCTACAGGAAAACTCCTATGGTACCCATTTAGGATAAATGTATGTCCTCCGAAATTGCTATGTTTTTAGGCTCCTTAGAAATTCATATCGACTGGGCTATGCCATAGGAATTTCGGAGGAAAACAAAATGAGTTTGCTACTGATGTGTCCTATTCCTGCTTCGACCATGACGTGGTCTTGAGGTTTTGCGTCCCGCCTCCTTATCATTCATGGCTAGAGATTGGACTAGGCAATCTCCTACATACCTCTCCTCTCCTTTCTCCTCCCTCTTCTTCTTCTTGAGAGTCAACCATCGTCGCCGCCCAGATCCGGCCTCTCTCGCCGTCGGCGGTCGCGCCGGCTGGTGTAGGGATGGTTTAGGGTGCCGGCCCGCTTTGATTAGTAGTAGATTAGCTTGTAGTTTTGCTTTCGTGGCGGATGTCCCGTCCTGTCTCCGCCGGAGGTTTGTGGCTCTGACGCAGAGGCGCGGCGTCGAGCTCGCCCTTGATCCGTGCTCCATCTTGCCTCCAAGGTGGAGGAGAGGTAGTGGCGGTTCGTCGGCGACTTCCTTCAATAAGTGCCTCGATCCTCTCTCTCTGTGTGCTGTTCTTCTTCGCCTGGCCGGCCTCGGTGGCGAGGGGGGGATGAAGAGCGGCGCGCCGAGGTGGAGCTTGCTGCTGATGGCGCATCCGAGCGGCGTCTTGTGGCGAGCGGCGACGGATTTTCCACCGATGGTCGCATGGTGCGGCGGATGGTGGGAGGTGTTCGAGCCGGGATCTTTTCTTAATAAGCTCGATCTTCTTCGTGGCTTCCTTGCAGGCCGTCGCGGTGGCGGAGCAAGGTGGTTTTTTGCTGGAGCTGGTGGCCGATGCGGTTTCCCCTTTGCTCGTTTCCTTGCGAGCTTCGTTGCTGGCCTTCAATGGCTGCGGCGGCTCGATAGCCTGCTCAAGCCGGGGCGTGCCCCCCGCCGATGTTCTTGCCTCGACGCCAAGGTCTTGCTGCGTGCAGCAAGCAGTACATGCGGCGACTCCAAAGGAACGTATGTGTCCGATCGACTGGAGCAGGTGACTCAGCGACCGTCCTTCCTCTCCTCGCCAAATCCGGCGCGGCGTCGACGATGCGGATGGTGGCGGAACCGGAGATGCAGAATCGCCCAGGGTTGTGTGCGTCTTTTCTTGTTTTCTCGGGGTGTCTTCTGTAAATGGGGTCTGGAATTTTCCAGATTAATACCGATGTACTTCTCGTGTTATTAATCCAGTTGCAGTTTCTCAAAAAAAAAGAGATTGGACTAGGCGAGTGTTTGTATTTGCCATGAGATGTTGTAAGCCGAAAGGTGTTGAGTGTGTGACTATGTTGCCATTCAATGACGTTGTACTAATCGTCTTAGGCTTTCTTCTATGAAATCGATACGCTCTAACGATATATTCTAAAAAAATGGAAGTAAGAAAAAAAGAGCTTGCTTGGTTGTTATTCCCCACCTCATAAGTTCAAACACTACTTAATTGCTCCCATAAAAAAAAAAGGAGAGGAGCCACTCGATTTCTTTTCTGTCTCGCAGTATCTCGTGGGCTTCGTGGCCTCGTCGCTCACCGGCTCCTCCCGTTCCCTACTCTTTTCAGCTAAAAAAAAAAGTTCCCTACTCTTTTTAGGCTTTTTGTCCTTCCCCACCGATTGGCGCGAAACCGCTCCCATTTCCCGCCATCCGTCTCTGCCCCGCGCCGCCTCCACCTCTCTCTGCTCTCGGCTGTCAAGCGAATCCCTCGGCGACGGCGACGGCGGCGCAGGTGATTTCCGCCCCTCAATCTCCCCGCTCTCCCTGGTTTCTCCCTCCACCCCCTGTGCTAGCAGCGCCTCTTCCCCTCCCCTCTCCCGTGGCACCGGCTTTCGTCCTCTCCCCTGTGCTGCGCCTCTTCTCCTGTCGCAGTTAGATGCCGATTTGCTTGCTTGCCGTGTGGTACCTTCTAATCTAAATCATCCTTCCACTCTTTGACTAGGTTCTTCTTCGTCAGTACGCACGGTCGATCTAGCCCTCCTCTGACATGGAGGATAAGAGGGTCGAGGCCATGGAGATTGATGGGCAGCAGCAGAAAGGAGTCGAC
Source organism: Poa pratensis (assembly GCA_947311845.1). Classification (NCBI taxonomy): domain Eukaryota; kingdom Viridiplantae; phylum Streptophyta; class Magnoliopsida; order Poales; family Poaceae; genus Poa; species Poa pratensis. Next base: position 25,603,141 of record CAMZMU010000095.1, on the reverse strand, counting down.
GCTGCTCTGCCTGACGGCTTCAACACCGATTACCTCCGAATCTACTACGGTAAGCCTAGAGTCATTTCCCCCCTCTTAAACCGCAATTTGTGGAACTCATAGGGTAAAGGAAGCTGAAATGAGAGGCAGATCTGTATCCCTTGTACTACCCCTATTACAAAAATACTAAAGTATGGTGTAGGATTCTACACGAAGGTTTAGTTTTCCAGCATATATTTGTTTAGTTCTGTAGTTACTGCTGTTGCTATTCCCTTATGCCTCAAAATGTGGAAGCAATTTGCTAAACAACTTTCACCCCAGACGTTCTTCCCCACCAATTGCCTCGCGTTTGCTTTCTTCCAGTTTTTAGATGAATGCAAAATAATGTCTCCTGCTTAGGTTCAAACTGACTGCTGATGATTATATCGCAATTGCAGCAAAGCTCTTCCCGTATGGTGATTTCTTCAAGTGGCTTTCCTATGGAAATGGTATGTGGTCACACTTTACTACTTTGGTTTAGGTCCTAATTGTCTTGCTATTTGTTAGCTGAATCTTTTTTTTTCTGCAGATGCAAAGCATCCAGGATGTGATCAGTCATACATTGGGCGTCGAGAGCTTTCGTTCACACTCGAGAATGACATCTATCTGCGGTTCCAGTCCTTTGACAGTCCGGCTGAACTGGAGAGCTCTATCAAAGAGAAGTGCCCTTTCAAGATTGACATCGGACCTGTCTACAGTGTAGACGTATGATATAACATCATTAAACTTGACAATTATTTAACTCGATTTAGTTAGCTATATTATGCTCTGTGTGTTGCTATTGACCAATGAAGATAACTTTTTGTAGCCTGCAAAGCGACATGCCTATGCCCAGTCTGGCAATAATGTCTTTGTACCGGTGGAGAGAGAACTCATTTTCGATATTGTAAGAAACATGTCATGTTCCTTTTTTTTTCCATCATTTGAGTCTGCCCTGTTATCTTTGTTCAACTGTTGCTAACTGTGAATGTTTTCAATATTCACAGGATATATCTGATTATGATGATGTTCGATACTGCTGCTCTGGAGCTGACACCTGTCTGGATTGCTGGCCATTAATGACCATTGTTATCAAAATCCTGGATAGTTCACTTAGAGGCATGTTGTTTTGCTACTTTAAGCACACATGGAATTCACATGTTGCTATGAAATTATTGGATAATTTACAGCCTATTACTTTCTTGGTTTGCTTTACTTTAACTTATTGAAAGTATGCATTTGCAGGTGATTTTGGTTTCAATCACATACTGTGGGTATACAGTGGTCGCCGTGGTGTCCATTGCTGGGTTTGTGATAGTAGAGCAAGAAAGTATGTTTAAGAGAACCTTGTTTTAGCTGAAGAAACATATTCTTTGTTTTCCTTAGTTTGGTGATCGTGAAATTTCTCTTTTTTCCTGTTAGGCTCACCAATGAACAAAGGTGTGCAATTGCTGACTACTTCCGTGTCTATAAGGTGGTACTTCTTGATTCATAACTCTTGACCCCCTCCACCTGTTTTTTTCTCAAATCTAATGATCTGCATTACCTTTTTTCAGGGTAATGAGAATGCATTGAAGAAGGTGTCGTTGACTGGGCCTGTCCTCCACCCTTTCCTTGCGTATGTCCAAAACATAATCATCTGTCCTGCTGTATCTGTCACAAACAGGTTATACTGAAACTTATGCTTCTGCAGACGGTCATACACTGATGTTCTAAAATGCTTCTTCGAAGACAAGCTATTACATAGCCAGCAACTACTAGCATCAGAAGAGAGATGCCAGAAGATACTTGAACTTATTCCTGATGAAAGTAAGAAATTAACCTTAAGAAGCTGAGACAATGTTCTTAAAATATCACTGCTATCGACAAATTCTCGTTCATCAAGTATGAAATGTGTTAAACATCATCCTAAATGGGTGTCATTTCTAGATGTTGCTAGTGAGCTCCAGGACAGATGGCAAGGAAATAGACGGTCCTCTATTTCAAAGGAAGATGTAAATGCAGCAAGATGGGAGCAGTTAAAGACGACCTTGCAGTCAGGAAAACATAAGGTTGGAGTTTAATCTCCTGCAGTCCAGTTCACTTCTATTCCATATGTGCCAGTCATCAATTTGGGCCCAACAGGATTTATGTGCAGTATTCACCCTTCTGACTTAACAAATTACAGTTGCATCTTGTGATTCAACGTATCGTGTTGAAATATAGGATGAATAACTGTTATAAATTATTTTTATGTCTCAGGTGCAGGGGCTTCGCAGATGTGTTGAAGAGATTGTCTTCTCTTACACATATCCTAGACTTGACATGGAGGTAAAAGAAAGATCATTGCCAATACATGTTTGCAGCAAGTGAATTATTGATCTCTTTTCTGTCTAGTAACGAGACTTGATGTTGTATAACAGGTATCAAAACACATGAATCACTTACTGAAAGCCCCCTTCTGCATACATCCAAAGACAGGTAAAAAACTGAATAGACTTCTGATTTAGTTTACTAATTTAATTAGGCGGGTACACGGTAAAAGCAGCATGGAGCTTGTTATCAATTAGAAGTTTGTACTATGACTGTTCTGAATGATGTATGGATGATAATTCTGTCACCTCATTAGTTCTAACTTCTAAAAACCTTTCTAATGTTTCTGCAGGACGTGTTTGTGTTCCAATTGATCCCAACAATTGTGATGATTTTGATCCTTCGACTGTTCCAACTCTATCACAGGTATTGTCTATAGAAGCAAACATAAATTATATCATGTGCTAAACTTTTATCTGTGCCTTTCTACGCGTGATGATCCAGTTCTGATGTGCTGAATCTACCATATATGTCCAGCTGTTAGGAGAGCTCAATGCTGCTGGCATGCAGATGGATTCTGAGAGTGGTAGGTTATTTACAAACTTGCACCTTTTGGGAATTTTGTTCAAGTGCATCATTTTAGATCTTGATATGACATTTTTGTACCATACAACCTTATATTGGATACTCCTCATCATCCTGTTTTGAACTGCAGATTGGGAGAGAACATCCCTTGAGAAATCCATCAGATTTTTCAGAACATCCTTTCTGCAACCATTGCTGAAAGCTTGCAAGGTATGCATTCTATGCTACTATGTTTCTACGAACATATAAATATATAATTATCACAACAGTTTGAGCCATGTGAAATTTCTAGTTGATCAACATGATACCCACAGACAATAGGCCATACAGTAGATGCTGGGTTAATCTTGGGATGATCTCCTTCATACTTGGTTGATTGGGAGCATCACTCTAGTAGTTTCATATGACTCCTGAAAATTGGAAAAACCCGTTTAGTTTGACTCAAGCTCTCTTTCACGTTTTAACTGAAAGGATCAATTTCACTGTCATTTCTTAGCGTTATGCTCTGGCTGGCTGTTCAGTATTGTTACGGCATATTTTATTTGCTGGCTTACCTAGCCCACTGAACTTTGAAAACCATATTAATCTACCCCAGATAGTGGTTTTTCAATGGTCCGTGTCATCTGCATCACAACGCTCTGGTATGGATGACCACACCACTCTTTCGTTAGGAGTAAACCTAAACCTTTTCTATTTGCTTACATGGAACAAAAACTTTGCTGTATCGTCGTCCTGTCATATTTTTCAAGGGCTGAGCGTCAGTTACTTACCATGTAATCTTTGCAGGAGGAACTGGAAAGCGCTTATAACGCGAAGCTCCAACAGTCCAAGAATGCCTTGAATTGGTGAAATTTTCATACACAAGGGCAGCAACGCCTCATGTGCCTTTCCATGCAGAAAGGTGTCAGAATTTAACTCGTTACCAAGCATACCAACTGTAATCGTTCAGTTACTGCTGCCAAATGTATCCCATCCTCTGTTTCTCAAGTTGATTTCGACCAACAATTGAACAGGTGGTGCTGCACTATTGTATAACTCACAGTAAGCTTGTTAGAGCGTGGCGCTGGATCGCCTTTGAGTTTTTGGCTTGTTCTTACTCTTAATGAAAGAACCACTGGCTGGCTGCTACATGTGGCATTGATGCTCCTCTGATGGACTTTAATGTCTTTTAAAACATAGAAAAAGTTGTTTGGTTCCCCTATCAAAAAACAAAAACACGGAGTAAATGTCCTATGGATTCGCAAAAGGAGAAAAAAAAGGAACTGTCCTATGGACATTTGATTTTCCTTTGGAGAATTACAATGTAGTACACTCACATCACCAAAGTATAGTCCGACATGAAACCGAACCAATTGTTGGTTCTCTATCATCTGAAACTTTTGATAACAATATTAAAACCAAGGTTATAGCAATATTGAAAACATGGAGTAACTGTCCTATGGATTCTGCATTTTTCACCAAGAAAAACAAAATATTTTTTGAAGAGGTTGAGTAAATAAAAAATTACTTTGAGATTTTGTGCAAACGAAACCTTTTTTTTTGTAAGAGTGGAGGAGAAAAGAAAAGCGACCCCGAGACATATAGGGGGGACGTCCCCCTCCGGCTGACGATGTTGCGGTCCTCCCCATTTCAGATGACCTTTTAGGCATTGGAGGTGCTGTGGAAGTTGACCTCTCGCGGTGGGAGGGTTCCCATAATAAGGTCTTCACTGCCATATCCTCACTAGTGCCGCGTCTAGTGCTGACGGACGGACAATATTTGGAGTTGTGTATCCCATAGATCACAAGAGATCTAGTCGGTGTTGTTGTAAAGATTGAAAGTGAATGATTTGTACAGTTGCTTTCATTGATCACTGACATGTGTATATACATAGGGGTGTTTGTAGAGAGGCGCCTGTTTGGAGTGAACATACGTATATACAAGGAAAAGGCGTCCATACAGACTTTGGGCAGTAATAACTGCATGTGTAGTTAGATCTAATTCAAACATTTGTAATGCGGTTGTCCTTTAGGGCTTAGCATGATGACTTCCCGTAAGTTCTATCACGACAAGTTTTGCCCTACTCCGGTGAGGGAGGGGTGAGGATAGCGACGCGTCTTTGACTCGCTCTAATGACCGTAGTCATCGCTAGGTGGTTCAAACACCTAGTAACGATTATTAATAAATTTGGTGGTCCTTTTTGAAAAGTTCCTATAAAACTACTCATAGAGATAAATTGCTAAATAAATCTTGTGAATCAATCAAAGAGGTCCAAAATGATTAGTTTTTGTCATAAAAACAAATGCAAATGTTATAGCATAAAACTCGGTTACATTTTTTTATTTGAAATCGCATTCCAGTAGACCATCCAAGAAACTTGTATGATTTCTAATCCTATATAAATCAGATAAGCCGATGTATTTGAAAAAGCAAAGGAATAGAGTCTTCCATACTTCTGTGAGAGAAAAAAAATATTTTGAACAAAGAGACTCATACCGTCATAATCTTTGTTCAAAATACTTCTATGATTTCCGTAAATTTAGGGTTAAAAACATTTCAAGGAGTACGTGAGATGTAAATTTACGAACGTGCCCTTGAAATGTTTTGTATTCCAGTATCACCCTCGCTGCCTCCTCCTTGTATTGTACCCCGTCGTCTCTCGCCGCCGCTTCCCAGCACCACCACCAGGACCAGAGCAAGGGCGACGCGGGGAGGCCAGGCGAAGCGCGGCAATGGCGGGGGCGGCGGGGGACGAGGAGCTTGAGTCGTTGCTCCGGAATTTCCACCGCTTCTCCCAGGTCAGTCGCCAGCCGCGCCGCGCGGCCCCATCCCACCCTACCACCTTCCCGCTCCGGCTGGTTCGCCCTCTGCTCGCACTCCGTTCGTCTCGGGTTCTTAGGTATTCGGGTCGACGCCGCGTCGAGGCGCTGAAGAACCCGGGTCGTCATATCAGTCTCTGAACCTTCCGGGGGCAACGCCAACACACGCACGCTCAGGTGTTGGATGAAATGCCTACGAGACGGCGAGCGTAGAATAGATTGATTGATAATCTCCGATGCCATTGGAGGAATTGGGAGCGTCCCTCGTCTAGGGAGTAAGAGTACTAGGTCGCCGTATTTGCCTATGTTGGTGGCGGCTTCCAGTTGGATTCCATGTTTAGCCAATGCTGCGCACTGTGGTGGTCGATTGGTTGTGCTATTCATAATGGAGAGATGCTATTTTAAGGGGGGGGTTCACATTAGTTCAAACTCAGTGCTCGATTCTTTCTGTCGAATAATTGATTCCTTGATTGAGATGTTATTGCAATTCTAAACGGCCCGGCAAACCAAAATATATGTAGGATTGTCTGCGAGGCAGGAGACTAGGAGAGTGCTATGTGTAATTTCTACTTGCTCCTGAGCTCAAGTGCTGCCACAGTTGTCCAGTTTACCAGTTTTCATTTCATAGGGAAGATGGCTCCTGTCCAAGTATTTATTTGCTGTGCTGTGTTGATCTTGGAGTTGATCTTCTGTTGTTCACTGGTTCCTTGTTTCGAACAGGGGTATAAAGATGCAATAATGGAGGCCCAGGCTTTAAGAGTGAACTACAGTTCTGAATCCAAGAAGCGTGAAGCTCTTGAGTCACATATCGCGGATCTCAAGAGAGGTTTAACTGAAATTTCAGCATTTTTTTTTCCGCAAGCCGTCTTAAGTTTGTTGCTTTCTGTTAAAATCTTGCAACAAGTGATTATTATCATTGCTTGCTGAGGTTGGAAGAAGAATTGAGTTGGAATTCTTGTGTGTTGTGCAGATAATGAGAGATTAAGAAAGCTGTACACTGAAACTTTATTCAGGTTCACCAACCAGGTATGTTGCTACTTATTGTAATACTATGTGCAGGTACAATGTTACATGAAGGCTGTTGAATGTCCAATACTGAGATGAACATAAATAATTAGTTCTCATCATCTGACATTAATCACTTTATGTAGATGAAATCAGTTAAGTTGATGATCTCAGCTTGAGTTCTATGCTGTCATTTACCTATGAGATTGAGTTGGTAGGAGTACTATAGGCTCTTGTGTTTTGAGAGCTTGTACTCGAATGTACTATATTTTTAAGCTAAAACAGTTTGAACAATTGATTTTTTCTACTGTTTGAACAAGTGCTTTGCAGCTGTTGATTTGTGTTTGCCTTCCATTTTGTAATAACTTCTAAATTGTACAACTTGGTCCGATTCTTTTTCTGCTTAGATCAAGTTTGACAATGGAACAGTACTAGGTTCTCTATGCAACATAATCATGCCCGTCAAAGTCCGAACTATTTCTCACATGCTTGCTGCTATTCAGATAAAATATCACACAGAATGTCAAAATCTGAAGGAAGAATTGGGAAAAGCAAATAGCAAGTTGCTATCCATGGAAGAGGTAGTTAACTGCTTCCCAAGCTTCCAGCCAATCCATAAAACAATCTAACAAGTGTTTGTTGCAAACAGGAGCATAAGAGGGAGATCGAACAACTTAAGCATGACAGTGAAATGAACTGCAATGCCCTGGAGAGCAAGCTCAGGTAAAAAAAAGGCTAAGGAGATTCAGGTCAAATTATCCTGTTGACTGTTTTGTGAAAACTGAATGCACTAACTTTCACTGCAACCAGCTGCGCTCTTGCTCAGCAAGCCACCGATGAAGCTGCGATAAGACAACTCGAGTCGGACCTGGGAGCTCATAAAGCACATATGGACATGTTAGGTGGCAGGCTGGAGCAAGTCACTGCTGAAGTGCATATGCAGTGTAATGTTCTAAACTTCTGTTCCATGCTGAAGAGTATTCATCCTTTGGATTATCACTCATGATGGACAACACCCCCTTGTTCCTGGTACAGATAAAAACGATATCCAGGACTTGAACGATGTGATCATGGTCGAACAGGAGGAGAAAAACGACATGCAGAGGAAGCTTAAGAGTGCAGAAAACGAGCGTAAGTTTAATCTGGGCCAGTGAACCGAAGAAGCAAGTCTGCGCAGACTCGAAACGGTTTTCATTCGTCAGTTCATGTTTGATCGTATCAGTTGACCGCATGCATTTTCGTCTTTTGATGCAGTGAGGATAATGAAGATGAAGCAGGCGGAGCAGCAGAGGGACTCGGTGTCGGTCCAGCACGTGGAGGCTCTGAAGCAGAAGGTGATGAAGCTCCGCAAGGAGAACGAGTCCCTGAAGCGGAGGCTGGCGAGCTCCGAACTCGACTGCTCATGAGAGCCAGGTTCCGAACCCCTTGGTCGCCACGGTAGCAGCTTCCCTCCCCCAATCCCCATGTACATCCATCCTTACACTCCACCTCACGCCGTCACCGTTGTTGATAGGCAAGCATACATGGTCATATACCACGAGAGGCCTAGAGATCAGTGAATGAAATGTTTGTTCTGGAAGGAGCTAGCTAGGCGCTTTGCTATGTTCAGTTCGTCCTGTAATGTTCAGGCAATTCATTGGGTGGTGCTTGTTGCACTAGTTACTTTTGAAAACCGGTGCTGTGTTGGGAGTACAATGCAGATCCCCACCATTGATTCCAGCCGATCCCTGGCTGTTCCATTAACGCATCAACGTTATGGCATCTGATATTGCAAATCGTTTCTTTGACGGCCTGGCCTGTATTGAATCATGGTTGGTTGTTTTTTTCATGTCTGCCATGTACTCTAGAAGGATCTAATGAATGGGCCCATTGGGAGTTTTGTCCAAGGCCCGGCCCAAGCCCGTTCGCCCTGGCGCGCTCCGCACGTTTTCCCAGATGCCGCAGCCCGGCCCAAGCCCGGGCGCGCTGCGCGTGTCGTGCGTGCTAGTCTCTGATCGCCTCTGCAGTTGCTGCAGCTTTTTCCCTCCTCTCTCTCTCACCCGCTTCCATTTACTTCATCACCTTCTTCCCCACGCCTCCTCCCTCCCTCCGCTTGGAGCTATCCCTCCGTACGAACCGCCGCCTAAACCCTCGGCCTGCCGGAGCCGCCCCGCTTTCCCTCGCCTCTCCTCCGCTCCCGTCGCAATGTCGGACCGCGCGCCGCGGCACGACGATCGTCACGCGGGCCGCGGGCGACGCTGGGGGTCGCGGGAGGAGGAGGACGAGCTGCCGCTCCCGCCCCCGCTCCCTCCGCCGCCGCCGCCCGGCTCGCGCACCGTCTACCTCGACCGCTGGGACGGCGCGGCGGAGGCGCTCCCTCCCCCGCCCCCGCTCGGCTCCTCCCGCCCCGAACGCCTCTTCGCCGAACCGCCGCGCCCCGGCGGTGGCGCCCAGGGCGCGCGCCGCGACTCGCCGCGCGAACGCTGGAGGAAGTCGTCGCCGGCCCAGAACGCGCGCGTGAACGTGCCCGTGCCGCTCCCGCCGCCTCCCCCGCTCCTCCCCGAGCGCGTCGTCTACCGCCTGGAGTCCGACTCGCCGCGCTCCGGCTCCGGGAGGAGCTCCAGCCCCAGCGGAGTCCTGGGGTCGCCGCCGCGATCGAAGGACGGGGAGAAGCGGCGCCGCTCCCCGCCGCGGAGGTCGCCGTCTCCCGGGCCGCCCAAGCGGCCGCGCAGGGACGACGGACCTGGCCGACGCAGCCCGCCGCGCGGCGGAAGGTGAGGCTTCGGCTTGAGTTTCACCGGGCATGCCGAGCTAGTGTGTGTGTGCGTTTTTGGTTCTGACTCGGCATGGGTTGGTGCAGGTACGGGCACGGTGGAGGCGGCGGCAGGTTCACCGGGCATCGCGCTCCAGGTGAGGTCGACTCTGATGAGCTTTCACGTTTTTGACTGAAACCAAGTTGTCAAACCTTGCTGACCCACCGCCACCTCGAAATATGCTAATGTGCGTTGAGGTCAATACAAAAATTACTTACATTTGTCACTCTTGTGCACAAAGACTTTTATCAACTATCATGTTGAATTTGGTTGTCAGTTTAGCTGCTCTTGAGTCTTGACACAACAGGGGCATGGGAGTTTAAGCTTGTCTTGTGGGGTTTAAGCTTGTCTTGTGGGGGTTTAAGCTTGTCTTGTGAGGGTTTAAGCTTGTATGTGGTTATCTGATGTGATTCAGTCTCGTGCTCTACATTGCACACTATCTATTTTGTAACTGAAGCTCGAGTTGTGCTTCCGTGGTTTAACGACTGCTCCAGCTATCAAGAGTATGATAATTGGTTCCCAAGCGTTTGACAAGTTTGAATCCGCATCCCTACTTGTTAAAGTAAGATGGGAGACATGTGGTTTCAAGATAACGTTCTGTTTTTTCTTGGTTTACCTCTGGTATCCAACATGTACAGTTCTTAGTATCGAACATGGGGATTAATATGTTCTACTACTAGCTAGCTAGCCTGCTTATGCAGAAGGAAACAACAGCTACTGTTAGCTGACAAACTTCATGAATTTCCAGACCATGTATTACGGAAGGGTTACATTTTCAGAAGTTTTGATATTCTACTTGATGTTATTTCAGATGGGCCAGACTTTGGCTGTGGTGCTTCCAGTAATGGTCAAGATATAACCCAAAGGTATACAAATTGTTGCCTCTGGGTAGTTTTTCTGCTTAATATGTTAATTTCTGTTAGTTCCTATGTTCGCAAGCCATGTGTATTTTAATCTTTTTCTTTCTCTTGGGTTTCATCTGTTTCCATTTTGAGATACTTGCATGCATATGATCGCATATGATCCTGAATATTTTCAGGAAAGGATTAATGACATACAAACACTTTATCCAAAATCTTGAAGATGATGTTTCACCTGCTGAAGCGGCAACAGGTAATCAGGTTCAGTTTGAGTTATCTGTAGTAGACCCCTCTTTCAGTACAGGACCATCTAGTTGGTTGACTATACCTCATTTTCCATGGTTAACAAGGTACCGAGAATACGAGACAGAATACATTGCTACACAGAAACGTGCCTACTTTGATCTCCATAAGGATGAAACTTGGTATGTCAAATATTTTCATCTAGATGTGTTAGTTTTACACTCTTAGGAAACTAATGGTTTGCTTATTTCATTTCATTTCGTTTGACTCTGTTTGCAGGTTGAAAGAGATGTACCATCCGACAAACTTATTATCTGTTATTGAAAGGTGAAACGTTTGCTACCTCTCATTCTGTAAATAGTTTGCTTATCGCCACAAATTTGGTACCAATACTTGTGTCGAATAGCATCGAAAAATTATGGTAAAAATCATAACTAGATGGAACAGCAATTTTTTTGTTTCTTTTGTCTTATGTCTGCCTGCCATTTAGTTTAAGTTTAGCTTTTCCTGTTGGTAGTTGAATTTTGCTGATCATTGGCATGTTTATTTTGTTAACTCAGGAGGAATGAGTTTTGTAAGGCTGCAGCGAAGAATTTAATTCTTGATTTGCGAACTGGAACTTTGGACCTGTGAGCTGCATCTCTAAGCCTATCTAATTTTGTGTTATAAATCATGTATTAGTATGTTGGTTTTGCTGATATCCTTCTTTTCTTGGTGCAGTGGTCCTGGAATGACTGCTGATGGAGCAAGCAAATCAGGAAATGACAACGATGGAAGATCTGGGAAGGGTGAAGATTATGGTAGCAAGAGACGAAATAAGGGAAGAGGTCACTCAAAAGAAGCTGGACCACTTTCAACTGCTCCAAAATCTCATCCGGTCAGTTCAAAGTATCGACGAATTCAAATTGACATAGATCAAGCTCTAGCTTTAGTGCGGAAGCTTGACGTGGAGAAGGGTATTATTGGAAACATTCTGTCAACTGGTGGTGATCATGGCAAGGCAGATGTTGACAGATCAAATGCTGGATCCACAGGGCCTATAGTTATTGTCAAGGGACTAACTACTGTCAAGGGCCTTGACGGTGTTGAGCTCCTTGATACTCTCCTTACTTACTTATGGCGTATCCATGGTGTTGATTACTATGGCATGTCTGAAATGAAAGACGCAAAAGGTTTTCGTCATGTGAGAGCTGACTACAAAACTGCCAGTGCATTTAACATTAGTGCTGCTGATTGGGAGAAAGAACTGGATTCCTTCTGGCACAGAAGACTGGTGAATGGCGAGGATCCTCTAGTTGTATTGACTGCCACTGACCAAATTAGTGCGGCAACTCTTGAAACTCTGGGACTGGAACCTTTCGTCAAGAAAGTTATGGATGAGAATCGTGGCATTAAGTATGGATGTGGAGCCCAGGGGTGTGCAAAAGTTTTCCATGCTCCTGAGTTTGTTCAAAAGCATCTAAAACTGAAGCACCCTGACTTGGTCTCTCTGTTGACTTCGAGAGTTCAAGATGATATCTATTTCCAAAATTACATGAAGTACGTATCGGTATAACCAGATAGAACAAAATCATACTATTTCAAACGTGTCAAAAGGTGATGTTTCTCCTCTTGTTTCTTTGTGATGCAGTGATCCAAATGCCCCAGGTGGAGTACCAATTATGCAGAAACCTGAACAAGTAAGAATCTTTGTGCCGTTTACTTTGTTCCTTTTTGACTGATATGCTTCTCAAGATTTTCTGTTTATATGGTAGCTGGTGCCCGGTGGAGCGAGAAAATTTTGATGCTTGCCTGCATAAACTCTAAATATAAGCTGCTGATTACATTGTAGCAAACTGTTCATTCCTTCTACAAAATGTTTCCTCAAAGATTTGTTTCTTGCTTCCTTTGTTGTATATCCTCGTTTTCTGGAATAGGATATTTATTTATGGGTTAGTGAAATGTTATAATTATCCATGTATGAAGATAAATGAGTCTTTGTTGGACATTAATTTCTCGTCTTCGCTAATTATTGGTCAAGTCTTTGTTGGAGATCTTTAACTTTTTTGTTTCTACATTTTAGACTAAAAATTAGGCCGATTACGCTTCTATCTTTTTGTATTATTAAGGGATAAAAGCCTAACTAAGTGCAAAAGTACAGTGCAAGTCACGACATTTAATTAGGATCAGAGGGAGTACTTTGTAACTATATCTGTATATATACACATGCTATCTTTTGCGGGTGTATATGCGCACATTATTGATTTATTGCATTAGTAAACTTGGCTATTTATTCAGACTTTCTTGAATACAACAATAAGACGCTTTCTGTTGGTAGATAAGAACTACAGAAGCTACTATTCTTCCATTCCTCCTGTTCAAATCTCAAAAAAAGAAAAATGCAATAAAAAGATATGACCGCCTCCCACTTCCAGTTACTTGAAGTTTATGGTACCAGTTAATCTGATGCCATGCAAAATTTACATATTACTTCCTGCAAGGCTTTTGATGTATCGGATCTTGTGATAATATTCAGGTTTCGTCACAATCCTGATAACCTTTTCGTTTGTGGTTTGCATTGCCATTTTCGCCTTTGTTGCCTCAGGGAATTTACATCTGCGTCAGTGGTGTTTATTAAAACGATCAACCTGCATTTTTAAGATCTTGATTGATTCCCGCAAAAAAAACATCTATATTGATACCGCCAGTTCTATATGCAGGAGAGCGACAGAATGAGACGAAGGCCTGATAAGCAGACAGTGGACGCTATTGATGCACAGGTTTCAAATGCCCCATTTGTCCCTGAATTCTCCTCTCCACCAGTATTCTTCCCTCTGCCTGGTGCTGGGTAGGTTATGTTATGCAAGTTACCAAGTAATTCAGTTACAAAGTCCAGCCAGAATAATAATGTTGGCTGCCCTTGTTTTAGCCCATTGGGTCCATTTGTTCCTGCGCCACTATATATGGATCTTCAAATGACGCGAGACCAAAGACCTCCAAGACCACATGGTACTCAGCGTACGAAGGAATGTCTGATGCCGGGACGAATGATGCCCATGTATCCGCATTTTCCGCATAACCCTCGCCATTTCAGAAGGTCAGTATTACTCCTCTAGTTTCCTTTATTCTACTAAGTTCTGTAAACTGGCACACTATTTTGTGCTCTGTACTTTCTCAAGGATTAGATTAAGAACCCAAAATCTTTATTAAGGGGCTTGGTGTGACATGTAATGACACTGATGCTATGATGAATTTTCTCGTCACCACTTTTATGCTCGCATATGTAACCACCGATCATCTGCATTCAGCAGACTTTCTACTCCGTACTAGTTTGGCATCATGCATTTTTATTGCGAGGCTGTGGAATTGTCATCACTTGTGGAAGCAATTTCTTCTGTAAAAAATATTGAATGTGTTTCCACACTGCATTTTTCCATTACATGAGTATCTCGTAAGGTAACCTGCTTCCGGTCCTGCTCGCAGTTACAACGATCTTGATGCTCCGGCGGAAGAAGTCACTCCCATTGACTTCAGACGAGCGTAGGGCGTCTCCGGTTACCCACTCTAATCTGCTGATAAACCCCTATAGCTAATGTGCTCCAGATTGCATGAAAAACTGACACGAAAGCTAGTTACTCGCTTGTTGGCCTGTGGCAAGTGTGACGCTGTGACGGCAGACAGTGAATGTGACTTTTTGTGGTTCCGACTGACATATGATGCCTCGTCGTTTTGTCTCCGCTCAAACGAACAAGAATTGTAGTGCGATCTGTCGCCGTGCTCGTTGGATGCGCGAAACAGAAGCAGCAGAACATACAGGATTCTATCATCAGACTGCCTCTGTTCTCAGTTTTATTTGTGTAGGCACGTGTTTCAGATTAGCAGATGTGCTACCTCTTGTTGATGTGTTCATTTTGCCCTGACGGCGCTGATACTGATCCCTGCTGTTTGGTATCAAGCATGACACGCGTCAGTCAATCACTACGGTAACGGGCTGACACGTTGTTTCGAGTCGATATTACATCCAGTTATTACTATTTTGTGTCCGCAGAAAGTCGTTTAGTACAGAGCGGTTGAAAATTCAGAGGCATGCTTCAGTGCACCCCTTTTTTTTTTAAAATGCAAATTTTCGTATTAAAAAAAGTTTGCAATTTTCAGTGTCGATTAAAACATACCTTCTCCTTAAAAGGGTAATATGGACAATTCACGTGTTAAAAACCCTCACAATGAAAAAAACAGTTGGCCATCTGGAAACACATGATAGCTTTCTACACTTCGTGGAAAGAGTGGTTCAGAAATTCTATGAAAGCGGTGATTCAACCAATACAAGTATGTGACATTTTTTTTGAACGGTCAAGTATATGACATGTAAGTGCTCAGAATTCTAAAAAGGTGTGTGTAAACAGACAAAGATGCTAGGTGGGGAGACAATTAACGACAAAGGATGCATTGGTATGCATGATGGAAGCTTTGTTTTCTGAAAATAGAAGGGAGGAATAGGTTTTTGAGACATTCACCCTTTCAGTTTGTCTATGTTATCAAAACAAGTTTGACGTTTGTTGGATCATCCGGAATTTTTATGTGCCAAGGCTTGAAAGAAAAATATTATCCAAATAGTGAGTACCTATGTGATTAGATAAAAAAAATTTGGAGAGCACTACATGAAATTATACCCCTCAAATCCATTTTTACTAAACACCATATTGGTGCAAATGGGAAGTGCCCTATCTATAACAACAAGACTGGAGGGGGGACTCCACCCCGGCTTTGTCATTAAGGTAGAAGTGAGGACTCGAACTCAGGACCTGGCCCTTATGCGCTTATGCACGGCTACCACTAGTCCACGGAAGAGTTCTATCAATTGGACGTGGAAGACGTGTCCCACCTGCTCTTCAAATGTGATCGAGCGAGGGAGCTTTGGAAATCCCCCGACAGCTTGTCAGAAAACCATATTTCTAGCTTTCTACAAGAGATTATTGTATCGAATAATTGTACTTTGTAATCTTAGTTAATGAAAATTGGTGCACGTTCACTAAATAAAACAGAAGAAACGACGTGTTGTCAGCCCCCCCCCCCCACACACACCCACCCACCCACCCACACACAAAATTATTATTTTGTAAAGTTTCGTTTCATCTAGATAACCGGTTTATAATTTTATTGTGTTTTGAGATCAAAATATTAAAAACTATTTAATCATGAATCATTTGGTCAAACGAAAGAGAACTTCCCAAAATATTTAATGTAACATGTACTCCCTGTGTTCCTAAATATAAGATGCTTAGCCTTTTGCCAAATTCATGTGTATCTACATGTATCTAAAAATGTTTTACTGTGTATGTTCACTCATTTCAGTACGCATTTAGTTAACATGTGAAAGACCTAAAACATCTTATATTTAGTAACAGAGGAGTTTGACTTAATGGAAGTTGTCCAAAAAAATTGGACAGTATGAATTTGAGTTTAAAATTTGGACCAATCATATCCGTTGGATCTTCATCTGATGGTCACACCGTGAGACTTTACCTCACAAAGTCACTTCATGGCGGCGCGCCGAAGCAGCCGACGCCGGCTGCTCCCTGCTGTTCCCCTCTCCCTCTAACCTCTTGCTCCGCCGCCCGGCGCCCTTCGCCTGTAGCCCTCCTCCTACACCGCTCGGCGCGACTGTCGTGGAAATAGGCCGGCTCCTCCTCCATTGCTCAGCTCCGACGCCACCCGTCGTCCTCCTGTTCCGGCTCATCCGCCGCACCAACTCCCCTGCCCGGGGCTCCAGCGAGCCTCCCGTGCTCGCCGCCGCCCGGACCGCTTCGTCCGGCACCCCTGCAGGAACCCTCCCGTGGTCAGCAGCCCCTCTGCTCGGCGCCGCCTGGCCTGGACCTACTTGCTTGCCTCCCCTGCACGGCAGCGGCGGCGCCATGAACGTGTTCGCGGGGGTCAGCAGCGGCGCAGGATCGGGGCGAAGGACGCGGGATCCGCGGGCGGTGAGGTGTTGCTGGAGCTGACGCCACACCGGATGGCGGTGTGCCACCTCGTGCAGGTCTTCGCGCCGCCGGGGGCGCAGCAGGAGTGTGGCCCCGCCGCGCCGCCGTTCCCGTTCGAGTCTGTCGCCCACCACAACCGCCTCGGGCTGTTCCTCTTCTCCCTCACCCGGGTACGTGCCCTCGCACGCTTCATTCCGGCATTCCGCTCCTCGTCCATTGGTGCTGTCTGTCACTGCTGCCATTGGTGCTGTCTATGGTATCGTGTTTCAGGTCGAGTGGAGATCAGCGTTACTATTCTCTCTACGGAAAATCTAAACGTAAGGCGCCTTATGGTTAGCTTAACGCGAGACGGAACGTGGCACGTTGATTTTCGATCGTACGGTGCGGAATCGTTCAGACTTTCCATGCGTACGGGCGAGTTAGAAAAATTGCCTCCTCCGCATGCATGCAAAAAAGCCAAAAAAGCTGATGTCATCCCGCATTTAATGTAAAATCCAAAAATTCAAAAAGTTTTGTAACTCAAACCGCTTATCCGATTTAGAATCCGTTTTCACCGTTAAGCTAATCGCGACGAGATCTTCGAAACTAGATCCCATATTGATATATTCTGATATATTTTTTTTTGACCCAAAAGTTACACATCCCGTAACATATAAGTTACCCAGACTGTAGTATGTAAGTTACCGACCATATTAACGATTAGTTTTCGGGTTGAAATAGAACCATTTTTGTTGTTCTTTTAAAAAAATAATCGATTTTTGAAGTTACCACACCTAGTTATTCATAAGTGAATATCACGTTGGGATGGTAAATGTATCATGCATAAGTTGATAACTATACACTAAAACACCCGTTCAACTTCATAAGTATTAGAATGATAACTCTCGATTTCATAGTGACAATTATACCATAAAAAAGACTCTATTGGTAATAGTTACGCACCTAGTACTGATAAAGTTACCAGCCTAGTACTGATAACGTTACCCACCCAGTACTGATAGAGTTACCCACCTAGTACTGATAAAGTTACACATGTGTTAATGATATAGTTACACACCCAGTACATATAGAGTTACCTTCCTTTCACTGATTAAGTTGTCTATTTATTCATGCTATAGTTATCCACCATAAAATCGTATAGTTACCATGACCTCTTAATAATAGTTACCCACCCACTACTGATAGAGTTATCCATCTGTTTTAGGGTGTAGTTTTTATCATGAAGTCGACAAAGTTATCACCCTAATACTAATTGTTTTCTAGTGCATGCATGAGAGAGGTACCGTTCCGGCCAGCGCGCATGGGCATGCATGCGTGGGTTCGGTGATTAACAAAATTATCCTAACGCCTTACGGTTATGCCAAATATAAGACGTCTTACACATAGTCGTTCCCCTCTACTATCTATATTCGTTGCATACAGTAATTAGCGTCAAAATGTAGTGTCGAGCAGAGACAGACGTAGCGATTCCCCATCTGCAATTCAGTTGTTTGCCATTTTGCTCGATTTGACGGCCATAGCTTTGCAGTTGGAGTGTTGTTAATTAGTACATGCAATTTAGACTTGTCTCGAGAGGATGTTGCGTTGATACATTTGTTATTGATCGATTGCATGTAATCTGTCCATTTGTTTTCGTCTTTACGGTGATAAGAGCCGCACACTTGTGGGTGTGTGGCTATGTGTGCATTGCATTCTAACTTCACTCTTCTTGTCTCCCTCCCCAAGGTATCATTGTCGTTCATTTCGCTCGTACATGGCAGTCATGCGAGGATTTTCTGGAACCGCCACTGGAAGAGCTTTTGAGACAGTTGAGGGCGTTAGATGATTTAGTTAATGGTTGGCTCTGTGAGCAGTTGATAACCACACTGTCAGGGCTTAACTCACCAGACGATTTGTTCAACTTCTTTGGCTAGTAACCGTGCAGGTGCAACACACGTGTAATCTTGAAAATTTCGCATGACATGAAATAATTGTATTACTTGCTCCAGCTCATATTAGTTGTCGTAGATTTAGTACAACATCATAATATATTTGGTATTTGCCAAGCCTTTTGAATCCCACCCTTCTTCAATGAGTTGCAGTTTTATAGATTTGTTCATCTACATCTATTTAACTCGGAAACTAAAATTTGAGACTAAAGAAACCACTTGTCGTTCTGGAAAGTGCAAATGATGGTCCAGCTCCATAGAGCTCGGTATTTTTTAAAAATTCAAAATATACATTTTTAAGTTTCAGAAAATTCGAAACATAAATGCTAGGTGTAGATAATGTCGATATTTATCAGTGCGCAAATTTTCAATTCACAATTCGTATTATTTAAGTCTATACAAAAATAAGAAATTTGACAAATTTAAAATTTAAAATTATCCTGATCTATACATTTGTCATTTTAAAACTATCCAGACCTGACCTGAATAATCATATGCATGTGTAATCAGATCAAACTAACACCTTATCATGCAAAAATAATAACGTAATTGGTGACGTGTACACAAAACTACGTACGGTTTATGTTCTGTTAACATGTATTGTGGTGTCAAATAAATTGTAGGTTTTGTGGTGTATTTCCTATCTGCTTCATTAGCCAGCTTCTAGATATAAATATTCTGGTGGTGTCGTGCAGCTGTGAAATTTCCACAAATAGACAACATAAAGGCAAAGCTGGAGCAAGACTGCAAGACTGATGCGAACAATTTCTTCTCAGGCTATGCGAAGGTACAAATAAATCATCATGTAGAAACATTAATTGTTTTGAAAGGACTTATCTACATCTCCATATAAAATCTAGAAAGATCAAGGTCTACTCATATGTGGAGTACTACTATAATCCCAGTTCCAAAGACAAGGTAATATACAAAGTTTGATACAGTTTTTACAACTTGCTGAAATTGGTAAACAAAAGAGGTACTTTCTAAGAAGGTAGTAATCTGAATCTCCTTCAACTTTTGCAAGATGGATCAAAGCAATTGTAACTCAAGCATCCAAATTATGGATGGTTACACTACTAATACAGTATGACTCCCAAATATTATGCTTTAGATACAATAATTAAGCCAACATTCACCAGCCTGAGAAACAACTCATCTGGACTCAAAAGCATCTGACTATAGTTAGAGTGCACTTGAAACACCAGATTATCTATAAACCGCAAGTGGGTAGGCTCAAAAAACAAAACTGCAGACATATTTCTCACCTTTTGCAATAGCACCACACCGGGATAGCACAAATTCTAGCTCTTCACACCATAAGTCCAGGCACATTGTATTTGCAATTTTGAGACCATGCAATAATTAGTATCTGGGTTCAGAACATCAAAAAGACGTGCAAAAGCTGAACACTGTTGCAATGCAAAACCATGCTAATAAGTGCACTGAAAAATTACCTGGCCCAAAAAAGTTGCGACAAAAAAAGACAACCTATTAGTAAACTCTTTTTTTATCACATACCATCAGTTTATCACTAAACCACACTGGATAGCCCATGTTGACATGACTCCGAACATGTATGTCCTAGATCCCAGCAAAAACACTGCAATTCCTCATGCAATAAATTATACTATTACCTATCAAGAACTTTGGATTAATAAAAGGAATTGACTGAAAGGAGGAAAAATATGAGAACAACCTACTGGCTTCTTACAGTTTCCATGATTCTTTCAGGGACATATGGTATTAGTTCTCTTAATATCTTTTTTACAAGTTTATTATCAGCTATATAAGAATATGCTGAATTTCACCTGAGCTATGTAAAATAGGGACAAGCTGTGGTTGTACAGAGCATATATTTGATCAAGAAATACTTGCAGAAAAATATGTAAAAGTGATGCACTGCCGATGGAAATTAATCACCGTTGAGAACATATACTTAAGAAGTGATACTCAATCAAAATCTTGTGCTACCCGCAAAGTACAAAACTAATGCAACCCCTTGGCGTGAGTGCATGGACTGATGTACACAACTCATCTCACACCGCAGTCATCCACGGCTTGTCCTCCTAGCCAAAGTGAGCTGCGGTTGAGACCCTGAACGCGGCATGACACGCCATATACATATCGATGGATGGCATGTGTGGCCAGTGGCCACAACCATGGAGGGCAGAGTCTGGAGGGCGTCCTGGGTGCTCGGTGTGTTGCATGTTGTGCGTGCACTACATGCGCTGCCTCATTGGCAGACTTGCGACGGCATCTACAAAAATATCACAATCAGAAATCAAATGGGACCAGTTCATAATCAGAAATTATGGAAGTAGAAAATTCTGTAATAATGCAGAGTGAATACATGTGAACAACATAGACTGCAAGTTTTTATTTGACGATAATCACCTCACCTAATATGATATCTCATTGTCCAGCTACCATGAATTTGGATAAAAACATCTAAATTATAAATTAAGCCGAACCCAACTTCTCTAATGCTTGATAATTAGCTAACTGCAAAGAATTGGTACAAAAAGCATTATCACTGGCTTCACCGTGCTGTCCACAGAGGAAAGAGTTCAGCCAGATTAAATTGCTATTAACTCAAATAGCATATTCCACAATGTTCTAGTCCTAATTAGCAGTGGTGTGGCAATCACTAAGAGATATGAAGTAGTGTAGAAGCAGTAGAAGAACTTCAAGTTAGTAACTTCTCGAGGTCTGCAATCAAGATTGAAACTGGATAACTGATGATAAGAAATAGCCAAGCAAAACATTTTTCAGATCGGCTCGGGGACGAACGCGCGCCGGGTCAATTTACCTTCCGAATCAGAGTGCAGTCCGTCGCAGTGGACAGACCTCGAGCGGCTCTTTGGAGGTGGAGATCCGTACCGTAGGGCGTCGAGGGCGGCAGGACTGCTGTGCGGCGACGGTTGCCGGACTGCGTCTGTAGGGCGTCGAGGGCGGCAACGCTGCGACGGTTGCCGGACTGCGGCTGTAGAGCGGCGACGACAGCGCGACTGTTACCGCGATGGGATCTGTCGTAGCTTAGGGTGCAGGGCGCCGCCTCGCTTGTGGCCGTCGAGCTGGGTGCAGGACTGCAGGTGACGGGAGGCAGCGTCCTCACGACGGGCAGGTCGGCCGTGATGGGCGGCGGCGTCCTGGAACACGGCAACTTGGGGGCTGCGCGGAGGCATGGAGACAGGGAAGCGGCGTCCTCACGAAGGGCTGGGCCGGAGCGTCTTCACGAAGGGCAGGGCCGCAGCGTCCTCATGCCGGACAGGTCGGCGGCGTCCGGGAACACGCGCGGTGGAGGCAGGACGGCGGCGACGGGCGAAGGCGTCCTCTCGGCGGCCGACGGGCAGGGCGGCGGTGTGGAGGCAAGGAGTGCTGACGCTGCGGCCTCCTCCGGCAGGCGGTGCGGCGGCGCTGTGTCCGTGGCCCTGGCAGTGGCAGCGCGTGGACACTGGACAGGGCATGGACAAACGCGTGTAGGCTGTGGCGGTTGGTCCTTGAGAGAATTGCCACAGTACAACCAGTAAGAATCGAGAGTTCCAAAATACCACCCAAATAACCGAAGTTGCCCAAATGCCACTACGATTTAGGTTTTCATAGCCAAAATACCACTATGCACTAACACCCACATCAAAAGACTTGTATGCCCTGACCTGCTCATACCACACAATTTTTTCATTTCCACTAATTTCAATAACCAACATTTCAAAAAGATTTCAGAAATTCAGCACTAGTAGATGCAATAGGAGGTGAAGAAGCATTTGCTGTACGCGGAGCTTGAGCGGGCTGGCGACCGACCAAAGGAGGAGAGGGCGAGCTGGATGCCGAGCTTGGACAGCAGTGGGCGTCGTGATCTTGAGCTTGAGCGGCCGCGTTGGGGGACTATGGCAACTCGCGGTGGACGGCGCCTCTCCGGAGCGTGCTGCGCGGATATCCTCGTTGAATCCCGCGTCGTGTGTGGCCGCGACTAGACGCGCCGCGTGCTGCCGGAGCAGAGCAGAGCACCAGAGGGAGAGGGGACGGCTGAGCGAGAGCGGGTGGGAATCAGAGGGCGGCCGAGCGAGGGATTCAGAGGGGACAGAGGACAGCTCAGGGAAGCGCCTGCCGGCGCGGCCGTGCGGTGGTTTCATACGCCGCCATGACAAGTACCACAGACTTGGATTAACGGGAAAGCCTTGACATCTCACGGCAGTGGCGTTTTGGCAACAAAAACCTTAACGGCAGTGGTATTTTGGCAACTTTAGTTATTTGGATGGTATTTTGGAACTCTCGGTTCTCACTAGTGGTATTGTGGCAATTCTCTCTTGGTCCTTCACGGCGGCGATGGGATGGCTGTTTTGATCGCCGGTTGTGTTAAACGCGTTTGTCAAATATTCGTGATTTGCGAGGAGTGGGGATCGGGAAAGTTACATCTGTGATTTGCGAGAGCGAACGGGGATCGTTAGCCCGCGTGCTCGTTTGGGATACAACATTGGGAGATTCTAAATAGTTAGATCAAGTGGATCAATGGCAGAGACTACGGGGTATCACTAATGACAGATACATCATTGAGTAATCCTGGAGCGTTAGATGCAGTAAATCGTAGGGCTGGTGTTATTTGGATCAGCCACCTTCTTTCTCTTTTTATATATTAGTCTAGATAAGCTGTGAGGTGAGGTTCAAATCATGGATGCATTTTTCTGTCCTTGCTGTTTCCTGCTTAATACAAGGCTCACAAATACACAGCTTACCCTGCAATGGTTTTTGCCAGGTGTGCTCACTTCACCGGACAGCGCAGGTGTGGAAGACGAATTTCTGGACCCGAATGGTCAGCTTGGAGTTTATCTTCGTTGCTGTATACTTGTCGTGGTGGGATCACAGCAGATGCCATAGGTATGGCTAAGATGGGGCCGAATGGTCGTTGGGGGAATCCAGGGAGGGTTTATGCACTCAAGAAGTCCACAAGCAAGAACATGCGAGAAACCGCAAGAACACAGACAAGAAACCAAGAAACCAAGAACACAAAGCACACCGCGATGTACCCTGCTTCGGGGCCCTCTTGTGGAGGTAACACCCCTACTGCAGCACTATCCTACTTGGTGTATAACTCTCGGTGACAAGTACAAGCCGCTCCTCGAGCTGTGTGATGATACAATGGTGAGAACTTGAGGTAGAAGATGAAGCTATAAGGGAGGAAAAAGGAACTCCGAGCTTGATCCGAGGTGTCTCCAGGGATTCCGAGGTTCCTCTCTCTCTTGATTCCTTGATCTGTCTCTCTCTCCGTCCGTTTCACGCAGGAGGGGTTGAAGCCCATTATATAGGCCAGCCGAGTTACCGTTGTGCCCCTTGCTGAACACTGTTGCCATGCCTCTGCTTTGGTCATCATCGTACTCCTGTCAGGGACAAGACATGGCATGCCCATCTCTTGCTGCAACGCAGAGCTAGCATGTCTCCTCTGACAGAGACAGGACGTGGCCTGGCTGAGCTACCTCGTAGCCTTTCCCCAGATCTCGCGTGGTCAGCGGTCAGAGACGTGCAGCCCCGCGAACCCGGGGCACGCCTCTGCCACGCTCCGTGCAGACGCTCCCGTGTCAGGCGGGAAGTGACAGGAGCATTGACTCCTGCCCGACCTACGGCTTCTTGCCTTGGTTAGCCCGGCACGGATGTGTCGGGCTCCTTACCTCGGGTCTTGCGCTTAAGATCTGACCAGGTCGGACCTTACTTCCTTCAAATAGCTTCTCCTGCACTCACAATACAAATCATAGCACCGGGTAGTTAGGTCGGCTGATCATAGCTCGGATTATGAACCTCGGCCCATGCCAACGGGATACCTCGGACCCTCTGGGCCAAGACAGGTCGGCCTTTATATTCTCCAGGTCAAGATGAAGCTCGGACACTCCCAGGCCCAAACAGGTCGGCCCTTTCCGTACCTCGGCACATCTTTAAACTCAACTTATGCCAAGCCTTGACCCTACCCGGGGGTAGCCCCCCGACATTAGTCCCCGAAGCTGGTGCGGTCCTACGACCTCGGATGGAGGGCCGTAGCAGGTTCAAAAATAAACAAGGCACCACCTCTAAATCCGACCTCAAATATAGCTCTGCCGAGGTACTTCCCACGACCATAATCTAATCCGAGGTTGATCTGCAATCGACCTTTCCGAACTGTTTGACTCAGCACAATCTTGCCTCAAGATTTTCCGAGGCACGTGGCGAAGAATCTCTGCCCGGACCTCGAAATCCGGACCTTTGAAAGACAGGTCCTGACCACACGCCGCCTTCGTCAGCCGGACCCACCAAACAGTGCACATGCGCACTCAAGTGCTTGACCAATTTGACCGCCCACGACCCCTCGGTTTTCGCGCTGACCAGCACAGAAGATCCGGCGCTGGCGGTTGCCATCCTGTGGCCCACGATGTGGCCGATCGTGCGGCCACAAACCACGCACCGCACTCTCGCCCGCACACGATCCCACGTCTTCCCGGTAACCGCGCGGTAGTGCGCAGTTACCGCACGCGGTTATAAATAGGGGCCCGGGGGAACTTCATCTTCTTCCCCATTCACTCGCCGCTTCGCCTCCACTGCAACCAGCGCCGCCGTCGAGCACTCGCCGCTGCGACCTCGCCGTCTCGAAGCTTCTCGCCGGAAACGCGCACCGCGCCTTGCGCCGCCACTCCGCCGTCGATCCTTCGCGCCACCATCGACTCGCCATCAAGCCTCGATCTTCGAGTTCTTCACCGGTGAGTTCTTCGTTTCCCCTCCATTGCCATGATGAGTTCATCCTTCGATGAACTCGATGACCTTGATGAATCGATGATCTTGATGAACTCGATGATCCACTCTCGCATTCTTTTAGCACTTTTAGATCTCATCTAGACTCGTTTTAGATACATCCATAGCACTATCCTCTTAGTTTTGCCCCTTGATGAACTCGAATTTACTTTCCTTTTTAGCTCATCGGTAGATCTTTGTGTTTCACCGTTCTCCGTAGATCCGTGTTTCCCGCCTAAATCCTTTAGCCCGGCTATCCCGAATGATCCGAGGTATTTACCCCGGCTATCCTGAATTGTCCGAGGTACTTACCCCGGTTGAACCTCCCTCTTCTGCAGGAAAGCGTCCACATGTCTTCTGCCCGGATCACGCCGAGGAAGGAGCACCTGGAGAACGAGGTAGCTGGGAGGGATCCGATGTCACGGAGGCCGACATTAAGTGGCTCCGAGATTCACGGCGGATCCCGGCCAATCTCATCTGCCGGGTTCCGAAGAAAGAAGATATCGAACCCGACGTGGAATCCGGGGAGCGGGTCGTCTTCCTGGATCACTTCGAACGTGGTTTCGGACTCCCGGCCGGGAAATTCTTCCGGGACTTCTTGGACACCTTTGGGCTACAACCACACCACTTGCCCGCCAATGCCATCCTCCAACTCTCGGCCTACGCAACTTTTTCCGAGGGTTACCTCGGATTATGGCCTAGCATCGAGTCATGGGCCAAGTACTTCCAGCTCAAGAAACAAAGTGTCCCGAACAAGAAGGTCGTGGACAAGGAGATGACCGCTTGCGGGGCGGCCTCGATTTCGCCTCGGCGATCCTCTGAGTTTCCTCGGATTCAGGGCCTGGACTCTGCCGAAATGGCAACGCTCCTTCTTCTATGTGAAGAACCCGGGCACCGAAGACCTCATCAACTTGCCGGAGTTCACCATCGGAACCCCCGCTGCCCAACTCAACTGGGATTACGAGCCTGCACCCGACGCTCCGAGGTTTATTGATCCATCAAACCATGATGTCACTCCAGGAGAAAGTTGGGGAGCAGATGACATTTGCGCACCATGATCACCCGCCGAGTTAATCCTCTACAAGCGCGGGCCCATAAGATCTGCCACATGAGTGGTCGCTATGACCCACCGGAATAGCACTCATGAACTCAGTGACTCCGAAGTGAAGAGGCGCATCCGGGCCATCGCCAAGACCACCATGCCCGATAAGTGGAAATGGGGTGTCAAGCCCTATGACCGAGATCACCTTCCAGCCAAGTAAGTGTACCTTACCCGGCGTATAATATTCCTCGGTTTCATTTTCACCCCGACATTGTATTGATTCTTGTGCTAACTCGGTTTTACTTCGCCACCTCTGCAGAAGTTCACTCGACAGGAAATCGAGGATGGCCCCCTTTCTTCTAAGGAGTGGACTCCCGACCTGCCTATTCCGGTCGCCGCCGAGGCTGAAGATCCGGACCATGAGGATCACCTCCCTATTCCCAAGGCCACCTCGGGTAAGACTCGCGATTGCCCATCGCACCGCCCACCAGTTCGATCGTCCATCCAGGATTGGCCCGATGATGACGATGACGATTGCCAAATTCTGGAACCTGTCAATGTTATTCCAATTTCCTATGCTCCTCCGACATATAAGAACTTTCATCCAGCGTCTGCAGCCTCCCGGAAGCGCTCAGGACCCGGTACCTCGGATGCCGAGGCTTCTAAGACCTCGGAGACTGCAGCGCCCAAAGCCAAGCGTGCCAAGAAGACCTCGGCGAGGCACAAGAAACGAGGCCCCGTGGAGGAAGATGCGTAAGTCACCTTGCTCCTTTTTACTTCTCACGCTGTTCCGAGGTTAAGTTTTTTACTCTAACTTAATCTTTCTTTTTCGTCTAGCCCGGCTCGGCAGATCAAACAGAGCCACAGCTCGATACATTCACCACTGCCTCCAGTGGTTGAATCTAAGACAACCGAGGCCGAGGTTAACCTCGGCAGCCCCGCCAGAGCCTCTCCTCCAGAACAGTCCGTTGATATCCACAGCCCGGAGAGGACCATCTCCTCCCCGGGCGTGTCGCCTCCGCCGAACTTCCACCGCCGAGCTCTGACTCAGGCCTGGGACACTCTGCTCCCAGCCAAGATCAGACTCCTCCGCGTCCTCAGAAGGATGCGGAGTCAGATCACGCCAAGACTCCGGCTAAGACCGTGCTGGAGCCTCGGCTCTCCCCCAAGTCTCAAGCTGCGCGCAACCAGCAGCAACAGCAGCAGAAGAACAACAACAACAACTGCAGAAGCAAAAGCTTCAGCAGCAGCAGAAAGATTCAGCTCGAGTTGTTGAGCCCCCCAAACAGCCACAGCAAACTCCGATGCCGCCACCGCCACCGGGCCCAAGGCTGCGAGCACCCAACTGGTGCCGCATGTTCCCTGCGCCGAAGTCCACCTTGACCAAGACCGCGCCTTCGAGCTCTCAGGTCGCCACCTCCCGAGCTCTTTTTGCTGCTACCATCCAGCCGAACATCAGCAGCTGGGAGGTCGGGCAACTCCGGACCAAGAGCGGGAACAGCTTAGGCTCGGAGAAGCATTACGACATGGACTGGAACTCGGCTGACACTGCCGAGGTCTCCTCTAATCCGACCTCTGAGCATCCAGCTGGACCTAGCGCCGTGCTCCAGTCCATTTACAACATGCAGACTGCGGTCCTTGATTGCAGCAAGAAGGCATCGGTAAGTTTCTTTACGCAACTCTCTTTCTTCCTTTGAAACCAAATGACAAACATACACTATTCCCAGTCCCCGAGATTCGGGTTGAGCAATTGACACTCCACCGAGTTAAAATTGCTCGGCTTGAATCTCAAAAACTTGTCATTTCTCCAATGCTGAGTCCCCGGGACTCAATTGGGCCTCGGGTGCTAAAAAGACCTCGGATTTCTTCGAAATGTAAATCTTCAATATTCGTGTCAAATCTCTTTCCGCCGAACTGATCTCTCTATTTTTTCAGGAGTGCAACAATGCTCGGACCAAAATCTTCAAGAACCTCCTGCTGGATCACAACCACTGAAGAAGTCTCACCGGACTCTTCTATCAGCAAAGGAGCAGACAAAGATTATGCCTCCAAGTTGAAGACAGCCGAAGATGAAATAGCTCGGCTGCAACAAGAGCTGAACCGGGCTAATGAAGCCAAAGCTGCTGTGGAGGACGCTATGAAGGTCAAAGACCAGGCCGAACAGCAGAAAGAAATTGCCAAGACCCTGGAGAACCGCGCCACCTCGGCCGAAACCGAACTGATCGCTCTCCGAGCTATATCGAAAAGTTGGTTGTCCGAGCTCACTCGGATTAATCACCAAATGGATAGTAAGTTTCCTTTCTCCTTTTCCTTATTTTCCGCCGACCTACACCCCGTGCCACCGTATGTCTTAATTCAGCGACAGCCTTTTTGTCTTCTTCAGAGCATTTTGAGCACTCCAAGGACAAAGCTGTCCGAGAAGTTCTAGCAGCTCGGGCAAAGAGGGCTGAGACAGAAACCCTCGGCGAAAGCTGGGATATCCAGGACCACCTCGTCGCCCTTAATGCTCGGATCAGGCCGCTCAGGGCCATTGGAACTAAACTGGTAGATGCTGCCATCCAGGTCCATCGTGCCCTCTGGCCCAAGGTTAAGACTCCCACTTGCATCGACGAGCTCGCCACGAAGCTAAAAGGAGCCGAGGCTAGACTTCGGGAGTGGAGATGCTCATCAGCTCGGGCTGGAGCGGACAAGGCCCTGGTGTTCGTGCTGTCTTGGTATGAATCTATCGAGATCCACACGGTTACCTCCCTGCGCAAGGGCTCTCCTTGGAACACCACTCCTGATGGCATTGAGAAACGCCAAGCAGCAGCCGACCTCTTTGCTAGTTATGCAAACACCCGGACCTTCGATGACGGGCGCCTCTATTCTGAGGATGAAGAGAGCTCGGACGAGGAAGAAGAGTCCGGTGAAGAAGCTGCTGAAGGAACTGGTGAAGAAGGCTCTGACGGCGAGGAATTTGACTTCGACGAGCCTCAGAGCTCCAAGGGCAAGGCCGGCCAAACAACCGAGGTGGCTGAAGATTCTGATGATGACTTCAACTTCGACGAACCTCCGAACCCCAAGGGCAAGTCCGGCAAAGCCGTAGCCACCGAGGTGATCTCCCCCGACGTGACGGACACCCCGGCATCCACTCCAACAACCGAGGTTGCTTCCGCGACCAAGGTTGTTCCTGCGCCCGAGGTTCCTCCTCCCGACTTCGGCTCCCGAGGCTTCTTCCAGCGAGATTCCCACTACCACAACTTCGGCGACCGAGGTCTCTGGTTCCGAGGCCTGAACTTGTCTCAAGAAAAACATTAAATTCCCGGTATGCCGGGTTCAGATGTAATAGACCTTAAGTAGTTTGCCGTGCTACCAGTACTATTATCTTGCTATCCGAACCATGCTTTTCTAAAAATTTATGCCGAACCCTTTTGGAACGAGTCCCCGAGTTCACTTTCGTGTTTACTATACTTGGCATTCTTTGCTCTTGTCTACCATTTTGGCGTTCGACAGTCGAGTCACAAGATTGTTGTTTATAGCATACAGTACTTAGCAAATGCCGAGGTGTGTTTCAAAATCATCCGACATAAATGAAAGGTAAAGACAGGGGTTAGTAAACGACACATGCCGAACTATTTTTGGACCGAGTCCCCGAGTCCATTTTCATGTTTCCCACGTTTTTTCATCTTTGCTCTTGACTACCATTTCGGCGTTCGTCAGTCGAGTCACAAGATTAGTTACACAGCATACATTACTTGAAGTTTGAGACGAGGTTCAAAACAGTTCGGCATATGAACGAAATTGACAAACAGAAATAAAACACAAGCACATGAGCGAGGCAGTCCCCGAGCTTCAACCTCGGAGTGCCGACATTTCATTAAGGATTAACCGAGGTACATACATTGCGCCCTTCATGAGTAGAAAGGTCGGAGTAGAGCTACATTCCATGGTCGCTTGACCTCTGATCCGGGGTTGTCCAGCCCATCTTTCCTTGGTTCCTGCGCATCTATAAGATAGTACGAATCATTGAGCAGAGCTCGGCTCACAATGAACGGTCCCTCCCATGGAGGTGACAACTTGTGCCGACCTTTCTTGCGCTGCACCAGCCTCAGCACCAAATCTCCCTCGTGAAACACACGAGGGTTGACATTCCGGCTATGATAACGTCGGAGACCTTGTTGGTATATTGCTGACCGAGATGAGGCCAATTCTCTAGCTTCCTCAAGCAGATCTACTGCATCCTCCCGAGCCTCTTTTGCCTCGGCTTCAGTGTACATTGCCACTCTGGGCGCATCATATTCGATGTCAGTGGGTAGCATAGCTTCTGCCCCATAGACCATAAAAAATGGCGTATAGCCAGTTGATCGATTTGGCGTGGTCCTTAGACCCCACAGTACTGCTGGTATCTCATCTATCCAACACCCCGGCGTTTTCAGCAGTGGTTCAATGAGCCGAGCCTTGATGCCGGCCAACACTAGAGCATTTGATCTTTCCACTTGTCCATTAGACTCCGGATGTGCCACCGAGGCTATGTCCAGCCGGATTCCCTTGTTCATGCAAAACCGAGCAAATTCTCCAACAGCAAAGTTCGTGCCGTTGTCCGAGATAATGCTATGGGGGTACCCATATCGCAGAATGATCTCCTTCAAGAAAGTCACTGCTGAATGACCATCCAACTTCCGGATTGGTTTCACCTCGATCCACTTGGTGAACTTGTCCACCATCACCAGTATGTGCGTCATGTTACCTCGGGCTGGTTTGAACTCTCCCACCATATCCAAACACCATACCGCAAACGGCCAAGTGATAGGAATTGTTTTGAGCGCCGAGGCTGGCATATGCGTTTGCTTGGCAAACCTTTGGCATCCTTCACATCTCCGGACTATGTCCTCTGCATCAGCAAGAGCAGTGGGCCAATAGAACCCATGCGAACACCTTGGCCACCAGAGCTCTTGTGCTGCAATGATGACCACACTCTCCTTGGTGGATCTCCAAAAGCATCTCCTTGCCTTCAGCTGGCTCGACACACCGTTGCAACACCTCGGTTACGCTTCTTTTATAGAGCTCCTTGTTGATGATGGTGTACGCCTTTGCCCTCCTTTGGATTCTCCTAGCCTCGGTTGTGTCACTTGGCAAGCTTCCCTCTGTTATGAACTTCATGATCTGCTCCGCCCACTCCGGCACTGGGTGCAAAGGAAAAAGTTTCTCGTCCACCTCCATTGGTTCGGCCACCATAATCTCCTCCATTATTTCCTCCACCATCCTGCGACCAGTCCCCGAGTCTTGACGAGCAGTCCCCGAGTTCGGTGCGCAGTCCCCGAGTTCTGCCACGCAGTCCCCGGGTCCGACCAGACGCATCCGACGTCTACCTCCATTGGAACAGGTCCGGACTCTTGCTCCGCCGGGATGAAAATAGATTCGGATTCAGGAGAAGGTTTGATTGAAGGAGTTCTCAAGTGATTCAGGGCTACTCCAGGTGGTACTGCCTCTTTAGATGAACCGAGCTTTGACAACACGTCGGCAGCATTATTTTCTGTCCGAGGTATATGCTTGTATTCACACCCTTCAAAGAACCCGGATATCTTTTGCACATGGAACCGATATAACGCCATGTTGGCATCCAGAGCATCCCAAGTTCCAGAAGATTGCTGCACCACCAGGTCGGAATCGCCGAAGCATTCCATACGCCGGATACCGATCTCCTTCGCCACATTGAGTCCATGGATTAAGGCCTCATACTCCGCCACATTGTTTGATGCCGAGAAATGAATCTGCAGCACATATTTCAGCTGATCTCGCTTCGGTGAGGTGAGGACTATTCCGGCCCCCAGCCCGATCTTTGTCTTGGACCCATCAAAATGCATCTTCCAATAATTATAGTCCGGCCTGGGTGGCTCATACTGCATCTCGGCCCAATCACAAAAGAAGTCCGGCAGCGCCTGGGATTTAATTGCATCTCTTCTCTCATAATGGTGCATATGGAGACACCTCAATCGCCCATTTGGCAACTCGGCCAGTTGCATCTTTGCACCCGATGATCTCCGAGATTGGAGCTTCGCACACCACCGTCATGGGATGCTCCTGGAAATAATGCTTCAACTTCTTGACCGCCAGGTAGACACCATACGTCATCTTCTGGTAGTGAGGGTAATTCTGCTTCGAGGTAGAGATCACCTCGCTCAAGTAATACACCGGTCTCTGCACCGACCTGCCACCTTCTTCGCGCTCCACCACCACTGCCACACTTACAACTCGGTTTGTGGCCGCAATGTAAAGTAACATCGGCTCATTGTGCAATGGTGATGCCAACACCGGAGCGGTGGACAACATCTTTTTCAGCTCATTGAACGCCACGTCGGCCTGCGGGGTCCATGTAAACCCGGTACTTTTCTTCATGAGCTGGTACAAAGGTAAGGCTTTTTCTCCCAGCCGACCTACAAATCGGCTCAACGAGGCTAGCACCCTGTGAATTTCTGCACATCTTTCAAACACTTCGGTAATTTCATGTTCTCAATAGCTCGGATCTTGGCCGGGTTAACCTCGATACCTCGGCTCGACACCAGGAATCCAAGCAACTTTCCAGCCGGGACACCAAAGGTGCACTTGTCCGGGTTAAGTTTCAACCGATATTTTCTCAAATTCACAAATGTCTCCTCGAGATCCTCGAGGAGAGTACGTTTCTCCTTAGTTTTGATGACGATATCATCGACATACACTTGCACATTTTTGCCCATTTGAGAGTGCAGGCATTTCTGCATACACCTCTGATAAGTTGCCCCGGCATTCCTCAGACCAAAACACATGACACGATAGCAATACGCCCCATACGGGGTAATAAAAGCAGTCTTTATTTGATCCTTCGGGTTCAGTGGTATCTGGTGAAAACCAGAGTACGCATCGATAAAAGACAACAGTTCACAACCAGCAGTGGAATCGATCACTTGATCAATCCGAGGTAATGGAAACGGATCTTTCGGGCACGCCTTGTTGAGGTTAGTGAAGTCAATGCACATGCGCCACACCTTGACCACGGCTGGCTCGTCTTTCTTCTTTTCCACCAAGACCGGATTGGATATCCAGTCCGGATGCAGCACCTCCATAATGAACCCGGCTGCAAGCAACTTAGCCAGCTCGTCCAGCACCACTTGTCTTCGGTCGTCTGAGAGACGACGGGTCGGTTGCCTCACCGGCGGCCTGACAAATAAAGAGTGCTCTGCCAACTCCCTCGGAACACCAGGCAGGTCCTTAGCCGACCATGCAAAGATATCCCGATTCTCACGGAGGAAGTGACAGAGCTCGCTTTCCTATTTCTCGCCCAGCCCGGTCCCAATGAGGGCCATGCGCTCGGGTGCTCCGGGTCAATGGGGATCTTCTTGGTCTCCTTGGGCACCTCGAATGCTGCAGTTGAGTCCGGGCTCATCAGTCCGGACATGCCGAGCTGTGTTGACTGCGCCATTGCCACCACTTGATGCAGCTTCTTCTTCTCAGCTGCGATCACCAAAGATTCGGCCAGATTAGACCCCGCCGAGGCACACTGAATGGCTCGCTTGTAGTCACCCGAGATGGATATGATCCCATTAGGCCCCGGCATTTTCATCTTCAGGTATGCAACATGGGTGGAAATCATGAACTTGGCCAGAGCCGGCCTTCCAAGCAATGCATGGTATGCACTCTCCAAGTCCACCACCTCGAACTCGATACTCTCAACTCGGCAGTTATCCTTGGTTCCAAATGCTACATCCACCCATATCTTGCCCATGGGTGCACAGGAAACGCCAGGCACAATCCCATGAAAAGTACAACTGCTCGGCATCAACTGATTTGGCGATATGCCCAATTTCACCATTGTGTCTCGGTACATGATGTTGATGGCACTGCCATTGTCCACCAGAACTCGGGTGAACCTCACATTGTTTGTAGGCCCACACAACGTCGGATCTACCACCAGGGCATACTTTCCAGGGCTCGGCATGATCCGAGGTGTATCTTTCCTGCTCCAAGTGATCTCCTGCTCAGACCAGTTCATATAGGTCGGCACCACCGGCATTACTGCATTCACCTCCATGGCACGCCTCTGCACACTCTTCTTGTCAGTTGGCTCGGTCACAAAGACCACATAGCTCGCATGAGCCTCTCTATAGTCATTTCCGGGGTATTCATACTGCTGACTTGGTCCGGCACCATATTGTTGTTATTACCTCGGACATTCACAACATTCACGGGCCTTGCTGCTGCAGGCCTCGGAGGAGGTGCAGTGGTTATCGGGGTAACATTTGCTCCGGACAGATTCGGGTTAGGCCTCGGCTGAAATCTCTGAGGTGGTCCTCCTCTGTTTCCTCCGGCCTTCGCCCCTTCTTCCTGATTCTGTGGTTCCAGCTGCACTGCCGGGTTGAATGGTTGGCTGGCTTGCGGGTCGGTCGTATGGTAACGGCAAGGACCATCTAACATCAATTCATAAGTCAAGGGTGGCTCCGGGTTCGGACTAAATGCCGGACCATTGATTTTCGGCCTCTGGACACCTCCAGCTCCGGGCTGATCCGGGTTCACCGCTGCAACTTGGTTCGAGGTGTATGAATAGTCCGGCTCCCTCCTCTTGTGTCCGAACTCTTGGCGGTCATTACACCTTGGTCCGAGCCGGTTGTTTATTGGCTCCCTCCTTCTGTTACGTGCCACTGCCTCTGCTGCTGGCTGCATCGGATCACCAAGAGCATAAGAATCTGCAATCCGGATTGTCTCTGCTAGGATTTCGGCATATCTCTTTGGAGCCTCTGCCACAGCATGCTGCCATGTCGGCAACCATCTGCAAACCAGGAAATGGCCTGTGCCTCTACAACTCCTTCACAGGAATTCCGAACATTGCTCCACCGAGTTAAGAATTCTCGGTCAGTTTCATGATCATCTTGCTTACATGCTGCCAGGAGCTGAGGTCGGTTTGGCCTCTTGTATGTACTAGCAAAGTTGCTGTTAAACGCCAGCTCCAAGTCTATCCAGGAGTTGATACTATACTCCGGCAAATTATTCAGCCAGATCCGAGCTGGACCTTCCAACATGTGCGGGAGATACCGGACCGCCCATCGGCGATTGCCCCCCGCTATGTGCACCGAGGATACATAATCTGTCAGCCAATCTTGCGGCTTGGTGCTCCCGTTGTATGGCTTGGTGTTCCGACCTAACTGGAACTGAGATACTGGCGGTGGTGGCTCCTCATGATCCGAGGTCCGAAACACGCCGGACCAGGAGGGCCTTCCTCCTCCAACTGCTCGGACAAGTAGATTCTATCCAGCTTGTTACGAACATCGCCGGAGCTAACATCCGAGCTCCTATCCGAGGTCCCAACGCCCCATCCACTCTGTGGTATCCGGCTCGCGCCATGGCCGAGTCTCCATCATCATATCGGTCATCGCCTTGACCGACATTCTGAGGTTGCTGAACATACTCCGGCTCTCGCTGATATTGCCCTGCGGCCGGGGTTGTTGCTGATGCCTCGGGGGCGGAGGTGGTTTACCTCGGCCAGCCGACGCTGCTTGCCCGCCATTCTGATTTCCCTGACCGGAGTTACCCTTAGCTCGGCTTGCATTACCTTGGCCGGGGTTTCCCTTAGCTCGGCTAGCATTGCCCTGGCCCACCTTCTGCTTTGCTGCTAACACCGGATCATATCTGCATCTGCAGCTGCTTGTTCTGACCCGAGGTGACACTCCGGGCTCGATCGGCTCCTCCGACGAGTGGAGACGAGGCTTGCCCCTTGGACACCTGACTAACTGGCCTAGCTGAATAAACCATCTGCGAATCACCAGCCCCGGCATATGCTCTGCGGAGAGCCTCATTCTGCTGGTTAGCTACATACACTAATTCATTGACTCGCTTCTGCTGCGCACGCCATGCATCTCCAGTCAACCCGGATAGCTCGGCCCTGCCTGCCTCGGCAGCTCTGAGGTTCTTAGCAGGGGAACTATATACCGGCCTTCCAGTCGACACGCGACTCTCACTCCTAGCCGAGGTGGTAGGTCGAGCCTCCCTGTTCATCTCATCATTGAGCCCCTTGCCTCTCTGCCGCACCTCGGCTCCCCTATTTGTATCAGCTGCTACCGGGGTGAAGCCATTCGCTGCATTGTACTCACGCATATCTCTATTGAACTCATCTCTAGCTGTCATCATTGCTACAGCCTCCTTTTGCAACAGGACACGCTTTGCCTCTAGGTCGGCCACAGTCACTACTACATCCACTCCTGGATTTACTGGGTCTGCCAGTGTCTCCACTATCTACTAGGGTCGCACCTCGGCCCTGCACCTCGGGGGTACCAGGCAACTCTTTCTCTAGCCTGGGCTTTGCAGATCTCACCTTAGCAACCTCGGCCGGCTTGGATTTGCTGGCATCTCCTTTGCCAGCGGCATCAACCGGACCGGTCATCATCACCTCCACGCAGCTCTCGGGGCGAGTGATACGCCGACCTAGAGCCGCAAGGAGAGGAGTTTCGTCGTCCACGAGCACCTGCTCCGGGTACTCGCGAACAACCTCGACAGCAACATAGGTGACGAAGCTGCCAAGCATCATGGTGAAGCCATGCTCGGGGAAGGGCTTGCCGGCGAAACACCCCGCATTGTCGCTGATGAAGGTGAACTCACCGATCTTGGCGATAAGCCCGGAAAGAACACGCTCGCCTGAGCCCGTCCGGATGTAAACTCCCTCCAACGCCTCAATCTGCCCCACGGTGGGCGCCAACTGTCGTGGTGGGATCACGGCAGATGCCATAGGTATGGCTAAGATGGGGCCGAATGGTCGTTGGGGGAATCCGGGGAGGGTTTATGCACTCAAGAAGTGCACAAGCAAGAACAAGAAACCGCAAGAACACGAACAGAAACCAAGAAACCAAGAACACAAAGCACACCACGATGTACCCTGCTTCGGGGCCCTCTTGTGGAGGTAACACCCCTACTGCAGCACTATCCTACTTGGTGTATACTCAAGGTGACAAGTACAAGCCGCTCCTCGAGCTGTGTGATGATACAATGGTGAGAACTTGAGGTAGAAGATGAAGCTATAAGGGAGGAAAAAGGAACTCCGAGCTTGATCCGAGGTGTCTCCGGGATTCCGAGGTTCCTCTCTCTCTTGATTCCTTGATCTGTCTCTCTCTCCGTCCGTCACGCAGGAGGGGTTGAAGCCCATTATATAGGCCAGCCGAGTTACCGTTGTGCCCCTTGCTGAACACTGTTGCCATGCCTCTGCTTTGGTCATCATCGTACTCCTGTCAGGGACAAGACATGGCATGCCCATCTCCTGCTGCAACGGCAGAGCTAGCATGTTCCTCTGACAGAGACAGGACGTGGCCTGGCTGAGCTACCTCGTAGCCTTTCCCCAGATCTCGCGTGGTCAGCGGTCAGAGACGTGCAGCCCCGCCGAACCCGGGGCACGCCTCTGCCACGCTCCGTGCAGACGCTCCCGTGTCAGGCGGGAAGTGACAGGAGCATTGACTCCTGCCCGACCTACGGCTTCTTGCCTTGGTTAGCCCGGCACGGATGTGTCGGGCTCCTTACCTCGGGTCTTGCGCTTAAGATCTTACCAGGTCGGACCTTACTTCCTTCAAATAGCTTCTCCTGCACTCACAATACAAATCATAGCACCGGGTAGTTAGGTCGGCTGATCATAGCTCGGATTATGAACCTCGGCCCATGCCAACGGGATACCTCGGACCCCTCTGGGCCAAGACAGGTCGGCCTTTATATTCTCCAGGTCAAGATGAAGCTCGGACACTCCCAGGCCCAAACAGGTCGGCCCTTTCCGTACCTCGGCACATCTTTAAACTCACTTATGCCAAGCCTTGACCCTACCCGGGGTAGCCCCCGACAATACTTGCCTTCAATTCAACAACTTTCGAGGTGCTACAAGTAGAAAATGGCATTCAAGGCCCTTTTTAAAATACGTTTATGCCCTTCACTTTTTCTTATTAGGGTTAGGGTACTAAGTGTTTTCGCTGAAAATTCATGTAGGGTGTTTGCCATCTGTTGGCAAATCTTGTGGCGTACTGTAACTCCGCTGACACTTCATATGATCTGGGCGAAGATGAGGACTTCTACAGTGAAATGGAAATGACCGATCTGATAGATGCAGATATAGGTGTTAGAGCTGGAGTATTTGACAAATACAGACAAAGTTATGCTGCTGAGAGTCATATGGGGGAGAGCTCTACGTCTTTTATCCATGCACCACTCTCACTCCATGATTTTGATGAAGGCAAACTGAGCTCTAAACCCTTTAATGTTTAACCTAATCTGTTTTTCATTTTGGTGGGATTGTGGAATTATTTTAGGAACCCAACAAGAAAGAATACAAGGCACACCGAAATTTTCAGAATCAACTGCAGCCAATAAGAAAAACAGAATGCAACAAGCACAACATGGAAGTAATCTAGCTCAGAATTTAGCATTTACTTAGTTTCCTTTGTGCTGTCATATGGGATGATGAAAAGAGCTCACTACCTGAATCAGTATTGATATGATGTTAGAAAAAATATCCAGTATAAGTTAAGAATTTTTTTCAATCTTGAAATGGTTACTGCCTAAAATGCCATCTTGACATCTTATGATAGAAAAATGCACACAAAGACGAAACCAATTTCCTCCAAACATGTGTCATTTGAATAATGTCACTATCTAGCTGGGTCACAATTGCTGCACTTTCTTTTTTTGTTACATAATTATTTGGTTATAAACTTATAGTAATACCATCCTTTGTGGCAAAACAACCATGCTGCTTTTCTCACGCCATTTGTGTGCAAAAGGTAAACCAAACATAAGCAATCTACTAGGGAAATAAGCGCGGCAATGCCACGCATGTGGAGTGAATGAATTTTAAATTTGGTAATGTGCATAGTTTGTGTGGAAAGTTTGAGAATTTCTTTAAAAAGTCTGGAAATTTGTAAATTTTGGGAAATTTTGATATATATATATATTACTTGCATTGTTGTTGTGCATAATGTAATTTTGGTTTTTTTTTGTGGAAAATGTGAAAATTTGGTAATTTTACTTTTTTTTGACAAATTATTTGCATTGTTTTGAATTATGGAAAATTTGGAATTTTGATAATTTTATAACTTTTTTGACACAGTATTTGCATTATTCTAAATTTTTATAGGTTAGAATTTTCCCCTCAAAATTCATTTTTTTTCTTCGTAATTGTGATATATCTGACATTCAGGACCCACATGTTAGCGGTTTAATAATTGTATGGAAATTGTTTAGGAAAATGGTAGAAGTCCTGACAGTGGGCTCGCTGTGAAATTTATATAGAATTTGCAAATTTGATGATTTTGCATTTTTTTTGACAAAGTATTATAGTTTTTGTGGAAAGTTTGAGAATTTCTTGAAAAAGTTTGGTAATTTGTAAATTTTGGCAAAAAAAAATTATACGTATTGTTTGCACTTTTTTTTATGTATAATGTAATTTTGTTGTTTTTTATTTTTTTTGTGAAAATTTGGTAATTGTACTTTTTGTTGGACAAATTATTTGCATTATTTTGATTTATGGGAAATTTGTTTTTATTTTTTTTGGCAAATTATTTGCATTGTTGTGAATCATGGAAAATTAGGAATTTTGATAATTGTATAAATTTTTTTGACACAATATTTGCACTATTGTAAATTATTATAGATTCGAAGATTTTTTCCCCCTCAAAATTCTTTTTTTTTCTTCGTAATTGTGAAATATTTGACATTCGGGATCCACATGTCAACGGTTTAATAATTATATGAAAATTGTTTAGGGAAATGGTAAAAGTCCTGACAGTGGGCCCTCTGTGAAATTTATATGGAATTTGAAAATTTGGTGAATTTGCATCTTTTTTTGACAAATTATTATAGTTGTTGTGGAAAGTTTGAAAATTTATTGAAAAAGTTTGGCAATTTGTAAATTTTGGGATTTTTTCTTTATACTTTGCATTTTTTTTTGTATAATGTAATTTTGTTGTTTTTTTTGTGAAAATTTGAAAACTTGGTATTTTTACTTTTTGTTTGGACAAATTATTTGCATTATTTTGAATTATGGGGAATTTGGGATTTTGATAATTTTATATATTTTCTTGACACAATATTTGCACTATTTTATGGAAAGTTTGAAAATTTCTAGATATAAAATTTAGAAAATTTTGACATGTTGTGTATATTATTTAGAATTGTAGTTTTGAAGATATGTTTTTTTTGAATTTTAGTTTTTTTTGTAATTGATATTTTGAATTCTAGTTTTGAATATATAATTTTTTGAATTTAAAATTTAGTTCTTTTACATAAATATGATTCGAAGTTGTTTACACATGCATGAATTTGATATAAATAGATCTATTACATTTTTGTGAACAGTTTGGTATATCATTTGCAATTTTCTAAAATACAGATTAAAATATACGAATTTTACAAATTTTAACAGTTTCTGCAATTATTAAATGCCTGACAATTGGGACCCACGCGTCAGGGTTTAATTAAATACGGAAATTGTTTACCAAAATAAAAAAACATGACAGGCGGGTCCCGCGATGACGTCACAGGCGACGTCAGCGGCGGCGGAGGTGGCCGCACGGTGGAGCTCGCGGCGGAGCAGCTACGCACGCGTGCGGCGTTGGGAACACGCGGATCCGCGAGACGGCGTCGCGAGGAACCCGATGGGCGGCGCGGCGGACCAAATGGTCGCCGGAGCCGCCGGCGGCGAGTGAATCCGCGGCGGAGGATGCGGAGCACGGCGACGGCGATTCCAGGCGGCGTGCGGCGTTCCGGCAAGCGGCGCTCCGCGAAGTTGGAGTGGACGCGGCGGCGGAGGTGCTTACAGCGGCGATTTGTCTGGGGAGGCGCGGAGCGGCGGGGAGAGCCGTCGGTGGCGCCGCCGAGCTCCGGCCGCGTGCGAGGAGAGAGAAGAGGGAGGGGGGACTGTGCGGGTCGTTTTGCAGGAAAATCCTCTATTCTTGACGGAATCGCAATCAGGTCCTTCGCTTCGTTGAAACCTGGACTGCGGGTTTGTTTTCCGAAGTTGCGGGTTGTTTTTCGTAAAATCGACCGCGCCAAAATTCGTGCGCACATTCTGATTGGTAGAAATCCCCCAGCTACAATACGCACGACTTTTAAAGTGATCTCCACCGTCTGTTGGTTTGATCGCACGGCCAGAATTATTCAGGTGACGTGGACAGTGAAATGGAAGGTGAATCCTTCCTACTTTTATATATAGGGGAATTTGTGGGAGCTACTTTTGTTTTTTCGATCATGTTAAATGATCAAACTTATTTATTGGGAAGTTTTTTATATCTTTTTGCCAGCCAATATTTTTAAAGCAGATGATAATCCGACTTGTCTGAGATCAAGGTGGCAATTAGAGGCATATCTTAACCACCAAGCTGCCATTCTCGAGAAGTGAGTGCTGCTTGCTACATTTAATCAACTAATACCACCATCAACTTGTAGTACTTACTGAAAACCTGAAGGATACGGAGTATGTGCAGTGTCTTAAACAGCAGCTCTTTTGCTGCAGGAATCCCAGCTCAGTGCCTTTGAATTCATTTAATGCCACTATGACACATCTTCAGACGTTAGCTCCAGAGCTTCATCGTGTAAGTTATGGCACAGTATAATACATTACATACATGACTATGCAAGACAGTGAACAGATCCTAGTATTTTTGGTTTATTTTTTGCTTTTATTCTACCTG
This sequence comes from Poa pratensis, assembly GCA_947311845.1. Lineage (NCBI taxonomy): Eukaryota > Viridiplantae > Streptophyta > Magnoliopsida > Poales > Poaceae > Poa > Poa pratensis. The sequence continues at coordinate 25,561,230 of CAMZMU010000095.1, read as the reverse complement.
CCAGGTCCAATTCTTGCAACACTTGAATGCTCTGAGCCATGATGACTATGTTGCATCATTAGACAACCTTCACCGATATTTTGATTACAGGTCAGTCCCAGACCTCCAACAATATGTGCTTAATATTTTGACCACATTTTTTGTATGATTGAATGTTACTGCTGAGCAAGTCACCAGCTCGTTGTTCTGAGTGGTTGATGTTTTGACACTGTTCTGTCCATTTAAGCAAATGCCTGATGGCTAGGACTGACAAATTTCTTTGAAGTTAATCGATGCCTTTAAGGAATACAAGAACCTAGCATGTTCTCTGTCTACAAGGACATACTTTGTTTTCGCTCAATAATTTTGCAGTCATTCAGATTTCCACTTACCAAGATGGATTGCATTATGAAAATGCAAGTTGATAAATCAGCCTACTCTTGTATGTTATAAAATCTAGACTGTTGAAGCATATACACTAAGTAAACCACCAAAAGACTGATTCATTTACTAATGTGTCAATTTTCTTACCCTAGTTTAGTGTTGCTCAATGTTACTGTTTATCTTTTGACCTGCTTGTCTTTTGTCCAATAGCCAAGAGGTCATAATGATATGTTGCATATACTATATAATGGAAACACAGTAACCTCTTGTAAATTATTCTTAACTGGTCATGCTTTGTCGATGGAATAGTGCAGGGATGCAAGGACTTTTTAGTCGTTCTTTGTCTCCAAACCAAGATATTATTGTTGGAAAATATGAGAGCGCTCTACTATGCTTAGGCAATTTGCATTGTTACTTTGGACATCCGAAGAAATCCCTAGAGGTAATATAAGGTATTTCCTTCCCTGTTTTCTGCTATCAGCCTATCACTCCATTGACCTATTTGTTTCAATACTGCACATTGTTTATTGTTCTGTTTGGCTGCTTTCTTCCAGGCATTCACAGAAGCAGTGTGTGTTTCTCAAATGGTTAGTTATTGAACTGGTCTCTTTCTCAAATACAATTATGTCCAACCATTTTGAAAGAAACAATTGTGATTCATCCCTTGCATAGATATTACATTTTCTAGAGATATGTAAATATTAGTGCAAGCTGCTCTTCAGTTGGCTGCTTAACAGATGCTATAATTTGTTTTTCTTTCAGAACAATGATGACTCTTGCCTTGCATATATATTAGGAGCCATTTCCAATCTATTATCAAAGATAAGCATATCAAGCACAGTTGGGATAATTGGTTCTCCCTATTCACTTGGAAACAATATTGGACTAGGCACGCCATTGTCCATTCAACAGCAGTTGCTTGTTCTTTTAAAGAGATCGCTTAAGAGAGCTGATATGTTGAAACTTACAAGCGTACTATCCTTTGATCACATCTCGCTTGCAAAATTTGATCTGAAGGTAAGATCTCGGTTTGGTATTATTTGACTTTAAGATAATTGTAATACTTAGCCATGCTTAAGTTTCTTTGTTCTTACTGTTCTTTCTTGTTGTCCTAGTGCTGGCATTTAGACATGGCATCACAACTTTTAACATACAGTGTAGTTGTGGATCTGCTTATCTTTGCGTGAGGCATTAGTGATTTGATCTTGACCAGTCTAGAGGACTTTTTAGACGTGTTTTAATTTGGTGTGTCCTTGTTGATATTTTTTTGTGACTGTAATCCTTGGCTTACCAGCATGTCCAAAGGCCATTGGTGTCGTTTGGCCCTAATGCTACAAAGCTTAGAACATGTCCTGCAGATGTCTGCAAGGTATGCCACACTTACCCTGTACTTAATAAACATTAATATCACATTCAATCACTCATCCTCGATATAGACGATGTATATGTTTGGTTATAAATTACTTAGCCTTTTGTCTTATGTTTTATTGCAGAACTTAAGGTTAAGTTCCCACGTGTTGTCCGACTTTGGCACAGATGGCTTATCAACTTCACATGATAGTGGTAGTTTCAGCACCACATGGCTTAGGAATCTGTCCGCTGCTTCCAGTTCTTGGTGTAGCAGCTCGACAAAGCCCGGAAAGATAATTGCAAATGACTTTAACAATTTCCACTTCAATGTGTTAGATGATGTAATATCCTGTACGTATATGGTACGGAGTAGTACTCCGACCGTATACGTATACCTCATGTATTAGCCACGGTAGGGGCTTTTCCCACCTATATAAACACGCAACCGTACCGAGGTCAAGGTACGTTCGACGCCACAACTTTAACATGGTATCAGAGCGTCTCTTCCGAGACCTCTAGCTGCCGAAACCCTAAACCTACGACCGCCGCCGCCGCTGTTCAATCGCAGCCGCCGCCGCCTACGACAACGACAACACGATCTGCAGCTTCCGATCTCCTCTGATCTCTGCTGCCCTACGACAACGACAACACGATCTACTACGACCACGACAACACGATCTACTACGACCACGATCTGCTACGACTGCCGCCGCCGCTGTGATTCTCCAGCCGCCGCTGCTCCCACGACATCATGAGCTCTTCATCATCATCATCGATGCTGGCTGCTGCCCTGGGCGCGCCTCCCACGCAAACCCTCAACCGCACCAACCATCGTGCATGGAAGGCGCTGGTTCTCCCCGCGTTTCGCGGTGCTCGTGTCATGGGTCTCCTAGATGGCACCGATCGTGCACCGTCCGAGACTCTGGAGGAAGAAGACGAGAACAAGAAGAAGGTCAAGGTGGAGAACCCGGCCTATGCTGCATGGATCTCGCAGGATCAACAGGTTCTGCGTTTCCTTCTCAACTCACTGTCACCTGATATTCTTTCACATGTCCTCGGTGTAAGCTCCTCCGCCGAGGCCTGGTCCACGATCGACGGTATGTTCAAGACTGCAGCTCGCTCCAAGATCCAGCATCTTCGGAGCCAGCTTAACGACACCAAGAAGTTGGCCATGAGCGCCGACGACTACTTCACCAAGATGAAGGGGTTTGCTTCCGAGTTGGCAGCGGTTGGCAAGCCCCTCGACGAGGACGAGCTGGTCGGGTATCTCCTCCGCGGACTTGACAAGGACCACTACAACTCGCTCATCACGAACATCAACGGCAAGCCAGACACGACGCTCGATGAGTTCTTCGGGCAACTCAGCCTACGACATGCGCAATGGTCCTGGCCATGGGGATCAAGAAGGCTTCACATCCTCCGCCAACGTCGCTCGCCGTGGTCAGGAGTATGACCGCTACCCCCATCCACGAGGCCGCAGTCCTGATCGCGGCCGCAGTCCTGATCGCGGCCGCCTCGAGCGCGGACGCCAGGATTCCCGAGGAGGAGGCAATGGCGGGTATGGTGGTGGCTACCGCCGTGACCGCCGCGATGACATGCGTCCAGGGGGATATGATCGCCCCCGTCGATGCGACGATGACCGCCGCCAGGATGGTGGCAAGGGGAGCCGTCATTCTAATCGTACTCCGACGCCTTTTGTGGACACCACATGTCAAATCTGCAACATCTATGGGCATCCTGCAAAGGAATGCTGGTGGCGCTATGGAGATGATGATGACTCCGATCGTGATCGTGGTCACAAAGGCGACAAGAGTGCAAATCATGCATCTTATGGTATAGATACAAACTGGTGCTGCGACACGGGTGCCACTGACCACATCACAAGCGAGATGAACAAGCTCTCGACGCATGAGAAGTACACTGGACATGACCGTGTTCGCACGGCTGAAGGTACGGGTATGCACATTAGCCATATTGGTCATTCAAAATTTGCACATCCTCATGGTTCCTTTGATCTTAATAATGTTCTCCATGTTCCTATTGCTGCTAAAAATCTCCTTTCCGTTCATCGATTTACGCTTGATAATCATGTCTTTATTGAGTTTCACCCTTTCTTCTTTTTGATCAAGGATCTAAAGACAAGAAGAGTTCTGTTTAGAGGCCCCTGTCATGATGGTCTCTATCCCTTGCTGCCCATGTTCCATGAGACCTCCAAGCTCGCCTTCGCTGCAATAAAGCCGTCATCCTCTACATGGCATCATCGTTTAGGACATCCGTCATCTTTTATAGTTCAACAAGTTCTTAGGAGAAATAAGATAGCTTACACCCCAGAGAGTACTCCATATGTTTGTGACTCCTGTCAGTTAGCCAAGAGTCATCAACTTCCATATCCCACATCCACTAGTGTTTCTACTACTCATTTGGAGCAAGTGTTCTCTGATGTATGGGGCCCTGCTCCTCTTTCTATGGGAAAACATGCCTATTATGTAAGCTTTATTGATGACTTCAGCAAATTCACATGGATTTATTTGCTTAAGAACCGTTCTGATGTTTATCAAGCCTTTCTTAATTATCAGCAGTATGTTGAACGCAAGTTTGATAGGAAAATTGTTACTATGCAAACTTATTGGGGGGGAGAGTATGAAAATTAAATGGTTTCTTTCAGAAGGTTGGTATCACACACCATGTTTCATGTCCTCATGCTCATCAACAAAATGGTTCCGCTGAAAGAAAACATCGTCATATTATTGAGGTTGGTCTTGCCTTGCTTGCTAATGCATCCATGCTTCTTAAGTTCTGGGATGAAGCTTTTCTCATAGCCACTTTTCTCATCAATATACTTCCTAGTAAAGTTCTTGATTTTGAGTCTCCTACTGAGCTTCTTCATCAGACTTGTAACAGCCCACTTTTGTGAACCTTAAAAACCCGAGTAAAATTTTCACTTTTGCATCCCTCATGCATCATGGCATCCATATTGAATTGCTAAACAAATAGAACAATTGGTTTGGCACCATTTGAACACAAATGCCAAACCTGCTCAAACCAATCTAACAACAATGAGAGCATTCAAACTTGCAAACACAAATACTTTGACATCTCATATTTGTCAAGGAAGTTCCAAGGGTTGAAAACAATATTTTGCAATTGCTCTAAATTTCCAAAGGAGCAATCTTTTTGAATTTAGCAAATGCCCTATTTTAATCCCTATGAACAAATGATGTCTAAACTATTTTAGTTTGAGACACCAAAATTTGTGGAGCCTCCACAGGCTAAGGGGAGCCTCCCCAAATTTTGTCCAAATTTTGGAAGTGTCTAAATGCCTAAATTAATTCCAAACGCAGTGCTGTATTATTTCAATCCAGTGCTGAAAAGGACTTGTTTGTAATATTGGAAAGTCTGCCAGGGGCTTCTTGCAAATTCATCGTCTCCTTCGCTGTAGCGACCGAGCGAGCGGTGCTCGACCGCACCCGCGAGCTCGCCGTGCCGCGCTCTCCCCGCACGCGCCGAGGCCCCTTGCTGCCTCCACCTGCAGAAGAAGAGCATCACACGGACCACCTGCTCACTCACCTGCCCCCACACGCTCTTCTCTCTCCCTCTGCTTTTCCTCCCCATGGCCGCAGCGCAACTCGAGCTCGCCGTGCTCGTCGCCGCCGATTGAAGAGTTCCCGGGTAAATCGAAGAGCACCAACAGCTTCGCCGCGTCCACTGCTCCTTCTCCGCCCGAGGAATCGACCGGGGAGGCCGTGAATCGACGCCGCCATCCTCAACTTCCTCGCTGCCGACCGAGCGCCGCCGCACACGGTTTCGTCGCCGTCGCTGCATCCCGAACCCGCCGTCTTCTCCTACTTGCTGAGGGTGAGCACGACGATCGCCTGAACCCCTCCCCCTCTCCCCTCTCGCGCTGCTTCGCGCTGCTCGCCGTACGCCGTAGTTCGTCTCCGTGGTCCCTTCGCTGTCGCTCGCTGCCCGGACGTGGAACCGGCAGAACCAGGCTGGAGGCCGGTTCCCTCGGGCCCATAGCCGGCCTCTCTGCCGGCCCAAACCGGGCTGAGAGCCGGAGGGCTCTGTTACGAGGCCGGCCTGGAAACCGGCCCAACCGGGCTGGAAACCGGCTGGACTTTTTTTCTCCTCGCTGCTCTTTTTCCATTTCCTCCCTTTGCGCATGATTCCTGCTACTCCCTCGCGCAATTAGGGACATCGAACTCCGATGATTCGACTATTTCATCTCTCTCTCGAATTCATGTAATTAAAATATTATCGTTGTTAAAAATAACTTAATTAAAATCATAAGTTAAAAAGAGGAAATTATAAATATCATAACTTTTTATCGGGACATCAGAAAATTGTGTTTGTTATACCAAAATGCTCAGAAAATCGTGAGCTATCCAGAATCATCATCATCATGCCTACTTGATCACAATTACAATAATGTACTTTTAGTAGTTTTAGAATCACTAAGTAAATGTGGGGTACCCCTCTTCCCTAGTTAAAGTAGGTATCGCCGTACCCCATTTAAATTGCTAGAATGCTATTAATAAGTTCGGTACATTAAATTGCCATGCCATCATTTGTTTGCGCATTGCATTTGTTAAAGCATGTGTGGTGATTGATTGCTCTTCCGTTGCTATGCTTCGATAGATCAAGCAGCCGGGGTTACACCGCAATAACCCGACGATCCGTACTACCAGCACGTTGAGCATGGCAAGCGTAATCCCCCTCTGAGCATGTCTTATCCTATTTTCCGCAAATATTTTTCTCCACTATAATATTGCATGCGGTTCCAAATGTCAATTTTATTGGATTAGAGTATCCTATAGTTGCATTAAGTTTCCGATGCCAATACCTGTTTTCCCTCCTATTATCCATAGGATTGTTTTGTTGGCCTGAAATACTTAACTATGCTATGTTGTTGCTTAGCCATGCTTAGTTAAATGCTTAGCCGTCTGATGGATGGTTCATGATGAGAACAGGTGATGAGATGAATGGATGGTGGTGGAGAAATTGTGGAGACAGGAAATAAAAGCTTAAAGGTGGGGATGGGAGGCCACTTTGGTACGGTGGTGTTTTGTCTCACTCTCGCCGCCTAGGTGTGAGTTATTTACCTCTTAAACCAAGAATGAGCGCGCTTCCTTTTGGTGGGGTATATGGAGCCCTCGTCGACCAACTAACTTGGGCGGGACTAGCCAGGGTCCTCTAGTTTGAGCTTCCATTTGCGCGTGCGTTGAGATGGTGGCCAAGACAGAAATGAGGATGGTGGTGTTAGGAAAATGAGTGGCCACGGGGCAGGGTGTTGGAGGCACTGAACCTGTCCCATCCTCACTGATGATCCTGGGTTAGTCTCAAGCAAGGTAAAGGTTGTAACCGTTCCCACTCAGCCGGCTTTCCCCGGAAGAGAGCTAAGCATAGGCAATGAGCCGGGCGGTACCGAAGGTAAACACAGTGCACCCCTGCAGGGTTAAATCTTTTCGAAAAGCCGTGTCCACGGTTACGGACAACTTGGGAAAGGATGATAAGACCATAGAATAACTTGAACGGAATGATTAAAAACTGGGTACTAAAGGTACCACTCAAGAATGCAAGGTTAGCTTCCTCGAGGGTGATTCGAGGAGGTGCCTTTGTAGAATAGGTACAGTGGTAAATGGTGGTTGATGATGAGAAAGGTGATCAAGGAAAAGAGTTACTTCTTACCCCCTTTAAAAATACTCTGATTAGTCGATGCCATGGAGTTATGTTTTCATAAATAAAATCAGCTTTATGCAAAACAGCCATAAAACTTTGAAAGCCTCATCGAGCTAAAGCTCTATATATAATCTTGCGAGTTCGTCGAACTCAACGTCGTTTGTTTTGTTTCAGAGGAGGACTTCACCGACCTCGGAGGTGGGTTCTGTGTGGACGTCGACGAGTAGTCTGGGGTTCCCAGGTGGCAGCTTGGGACATCCGGAACAGCTGGCGCTGGATGTTTATCTGTAGGCCTCTTAGGCCATTAATTGGATCTTGTTGTTTAAAACAACTTAATTCGCTTCCGCATGTTGTAATGTTGGGTCTGTGACCTCTGGTTGTAATTTGCTATCTTTCTCTATTATAAGAGTTGAACTATAATGCTTTGTGTCGTAGAGTCTGTGATGTGCCAGTTGTTCCACAAGTCTTGATCTCTCTTTTATGCTTTGATAGTTGTGCCTGTGTTAAGGCATCAATCGGGGTGTTGCGTTGCCGATGATCAATTCCGAGCAACGCCTGCCAAAGGTTTTGGCCGGGGATTGGTAAACCCGTAACCTCCGGTTGTATCGCTTAACCGGTGACACACAGCATCACTGTATAGCAGTCGGGTCGGGGCGCCACAAGTTGGTATCAAAGCAGTACTGCCTGTAGAAAACCCTTCAACTGGTCGACGTTGAGTCTAGTGTTTGTGAAAATATTTTAACCTAAAAATGAGTTGTGAAAACCATCTTAGAATTCTTTTTACTCCTTATCTGGTTACACTCTAATCTCGGAGCAATCTTACCTCGATTTGACTTAAATGTTTTACTCCTCGTCTGTTACTTCAAAATGATTAGTATCACGTGGTTGGGTTCTACCTTTAGTGTTATGTGTCTGGTTGCTCCCGCTGCGTTGCAAACTAAAATCCACTCAGATGTTTCTACCGAGTCTAATCACTTGTTTCTTTGTTGGGTTTTAACCCAAGAACTTGAACAAGAGGTCCCGGATTGTGCCAACTAGAGTGTGTTGAATCATATGGTTCCTTAACCATTGCATCTCTCGCTAGTAGCACATGATGCTGATCTTTGACCCAAGTTCTATCTTGTTGATTCCTTGTTAGTTGTTGCACAATGTATTATCGTCCCTAGTCTGTGAACTTGAGTAGACGCAAATGCTATTGTTCGACCATTCGGAGAAAGATACTAACCGTGTCATTGTCAAATCTCCAGAATGTCTCGCGGAGGCCGCGGAGGCCGCGGTAACCACAACAATGATGAGGATGATCTGCCGCCACCACCCTTGACGGCTCAGGTCTTGATGGCCATTGAGGAGAACCGTGGGCGCAATGAGTGTTTGCTCGAGCAGTTGGTGCAGCAAAATGCACAGAGGAATGGCTGCAACACTCTCACTGAGTTCTTGCGCTCGCAGCCACCCACTTTTGCTGAGGCTAAGGAGCCACTGGAAGCTGATGACTGGCTTCGTGCTTTGGAACACAAGTTCTCTGCGCTGCATGTCCCAGTGGCCGAGCAAGTTAACTTCGCCACCTACCTCTTGGTTGGTGCGGCTGGCTGTTGGTGGGAAAGCCATGTGGCATTGTTTCCAGCCAACCATGTCTTGCGGATTTCCGCACCGCCTTCCGTGCGGCTTACATCCCTCAGCCGATCATGGATTTGAAGAGGAAGGAGTTCCTGGACTTGCAACAGGGACATATGGACCTCCGCACTTATGGTTGTGAATTCAACCATCTCTCCCGTTACGCCCCAAGGGACGTGACCACTGATGCTGACAAGCAAGAGCTGTTCCGCAAGGGTCTTTCGCCGCAGCTCCGCTATGAGTTGTTTGTGGGGACCCCGGATTAGGTATCCGAGATACCCGTTATGTTTCCTGCAACAATCCATGATCAGTCTGGTGTTGCACATAACTCGAATTGGTATCACAGAACACCCATACATACCGAATAAATTTACTTTCTCAATAATGGATGTTTTGGTTGTTGCCAAAACCAAGCATCATTGGAATGTACTTTGGCCAAAATAAGAATGGAAGAGTTATATGAAAGATATTCTTGTCATAACATGATCACCAAAGTTAAATATATTTTTACTTAGGTTGGGTTCCTTAGGTTGATATTTACTAGTCAAGCAACTTAAACATCAAATCACACAAGGTCAAACAGAACAATATAAAGGAAAACACAATCATTAGTGAAACATTTCAAAAAGTTTTTGTCGGTTCTGAATTTTGGTCTTGTAAAACTAAGTTTTTCTTGGTTCCCAAATTTGGGATGTTACAATCCTTCCCCCCTTAAAAATAAATCTCGTCCTCGAGATTTGCCCGGTGGTAACAGGGGAGTACGAGGGCACGGGTTTTGGGCTGAAAATACTTCCGAGGTCGTGGCTTCTTCAGTGAGGTCGCCCTGTGAGATCTTGACAAATTGATGATGCGAGGTCTCTCCTTGTCGATAAATTTCTGTGTTGAGTTCAGATCCTTGATGATGATGTCGACTTGACGATCGATGCTGATGGATAGTCCTGGTTGGCTGCTTCCAGACACTACAAGGCTAAGGCGCAAGGAACTAATTATTACCATGTTGTTTTTGTATACCTATTGCAGGTCTTCCCCCCTTAAAAAGGGGTTTTTAATGGTCGTGCTGGACGTCGCAGATGGAGTTGACTTGGAGGCATCATTCTTCTTGAGTAGCTTGACGATCTTCGTCTTGGTGACACTCTTCGTGCTTGGGGTTGGTGCAGATATCACTCCCTGATATTTTCTCCTTACGAGGGTCACAAATGAGGACGCGTAGTTTTCAGGATGCGTCGAGTCTGCGTACTCGACTCTCTCCGGTTTCTAGTTGGAAGAAGGATGTTATAACTTCTAAGTGTGTCTGGACACTTCTAGTTGCGTCTGAGGTTTCTTGGTGGTTGATGTCATCAACAACAGGTGCTTCCGGCGTTTGGGTTCTCCCTGGATGCTTCTAGGCCCGTTATGTTTCCTGCAACAATCCCATGATCAGTCTGGTGTTGCACATAACTCGAATTGGTATCACAGAACACCCATACATACCGAATAAATTTACTTTCTCAATAATGGATGTTTTGGTTGTTGCCAAAACCAAGCATCATTGGAATGTACTTTGGCCAAAATAAGAATGGAAGAGTTATATGAAAGATATTCTTGTCATAACATGATCACCAAAGTTAAATATATTTTTACTTAGGTTGGGTTCCTTAGGTTGATATTTACTAGTCAAGCAACTTAAACATCAAATCACACAAGGTCAAACAGAACAATATAAAGGAAAACACAATCATTAGTGAAACATTTCAAAAAGTTTTTGTCGGTTCTGAATTTTGGTCTTGTAAAACTAAGTTTTTCTTGGTTCCCAAATTTGGGATGTTACATTGTTGCCCTTCAGGTTCCAGACCTACCAGGAACTGTTCAACCAGGCTCACTCTTGAGCAGGGAAGAAAGGAACTTGAGGCTTCAAAGAGGCCCGCACACGGGGACCATCAGAGTTCCTCGGGTTCTGAGAGCAAGAAGCGCAGGGTGTTTGTTCCCTACAGTGCTGTGCCGCGTGCTCCATTCATGCCGAGAGCCGCAGGATACAGGCCACCACCTCCGCGTCCCACTACTTCGACATTTGGGTCAAGCGGAAGTGGGTACCGTCCTATGCTACCTGCTCCACCTGGACTCACCTGCTACACCTGTGGCCAGGCTGTCCACTACTCCAGGGAGTGCCCCCAGAAGGCACCTATCACGGGAACCCCTGCACGAGCCCCTACCACTCCAGCTGGCAAGGCTGGACCTATAGTGCGTGGTCGCCTGAACCACGTCTCTGCTGAGCAAGCTGAAGAGGACCCCGACGTCCTTATGGGTGAGCTACGAGTTAACAACAATCTTGCTACAGTTTTGTTTGACTCTGGAGCATCGCATTCATTCATATCCATAGCTTTTGCAAAAGACCACAAAATACCGTTTGAGAAAATGAGACGTCCCTTGGTGATCTCCACTCCTGGCTCCAAATGGCAAACCGACGGGGTTACTCCTGAAGTCCCGATTACTATCGGTTACTACTCTTTTCCTTTCACTTTGGTAGCTCTGAGGTCAAGTGGCATTGATGTCATACTGGGCATGAACTGGCTAGCCAAATACCGGGCTAATCTCGACTGTGCTGCCAAGACCATCACCGTGACCACTTCTTCCGGTGACAGTGTGAAGTATTGGTCTGCACTATCAAGACCTTCGTCCTCCATCATTCCCCAGTCACCCGATGACATGGGTATGCCTATCGGGTACCCTACCATGAGGGTACCTGGTGCACGTATCGACTAGGCCCAACTATCAGAGCCTACATGAAGCCCATGAAGGGAGGCCCACGAAGATGGAGTATCCTCCAAGTTTGGCGAAGCAATAGTCGGTTTAGAGTTTCCTTACTTGTAAATCGAGTCGGTTACGAACACCCGAGACCCAGCCTATTATTTAAGGACTGGGAGGGCCATCGAACCAGACAACGAACCACCAGAGCCACAAACCCTAGCGAGATCGACATCTCGCCGGGATCCTTGTAACCATCATATTCACAAAGCAATAACAGACAGGCAGGACGTAGGGGTGTTACCTCCACACGAGGGCCCTGAACCTGGGTAAAATCTTTGCCCTGCTTGTCAGCCGACGATACTTCCAGCTCTACCACGTTCTCTCCCCCATATTCATAACCTAGGGACCTTAACCATGGGTCTTGATGAGTCTACCCCTCGTCAAGTGGCGCCGTCTGTGGGAAAGAATAGCGCTGGACTCGAAGTTTCGCCGGTCCCAACAGCAAACGGCAAATCGCCGATCACACCAGCAAACGGCAACTCGCCGATCTCATCTGCAAACGGCAACTCGCCGGCCATGTCAGCAAACAGCAACTCGCCGATCCAGGCGACACACGGCGACTCGCCGATCCACTCGAAAAGCGGCAGCCTGCCCGCTTCACCTGCAAAAAGCGCATCTGCTCTTCCAATGAATTTCAATCCGCACTCGCCGAGCTTCAGGAGGCGTTTTCCGGCCTTGAATCAGGTTTGAGTTAACTGTTGGAGCATTCAATTTTTTCGTAAACAATCTTGGCACGCAGGACTCGACAGATCCGCAACAACTGGCGCTGGGCACTCGAGGCTCCGTCGACTGCTCGCCCCATCGTCGATTCCTGAAGCCTGCTCGCCCGCAACAACCATGTCGACCGGCGAGCTCGACAGGTTCATGATGACGGAACTCCAAGGCGAGGAGCAGAATCAGCATACAACACAAGCAACATCGACTTCAACCTACCACTCGACGAGAGTTTCGACTGCGGGATCTCCCTCGATGACTTCTACGAGCCCGCGATTCATAACGACAACAACGTCGACTCGGAGATCTTCACCAACACCAACCTCGACTCAGAAATCCGTAATGGCTTCGCCAACACCGAGATGAGCATAGGTGATGAGCACATCGACAACGAGATTCGCCTCGAAGATCTACTCGATGAACACACTGGCTCTGACATGAGCCTCGACGGCGACGTCGAGTCCATGACTGGAATCGACAGCACATACACCTGTCCTCGGGTCACGCCCCATCAGGTCTACGTGGCCTTCACCGCAGAATCATCCGCAGACGCTGCCGCTCGCAGGCCTGCACAATTCCCATGCACGGTAACCATGCCGGATGGGGTCACAACCTTGACAATCACGGAGGAGATGGCAGCAAAAGCAGATAAAGTCATAAAGGAGTGCACAATGATGCCACCAAATCCACCCCAGAGGAGATGTTGACCTTCCAGTACTTCAACTGGCAGGAGTCAATTCGACTGCAAAACTACCGAGCGACGCTCGAGGAGCGCAAAAGGCAAGCCAGCCTCTCGAGTGCCCGAAGAAGGGAGCAATCCCTCGGGTCCACACAGCAACCAACCCCTCGACCTAGGTCGCGGTTGGCAAGCCTTCCAGAACATGAAAGGGTAGCAATCACCCGTAACCTGTCGTTCATGACAGAGGACGCTAACGGAATCCCAGTGCCCAAAACTGCTGCGGGTGCATTATTCTCCGTAGGTGCTTACCTCAAGGCAATACAACCTCCGGCGAATGACCCTAACGCAGCCCTGCATCGCCAACAACTCAAATCGCTAGCTCTAGCGGCACAGGCTATACAGCCAGAAGACAAAACTCCAGCAAGGGATCGCGATCGCGACATAGTCGACTCACGACACGCAGCACATCATCGCAGTGGTCGCAGCCACCACTCGGATGAAGGAAGGAGAAGCACGCGCCGGCACAGGTCCAGCAGAAGCAGATCTCGAAGATCCTATAGCAGCGATTCATACTCTGATCGCGAACCAGAGCCATGCGGAGCATTGTGCTTCACTCGACGCATCCGTGAGACGCGGATGCCCAAACGGTTCAAGTTGACAGGCGAACAACCCAAGTACAACGGTCGCCAAGAACCTTCTGGGTGGCTAGAAGATTACAGACTCGCCGTGGCATGCCAGCGTGGCACGAACACCACGGCGATGCAGTACATACGACTTATGCTCGAAGGAACTGCCCGCGACTGGCTCAAATCGCTCCCTCCATCATCATATGACTCGTGGGATGATTTCCGCAGAGACTTCATCAAAAACTTCGAGCCTCTGTGTGAGCGCCCGAAGACATTCGAGGAATTAAGGACATGTACTCAACGATCAGACGAGTCGTGAGATCATACATACGGCGGTGGACCGAAATACGCAATTCGGTTGGCAAAGTGTCAGAAGACAGGGCCATGGATGCCTTCATACAAGGTCTCGCCAGGAAGGACTTCAAAGAGGCACTTGGTCGTGAAAAGCCAACCTCCCTGGCTGACCTCATCAAAGTTGCGACTGAGTGGGCAGATGGAGAGGATTCTGTACGCAGATCCCGTGCTTCCCCAACACGCGACAACTACGAAAGCGGCAGTCGAAGCCGCAGAGATTCATACAGAGAAGATCGCAGGCGTAAACGTTCCAACGTCCTTACGACGATAACAGACCCGAGTTCATGGCGGCTGGATACACACAGCCAAGGGAGGACCAAGATAGAAGCAATCGACGCTCGGATGATCGACGGGACAGTCGAGATCGCGAGCAGCGGAGCGACAGCTACAAAAGGCAAGAATGGCGCAAACGTAGCGACGCAAAACCCGAGCGGTCATTCGAGGAAAAGATGGACGACTGGTGCAGATTCCACCTCTTCAAGGGGGACGACGGAAAACTACGCTCCAATCACACCCTAAGGAACTGCAGGGAATTCGACCAAATGGCGACTGACTACATGATACGACTCAAGAGGAATGGCCCAGCACCTGCTCAGCCCACGCCTGCACCCGCACCACAGCCGAACGCTGTGCCCGCTCTCATGGCGCCACAGCCGCCACCCCGCCACCACCACAGCCTGCTCCAGGCGCAAACCTCGCAGGTGCCATACAACCCGTACTACGGGCGGAAGATGATCAATATCCACAGCCCCACGGGCAGATGTACATGATACAAAAGGGTCGCCCCTCCAACAGGCAGCAAAAGCTAATCACTCGACAGGTGAACATGGCTGTCATGGCACCTCCAGCCGTGCCGAATTTCTGAAGGGATCGGAAACCATCATAAGCTTCAGTCGAGAGGATCATCCCCCAGCTGTAGTTCGACCAGGGCACGCGGCTCTGGTACTCGACGCGCAAATAGGAGGCTACGCCATGACCAAGGTCTTCATGGATGGAGGCAGCGGCATAAACATCATCTTCGCGGACACGCTCCGCAAAATGAACAGGTCAGTCGAAAACCTCCCAAAATCTTCAAATACCTTCCACGGTATCGTTCCTGGCAAAGCAATTAGCCCAGAAGGCACCGTACAACTCGACGTTACGTTCGGGGACAAAGCCACTTCAGGACAGAGTCGATTGAGTTCGAGGTCGTCGACTGGAAATCACAATACCATGCTATTCTTGGTCGCCCGACGTTTGCTCGATTCATGGCGGTGCCACACTATGCGTACCTCACGCTGAAGATGCCAGGACCAAAGGGAGTCATCACTGTCCGTGGAAACTTTCAAAGGTCCGATGCTTGCGACCGCGAGTTCAGCAAAATCTCCGAGATGTTCGGGGTGGAGAATCACTCGCCGACTTAGCGATTACCAACGACCGCACACTCCTTCCGGAGCATAAGAAGTTGGCAGTCGACAGATCCTTCAATGCTACAAATGACACAAGGTCGCATCAGGTGCACCCGACCGATCCGTCCAAGACAGTCAACATATCTTCGAGCCTGCCTATCGCATAGGAAGGCGCGCTCGTCGAATTCCTCCGTGAGAACTGGGAAATATTTGCGTGGTGTCCAGCCGACATGCCAGGTATTCCCAGGGAATTCGCCGAGCACTCTCTCCAATTGTTTCCAGATGCAAAGCCAGTCAAGCAAACGATGCGTCGAATCTCCGGCCCAAAGCGAACCGCAGTCGAATCTGAAGTCGACCGGTTACTCGCAGCAGGATTCATTAGGGAAATCAAGAAATCACAATGGGTGGCCAACCCGTACTCGTAGAGAAGAAGCATACAGACATCCTTCGGATGTGCGTGGACTTCACAGCGCTGAACAAGTGCTGTCCAAAGGATCACTTCCCGCTACCCCGAATCGACCAGATCGTCGACTCCACCGCCGGATGCGCACGACTCTCCTTTCTGGATGCTTACTCAGGTTATCACCAGATAAGGATGAAGCAAGAAGACGAAGAAAAAACGGCGTTCATAACCCCACTCGGGGTCTACTGCTACACAACTATGCCCTTTGGGCTCAAAAACGCGGGTGCAACATACCAGCGCATGATGCAGGACTGCCTCAAAAAGCAAATTGGACGCAACGTCCAGGTCTACGTGGATGACATTGTCATTACCACAAGGGAAGAACACACACTACTCGACGATTTGAGGGAGACGTTCGCAAACCTCAAACGCTTCCATATCAAGCTCAATCCTAAGAAGTGCACGTTCGGCGTTCCAGCCGGGCAGCTCTAGGGTACCTAGTCTCTGCCGTGGAATCGAAGCAGACCCGGAGAAAATACAGGCCATCCTCACAATGCAAAGGCCTTCAAAGCTTCACGATGTGCAGAAACTAGCAGGACGAGTAGCAGCGCTCAGTCGATTCATCAGCAAACTGGGTGAAAAGGCTCTACCATTCTATCGACTGATGAAGAAGGCGGACAAGTTCGAGTGGACGCCAGAAGCTGAAGCAGCCTTCACAGATCTCAAGCGGATCCTCACAAGCCCTCCATCCTCGTCGCACCTAAGGAACGGGAACCACTCTACCTGTATGTCTCGGCTACAAACAGGGTGGTGAGCACCGTACTGGTAGTCGAACGCATGGAGGAGGGGCACATCCAAAGCATACAACGTCCAGTCTACTACCTGAGCGAGGTTCTCTCCATATCAAAACAGCGGTACCCGCACTATCAAAAGCTGGCATACGCTGTATTCATGTCCTCAAGGAAGTTGACACACTACTTCACCGAGCACCGATTACCGTGGTAAGTAACTCAGCAATCGGTGATATCCTCACAAACCCCAATGCAACGGGTCGAGTGCAAAATGGCTCATCGAGCTGGCTCCAAGAGACATCAAGTACGAGCACCCGAAGGCTATCAAAGCACAAGTCCTACCCGACTTCACAACCGAGTGGATAGAAGCCCAATTACCTGGAGCACCAGACGTGTCCAATTCCTGGACCATGTACTTCGATGGGTCCAAGAAACACGAAGGCGCAGGCGTCATCCTCATATCACCAAAAGGGGACAAGCTACGTTATGTTTTGCAGATGGGATTCAAACTACCCTCCAATAACGAGGCTGAATACGAGGCTCTGATCCATGGCATGCGGATGGCAAAAGCACTTGGGTGCACTCGATTGATGATCTACGGCGACTCCAATCTCGTGGTGCAGCAAACAATGAAGGCCTGCGACGCAATCGCGGACAACATGATCGCTTATCGCGACCTGTACAACACACTGGAGGGCAGCTTCGAGGGCTGCGAGTTGAGGCACATAGGAAGGGAAAGCAACGAAGAAGCAGACATGCTAGCCAATCTTGGCTCAACTGGCGCACAAATTCCACCTGGTGTCTTCCTCGAGCGTATCGAACACAGATCTATCAAGGAGAAACGAGAGCCTCCTCCGTCGACTACGCCACCCAAAAGCAAAATGCCTAGCACAGAGGACCCCCCTGTCGAGGTATTTCTCATTGAGCCAACCTGGACTCAACCTTTTCTGGCTTACATACTCCGTGGCGAGCTACCAGATGACATAACCGAGTCCCGACGCGTGACTCGAAGATCAAAAGCATACACCGTTATCAACGGCGAGTTATACAAGCGCAGCATATCAGGTATGTTCCAAAGATGCATCGCATTCGAAGATGGCCAAGCCATACTTCGAGACATTCATGCAGGTACCTGTGGGCATCACGCCAGCAGTCGATCACTCGTAGCCAAAGCCTTTCGCGCAGGGTTTTACTGGCCTACAGCACTCAAAGACGCGGAGGACATAGTCAAAAGGTGCGTCGGCTGCCAGAAATTCGCAACAAGGCCGCACGCACCCGCATCGGCGTTGAAGACTATACCTCTCGCCTGGCCTTTCGCCCAATGGAGAAGACGCGGAAGAGGCACTCGAAGACACAGTCGACCTACTCGATGAAGCGCGAGACACGACCTTAGCCCGCACAGCTGTTTACCAGCAAGATCTCCGCAACTACCATATCCGTCGACTGCGAACCAGGTCCTTCGTCGTTGGTGACCTGGTTCTTCGACTAAAGCAAAAGAAGGTGCACAAGCTCGCTTCCCCATGGGAGGGTCCCTTCATCATCACGGAGGTCCTTGGTGGAGGCGCATATCGACTGAAGCACGCGAAGACAGGCGAACTCTCTCATAATCCTTGGAACGTTGCGCATCTGCGCCGTTTCTACGCATAAAGTGCTCACAATGTAATAGGCTATATGTCGGATGGCTGCAGGTTTCAGACGCGCTCTTTTCCTTACCAGGGTACCTAAGGGGACTGGAAGGTTTTTAATGAGGCGGCCTGCAGCCTAACATTCAAAAGAGGAATAAAATCAATGTTCCTTCGACTTCTTTGTGGACTACTCGCATAATTCATACCTTAACCGCACCCGAAACCCTCGGGGGCTGTGTTATCAAATGAGCTCTCGCTCTTGCAGAAACACAATGCCTTAGCCGCACCCGAATGCTCGGGGGCTGCGTAACAAGGATCCAACAAAAACACAAAAACTCTGCAGCCGCACTCGAATACTCGGGGGCTGCACAGTCATTGGTTCACAACCATACACCTTTCACAAACCCCGCTCGACTGACTCGGGGGCTCGGCAAAAAATCAAAGTATACAAACTATACAATATACAAAGAGTCAAAAATTACACTCGGGGGCTGCTCCCTATACAAAAATTGCACTCGCAAACTATTCTAATCCTCAGGCTCGTCCTTTAGGGGCAGCTCGGACCGCAAAGCTGTTCGCGAGTGCACTCGATTAGTGTCTCCGCAGCTTGGATCGTGTCATCCAGGTCTTTTTGTTCGAGAACTCTCCGGCTGCAGGTGTCCGCAACACCAACCTTGGTTTTCGACTACGCATATACGCCATTGCAGCGTTGGCTCCAATCACAAGTTTCTGAGACAGCAACTCTCGAATGGGATTTGTTTGGCGAAAGATGTTCAACACAGCACGAATCCCTTGTGGTTGTGGCCCCGAAGGAAAAAGAGTCTCGTTCAGGCGAATAAACGCTGCCCGGCATAACTCCAGCAGTTCAGCACTTCGCCAGACGCGATCCTTCAGGGTGGCGAGTATGCGGGCATGGTACCTATCAAGCCAAAAGTGTTGACGCCCAGTCGTAGGGTCGTCAACCACGCTATCCAGACGCCCTTCCACGCGAATCTTTTCAGCCTGGAAGTTGTCGACAAAGCCTACAAACACGGGCACCAGTCAGATCAAAAGGCAAAAGCTACGCAAAAAGCTTGTAAACAGAGCAAGACTCGAACTTACACTCGAGTTGCCTGTTCACAAGCTCCATCTCCCCGAGCACATAATCCTCGCGTTGGGTGGCCAACGCGGGTCTGGCCCTCAATCGACTCAGCTCAGCCTGGGCGTCCTTCAGATCTTGCTCCATTCTCACAAATTTAGCCTTCATATACTCCATCACCTTGGCATCATTTGCCACCTGACCCTGGGATCGGGTGGTGATTGGAGCCTGCGAGGAACTAGTCGCAGTAGCAGGTTCTCGTGACTGTTCAAAAAGCATAATCACAAACACAAAGTTTGTGTCAGAAGCTAAACTCATGTCATAAGCATACAACTCTTCGAGTGAAAAGCATTAGCAAAAGACTTTGCATAAACAAGGTAGCACAAACAAAGCGCAGACTCGCGCAGTTCAGAAGGTATCATTACAAGGCATAAAAAAGCAAAAGGGTACAGCTACCCTAAACCTAAGATTTCGATTTCCTAAGCAGACGATTGGCAGTCTCGAGTGCCCGGCGCTCCATGGTGTTCATAAAAACTTGGCCAGTCGCGCGGCTCCGCTCACCCCCTTCAGGGAAATGGGCTTCCCATCTGGCTTCTGAGGGAATGCAGACAGTGCTGCCTCATAGTCGCAATCTATCCCATGTCCCATAAGAAGCTTGATGGTGGACTCGGATCCGCGTACCGTGTTGGCGCGAGCGAAACCCGCCATGGTGGACGTCCCGGGGCCAAACACGTTGGCGAAGTCATCCACCGTCGACGGCACCACGCCAGTCGGGAACACCACTTGGTATACAGCGCCAATGTGCTCGTCGATTTGGCGAGTGCTTCTTTCGCCTGGTTGCATAGAGCGCCTAAGCCGCCCACAGCCTGTTCCAGCGAAAGATCGTCATTCGCCACGTCGCAGAGGCCGGTGCGCCAACAGCTTCTGCACAATTCAAAACAGGCATAAGTCATTTTACGACACTCGACAAGTTATATTGTCATATCCAAAGGAGAAAAGATTACTCACCTCCCATGACCTGCGCGAGTGCCGCGAGCTGGTCAGCATATTCTCGCTCGCGTGCAGCGGCTGAGTTGGTGGCGGCAGCCAGCTCTTTCTTCGACTCTTCGCGCTGCGCGGCGAGTGCGTCTTCCAGCTCCTTCTTCTCGCCTGGCCCAGCAAAATCACGTGCATTCAATACTCGACAAAATCAAGCATTGCAAAAAGAAGTTTGGCAAAACAAAAGCAAAAAGGAGAACTCACGACTGAGCCGCTCGAGCTCGGCGCGCATGGTGTCCCTCTCCTGTTCCACCTGGACATAAGCCTTGGCAGAATCTGCCAAGGTGTGGTAGAAGGGCTGCGAGCACACGGATTCAGCAAAAATCCAAAATCTCACAGACCTACAACTAAACGGGTCAAGCAAAAAGTTACTCACGTGGTTCATCCACGGCTCAGGAGCCGCGACTGATGTCCCGACATCTGGAGTTGCCGCCTTGGCTTGCTCAACGACAGCATCAGTGGCCATTGGCTGGGCAGCCTCGTTTCCAGTCGGTGCATAATTCGAGTGCTCCAGGGTTGGAACATTCTCGACTGGAGGAGTCCCAGGCTGATTGTTTTCAGCGCTGCGGGAACACAACAAAGCAAAAACACGGTCAGCACAAATATGTGACAGCACAAAATTCTCATATCATACTCAAAAACACACCATGTGTTCCTCATCCTCCTCATCTTCGGAGTCGCCAAAAATTGGGCCTCCAAAGCTGGGGTACCACTCGACTGAAGAGGAAGAGTTGAGCTTGTTGAGCACGCACGCAAAGGAGCGGCTTGGAAAACAGGTGGTGAGCCTGATTCCTCGTCATCCTCCAAGCCCTGCCCTCGCGGGTGAACTCATAGCAGAAGGCGCCTTCTTGGCCAGTCGACGCCGCTTCGGTGGCGCGGTATCGACTTCTTGGTCAGAGGTGGCCTTGTCTTCAGATTGGACCTCTTCTGCTGCTTCCTCCTCGACCTCCTCCACATGTGAAGTGGTGGCAGAAGGGATGGGCGACTGATCCCTTTCGGGTCCACCACCTGTACCTGAGTTTCTTCAGTCTCGCCATTTTCAGGCAGAGGAGGAAGGGAGGCAGCAGTCGAGTGACCCTGCATAGCATACATCACAAATTGCAAAGTCAGAATCAAAAATCGCATATCACAGAACATACGAGTGGCAAACTCTTTATTGCAAGTAGGCTATAACACATACATACCTCAAGCAAAGGGTTTTCGCCCCATACGGTCAATGGGACAGTCGACGTCGCATTTGTCGCCTGTCGTCAAGTTGGTGATGTGTCGCACGTGATTCACAAGTTCATTCCTTGATAGCTCCTCTGGGCTCATCCGAGTGGAGTCACCCGCGCCCTCATACTCCCACATGGGGTGCGCTCGGGCACGGAGTGGCCACACCCGCCTCTTCACAAAGGTGGTAATCAAATGAATGCCCGTGACCTTGTCCAGCAGTCCGTTGATTCGAGTCCGCAAAGGGCGTGCTTCCTCCATTTCTTCGGCTGAGAGCTGGTGATCCCTCGCCTTGGTCCTGGCGTAAGCCGCAGTCGAAAAGGTGGCGACTCCGTCTTGCTCGACACTCGCATAAAACCATCCTTTCCTCCAGCCTTGCGCGGAGTCGACGGTCTTCAGGCGGAAATAGCGGGTGTCGCTGCGCACCTGGATGCCGCAGCCGCCCACGGGGTAGGTGCGACCACCTCCTCTGTTGGGTCGCACCATGAATATGGTCTTCCATAGCGCCCAGCTGGGTGCGACGCCAAGGAAGCACTCGCATAGCGTGATAAAGCACGCAATATGCATAATACCATTTGGGGTGAGATCATGGATCTGCACCCCGTAGGCATAAAGGAGGCCACGAACAAAGTCATGGAGGGGAAGCGAAAAGCCCCTGGACACAAACTCCGCAAAGCAAACGCGCTCGTTGGCGCGTGGTTCGGGGCATACCTCCTTGGGCGATGGAGCGCGGACGGCGAGTTGCTCCGCGGGAGGCAGATATCCCTGCTCGCGGAGCTTGCGCAGATGGGCGTCCTTGACGGTGGACTTCGCCCAGTCCCCGCTGCCTTTCTTCAGCGCGGCGGATGCAGATGTACCCGCCACAGTCTTCTTGCCCTTGGCCGCATCGGTCGCGGCAGCGGCGGCGGCACCACGCTTGGACCTCCACCTTTCGCCATTGCAACGATGGATGCGGGTGTGGGAGGCAAAAAGCTTGGGCGCAGGAACAATGGAGGTGGGCGCGAGGAAGAAGATGAGACGTGGGGCGGCGCAAAAAGGCAAATGGCAAGTAAAAAACTCTGCCAGCGCCGTCCCTCCTATTTACCACAGATCGCAAAATGATCGTAACCGTCAAAACAAAGGCGCACGCTCCGCGCGAAATCTGGCCATACACGTGGCAGCCCTGGAGAGCAACCGTCGGCGGCCACTCCGTCCACTACGCACGAGAATCCAGGAAACCATCATCACGCCCCGTGAAAATCGCGCCAGAATGGTAAAATCAAGTCCACGCGGCGTCATCAGAAACGGGCCCACAACACAGGGTCACGTCTTATCAAAGCTTCTCCAAGCACGCCACCGCTTGTCAGATAGCAGTCGCAAAATGCGTCATTGCTGACGATGTTCTCTCTTTTACAACTGGCATAAAAGTCACTCGATGATATCTTCGGGTGGTCTCTCGCATAAGTCTCGGTTGGTTTTTAGCAAATGTCATAGAGGCCAGTCGAAATTCTTTCGACTGCAACATACTACTCCCATCGGGAGCGTATCAAAAATTTCTTTGACTAAATGTGCAGGGTAAAAGATTTTGAGATTATCCTCCATTGCAAGCAATAAAGTACAATCTCGGGGGCTACTCCCATCGGGAGCGCTGCCGCGCACCCGATAGAATTATGGCAAAATAACAGTCGACAAATCATTCGACTCAGTTCATAAGCAAAATCATACTCGAAATATTCCTGAGTTGATCCGACGATCCTTGGATGCTGCATGCATAGTGCAAAGGTAAGACCCGCCGATCAGTCGAGCTGGGCTAAGGACCGCTCCAGCAGCGTTATCCTTAAATTTTCCGTGTCAGCAGACATGATGAATTATCCCCGACGGACGCGTTGGGTTGATTCAAAATTATACTGCAGTTCGATTCCGTAAGACCTCAACGGCTGTTTCGAGTCTGTCCAGTTTGTTCCAGATTCGAGTCCGGGGACTCGAGTTTGATTGAAAGCTAGTATGGTTTTGCCACAAATGGTAGTTAACCGGCCCCGATCCGTCGTGTGTGCCGGGCCTGCTAAGCTAATATCCCTTGACTATCATAAGCAAAAACTCATAGTCGATGAAACACTCAACATAGCCGACATGTGCTATTTCATAAGAATTCTAAATGCAGATGTAAAAAATATAACGTGCATGATGTATGAGTCCATGCCCGACTCTTCGAATCAGACAAGTACTCGGGGGCTACTGACATGGGTATGCCTATCGGGTACCCTACCATGAGGGTACCTGGTGCACGTATCGACTAGGCCCAACTATCAGAGCCTACATGAAGCCCATGAAGGGAGGCCCACGAAGATGGAGTATCCTCCAAGTTTGGCGAAGCAATAGTCGGTTTAGAGTTTCCTTACTTGTAAATCGAGTCGGTTACGAACACCCGAGACCCAGCCTATTATTTAAGGACTGGGAGGGCCATCGAACCAGACAACGAACCACCAGAGCCACAAACCCTAGCGAGATTGACATCTCGCCGGGATCCTTGTAACCATCATATTCACAAAGCAATAACAGACATGCAGGACGTAGGGGTGTTACCTCCACACGAGGGCCCTGAACCTGGGTAAAATCTTTGCCCTACTTGTCAGCCGACGATACTTCCAGCTCTACCACGTTCTCTCCCCCATATTCATAACCTAGGGACCTTAACCATGGGTCTTGATGAGTCTACCCCTCGTCACCCGAGATCCTCCTTTGCTTTATGGAAGGCGAATCCCCTCCTGAAATCCAGGACATACACGTGGTGTGTGACTTCCCGGATGTGTTCCCGGAAGAATTGCCTGGCATGCCTCCTGACCGAAGTGTCGAGTTTGTCATAGATCTGCTTCCCGGTACTGCTCCGATTTCCAAGAAGCCCTACCGTATGCCGGTGGAAGAGTTGGCTCTGTTGAAAGAGCGAATTGATCAACTGTTAGCAAAGGATTTCATTCAGCCTAGCAGTTCACCTTGGGTTGTCCGGTACTCTTTGTAAAGAAGAGAGATTCTGCCGTTCCTCGTCTAGTCTCTGACTATCGACCGTTGAATGCGGTGACAATCAAGAACAAGTACCCTATTCCTCGCATCAATGATCTGTTGGATCAATTAG
This sequence comes from Poa pratensis, assembly GCA_947311845.1. Lineage (NCBI taxonomy): Eukaryota > Viridiplantae > Streptophyta > Magnoliopsida > Poales > Poaceae > Poa > Poa pratensis. The sequence goes on along the minus strand of CAMZMU010000095.1, from coordinate 25,536,426 downwards.
CTGGTGCAACGGTATTCTCCAAGATGGATCTGAGGTCAGGCTACTATCAGATAAAAATCAGAAAGGAGGATATTCCAAAGACGGCATTTGTTACTCGTTATGGCTCATATGAGTATACCGTCATGTCTTTTGGTCTCACCAATGCTCCAGCTACCTTCATGAGGCTCATGAACTCCATCTTCATGGACTATCTTGACAAGTTTGTCGTCATTTACATTGATGACATCCTCGTTTATTCCAAAACCGATGAAGAGCATGCCGAACATCTTCGGTTGGTTCTGACACGACTTTGAGAACACCGCCTCTATGCCAAGTTCTCCAAGTGTGAGTTCTGGTTGGATAATCTCGTCTTCCTTGGTCATGTGATATCCGCTAATGGTGTGGCTGTCATTCCCGACAAGATTCAGTCCATTCTGGATTGGAAAACTCCAATGTCAGTCAAGGACATCCGTAGCTTTCTCGGATTGGCGGGTTACTACCGCCGATTCATCGAAGGTTTCTCCAAGATAGCCAAGGCCCTGACTGACCTTCTCAAGAAGGATAAAAAGTTTGTATGGACGACCGAAGCTGAAAAGAGCTTCAAAACGCTGAAAACCAAACTCACGTCCGCTCCTGTGCTTGTCTTGCCAGACACAAGCAAAGATTTCGTCGTCTTCTGTGACGCCTCTCTGCAAGGCTTGGGCTGTGTGTTGATGCAAGATGGCCATGTGGTGGCCTATGCTTCTCGCCAATTGAAGCCACACGAGCACAATTACCCTACTCATGATCTAGAACTTGCCGCGGTGGTCTATGCTTTGAAGCAATGGAGACCATACCTGTTTGGTAACCGTTGTGAGATTTTCTCGGATCACAAGAGTCTGAAGTACCTCTTCACCCAGCCGGATTTAAATCTCAGGCAAAGGCGTTGGTTGGAGTTAATCAAGGACTATGATGTGAGTCTGAACTATCAACCCGGCAAAGCAAACGTTGTGGCTGACGCGCTAAGTCGGAAGTCCTATTGCAACAACCTGATGATTGAAAAGGCTCAACCTGCTCTTCATGAAGAGTTCGCCCGTTTGAACCTGGAAATTGTTCCTTCTGGCTACCTTGCAAATCTAGAGATCAAAGCTACTCTTGTAGACCAGATTAAGGATGCTCAGAAGCTGGATGACGGTATCCTGAATATCAAGAAGAACATTGCTAGCGGGAAGGCCAAATGTTTCTCGGAAGATGAATCCGGGGTTGTTTATTTTGGTGACCGTCTGGTAGTGCCAAAGAACCGGAATTTGAGGGAGCTCATCCTACAAGAAGCTCACGAATCACCTCTCTCTATTCATCCCGGTAGTACCAAAATGTACCAAGACCTTCGACCACAATTCTGGTGGACTCGGATGAAACGGGAAATCGCCAAGTATGTTGCTGAATGCGACACCTGTCAACGGGTAAAGGCTGAACATCAAAGGCCTGCCGACACTCTTCGCCCTATTGTAGTCCCCGAGTGGAAATAGGATGAAATCGGTATGGACTTCATCACCGGGTTTCCCCGATCCCCTAAGGGCAACAATGCAATATGGGTGATCATTGATCGTCTTTCCAAGGTTGCTCACTTCCTACCAGTCCGTGATGATATACGGGCGAGTCAACCTGCTGACTTATATATGGCTCGTATTGTTCCATTGCATGGGGTCCCTCTGAGGATCATATCGGACCGTGGAAGTATCTTTGTATCCAAATTCTGGCAGAGTTTCCAAACTGCTATGGGGTCCCGTCTCAACTTCAGCACCGCCTACCATCCTCAAACTGATGGTCAGACCGAAAGAGTGAACCAAGTGTTGGAAGACATGCTTAGGGCATGTGTAATCTCTTTTGGCAAGGGTTGGGAAAAGTATCTCCCTTTCGCGGAGTTCTCCTACAATAATAGCTATCAAGCTAGTCTGGGCATGGCTCCATTCGAGGTTCTGTATGGAAGAAAATTCCGCACTCCTCTAAATTGGCCCGAGACCAGAGAGAGGGCACTCTTTGGTCCAGATGTTAGTGTGCATTACATTGTTATTTGATCAAAGATTGTGTTGGTAGCATGTCACTTCAAAAATTATCTGTTTTTATCGTTTACCTACTCGAGGACGAGCAGGAACTAAGCTTGGGGATGCTTGATACGTCTAAACGTATCTATAATTTTTGATGTTCCATGCTGTTATTATATCAATTGCGACATGTTTTGGTTACACTTCATATCATTTTTATGCATTTTCTGGGACTAACCTATTAACAAGATGCCACAGTGCCAGTTCCCTGTTTTCTGCTGTTTTTGGTTTCAGAAAATCTATTAAGGAAATATTCTCGGAATTGGACGAAACAAAAGACATCGTCAATAATATCACAAGGAGATCACGGAGTCCAAAGGGGAGTCGGAGCAGACCCACCAGGGGGCCACGCCACACAAGGGCGCGGCCCAGGGTGGGCCCGCGCCCCCTCGGCCACCGACGTCGCCTCTTTGCCTATATATTCTCCGCGACGCGAAAACCCTATCACGGTCGATCATATTCCACGAAAAGTTCCGTCGCGGTCGTCATCGTCAATCTCAGATCGGAGGAGTTCTGAAACTCTTCCCGGCACCCTGCCGGAGGGGAGATCATCACCGGAGGGCTCTACATCACCATGCCTGCCTCCGGAGTGATGCGTGAGTAGTCCACCCCTGGACTACGGGTCCATAGCAGTAGCTAGATGGTTGTCTCTCTACCTTGTGCTTCCAAATTTAGATCTTGTGAGCTGCCTAACATGATCAAGATCATCTTATTGTAATGCTAGATGTTGTGTTTGCTGGGATCCGATGAATATTAATACCATGTTTATTCAAGTTGTTTATCTATGTGCTCTTGATCTTGCATGCTCTCCGTTGCTAGTAGATGCTTTGGCCAAGTAGATGCTTGTGACTCCAAGAGGAGGTATTTATGCTCGATAGTGGGTTCAGTCTCTAGATATCTGGATCAGTGACAGAAAGGTCTAATATGGTAGATGTGTGATGGCTACGTGTTGGTGAACCCCAAGAGGAAGGTTATGATGTAGACAGCAGAAGTTTTCCCTTGAGAAATCTACCCAAGGTTATCAATCCAGTAGGACTTGACGATCTATCGGAAGGTTGTTGATGTTGACTCCCCCTGGCGCTAGGGAGCTTGCACCAACGTGGAATCTGCACAGACACAAACCAGAACTTTGCCCAACACGAAACAGAGAGGTTGTCAATCTCTCCGGTCTTGCAGAAACAAAGAGTTAAACGTATGGTGTGGAAAACAGCAGGAAAAACAGCAAGTAACAGGAAACAGATGATTGCAGCAGGTTGTGTAAACAGTATGAGGAAATTGGACCAGGGTCCACAGTTCACTAGTGGTGTCTCTCTCAGAACAGATAACTAGCATGTTGGGTAAACAAATTACAGCTGGGCAATTGACAAATAGAGAGGGCATAACAATGCAATACATGCCAAGATGTCTACTATGAAATCTAGTTGGGCATTACAACAAAGTACATAGACCGTTATTCCAACCGCATCTATGCCTAAATAATCCACCTTCAAGGCAGCATCCGCATCCATTCAGTATTAAGTTGCTAACAACAGATTATTGCATGAAGTAAAGTGTGTAATGTAATCAATACAAGTGCCCTTGGACACTGCACCAATGTTTTATCCCTAGTAGCAACAGCACATCTACCATCTTAGACCTTTCTGTCACTGATCCAGATATCTAGAGACTGAACCCACTATCGAGCATAAATACCCCCTCTTGGAGTCACAAGCATCTACTTGGCCAAAGCATCTACTAGCAACGGAGAGCATGCAAGATCAAGAGCACATAGATAAACAACTTGAATAAACATGGTATCAATATTCATCGGATCCCAGCAAACACAACATCTAGCATTACAATAAGATGATCTTGATCATGTTAGGCAGCTCACAAGATCTAAACATGGAGGCACAAGGTAGAGAGACAACCATCTAGCTACTGCTATGGACCCGTAGTCCAGGGGTGGACTACTCACGCATCACTCCGGAGGCAGGCATGGTGATGTAGAGCCCTCCGGTGATGATCTCCCCTCCGGCAGGGTGCCGGGAAGAGCTTCAGAACTCCTCCGATCTGAGATTGACGATGACGGCCGCGACGGAACTTTTCGTGGAATATGATCGACCGTAATAGGGTTTTCGCGTCGCGGAGAATATATAGGCGAAGAGGCGGCGTCGGTGGCCGAGGGGGGCCACCACGCCATAGGGGGCGCGGGCCCACCCTGGGCCGCGCCCTAGTGTGGCGTGGCCCCCTGGTGGGTCTGCTCCGACTCCCCTTTGGACTCCGTGATCTCCTCGTGATATTATTGACGATGTCTTTTGTTTCGTCCAATTCCGAGAATATTTCCTTAATAGATTTTCTGAAACCAAAAACAGCAGAAAACAGGGAACTGGCACTGTGGCATCTTGTTAATAGGTTAGTCCCAGAAAATGCATAAAAATGATATAAAGTGTAACCAAAACATGTAGCAATTGATATAATAACAGCATGGAACATCAAAAATTATAGATACGTTTGAGACGTATCAAGCATCCCCAAGCTTAGTTCCTGCTCGTCCTCGAGTAGGTAAACGATAAAAACAGATAATTTTTGAAGTGACATGCTACCAACACAATCTTTGATCAAATAACAATGTAATGCACATGATCTGAATGAAGTGATCCAAGCCAATGGTCTATAGTTTGCAAGCAAGTAAATAAAGAGTAAACATAAGTGATCACACAAGTGCAAACTTTCATGAATAACACTATAAAACATTTAGAGATATAATAGTCTAACATAATAGTTAGTTCACAGCAGCAATAATTCTCAACATGAAAGTGTTTGTATCAACACAAAGGAAGATAATAGCTTCAGCTTTTGCTTCAACTTTCAACATGTATATCATATAGATAATGTCAATGCAAAGAATATGATCAACCAAACACAAAGTTATGTAAAAACTGTTATACTGGAGTTGACAATGATGTTTGCTTAAGTAGACAGAAAGAAGTGGGAAAACTGACTCAACATAAAAGTAAAAGAATGGCCCTTCGCAGAGGGAAGCAGGGATTAACATCATGTGCTAGAGCTGTAGTTCCCGAAGGCATATAGAGAGCATAAAATATTGTTTTGTAAGGTAATGGTGTATACAGGTGTCAACAAATCAAATAGCAGGTACTTGTCATCTTCCATGGCTAACTAACTTTTAGAGCGGTTCCGAGAGTTTTTAGGACTGCACTTGTAACAAGCACTTATTGGTGACACTCCTCCCAACCATTTACTTTCCACAAACCATGGCTAACCGAATCCTCGGGTGCCCACCAACATTCACCATGGAGGAGTGTCTATTTATTTATTTATAGGGTGGACTAACCAGCTCTTTAATGCAAAATAAAAGGTGGAGAAGCAGATGAAGCTGCCAATCCTTGTAAATTAATTAGCATGGAAGATGACAAATCTCACTACTACGTCCTTATGAGCTTTTCAAGTAGTGACACAAAAAGGAAATTGTTTTGAGTAGTTAGTAGATAGCACATGAAGAAATTTACTTGGAATGGTGAAAACACCACATAATAGGTAGGTATGGTGGACACAGGTGGCATGGATTTGGCTCAAGGTTTTGGATGTACAAGAAGCATTCCCTCTTAGTACAGAGTTTAGGCTAGCAAGGTTATTATAAGCAAACATCATTATCAACTGGAATAGCAAGAGTGTACATAAAACACAAGGTTTGACGAACCATAGACTCCCACTGTCTTCCTTGTTAACACATAGCCTTCATCCAAAAATTATCTAGACTACTATGGACTTCCAATTATGCAACAGATTATTATAGCAGAAAATCCTTATAGTAGTTCTTCATTAATAGCCATTACTTACATGATGCACAAGCTTAAACATTAATTACTTGACAGCTCAAAACAATTGGCAAGCATCAAATTACTCAAGACAACGATCTAAAAAGATTCATGTAAGCATTTTATACCACTACCACATGCATAGCATTTTTCTGGTCCAACCAAACACCAATCAACTTATTTGACAACTCTCCAAACAGATATAAGTGAAGCAAGAGAGTACTTTCTTCAAAAGAAACTGAAAGCTCTAACAAGAGATGTATGAAAAACTGAGAGCTAACAGCAATAACAGCAACTAGACAGGAATACTCAACAAGTATAAGTGAAGCACAAGAGTATTCTAATGAAAAAGTGGAGCGTGTCTCTCTCCCAAACATGAATACTAGGATCCAACAAGTATAGCACAGCAAACAAAACAAAACAAACTGAAAAAAAAACACACTGACGCTCCAAGGAAGAGTACACTAGTATGAAGCAATAAAAATATAGCACCATTAGAGATGACCTGATAATTTGTAGATGAAGAAGGGGATGCCTTGGGCATCCCCAAGCTTAGATGCTTGAGTCTTCTTGAAATATGCTGGGGAGGTAAGCCTCCCCAAGCTTAAGCTCTTCACTCTTCTTGATCATGTAATATCATTCTCCTCTATCAACACTTGAAAACTTCCTTCACACCAAAACTTAACAGCTTTTCTCATTAGCAGGTTAGTGCACTAAAAGATAATACTTCAAAGTTCTAGCAAAGACAAAACTCACAAGCCAACTATTTTAAACATTAGCCACTGTTACTAGGCTCAAGTGGGCACTTTTACACGAAAAGAAACCACTTAAAAACTTGTAAAAGAGAGAATGCAAAATAAAAGACAGAATCTGTCAAACCAGAACAGTCTGTAATGACGAATTTTTTCGAGGCACTTACGATGCTCAGATGAAAAACTTTTGAAATAATGAAAGTTGCGTAACATCATCAGGAACATGCACAAAAATTTCAGCATTTTTCGATTTTTTCTGATTTTCTACTGAATTAAACGGTGACGAACAGCAATCTGTCCCAATGCAGTCCCGAAAATAAAAACCAACTTTGCATTAGTAACTCTCCTTGGCACAACAAAACAGCAAATAAAAGATACAAAGGAGTTGCTACAGAGGTAAACAAGCATCCTTGACTCAAGAAAACAAAAATAAAACAGCAAATAAAAACATGGGTTATCTCCCAGAAGTGCTTTTCTTTAATGCCTTTGAGCTAGGCATGAAGAGATGCATCAAGTATTGTCAAGACCAGAAAATCCAAAACCATAATTTGTCTTGACACTAGTATCATGTGAGTATTTCATCTTCTTCCTAGGGAAGTGTTCCATACCTTTCTTGAGTGGGAATTGAAATTTTATATTCCCCTCTCTCATATCAATAACAGCACCAACAGTTCTCAGAAAAGGTCTTCCCAAAACAATAGGACAAGAAGGATTGCATTCAATATCCAAAACCACAAAATCAACAGGGACAAGATTGTTATTAACCATTATCAAAACATCATCAACTTTTCCTAAAGGTTTCTTCATAGAAGAATCAGCAAAGTGAACATCCAAATGACATTTTTCCAAAGGTGCAAGCTTGAGAATATCATATAAATTTTTAGGCATAACCGAAATACAAGAACCAAGGTCACACAAAGCATTGCATTCAAACTCACTCAGTTTCATTTTAATAACAGGTTCCCAATTATCATCTAACTTCCTAGGGATAGAAGCTTCAAGTTTTAATTTTTCTTCCCTAGCATGCATGAGAGCTTTGATAATATGTTCAGTAAAAGCCATATTTATTTTACTAGCATTAGGACTCTTAGCTAGCTTTTGCAAGAACATGATGACTTCAGTTATGTTACAATTTTCGAAATTGAAGTTGTTGTCATAAAAACAATGGAGCAATTATCACCAACACCTCTAAAAATTTCAGCACTTTTACTAGGAACAAAAGTAGTGCTATCAGGCAATTTAAACTTTTTGTAGAGGTAGTAGAGACATTTCCAACACTTATTATCTTTTCACTAACAGTAGGGGGCGCATTAGCATGTGAGGCATCATTTGTTTCATTAGTAAAAATAGTGCAAACTCTAACAACACTATTTTGTTCAGCAATTTCAGCTTCTCTTTCTTCTCTCTCCCATCTTTCATGAAGTTCAGCAAGCATCCTAATGTTATTATCAATTTTAATTTGGATAGCATTGAGTGTTTTACTCTCTCTAATATCACTAGGAATAGCTTTTATTTTCAGCATTTCAACATCATGAGCAAGACTATCAACTTTAGCAGCAAGAGTATCAATTTTTCCTAGCTTTTCCTCAACAGTTTTATTAAAAGTAGTTTGTGTGCTAATAAAATCCTTAAGCATGACTTCAAGATCAGAGGGCACACTTCTATTGTTACTGTAGGAATTACCATAGAATTACCATAAGAGTTGCTACCATTAGCAGGATATGGCCTATAATTGTTGCTACCAAAATTATTCCTATAGGCATTGTTGTTGAAGTTGTTATTTTTAATGAAGTTTACATCAACATTTTTCTCATCATGAGCAACCAAAGAAGCAAGAGGAATATTATTTGGATCCACAACACCATGTCCATTCGAAAGCATAGTCATAATAGCATCAACTTTATCACTCAAGGAGGAAATTTCCTCAACAGAATTTACCTTCTTACCAGTTGGAGCCCTTTCAGTGTGCCATTCAGAATAATTTACCATCATATCATCAAGAAGCTTTGTAGCAGCACCCAAAGTGATGGACATAAAGGTCCCTCCAGGGTGCCAGGATTACATTACACACTTTACTTCATGCCATAATCAAGTGCCAGGATTACATTACACACTTTACTTCATGCAATAATCTGTTGTTAGCAACTTAATACTGAATGGGATGTGGATGCTGCCTTGAAGGTGGATTATTTAGGCATAGATGCGGCTGGAATAACGGTCTATGTACTTTGTTGTAATGCCCAACTAGATTTCATAGTAGACATCTTGGCATGTATTGCATTGTTATGCCCTCTCTATTTGTCAATTGCCCAGCTGTAATTTGTTTACCCAACATGCTAGTTATCCATTCTGAGAGAGACACCACTAGTGAACTGTGGACCCTGGTCCAATTTCCTCATACTGTTTACACAACCTGCTGCAATCATCTGTTTCCTGTTACTTGCTGTTTTTCCTGCTGTTTTCCACACCATACATTTAACTCTTTGTTTCTGCAAGACCGGAGAGATTGACAACCTCTCTGTTTCGTGTTGGGCAAAGTTCTGGTTTGCGTCTGTGCAGATTCCATGTTGGTGCAAGCTCCCTAGCGCCAGGGGGAGTCAACATCAACAACCTTCCGATAGATCGTCAAGTCCTACTGGATTGATAACCTTGGGTAGATTTCTCAAGGGAAAACTTATGTTGTCTACATCATAACCTTCCTCTTGGGGTTCACCAACACGTAGCCATCAATTATATGCAGCAAGAAATCTATTTGTTTATCACTACTAATGTGCCCCACAGAAAAAGAAATGGGAGAAACGGTGTTTTGAAGTTTTTTCACAGGGATTAGAGGAGCTGCACCAAGAGCTATCCAAGGATGGTGAAGACCTTAAGCTTGGGGATGTCAAGACAACCCCACTAGACTGACACACTCTCGGTTTGCACACGTCTAACTTCTATTTTTCGATCAAAGCACTTTATCGTATAAACTTGGAGCGTCTGTTTTTTTTTTGCTTTTGTTATTTCGGTTTGTTAATAAGACCACCACTATCATTTATATATGAGAGAGCTACTGGAAGTTTGGGTTGAATTATGTTGGATGCTATTAAATATATTGGGATATGGATGTTTGAGTTGATTTTAAAAGATACATATAGTTGCATAATTCATGTGCTTTGAATGAATGTTAATTTGCAAGTGTGTTGTCAAGAGCTATCTTTTACCATGTTTAGATGTTGAATTTTAACTTTACTTGGTTTAACATGGATTGATTAGTTCTATGGACACTTATGCATGCATTTAGATGGTCAACTTTCTCCCTATTGCTAGCCCAAAAATTACAACAAGTAAAAAGCTTGTTTCCCAACACCTTCAACCAAAGTTTTTCCAGTGAGTCCACCATATCTACCTATTAGCTTTATGTTATTCCAAGTATGTTTATCATGTTATATTGTGTTATCTACATTTCTGAATTTAAATGCTTATATTGATTGTCATGGGAAAAATTGGTTAAAAGCTCTCACGAACTTGATGCACAATTTACTTTTATTGCATTTAATAAGCATGAACCATTGTGATTAAAATTATGAAGTTGTGGGCTTGACAATAGTTTTGGTTGGGAGTTAGCCCATATGTGCTGTCACATGGCAAGCTTTCAACATTGCACTTATTTATATTTAGTTGATGTCATGTACTTTTGTTTATGGATGCCTATCATGGGTGAAATGAATGAGGATACTTAGTAAGTTCAAAGAGTTTGTATAAATGGTTAGAGAAATGCCTGGGCCGCTAATCTAAGCCATGCATCATTCATGGTGGAAATTTACAGCATAACCATAATTTTCATTCAGTGATGCACCTCATAATAAAAAGCTATACCCATAGTAAATAAAATAGTGCTGAGATTGTTCATTGTCTGTTTGTCTTGTTGTTTTGACATGGGCTTGTTCATGTCAAGGGGCAAGAGGTACCCCGGTGCAGTTCTTGATGATACTATTATTACTTGCAATGACCTTTATTTGAATTTACTTTGTGGACCAAAGTGAGTAACACATGGTGTAGGTACTTGTATTCAAGGTACATGAGACATTCAACCAATACATTGTCAAGCACACCACTCATATTTGCTTTCACTTTAAACATTAATCATTCAAGATGCTATGATAGGGGTAATGAGAGCTCCACACCAATGACTACCACATTGCAAGCATTAACTTAAGTAGAAGTGTTTGGAAGTTAGATGAAACTTATTCATGCTTTACCTCTACTTATTTATCTATCCAAAGTGTCCACCTTTTATACTCAGTTTTCATAAGAAGTACTCTATGACCACCATAGGATGTTTTTACTTTTCATTATGCATACATTTGGTCCATAGTACTTTCTTCTAAGTTACACTTTGTGAATTTATCATTGAACATCTTTACATTGAGTATTTGATATCACTTCATAATCTATCTTATACATTGCTACTCCTTTGAAGAATGAATCATTTGACTGTATGTAGCAATAACTTCATCACTTCATTCATAACATGTGCCTTACAATATTATATGATCAAGATTATGATGGTAGCATGTCACTTCAAAAATTATTTTGTTTTATCGTTTACCTACTCGAGGACGAGTAGGAACTAAGCTTGGGGATGCTTGATACGTCCCAAACGTATCTATAATTTTTGATGTTCCATGCATGTTTTATGTCAATTGGCACATGTTTTATATACACTTTATATCATATTATGACATTTATTAGAATAACCTACTAATAGTTAGCAAAGTGCAAAATCTTCTTGTTTTCCTATTTTTTGTGTAGGAATTATCAAAAATACAAAAGGAAACCTAGTTGGAGTCAAATTGGGACTTTCCTGAAATCTGTCTGAGAACTTTTTACGGAGATTGTCAGTTTGACCCTTGAAGATGGCGTCCAATGGAAATCAAATTAAAGAGAAAGTTGTCACAATTTTCCATACGAAGATTTTAAGCCGAGATCAGCCCAATCGGAGTTCGGACGCGGCCTGTAGGCCTGTTTTGGTGGAACCCTAAAAGGAGGTGACGGAAATCCGAGAGTCTATATAAAGAAGGAAACCCTAGGTCGTGAGAGGACTCCAAGACCACGAATTTTCCTCCTCCCAGGCAGCCGTCTGGGGGAGGAGAACCTCCTCCACACCATCCTCATCACCAAGGGCAGCCGCCGCCGCCACTGTGGGCTGCTGCGGGTCGCCGCCTCCACTCCGGGCTGCACCTCTTCATCAACCTCTCCATCTTCTCCAACAACTTCTCCACCGTCTTCATGATGAAGGGGGAGTAGTCCACCCCCTGGACTTTGGGTTTGTGGTGGTAACTTGATCTAATCTCTCTATGTATGATCATTGTTGGAGTCCATATGATGTGCTTTGCATAAGTATGGATCTATCTATGTAATTCTTATGGTGGATATTGTGGTATGAGATGATTTGTTATACATTTACCGTTGTGTTGGAGCTTTTATGATTTGTCATACTTTGGAGATATTCTATGATACATGTGATGGTTTGATTTATGCATAATGCCTTGTTTATCCTTGTCATGAGGTGATTGACACCACCAAGTGTGGATAGATGAGAGAGATGTGGTCATGCACACGAAATATGAATCATTGCACTAGTGTTTAGAATATTGTCCATTATGAAGTATGATGTATGTATGTACGGGATGGCCAATGTGACAACGGCATATGTATTGAGTGACATGTGAAATACAGCCTAACATCCTTTATCTGGGGGTAAAAAGGAAGAGTATGATGTGGGAGTGAGAGCAACCACGCTAGCCTTACGAGGGTGACCTAGCAACACAAATGAGTACTTCTTTCAACTATGTGTTTTATGACATTTAGCCGTCATAAAAGCTACCATTAAAACATGACAATTGTGTGTACTTTATCTATAACATGATAATCACCGTAGATGAGAGAGAGAGGATTAAGTGAACCCATGAACCCATGTCCATTGTTCCTATAAGAGAAAACCTTTGTCTTGTCCTCTTGCATTGAAGAGGATTGGAACACTTTTACATTCTTGTTTTCTTACATTAAACTTCCATCCATTAAATCAACCATCTCGTTCCTTAAACTTGTTTAGTGCATAATCAACTAAAACTTGTGACACTTTAGTTGTAGAGAATAGGTAACTTTTTCTTCTTGCTCCTGCGGATCGATACCTTACTTCCACATTGAGAGGTGCTACAGTGATCCCCTGCTCTTGGGGGTTATCACTTGCACATCCGGATATGAGTGGTATAAGTTGGGCCGGCGGCCGTTTGAATCATGTGCATGGCGGTGGCGTTGAGTTGATGATTGGCCTTCTCCGTTGAAGTTATGTTGAGTGTGTCTTGAGGATAGAAGCCTTGCTCTAGAATGTCAATCAAGAAAACACAACAACTAGACATGTGTGATCGCATAGCATATTGCCAATTAGGAAAGTCTTTTGGATCAAGCTTAGGAGGTGCGCCCATATTGGCGATGTGTGGCGGAGAGACGTGTTGGTGGATTGAGTTATACACTTGTCCCGGTGGGACACTTGCATACACCCCCGGCTTCCTTGGGATTGAGCTACCCTCCGCGGCATTCGTTGTTTCGGGATTGGCTTTTGCCTTTCCGTCCACATTGACTAGGACCAAAGAAGGAAGAACATCTACCTTCTCCGACTCCTTTTCCGCGGGGGGTAAATCAATCTTAGGTTCCGGTTTCCCTAGAAACTCCTTGAACATCTCCCGCATTGATTCCTTCATGCTTAGGTTGAGGTGGGTAGTAATCTCGGTATTGAGATTAGACATCTCACTCTTGAGATCACTAACAACCTCACCAAGGCGTTCATTAGTTACTGACGCGGTTGGGTCCAAGTTGTCCGACATATTCTCTTAGGCGGTGAAGCCTTAGATAAGAGCCGAGGCTCTGATACCAATTGAAAGATCGATATGTCGACTAGAGGGGGGTGATTAGGCGACTACCAAATTTTAATTCTTTTTTGATTAATTAGGGCTTGAGCAAAGTATAACAAGGTTGACTAGATGTGCACTAGTTGATAGCAACCTATGTGATACAAGCAAGGTAAATAACGTAGCGGAAGCAACAAGTAAATGATAGAAATAACCGCAAAGTGGAGATACGGAGATGTTTCCCGTAGTTCCTTCCCAAGGGAAGTACGTCTACGTTGGAGGAGTGTGGAGCCACCTAGGCGCTCCAATGGCACGGATGTGCTCACTCTATTCTTCGTGAGCTTTACCCGTGGGGGTTTGGCTCATCCACTATGAGGTCACCTTGATGGTGTTGACCAAGCCGGTACACAAAGGTTGGGGAACTCCACAATGAGTTGGAGCCTCCCAACAATGCCTCGGACTTCCTCCGAGACTCACAAAGGCACCTAGGGTTACAAGCAACCCAAGATGCAAGATCCACACGGAGAGTGTGGGGGAAATTGAAATTCCTTCGGTGAAGATGTAGATCTAGACCTCCTCCTTCACTCCACAAAGTATCAATACGTTTGGGTGGTTGGAGTGGGAGATCTAGTAGGTTGAAGCTTCAATAAATGGAGGAGAGAGAGAGTGCTCGAAGCTTGGTCTTCTAGGAGGAAGAAGACCCTTTTATAAAGCCTCCTCCAAAAGTGGCCGTTGCACAGCCCAGATTCCCGCGGCGGTACTACCGCTGCCTTTCTTTGTCTTCAATTCAAACGGCTATCTTCGCGGGGACACGCTCCAGTCTTCAAGGCGGTACTACCGCTGGAGATAGCGGTACCACCGCTGCTCAGCGGTACTGCCGCTGTGGTACCGCTGCAGCTACCGCTCGATGAAACAGAAGATGAAAAACAGCGGTACCTCGGGCGGTACCGCAGCGGCAGCTGGAACCTTGCACTAGTACAGAACGACACATCGGATACCCCTCTATGGCAACGGCAGCAAAAAAAACAACAGACAACGCTCACAAAGGCAACGGTTAAAAAAATGTGTGTCACAATTGAGTCTACGCGGGAATAGAATCGCGACACATTGGCAACGGTCACTCATATTTAACTGTATGCGATATTTTGGTAACGGGTCAAAATAGCTGTCTGTATGCAACTTAGTTGGGCCAAAAGGCCTTTTTACACGCTCCAGTATATAAGCCTACATCAACCCTATCCAGATCCATTCCCCTCCAGCTCCCGCAGCCAAGTCTTCTCTCCTATCTCTATTCACTAACTAGGGTTCGAGCGCCTCCCCCGGCAGGAGCAAATCCGCCGCTGATTCCACTCAGCCAGCGGCCGATTTCGGTGCCGCTGTCGCCACCCCCGGCGCCGTTGGCCTTCCCGTCACGCGGTGCGGAGGATGGTGGTCTCCAAGGACGCCTTCCTGGGCGTTCCCGCATCCAAGGGCGCGACCCTTCTTCTCCACCTCCGTCCGCGCCGGATCCGTCTTCTCCGGCGCGTCGACCGTGCCGCCGGCACAGCAGATGGCGGGGGACGTCGGGAATCCGTGGCGGCGGCCTTTCTCCTTTACCACCATCCGCGCCCGATCTGCCTTCTCCGGCGCTTCGCCCGTGCTGCCGGTGAAGCAGATGGCTGAGCTCCTCCGGATCCATGGCGGCGTGAACCACAGCTCAAGGCGTCATGCTCCTCGTCCCCAAGGACCTTGGCGAGCGCGGCCGTGCGTGCATGCAGGTATGTGCGTTCCTCTACTCCTCCAGTGCTCAGTACGTGTGTTTTTCTAGATCGAGGACACAAAGCTCTAGCTCAGTTCTGGATGGACGAGATTTGAGGTTTGGACGGGGCAGCACCAACGGTTTCAGATTCATGATTGTAGAAATTTAATTTCTGTTTGGATCTGTGTTCCTGTAAATCCATTGGAGGCCATCGAGTTCCACACATGATTGTAGAAATTATTTCATTTGTTCTTTCTCGTCTGTTTTTCTAGCACAAACAGTTGCTCACATGACACTTCAATTTTAGGTGATCGATGATGGATTTGAGACTTGAAGATGCTGTTTCTGGACTGTTAATGCAGGGTGGATTGCTGCCATGAGCCGTAGCATAGTTTTCCTATTTTGCGAGAGGACGCACGAGTTGTCTTGTGTATTCTGATGTATTTTGAGCATTTATCTTCTGTATATGAACTGTGTCCTGTGTAAGAGAATTAAATATGTGAATAGTGTATGTGGCAAGAGGATACGGTACTGTGGATTAAAATAATCTTTTTTTTAATATTCCATCTTCACATCGGACACGGTTGTTCGACTCCGTAGTAAATGAGCTGCTCTCACATCGGTATTGGAAGCGGGGCAACGGATGGTTTTTCCGTTGCCATAGGGCTTTTTGGCCCGTTGCCATAGTACTCGTCTGTACTAGTGTTGGCAGCTCGCTTCTGACGCTCGAAACGCACGCAGCGGTACCACCGCTGCCCAGCGGTACTACTGCTTCAGTACCGTTGGAGCTACCGCTGAAAGAAACAGAACCTGAAAAACGGCGGTACCTCCAGCGGTACCGCCAGCGGTAGCTGGCTGAAGAAGCTGCGCAGCGGTACTATCGCCGCGCCTGGCGGTACTACCGCTGCCTGGAGCAGAAAACTGCCAAGACCAAATTGCAAGCTCTAAACGATGACGCTTATAACAATAATTCCAGGAAGCTCAAAATACATCGTTAGATACATAATTGTGTTATCACTAACACCAAAACATCATCTAGAGAAGATGCACTTTCAACGCTGCTGCCACTGAACCTCTCTGTATGTCCCTTGCGACCTTCCCTACATTTTACTTCGTCTTTCTTTATATGTGCATCTTATTCTATCTTGATTCCAAATGGGGTAGCAGAAATTAACGTGGCTTATTCGGATCTTGTTTTGCATGCAGGGGTTTTGGATATTTATGTGGGGTAGCGGAAAAAATTGGGTTTTATATTTGTGAAGCTAATACGGGACTGTTATGAGGCACTAGCAATGCATTGCTTTGAGAGAAGAATTTGATAGCATGCTTAGGTCGGTACTTTTTCCGGTGCCTTTCCTCCTATGTGAAGTCGTACACGATTATGAATTTTAAGCACAAACCAATCAGGAATGTTTCTCATACAACATTTATTTTCTTTCTTTGTTTCTGCTTGCTCACTGTTTGCTAATTTCATTATTTACAGGATTAAACACATATCTTGGATCATCCCTTTGAGGATCCTCCTCAGCTTGCTGAACTTATTCATGAGAATTCTCCGTTAGGAAATCCACATGATGAGGTAATTTGAGTCATGCCAATTGTGTATGCCGAGTTAATGAAAGTGCTTATTTTCTCAATGCCAAATTATGTACAGGGGTTAAGCGAAGACGAGCACGGTGCACCTGCCGAGAAGGGCTGACGGAGCCCGGTCAAGAACAGTGTACAGCTTGGGAAGAGACACCCACGCCGAGCGACAGCGAGCTCGGCGATGCCTTTGACTCCAAGGTGAGAATATCCAAATATCCTTCTTCCCATTCACTCCTGATCTCTCTCTCCTATACATGCTTTGCCACGGTCAAGTTTGATTTATTTGTAGCTTCAGGTCATGCATTAAAATAATTTGTATATGTGCTTCCAATGGGTGAGATGTTCCTAAACTGTGAAATATTGGTCATCCAGAAAACACAGATCTGGATTTTCCAGAACATTAATGATTTGTTGCTGTAGTAACTTGATTTTTTTACGTTTTATAGAGGCCAATGGAAGCTATATAACTGAAGAAATATTCCTATTCTACAAATAGGCAAATATGTAACTTTAGGTTTGATTTCCCAATTTGAGACAAATACCCACAGTGAATACGTAATACTTGTCGCAATACTAGATTCTCTACCTGTTATTACTGACATGAATAAGAAAATAGTACAGAGGAGGTGGGTAGGCCAAATAAGAGATTGCGTGACTTGTTCCAGTTAGTTCGCCTTGTGAATTGCTCACTCCTGTAGTTCTTTGTGGGTTGTACTGATAGGATTGATGGCTGCTATTGTGGGTTGTACTGATAGGTCCAGTTTGTTCTCCTTGTGAATATGGTGTGTTGCTTAGGTTGAATTAGTAAATGCATTCAGTTCTATGTATGGTTAGTACCATGGCTGAATACTAAAAGAGTCAAAGTATTTTGAGTTAGTTTTAATGTTGATTCTGTAGGCACATATATTTCTCACTATGTGACTCTAAAATTGATTTGTGCTGACAATGTATGTTTGGTTATGGTGCATTTACAGGACAATCACAATTCAAGAAGCCGTAGGAACAAGAGAAGAAGGATGGCATAGTGGCTGATCTGGAGAATGCTTTATATTTTCTAGCTTCCCATTTGTATTGAATAAGAAGACATATTTTATATTGGCAGTAGACGCACATGCTGATTGGTCATTCAGCTTTAAATTGCAGTTAGCTGCAATTCACCATCTTATCCCTTCTCATGAGGTAATAGTAGTGGTACTAACATAGTAGCGGCAGTGATTCCATGATGTTAGCATCTTTTGTTTTCTTCCTCTTGACTCTGCCACTCCTTTCGATTTTTTGGGTATATTTGGCTGCTTGCTGGGCGTTCGTTTCTTGGATTGTAGTTTTCCAACTTTATTTGTATGACATGGTTTTGCTTTGCAACACAAGCTGCTTGAAATTAGTTAAGAGCCTTCTCTTTTTACTTCAAAATTGCCAATGAAGCAATCATTTCGCAGTTTAATGACACTTCTGATGCCATTGCAGTTATTCAAAATTGAATGCTGAGTATTGCCCGCCTCCTCCACCCTAGGATAGTGTCTCAGTGAGCACACAACTGACGAAGCAGCCTGCAGGTAATTTCTAATGTTCTTTGCCCATTTTTATGTGAAATTTCAGTTCCGTTTTGTTTTCCAGATTATTCACACCCCTATTAATTAGTCGGCTATGAAGATATATTTTATTATGTCTCTGTTAATGAAAGATGAATCAAATTAATGAACATAAAACAATGGTAAGTAAGCTGGATGAAAAAAGAAAGGTCACTGAAGAGGAAGAAATTGGATTGAGGACGTGGTTGCTGTGGAGATTTATTAATTTCCTTTTATATAGGCTATGCCCCTTGGTCATGCTGTGAAATTAAGAATTGATAATCTATTTTAACAGTCACACTGTGGGTTTCTACATTAGTCGCTCGACACTGCCCATCTGCAGCTAACTTACTAGGTTATTTGTAAATCCCCCTTAGTTAATTCTGTCACAAAGTGGGTTTCTACATTAGTCGCTTGCCAGTGGGTTCCCATTGTTGCAGGTTTTGATTTACTGTTTGAGTGTCCATTGTTGAAAGTTTTGAAGAATTGTTTGAGTGTCCGGCGTTGCAGGTTTAATTTTTTTTATCCATAAGGTCATCAAAGCCTTTTATTTCCTACAGCTTGGTTTTTTTAATGGCCTGCATAGTACTGTTTGCGTTACTAATTTACAGAGCAGATGTTGTTAATAGATTAAATGGGATGATGATTGCTTAGTTGTGACCAGTGTTCTACTATGCATGGGAGCTACATGTTTTATTTGCCCACCTTACATAAAGCATTGGCTTCATTTGGTTTGAAAATTGCAGGTACTTACTATATCTGATTTTTGTAGGTTCATGGAGAGCATCTCATGGATCTGCTAGCAGCTCTGGAATGGATATCATATTATCTCATTTGTAAGATAATGAGTTAAAGGTCAAATGTCTCATGTTTTGAGTATGTGCTTCCAAAGGGTAATTTCTACGGTTGAAAGTGACTGAAATATATGATTTAGCCTATTGATGATCTATATTTCCTGTGCAAGCATCCGATAGCTCTTATATTAGTTGGTACCACGTTAATATGAATTACACTACTTTTTCCGTGTTTGCTAACCTTCTTCGTGTCTAGAGGATTTGTTCAAATTTTAGTTGAGTTTACGGAGTGAACACACTTGAGTAATGTGTGAGACATACTTGGAAGTCAGAAGCAAATACAAGGATTCAAGAATGACAACATTATGAGTGATTTCTTTCTGAGTTTACTTGTTCTTATGCACTAGAAGTTGTGATAGCTGATCTTTCTGAGTGTCTAGATTACTCTCATTCAGTATTTGGCTAGCATCTCACTTGTAATTCGGAACTACGAGAAAATTTCCATCCTTTTCTCTGTTGTATTGAGATGTCTGTTAGACTCGATCCGTCATATGGTTCAGTTTTGTGGTTTTCGTTTAATGTACATAAACAGATGCACATGATTTGCCAATGTGTTCAATGTGTTTGATACTTCGATTTCTGGTCTTTTCAGGGCGTGTCACAGGCCGGGTGTCTCAGAATTACAGTGCTTATTGGCTTATTGCGGATTTAGTGATAACTGACCATTGATGGTGCATATCATTCAACGGGTGGTGGAAAAGAACATGGCTGATCCGTGATGCGTGTTGGTGACCTAGCCCCTAGGTATCCAATTACAGGAGTTGATCCAAGGTAACCTTCTTTTATAAATTGTCATTTCTGAATTTTATTTTCCGCTTGTTTTTTGGTGTAAATCATTGATTAGCTGTAAAAGATTCAACTATATTTAGATTGTAGATCAGCGAAGGTAGTTCATCAGATATTTTCCTCTCATCCTTACTAATTATAGCATTGGAAATGTGGAAGGTTAAGAGCTTATAGTGCAGATTGTTTATACATGTACTTACTCTCCCCTTTTACATGTACTCCGTGATCAGAAGATGCATGGATCCTTCAGTGATCAAGTAGTCCACAGATGGTGCTGCTGAGAGGTACTTCATGGACCTCCCTGAAACTTCTAAAACTCATCTCACATCTGGTGTTTTTTTCTTAATTGTTACTGCAAAGAGTTAACGACGGACAAGGCTGAGTCACACTTATAGAAAACACGCAGGAGTTCAACTTTGCTTTCACTGCCATGTCGTACAACATCTTGATGATGCTATACAGTAAGGTCAACCAA
This sequence comes from Poa pratensis, assembly GCA_947311845.1. Classification (NCBI taxonomy): domain Eukaryota; kingdom Viridiplantae; phylum Streptophyta; class Magnoliopsida; order Poales; family Poaceae; genus Poa; species Poa pratensis. The sequence continues at coordinate 25,515,892 of CAMZMU010000095.1, read as the reverse complement.
CCTGAGAAGGTCCCCAGCGTCACCAAGAACATGAGGCAAATGATGTATTGCCAGATGTCTATGCTTACAATGTTTGCATGAGGTCAGTTGCAGCTCAGCAAGACATATCAGGGAATGAGAGGATGATTGGAGAGATGAAAGGGCATTGACTTGTTGCTGCTGGTTGGACAACATACAGTAACCTAGCTTCCAGATGGCCCGATGACAACTGATCAGTAGGACTACTTGATTAGGTCTTGGACCGATTGTTTAGCTATAGGGTGTGATGGTTTTTACTCTTTGCTAATAGGATGGCTGGCTTAAGTGTTTTTTTTTTTTTTGAACGAGAGGAGTACAAATCTGCGTACAATCAGAGGATACAGAGAGAAAGAACAAACGCAAATTCATACAAACGGAACTCGACAGAGAACACTACAGCAACAAAAACCTGCTGAACCACCAGAGCTCTTCGACGCCGACGAACACCGGAGAAGAAGAAGCCAAACCTCATGTCGCCTGGAAGAGGGAGGACCTCCAACCTTGAAGAAGACCGCAGAGTCCACTCGCCGCAAGCGACGAGATCTTGACGTTGAACAAGCACGGCCAAGCCGCCCCCACGTCCAGCACCAGCACCACCCGCCGCCGGGACAGCCAGGCCGTGCCAGAACCACCACCACCGCACCACCGAGCCCAGCGCCTGAGTCGAGCACCACACCTCTCTGCTCTGGGACTCCCACTCCGAGTGACTCCACCCCTCGCCTCCACGGCCGGCCAGAGGAACCACCAAGAACCGGAGCGCCAGAAACAACCCCTTTATCAAGCACGTCGCTGCAGCACCACCCCCCACCACCACGGCCGGCCAGAGGAGCCAACAGCACACGCTCGCACCAAGTACTCCAGATCCACCCCCAGAAACCACGATGAGGCCGGAGCACACCACATCGCCGCGGAGCTGGAGACAGGGGACAAAATCCCAAACCAAGGTCGTCACCACCGCCGCCACGACCTCGGCTAGGGCACCAAAACTCGACAGATCCGCAGATCGGCGAGCACCTAACGCCAGGCCCCACTCGCCGTAGCCGGCGAGGAAGAGGAAGGAGTCGAGCTTACCACTCCCTAGCGACGACGAATCCCTCCCAGATTCGCCTCCGAGGGAACCTAACCCTACTCTATCTACACACCGGATGACCAGGAGCAAGATCCCCACCACCCCCCACCGCCGAGGCGGCGAGAGACGGCGGGGATCCGCTCCGGCTCCGGCGGGGAAGAGCGAGGACTTTTTCGCCGCCCTGGTCGCCTCTTAGTACTGTAGAGGGGAGGGGAAAGCGAAACGGGAGATTATGTTTGTTATTCCACTCTGCCGTGGCTTAAGTGTATATGGGCCTGGGCGTGGATTATGCCTTTTCTTACTTTTCTGTACTTATTTTAAAGCAAGCCCTTTTGTACAAATGGCTGCCATTATCTCTTTGTATATATTCAGCTTCTATCGGGTGTACATAACTAAGTGTTTCTATATGGTGTAAGTTAAATGAATGCAAATAAAATTAATTATTTTTTACCAACAAATAAAGTGTGTGGCAACAATGTGATAGTTGTATCCGGCAGTTGCGCAGTCGCGCAACGGGTCATCTAGTGTGTGCAAGTGTTGTGGGAAGGGCTGGGACTGGCGCTGTCCACTGCGAGTGCGAGTGTCCTCCAAGGTTCTTAAAACATATCGACGGGCTAGGAGAGCTTTAATTGTTCGTGGGCTATAGGACTAGGAGTGTCCTACTACGTACCGCAGCCCACGCGCCAGCACAATAAATTCTTTGCGAAACCAAATTTGATACAAACCAAATTTAAATTACAAAAACTAAACAAATACATATCTAAAACCCGTCATGGGAGTGGAGTAGAATCACAACGGGTCTCCATGGACGATTGTATTGCCTTCGGGGTGTCTGTCCATTGGGTGTCGTCCTCGGGCTCCAACTTGACAGGGAGGTGGCGGCGGCGCCTTAATGCCCGTCTCGTCAGGCTTTTCCATATCGTTCAGTCGATGTCATTGTCCGTGGATTCCGGCTTGATATTTGCCATCTGTTACGACACGTGCAGTTTGGTTTTTTTTTTGTCAAATTTTTGGATTATTTTTTCAAAACTTTCTTTTTGCACAAAAGAAGAACCCGGAAGGGTGACCCTAGAACAAAAAAAAATACACCCAAGTCTTTGCCATTTACAGATAGGACCTTGAAAAGATCGGTCGAAAAGTCATCAGGTCCTCCTCCACCGATACCATTCTTGTGCTCCACGTCGCAGCCATCAGCGTCATCTCCGAGGATGAGACCACTTGGAGATAGCCCGACGATGGGCACCAGAACAAACACCCGGAGATCCTCTAGATCGGCACAAAGGCCAGGAGGAAGAAAAGGCTAGGGCGACGATAGCACCCAGGGCCGGCCCTGGAGGGTGGCAGGGTGGGCGGCCGCCCCGGGCCCCCAAAATCCAGGGCCCCACCCCAGGTACGTTATACTATAGACAGTATACGATATACATAACGTATTCAGCAGGGAAAAAAAGCAATGGGCCGGCCCATGCAACTAGAACAAGCAGATCGCATCGCTATGCACTAATGCGCATGCACGACAGCGGATGCTAAAAAAAAGAAATGCACGACAGCGAGTCGCTGTTCTTTTCCTGTGAATTGTGATCCCATTGCCAGGCCGCCGCCGCCATTAATTGGCCCCAGCAGCTGGCGCTACGGTAAAAAATAGCACTCCTATTTTCTACGTATCTGTGACGTTGGTGTGAATCGTGAATTCAGAATTCGTGATCAATCTATTTTCTCCTAAATTCCTCTAATATACATTGTCAATTCGTCATTTCGTCGATTTCAATTCTGGGGCCCCCGATCGTGAGAATACGCCACACTGATTTGACCAATCCAAGATATATAATATTACTATTCTCTAATCATACTCTCAAATCAGTTTCTCTAAATTCACATACATGCAAAAATAAACTCATGGTGTTTATTCGGCTTTTAACCGAGCTCGGTCACCTTGAAGTCACTAAATGATAATGAACATGAAGAGCCTTGCACACAACTTGCAAAAACATTCTTCCATGGTGGTTCATATGATGTTGAGATATATGATCTTATTTCCAAATTAAAGATTATCAGATTCACATTGCCGATGTTGTAATGTCTGCCATGGAGATTTTTTAACATGCCAGAGAAGTTGATTGTTATCCTAATATCTCTATTGCTTATCACATGCTATTCATTGTGCCCATAACTGTGGCATCGGCTGAAAGAAGCTTTTCAAACTAGAAATTATTGAAGAACTATTTGTGGTCAACAGTGACTCAAGATAGGTTAAATGGTTTGGCAACATTATGCATTGAGAAGAAATTATTGGACGACATTGACATCGACCCCATCATAAGTGAATTTGCATCGATAAATGTTAGAATAAATTTATAAGGTGGTTTTGTATAATTTTATTTGATAGGTGTACTTCTTTTGGATGCATTTAAGTGTTATTGTAAACATATCTTTTACACATATATTCGTTATTAATGGTATAATGTCTATATTAAGGGCCCCGAGTTTTAGTTTCGCCCTGGGCCCCCAAAATTTCAGGACCGCCCCTGATAGCACCCTAGCGAAGAGAGGTTCTCGAAACCACAGGTAAGGTGACAAGATATGGTCACCATTGAGGAACTTCGCCCGAGCCAGCTCCAACTCCATCCACGACGCCACAAATCTTGAGGAATCGGCCCACCTTTCGCCACCATGGCAACCGGAAGAAGCAGAATGACATAGATTTGAAGCACCACAACGCTTATTGAACCAGGCCTTGCCAAATCTCGCCACCATGGTTAGCCACCTTTGCGGCGGCCTAGCATGAGAAATATTCAGGGACCCGTGGCATCGGCGTGCAAGTGCCAACAAGCAAGGCCTTCACGACAAGACGCCATATCACCACCAGGTTGAACACCCTAAACATAAACCTACCTCTACTGGGTTATGCCCCTTCATGTGACAGTGGCCTCGCCAAAGCGAAGTAGGAGAAGGGGCGGTGGCGATGAACCTGATTAGGAAGATCGGCACAAAGGCCAGGAGGAAGAAAAGGCTAGGGCGACGATAGCACCCTAGCGCAGAGAGGTTCTCGAAACCACAGGTAAGGTGACGAGATATGGTCACCATTGAGGAACTTCGCCCGAGCCAGCTCCAACTCCATCCACGACGCCACAAATCTTGAGGAATCGGCCCACCTTTCGCCACCATGGCAACCGGAAGAAGCAGAATGACATAGATTTGAAGCACCACAACGCTTATTGAACCAGGCCTTGCCAAATCTCGCCACCATGGCTAGCCACCTTTGCGGCGGCCTAGCATGAGAAATATTCAGGGACTCGTGGCGTCGGCGTGCAAGTGCCAACAAGCAAGGCCTTCACAACAAGACGCCATATCACCACCAGGTTGAACACCCTAAACATAAACCTACCTCTACTGGGTTATGCCCCTTCATGTGACAGTGGCCTCGCCAAAGCGAAGTAGGAGCGCGGAGGAAGAGAAAAGAAAGGAGCCCAAGTAACATCATTTCAGACCTTGGAAGCCTGATTAGGAGCAGCCTACTTTGCAAAGAGGGGCATATGTGATTGTATGCTTAATTGCCTATTCGGTGACTCCTACATGTGTGCTAGAAAAAAATTATTGTAAACACATGTTTTCTTGATCAATCAATACAGAAGGTGCTTCAAGAAAATAGCACCGCTATTCCCATCCTTATAAATGCAGAAAGAAACTAGTATCTTATTCATTTCTCACAAATCAGGTGCGACTGAGAAACTATCTTAATTTCAAAACTTATTTAAATTCACATAATCTGCACCTGTTGTCCTTCAGTGCGCGCGCCGCTAATTAAAAGCTTCTGTTCGTAGACTTTTCGACGAGAAATGCATTTCCAACTTCTGCTCCCAGTTATTACCACCAACAGTTTCGTAGCTGTGCAGCAAACTACACGGCCCATCTGAGCTGCACCCACTGACTAGCCTGTATCACATACATACTGATCAAGCAAAAGTTCCATCAGTAGAAACAGTATTGCACCCAAATAGTGCTTCCATCACTAGAATCATGACAAGAACGCCTACACAACCATCCATATTTCAAACGTACTCCCTACAACAGATATGAAGTACTGTATGCATTAACATCTCGAAGGATATTCTAGACTGACATCACATCGAATGCAATTGGCTGGTAACTTAGTCTTGGTACATACAATTGGCTGGTAAAGACTTTCGCTCCATGGCTAACTATGCAAATACTAGATTAGACAAGGCGTAGCCTCTCCATACGTATTCCTGGCCTATAGAAGCTTCGTAGAATCTGCCAGAACTTGTTGGCAGTACTTTCAGTGACTGAGGAATGGAAAGTTACGGTCATCTTTTTTAGCACTGTTGCCCAATCGAATAACCGTTCCATAAGAGCAGCTTCATGCCCAGTTCCTCTCAATTCAAGGATTTTTACTTCTTGGAGGCGATTCAGCACCAGTTGCTCGGTTTTCCAGTTTGGTGGCTGATCGCAAACACAACCTGATGGGCACACAGTTCCTACCTGAAACAAGGTGCACATCAGCTTAATAAGAAAAGCCGATATGATGGAACTAGAAATTCTAATGCTGTGGCAGGATATACATGTCTATGTCTTTAACATATTTACAAAAGAATAATCTAAAAAACATATTTACAAAAATATAACACATGGAAAGCAGTTTGAGGCCAACATATTGCAGAGAATATGATTGCCTGATGCAAACACGACCTCGAACAACAAACATTTTATTACTTACACGGGTAGATATTGCGCAATCGATTAAGCTTACTGAACTTGAACGAGATCTACAATTGGCTAGGCCATTGTTAGTCTTACTGATCAAACTTCAAAAACAAAATGCCCAAAGAATAATATTATAGTGATATTATCTCCTAAATCCTATTATATCAAGATTGAGCCAGCCATGCAACGACTCAGTTGAAGTTCACATAACTGTCATATATTTCAAATGGGAGCTGCCAATACAGCCATGCAACAGCTTTTTCTTCACTACTACTGCACCGTCACCACCGCCTCCCTATGCGACTGATGCCGGTGAGGCAGCGACATCACTGTCTTGCAGCGCTACCATCTCATATGGTCCTACCCGGCCTCCACACTCCACCCAACCTAACAATCAAAGAAACAGGCCCATCTGCCTTCTGGAGAAAGAGGGTCAATTGAGAACAATCTTATGGGAGAGAAGACAAAAAGGAGATATTCCGTTTAATTGATGGATAAGAAAATGTTGAATCATGCATTACCCGATAATTTTGCTCATTTCCAACAGAACAATCACCTTTAAAACATACTAGCAAGTAACCACTAACCAGCACCTAGAGTAACAATCATTGTAATTAGCAGCCATATATTTGCCACAGATACAATTTGGCACAAAGCATCCCGTGTAAAGCCAACACCTAGAGCAGGGCTACTAGCAGCTCAAGCCTAGGTGTGCAAAGAAATATGAATGTACCACCAGGTATCAGATGAGCAGAGTAAGGATAGTATTACCTCAGGGTGGCGAGATAAGCTAACAACTGTAAGTGTCAGCCTTCTCACACCACTACACATCCTGAGAACATGGAACACACTAGCTCCATAGGAATGAGCTCCATGCTTTATAGTCAAGGACAGGCGTGCAATGTCCGGGAGCCTTTTAATGCCTTCCATCAAGTACTGTTGTTCAGTAATGTCATTCTGTAGATTCATGCAAAGACATAAAAATGGATAATTTCTCATGGTTAGTGATCTCTTAGTGTAGATCCATAGGCGGTAAAAAAAAGGATAATTAATAACAAATTGAAAGGACATGAGAATCACGTTTCAAAGTCAATAACACACAACAAATGGGCTTTTACGCTACCAAGGCAGAGCTTATGTGCTCACCCTTGAATAACCAATATACTATGAAAAAAAAGGTAACATCAACACTAGCAACCCCAAGGCAGAAAAAGGTAATACCATCTCATAGGATATAGCTACTATGAAGGACAAATGACTGGGTGTGCTAAGCCATGTTAGAATTTCGTTGCATGCCTATGGCGAATTACTTAATTTGAACTAAGTTTACGAAATGATGGCATAACTACATAAAACTGAACTCACTCGCAGATAAATAAGCGTGAAACTGAGTCTCCGGATGAGCTCAACGTGTTGTAGAAGCCTTAGACAATAGCTATTTAATTCACGTGCAATGCTGCCATCTTTTCCGTATACAATAAAAGGTGGTGTGCTCAGCCACTGTAGATTTTCCATCTTGCCAAGCTGTGTGAATCTTGGATCATAAGCATCCGACCAATGGAGGGACTCAAGATGAGGGGCGGAGATGTTTGCAACAGGTTGATGGTGATTACGAAGCGAAGCAAAGCAGGCGTTCACAGTTAACAGTATGAGTGCTGGTGCCATAACATTGAGCTGCTGCAACCCTGGCAGTCTTGTCAGCTTCAATTGCTTGAGAGATTTAGAATGAATGGTGAAGTTGCCCAGACCAAGGGCATCGTCTGGCTCTCGCTCCAGATCCTTTAGCTCAATTTCTAGGAGAGAATCCGAGTGGACTGCAAAGTTGCGCAGACCCCAGCCATTAAGAACGGTGAGACTCTGCAAGACCGGACATTGAGGCGAGGAGACAACATCTCCCAGCATGCACGGGCCACGCAGCTTGATGCAAGCCAGGAAGAGATTGGTGAGGCCGGCGAATACTCCCAATGGTGGCACCGCGAGGCCGAGATACCCTAGTTCGAGGCGGATCGAGGTGGCGTTATCGAAGCAGGGCAGCTCAAGGAGGCCTCCTCCCGCGGCCTCGCCCTCCGTCTCGTTCTGCTGAACCGTGTTCGTGAGTTCTAAATCGCCGGAGAGGCGGGGCGCAACGATTTGGAGCCAGACTTCCACGGACTCAGCGGTGGCGTCCACGACGCTGACGTCGAGGCGGTGGAGGGCCGGCGCTTGATGGGACTCCAGGGCGGAGCGGATGCCGAGGGGGGCAGTGGAGGAGCGAAACCAGAGCTGCGGGAGCAGCGTCCAGAGGCGGCGCCAGCGACTGGAGATGACGCTGGTTCGCGCGGCGACGGCGGCGTCCTGGAGCTTGAGGAGGATGTGGATGAGAATATCGTCGGGAAGCGCGCTGAGGCGGTCCTCGCCGTCGCCGCCGTCGGAGATCTTGGGTCGCTTGGCGGGGATCTCCCCGTCGCAGGGCTCCATGGAGAGCGCGGCGCGCATGGTGCTCACACTCGCTAGCTGGAGATCGGGGAGGTGGGTGGCGACGCCATCGCCATTGCTGCAGATGGGGAATGAGAGTGGTTCGAGCCGCCGCCGCTGAGCGAGAGTGAACGGGAATGGGAAAAGTTGGCGTTGTTCTTGTCTCCACTGCGCGAACGGGGAAAAGCCGTGGGCTAGGTAGGGAAAATGGATGGGCCACAAATTATGGGCTCTAGCTAGGTTTGAGTACAGCCGTGGGGAAAAAAGACTGGGAAGATTCAGCAGTGGCGATTCCTCTGCTTCTTCGCATTTGTTTTTACCGAAGCTTTGCGCCCAGAAGAAACGTCTACTCTTTTTTTTTTGAAATTTTCAGCACTTTATTGATCAAGAAGAATCATTACACAGAGCCTCGCGGATGAAGTCCGGAGCCCCACTACGGAAAATAGCAAATACTAAACGTTAAGATGAGCTGACTCATTACGAAGGCGACTAATATGACAGAATGTCACAGACGCGAAATCTCCTGCACACAGCTTGATGTCTTGGATAACGACGCCAATTCCAGTGCGGTCCAAAGCGGAGCTCTGGATCATCTCGATGACGGAGAGACACTCTGAAGCCAAAATGATCTTAGTAAACCCTTCATCTCGGACAAGGGACAATGCACGCCTGACGGCAAGTGCTCCGACGACGTAACCACATCAAAGGCTTGGCTGCAAGCAAACAAGCACATACCGCTGTGGTTCCTGATTACGACGCCCATCCCCATCTTCGACGAAGAGGCAAACAAAGCAGCATCTATGCTGATAAACACGGTACCTTCCGGCGGTGGCGTCCAATTCCACTTGCAGTTTCCTTAATTCAGTCTAACTAATAGTCTTTCATAGTAGTCTTGCTACAGAGTTCATCAAACACTTCATTGCCCTTGGCAGAGCCCACGCACAAGCACCAACAGGGGTAATAAACTCCTTACTGAACCATCACAAGAACAACTGAGATTATCTACCATAGCTGCAGTAGACAGAATAAAGGAACTGCCAAAAGAAACATTTCAGTTCTACAATAGGCGACCTACACATCACTGACAGTAAGCGATTCTGCAATGGTGAACAGGAAGACCGCAGATAGTAAATGGTACCGTAAGATATATATATATATGCCTCCAGTTACATAGCATCATAATGCCTGATTAATCAATCTACTAAAGGTTACAATGAGGGAAGTTAGAGCTGCTATCTGCAACTCAGGAAATGCAGCTCATTACTATTCTCGATGCCCTGGTCACTGATGGCCTAGATAGCATCCAAGAGCTTCCTCAAATCCTTGATCTTCAAGTGGCATCCCTGTTTCAAGGGAGAGAGGGAGGAATTCAGCATCACAATATCAAATGGGTTAGTTAAGATTTAAGAATGCAAGTGCCTGATACAGCGGTAGTTAAATACTATGCGCTCGGAAGTCAAAGTAATGCATCTGTTCCTACAAAGTTTTCTTAAAAAGCTCCAGGATACCGACCTAAATATTGCAGACAGGCATATTTCCGTTATAGAGTTCACACTGCAGAAAAACAAACCTCCCACGATAGAATACAAATGACATGCAAGATAAATTAACCACTGTTAGCTTGGATTTTTCAATTGTGTCATATAAAAGGAATGTTTTTATTGTACACATAAATCATGAATATTTACCATACTGTATGTGTATATCTGCTGGCCTATGTCTCATGGGAATAGAAGGTGTTATTCTTATACTAGAAATGGAGAGTGTTTCCTATGACTTCAAGCAAAAAACTTATATTAACACCAGTACAGTATACATGTGTTTCCAAATCATCTTGTGGCAAGCATTCTCAAATGTCATTAAAGTGGTATTGTCAAAATGGCCTAAGGAATCAATCTTTCACCCAACACCACTCCAAAGCTATAACAAACAACGCGATGGAGCATCACCATGCAGCCTCTTTCCTAAATTAATCAATTATACAGATAACATTCAAATGCCAAAGATAAACCTTGCAGGATCATCCTTAAGTGCAGGAAATATGGGAGGCCAGATCATTGTAAAAGGATGGATATGACTCAGACGTTGATTCTCTTCTGTCACCTCATACACTCTACGCAGCACTCTGCGCTTAATGTCCAAGTAGAGTGCACATTGACCAATCATCAAGAACACAAACTCATCTTTATCCCCCAACTGGCTTATCCTGATAATAGCATTATTCTCATCCTCATCCGTTGCATCTGATATGCTCGGAATATCACACAACTGACGCAAACATATGGTATCCACCAGCAACCAATTGTCTCCATTGTGAAGCCAGATGCGAAGCTGAAGCTTCTTCAAATGCATGAGATAAACCTTAGAATCATCGGCAGGTGACAGCATAGTGTTTTTATGGAGATACTCCACTCCTTCTGGAAGCTGAATCGTGAAAAAACTTGACGCCGTCAAATCCAACACAAGGATGTTGCCCTCATAGACCCTCCTCATATAGATCTTACTATCGACGACCAAAGGTTCCACTTCAAGTATTGTAGGAGCATCACTGAGTTGTGTCGTAGCCAAGGTGCGCATGTGCCAGGAACCATCTTGCAACGTATACATATTCATGGTAAGAAATATGCACTTCCTCCTGTTGACCTTCACTGACGAATACACTCGCAACAGGCCATGGACTTCTCCTTTGGAGTGCTGGCAAACGAAAAGGGAGGACAAAAAGGACCCGTGAAACTGAACTTGCTTAGATGTGGGCGAGGGTGGGATGCTGGCCATGCCTCTCTGTGTGGATTTGCCATTCCAGAAGCCGCTAATGAAGGCATTGCTGCTCCTGCAGCTGCCCATTTCTTCTTTCTTGTAGGCTTCCAAGTGGCGGACAACGACGGCGAGCTCCGCGGGATGCGGCAGCATCGGGACAAAGAGTGGGGGGTTCGCCGGGTAGGGGTAGCGCGCATTGCCTTTGACCAAGTCAACGCAGAACCCAAGGAGGTTGGGAGGGTGCAGCTTGCAGAAACCGCGGAGGAAGGCGGGGTCGGAGGCGACGCCAAGCCAGCGCTTGCAGACAAGGGCAGCACGGACGAGGCTGGTGGTAAAACCTACGCGGATGATTATTAAGGGGAGGAGGTTATCATCGTCGAGCACCTTGGATACAGCCATCGGCAGCAGCGGATGCGGCTGTGTCTGGCCATCTGCACAGGGTTCCTTCCCGCGATCGGCCCTGCAAAATCGACAGCGACATTGTCGTCAAAGCAGTGCTGTTACCAAGAACTGGAATGATACACACACGATCACAGTGGAAGAGATGAATACACGAAGGTTTTGTGCTGGGTAAAATGTTGCGGCGTTGTCTGTTGACTTTATCTCTCTTATACTTACTCTGAAGATTGAGCAGTACGAGCTGAACTGAAAAAATGGAAATGGTGGCCAGGGCGATCGTGCCCCATGTTCGCCACCATGACCGAGCATGCCGTGCCATCCCACTACGCAGTCAGAGCGCTAATCTCATCTAGCAAACCTGACAACTAGGACCCGGCTAGGTCGTGAACTGACTCACGCTGCAGAGCCGGCTTAGCATTTACTAACTGAACTAACTGAAGAAAAGCAGAGCAGATGCAACGGGATTACAGCAAACAGCTACTTCCAGCAATGGACTAATTTCTCCAATGTGGTTATGCAAAATAATACTCCCTCCATATCATAATATAAGATGTTTTAGGTATTCCAATACGGACTACATACGGAGCAAAATGAGTAAATCTACACAGTAAAAATACATCTATATACATCCGTATATAGTCCGTATTGAAATCTAAAACATCTTATATTATGGTACAGAGGGAGTAAATCAGAGGCACATTCAGGAGCACGCATCCACCCATCTTGGAATGGATCTAACCGTTTGGGGGAGAGAATCGAAAGAGGGATAGTGGATCTCACCATTTGGGAATCTCAGCAGAATCCATCAGTTGGAAGAAAACGGGATAATGGATCTCACCGCCGACGGCTGCCCAAAAAGTAAAATGTAGGTAGGTTTTAGAAGAAATGCGACGAAAATCAACTGGAGAGAGAGAGGGAAGGAGAGAGCTCACGTCAAATCGGAACGAGGGGGGAGAAGTTTCGGTCACTGCTGCCGGAGACGGCCGCCTGAGACCGCCGGCGAAATCGCGGCGCGCCTCCTCTCTTCCGGTCGGGCGTTGCTGCTGCGTAGTGTGAAGAACTGGAGCACAACTGCCTAGGGTTTATATTTTTTTGGAGGAGAGAGCAGAACTGCTAGTGTGTTTGCGCTTGTCAGTGCAGCGCCTCAGCTAAGGCCCATCAACTAGTTCGGCCTGGTATAACAATCAAGGTCGAGCTGAGAGGGCCCATGATATGTTTATATTACTATATATAATCCCAATTTTTCACCTAAAAATCTTCAACTAAAAAACCCTATGTATTATCTAGATAGAAGAGAAATACTCTATATAATATATCATTCTCACCTGACGCGTGAAATTAGCATTTCCCATGCATGTACCAGAAATATGTTCCACTATTTTCTTAAGCAATGGAAATTTTTGTTATATTTTCTGTTTTTTACATAGGTCTTAAAATAAATAGTAAATTCAAATTTTTACCTATACTTTGTACATTTGTGAAAGTCTTCAGGGAATTTTTATTTTCTGTCACATTTTACCCCCTGAAAAAAGACACTCACACTTTCCAAAGAAGCCAACTTTCACCAAAATTAGTACACAATACATTATTTATGTCATAAAATTGATATCGATAGATTGATAAGTGTCAAGTGGTATAATATTTGTGGCCACATTTTATTTGTCAAATGCTTGGTCAAATTTTAACTTTGGAAGTGTGCACGCCTCCTTTTCGCAAAACGTAGGGAGTAGTTGTTATTGTGGGGTCCCGTCAGGTAAACAATTGCAAAACAGAACCTTCTACCGCGCAACACCAGAATCTCGCTGAGGAAGTAGGCCGCCGGAATAACCACTAGATGCATAGGTGCTGAAATTGATGAAGCGGGTTGCGGCAGTGTAGTCCTTGTTCTCACTCGACCCCTCGAACAATTACACCGATGAACGAACTTCTTCGTCTGCTGTTGAGCGTGTAACACCTCTATCAATATCCACACATCGAGGAGGAGATTCGGGAGGGGTATTGCTAGATCCGATCACACGAATTGGGACTTGCAGTGGTGGCTATGGTTTCCAACATATCGAAGAGAGACTGGGTCAACAAGTACACCTCCAACTTCCTGCCATGGCACCGAGTCCAACTCGCTTCAATGTGCAGTCGGCCTTAAGTCGTTAGTCGGAAGCAGATTCTAGCAAAATGTGCCAAATCCCAAGTGACATAAAGTAATAACGACGAACCTAACCTATACAATGTGTATATGACTAATCCCTTTGCCTCGGGATATACCTTGTCACACCCATGAGCGATGCTTGTCATCTTTTTGATAGTTTTGACTCTCTTCTCGAACCTGTGATATAGATTCACTAGACTTAAAACTTAGGGATGTTTGGTTCTCTTGTGGGTTCTGGAAATCTACTATGAGCTGTGAGAAACCTGTTGTGAGCAAATAGCTATGTGGAAGTTAAATGTTGTTTGGTTGGAGCAACTGTGAAAATGTAGTTTTGACACACATTGTCTGTAATACCCATGTGTATGGAAGACTGTCTATATTATAAGTGAACGCATATGTTGTACACGAATTGACATGTTAATAATAACGTTGGGACTGGAAATATCAGTTTTTGCAACGTTGCATACACGTAGATATATAAATAGAAAGTGATATCCTAAGATTATTACAAGAATCGAGTTGTTTCCGTGGAATCTATGGTGGAAAAATCCCTTTGGTTAGCTTTTAGATTTTCGATTGCAAAAGAAGGTTGGGGAAGCATAACCAAATACACCCTTAGTCCAACTCCTCTGTTAACTCTTAATGGAGCCGCATGACCATGCTTTCTGAATCAAAACACTCGAGTGGGTCCAGAAAATATTTGTCCGAGTTGGAGGGGAAATTTTCATCTTGGTCAACTATGTCTACATCACAATCAACCTGAAATTAACATTTGTAACTATCGAGTTACGAACACTGTTTGATAGACGCCAAGCTGGCTGATCCACAACTCGAATCATACAAAGATCTCAGGTCTGCGGACATGGCATATACATTGTTGAACTAACAAATGACAACTTTGCTCAGTGTGTCTCATATTGGGTCAGTCTGACTCGCCAAACTCTTTAGGCCAAGTCAGTGCTAATCGGATTGACATCACCATGCCCATGACCAGTGGAACCGGGTCATCGGGCGACTCGCACAATAATCGGAATTATGTCCCCTCATAACTTTATTGACTAGGGACCTTTTAGAGCAAGCATCCATTGTCAAGTTTATATGAGAAGTGTGTACCATATTCCTTCTCACTTCCAATGAAAGAATGTATCCCATTAGAAAAGAAAAAATAAAACAAAAGTAGTGTATGATGCCAATGCCAATAGATAGATTATATACCATTTCAGTTTTAACTGTTCAGTCCCCATATTCTGGGGAAAAAAATAGTACATGAGGGTCCCAAGTAATATTCCTGAACTATAAGAGAGAAAGGAAGTTGTCAGCAGGTGCCTATTTCAGATCCCGTGTTCAATGTGCTTGACTTTGACACAACCAGCAAACCGGTTGACCCATTAACTAGTTCTACAAAAAATGCCTTCAATCTTACAGCAACGTTCTTGTGGTTAGGCTAGTAGTGGGCAGCGAATTCCACTTGCAGTTTCCTTTATTCAGTCTAACTACTGGATGCATACATCTTTCATGGTATTCTTACTACTGAGTTCATCAATACTTAATGCCCTTGGCAGAGCCCACACAAAGGCACCAGCAGGGGTAATCGACTCCTTACTGAACCCTCACAAGAAAAAATAGATTATCTACCATAGCCATCCATCTGCAACAGACAGAATGAGGCCCCAAAGAAACATTACAGTTCTACTGCTGAATTTGACGACCACAAGACTGCAGCACAAGTACAGCAGATGACATAAGGACTCGAAGACACACATGGACTCTTCTTTCAGCCACGCGAAACGAACATCTGACCGCAGATAGTAATGGTACCATATGATATGTAGGAGTGTCTCCAGTTACATAACATCATAATGACTAATTAATCAATCTACTAAAGGTTACAATAAGGGCAGTTAGATCTGCCATCTGCAATTGAGGAAATGCAGCTCAGAACTATTCTTGATGCCCTGGTCACTGATGGCCTAGATATCATCCAAGAGCTTCCTCAAATCCTTGTTCTTTTTTTCCGAGAAAACGCAAAACATCTTGCTTCTCCTTGTATTAGAGAAAAAAGGAAGAAATTGTAGTTTAGCCTGGAGGGCCGAATAGAACACACACACAAGCACAAGAAGAGGACGTACATTACTGATGGGATTACAACATGCATACCCAACGCACCCGCATGAGCCCAATGGCATGCCTCAGCCCTGATTAAACCCAATAACCTAGGCAGGTTCGGCCAAGCGCAACCAAAGGTGCAATCGTTGCGGTGCTTCCACGGCAACCACAAGGTAGGCAGCACGTCTTGGGAGTTTCACGTTTGGCCTTGAGCCACCAATCAAGCAGGGTTTCACCAGTGTCAGGAGGGCTACAAATCCTTCTTCTTCACATGCCATTCCTGTTTCAAGGAAGAGAGGAAGGATCGCGATAGAGATAATTCAGCATCCGAAATCAGTTGAATCAATTAAGAATACAAGTGGCTAATACAACGGTAGTTAAATACTATGTCGCTCAGAAGTCAAAGTAATGCATCTGTTCCTACAAAGTTTTCTTAAAATCTCCAAGGATACAGTTAAAATGCCTTTATATTTCAGAAAGCACTCCAGTAAAACAAACCTCCCATGATAAAATACAGATGGCATGCAAGATAAATTAACAACTGTTAGCTTGGATAATTCACTTGTGTCATATAAAAGGAATGTTTTTATTGCACATATGAATCAAGCATATTTACCATACTGTATGTGTATATGTGCTGGCCTATGCCTCATGGGAATACAAGTTGCTATTCTTATACGATTAGAAAATGGAGATGCAAGCAAACACCTTATGTTAGCGCCAATACAGTACACAGGTGTTTTCAAATCATACTGTGGGAAGCATTCTCAAATGTAGTTTAACTAGCATTGTCAAAATGGCCTAAGAAATCAATCATATACCTAACACCACTCCAAACCTATAACAAACAACGCAATGAAGCATCACCATGAAGCAATGGCAACTCTTTCAAAATTAATCAATTGCTTCTAATCACCACAAATAAGATAAGAGATTAACATAACACACACATCGCAGGACACAACAACACTATACAGATAACATTCGAAGGCCAAAGACAAACCTTGCAGGATCATCCTTAAGTGCAGGAAATATGGGAGGCCAGGTCATCCGAAACGGATGGATATAAGACAGACGTTGATTCTCTTCTGTCACCTCATACACTTTACACAGCGCTCTGCGCTTAATGTCCAAGTAGAGCACACACTGACCAATCTTCAAGAACACAACCTCATCTTTATCGCCCAACTGGCTTATCCTGATAATAGCATTATTCCCATCCTCATCCGTTGCATCTGACATGCTCGGAATATCGCACAACTGACGCAAACATATGGTATCCACCAGCAACCAACTGTCTCCATTGTGAAGCCAGACGCGAAGCTGAAGGTTCT
This sequence comes from Poa pratensis, assembly GCA_947311845.1. Classification (NCBI taxonomy): domain Eukaryota; kingdom Viridiplantae; phylum Streptophyta; class Magnoliopsida; order Poales; family Poaceae; genus Poa; species Poa pratensis. The sequence continues at coordinate 25,498,890 of CAMZMU010000095.1, read as the reverse complement.
TCAAATGCATGAGATAAACCTTAGAATCGTCGGCCGGTGACAGCATGGTGTTTTCACGGCCATACTCCACTCCTTGTGGAAGCTGAATCGTGGAAAAACTTGATACCGTCAAATCCAACACGAGGATGTCACCCTCATCGACCCTCCTCATATAGACCTTGCTGTCGACGAGCAATGGTTCTATGTCCAGTCTTGTATAGCTGAGCTGTGTCGTGGCCGATGTACGCATGTGCCAAGAACCATCCTGCAACGTATATATATTCATGGTACAAAAATTGCGTTTCCTCCTGTTGGCCTCCACTGACGAATACACATGTGAAAGGCCATGGACTTCTCCGTTGGAGTGCAGGCAGATGAAATAGGAGGACAAGAATGACCCATCAAGATTAGCTTGGTCGCGTGTGGGCGACGGTGGGACGCTTGCCATGCCTCCCTCTGTGGATTTGCCACTCCAGAAGCCACTGATGAAGGCATCGCTGCTCCTGCAGCTTCCCATTTCCGCCTTCTCGTAGGCTTCCAAGTGGCGGGCAACGACGGCGAGCTCCAGGGGATGCTCCGGCATCGGGACAAAGCACGAGCTGATCGCGTGGTAGGGCACGTCGGCTCTGATCAGGTCAACGCAGAACCCGAGGAGGCTGGGCGGGTGCAGCTTGCGGAACTCGCGGAGGAAGGCGGGGTCGGAGGCGACGCCGAGCCAGCGCTTACAGACGAGCGCGGCACGGAGGAGGCTGGTGGGGAAGCCGACGCTGACGATTATCAAGGGGAGGAGGTTGTCGTCGTCGAGCACCTTGGATACGGCCATCGGCAGCTGCGTCTCGCCATCCGCGCACGGATCCTCCCGCGATCGGCCCTGCAAGATCGACGGCGACGAACAGATGCAGATCGGCGTCAGGGCAAATGGTGATCTCCCCAATGTGGTATGTAAAAGCGATTGATCGGAGTCGCAATTTTGGAGCACGCAATCCATCCATCAATCTTGGAATGGAGGGCGTGATGGATCTCGCCGTTTTGGGGGAGAGAATCGAAGGAGGGATACTGGATCTCACCGTTGGGGAATCTCCGCAGGATCCATCAGCTGGAGAATCGGGAAAGGGATAATGGATCTCACCACTGACAGTGACGGATGCGGCAACGAGCAAATGTAGGTAAGGTTTAGAAGAAATGAAACGAAAATAATTGGTGGAGAGAGAGCTCACATCAAATCGAACGAGGGAGAAGAAGTGTCTGTGACTGCCGGAGATGGGCGCCTGAGATCGCCGGCGAAATCGCCGCGCCCCTCCTCTGTTCCGGTCGGGCGTTTGCTGCGGCGCAGTGTGAATAAACTGGAGCAGAACTGCCTATTGTGGCGGAGAGTTTTTTTTTTTTTTGACTTTTTCATACTTGTATTCATACGGAAACGAAACCAGTACAACAGCACATACAAGCAAAGAAAAAAAGAGCGTACAGAAGACACTGCTGTGTCTCGCCATCTTCAACCTCGAGGTCCACCGCCGCGCGCGACCACCGCCGCCGGAGCCGACAGAGGAAGCGACCACCCGGCGACCTTTGCCCAGGAACAGAAGAGCACCGAACCCGAAGGTTTTGAAGAGCCGCAGAAACCGCCAGCTCCGACGAGCTGGGCTTGAAGACGGTTGTCCACCATCGGCCGGGGACCTTCCCCACGCATCTTCCGCTCCAGATCCGTGGCCAGCGCCACAGATCAGCCGCCTGCACACCACCCTCCTCCACAGCAGTCACTCCGCACCTCCACAACCGCCACCACCACTCGCAGAACCCGGGGACGAAAGAGGCCAGCGGATCCGTAGATCCCCGACCTCCAGAAGTCGAGCTCGCCACGGCGGAGGCCCGAGGATCTCCGACGCAGGAGGGGAAGCGAGCCGACGCAAACCACCACACCGACGCCATCACCACCACCACAACGCCGCCGGCGGGAACCCCACTGAGCCCTACACTATATACAAGCCGAGATCCGGGGTTCCCCCGTCCTCCCGCCGCCGGAGCGGCCGGCGGAGGAGGAGGGAACCCGCGGCTCGCCGGCGAGCGAGGTGGGTCAACGGGGAGGAGCTCAAAAATCGCCTTTTCCTCACTGTAGACAGGAGAGGGGAAGGGCGTGCGAGAGTTATTGTGGCGGAGAGCTGAGTGTTTTTTTAGTGGACGCTGCGTGTGTTTGCACTCGTCAGTGGAGCGCATCAGCTAAGGCCCATCCACTAGTTCAGCCAGCCTGGTACAAACAATCAAGGTCCATCTCCCCTAAAAAAAAATCAAGGTCCATCTAGGAGGTATATTGAGTTATTGACTGCTGTATAATCTCAAAATCAGACCTGAAAATCTCTAACTAAGAAAAACCTACTGATCTAGGCTATATCTTCTAGAAATTAGCGAAATGTATAGATATCACATTCTCACCTGACCCTTGCAAATAGCATTTCCCATACGTACCTCTCACCAGACATACCTCTGCAATTTTTTGTGAGAATAATGGGACGAGTTGTTATATTGGTAAATATGCCTTAAATAAATAGTAAATTCAACGTTCTACCTCTGTTTCTTTACATTATTAAAGTGTTTTACTACATTTGAAAATTGTCTGTCACATTTTACCATATATTCAACCCGTTCTTGAAAAGAAGGTGCACACACACTCTAAAAAAAAATTAATCAAGAGTTAGTCCAACAATACATTGTTTAAATTGATGTTGTTTGATTCATATCTAAAAGAAGAATGAAATGGTGTAAATTTTTGCGGTACATAAACCATTTTTTTATTGGTCAGATGCTTGGTAAAAAAAAATCTTTGTTTTGGGCCTTTTTTCGTAATAGTAGGGAGTAGTTGCATATTGTGTCATGTCTTGCATCATTTGCCATTTTTCGCGATCATAAGATTATTATTACCATATCAGCCTACATGTTAGCTCCACGTGGCTCGTGATTGAATACCACAACAGGAAGGGTACACATTCTTGACGTTTCAACTTGACCGCCTTCCCAAGCCCGCGATGTTAGAGGCGGGCCGGTGGTACCATCACCACCACCAAACAGGTGTCGCTTTTACAGTTCATGTCCGGGTTGCTATTGAGCTCGTGTCGCTATTGTTGGTATTACTACCACATTTTGGATCATCAGTCTCCAGTGGAGCCGCCACATACATGGAATTGCGCAAGAGGGGGGAGGAGGTGGGGGGCTGAGGAGGAAAATGATAAAACTTGTTTTTTGTTATTTTGGAGCGTGATTCAGTGAGAAAGTTTGTAGTAAGAGAATTAGCAGGACAGATCCAGAAGAGTGCACATGGATGGGGATTAATCCGAACGGAAATTGGATTTAACCAAACTGACCTAAACGAAGATATTTCAACGCAGCACAGCCTCCTCCACGGAAATTTCAACAAATTTTCGTTCGGTCGTTCCGTGCCGAGTACTTTCCTTCTCAACAAATTATCCTATTTTCTGTGTACGCGGAAAGCCGTTCCGGAACCGTACGAAAAGCCAGAAGAGCATGACACGATGCAATAAAATAAAAATAAAATGAAAAGCGGTGGGAGGGAGAAGGTGAGGCGGGGACGGCAGCCCTAGGAGCCTCCTTTACTTCTCTGGCCCTCCGCCTATAAAACCCGCACGCTTCCCCCTCCTCCCCCAACCACTCCGTCGCCTCGCCGCCGCCGCCGCCGCCGCTCCGCCTGCAGCCTCTCCGCGCCCGATTCGATTCCGCCGAATCCCCCCGCCCGCCCGAGGTGAGAGCTCGCGTCCCTCCTCCGCCCGTCGCCTGGTTTCTGTTCGTCGTCATTCTCGATTCGATTTGCCGAGGAAACACGCGTTGGTAGGAGGATCCGATCTGGATGCGCTCGCGCTCGTGGGGATCGATTTGGTTTGGCGTGACGATGGTTGTTGGTTGATGCGGCGCGAGCTAGGGTTTGGGTGACATTAGGGTTCGGTCCTCGATTAGGATCCGGTGGTGTTGTTGACTGGTTCCGTCGGGTTGGACCAGAAATCGTAGCACTGTATCGGTTGAATTAGACTTCATCTGCTTAGGAATGCGATTTTTCGTGATTTGATCTCGTTGGATGGTAGGTAGTTCTGGCATCTGAGCATTATTCGGTACTGTCTGTTTTGAGTAATAGCTGGCTACAGTAGATAAATATAACTTGTGCACGGATGCTTTCTTTGTATTTCTGACAGTTAGTAAGACAAGTAGAGATTCTCCTAGTCATCTGGTACTTTGTTGTCTAGCTTAGGTGTGAATCCAACTAGTTAAGTAGATAATTTTGAAGCATGATTGAACACAAGTATTGCTATCTTCGTTCTGCATTATAGATTGGATGGATGTAAAGATGGGGTTGCTTTTGGTCTAATCATTTGTTTTGCTGATCAGTTTAGACGTAAAGCCAAATAGTAGTTCATTTGATTGTTCTGAGCTTTATTCAACATGTGTATTGATATGTTTGTAATTCGTTGGTAGATGTTGGGGTTACTTCTGGTTTAGTCATTTATATGTGTACATAAAGATTTTGGCATGTGGTTAGTTTTTTGTAACTGTGTATACTGGATTAGGATATATATTTTGCTGCCCGAAAATGGTTTCTAGAATGTTTACTTAGCTGCATATTTGGTTTTGTAATTCAGTAGCCCCCTTTTTTCAGTGATGTTCCATTCACTTGCTATGCTTATCGGGCTGCTAATGTAATTGTGATATAATAATGGTTGATTATGTAATGCTGTAGCCCCCTTTCCTTTATTCGGTAAGTTTATTGCAATATCACCTTACATGAAGGAAAACTAATGTTTGATCTTTGACTTGGTTTTAATCCAGGTAGCAGCATCTGTTTTGCTGCAATCTGACAAAGTGGAGGTCTCGGAAGGTCAAGATTCTTTTATGTCTGAACAAACAACGGTTTATTTGGGATCAGTTGGATTGCTGGGAGAGTATTCTCGTACAACGAGAAAAAGGCATAAGTTTGTGCTCCCCTGCATGCATCAAGAGACTACTGGGTTCTCTTGTACTGAGAGTTCACTTGCAACTGCCTGTGCTCAAAGTCAGCTCAGTTTTGTTGAAGGACCTACAGTTACTCTCGCTTCTGAATTTTGCCACATCTGATCGTCTGCTGCAGAAAGCTTGAGTCAAGATGGCGCTCCAAAACATTGGTGCTTCCAACAAGGATGATGCCTTCTACAGGTACAAAATGCCCAGAATGCTGACCAAGATAGAAGGCCGTGGTAATGGCATCAAGACAAATATCGTGAACATGGTTGATATTGCAAAAGCACTTGCCAGGCCTGCTTCATACACAACCAAGTACTTTGGATGTGAGCTTGGGGCACAATCAAAATTTGATGAGAAGACAGGAATCTCCTTGGTTAATGGTGCTCATGACACTTCAAAGCTGGCTGGTCTTCTTGAGAACTTCATCAAGAAGTATGTCCAGTGTTATGGTTGTGGAAACCCTGAGACTGAGGTCCTCATCTCCAAGAAAGAGATGATAACTCTGAAGTGTGCTGCCTGTGGCTTCCTCTCGGATGTTGATATGAGGGACAAGCTCACAACATTTATCCTGAAGAACCCGCCAGAAGCTAAGAAGGGAGGCAAAGACAAGAAAGCTATGCGTAGAGCTGAGAAGGAGCGTCTGAAAGAAGGTGAGGCTGCTGATGAGGAGATGAAGAAACTCAAAAAGGATGCAAAGAAGAAAGGTGGTTCGTCCAAGGACGCTACTGCAAAAGGTGCTGCTACAAAGAAAAAGGGTGCTGGTGGGGGCTCTGATGAAGAACATGCAACCTCACCCACTCACAACGATGATGATGACTTCGTTGTTGCTGCTGATGACGACAAGGATGATGATGATGATGTGGAGTGGCAGACTGACACGTCAGCAGAGGCTGCCAAAAAGCGCATGCAAGAGCAGCTGAGCGCAGCAACTGCTGAGATGGTGATGCTTGCCACTGAAGAGACAGAGAAGAAGAAACATGCCCTGCACAAGGAAGAGGGCAGTTCCAATGGGACAGCCAAGACTGAAGATAAATCCAATGGCAACCATGCCGTGGTAGCCAAAACCACTCCTTACGATGAACTGGTTGCAGAGATCAAGGCGAACCTGGGCAACGCTGCCACAGCAGCTCAGCTCAAGGGTGTGCTGTCCTCCTCGACCCTAGCACCGAAGGATGTGATGGATGCTCTCTTTGAGGCGCTCTTCCATGGTGCCGGCAAGGGGTTTGCAAAGGAGGTTGTGAAGAACAAGAAGTACCTTACTGCAGCTGTGCCTGATGAAGCTGCCCAGATGCTGCTGCTCCAGGCTATCGAGGCCTTCTGTGGCAAGTGCAGCGCTGAGGCCCTGAAGGAGCTGCCTGTCGTCCTGAAGGCGCTCTATGATGGAGACGTCCTCGAGGAAGAAACCATTGTGCTGTGGTACACTAAGGCTGTTTCTGCCGGCAAGAACTCGGAGGTTGTGGAGAAAGCCAAGCCGGTTGTGGAGTGGCTCCAGAGTGCCGAATCTGACGAGGAGTGAGAGGCCGTACTGCTTGCTCCCATTCTACGTTCATTTCCAGCATCTACTACCTGTTTTAAGCGTCTTTTGGTAGTTTTTCAAGTGTCAGTTATCTTTGGACCGGTATTTGAATTGTCAGGTGTGTGCGTTGGTGTTTGAACCCTTTTGAGTTGCTTGGGTTGAGTCAGTTGAAAACTTTATATATGGTCTTGCTGTGTGTGCGTTCTGAACTATCTTAAATAAATTACTTGTTGCTTTCATTATTATACTATGAAATGCTGTGATATGATACTCGAGAATATCTGCCGTGATAGTTGTTGCATGTGTTGTGATTTTACGTTTTTACTATCGAGATGCATTTGCATGATCTGCGTTGTTGCTTTTTTAATGTAGAGGTGAAAATGGGTATAACTTGCAGCTGAAATCAAAATGGTGGTTTAAACGACTAATTCATTCCAGTTTCTTCTTCCCAATTGTCAGTTTATGAGAAAACAAGGCAATTCTGCATTAGAGCTACTAGAGCTTGCGCAGGGAATGGCCTGTGTCTATTCAACACTGCACATCAGCACAACTAGAGAAACGAAGTACGGTTTGTTGGGTTTGTTGTTGCTTCAGAAGCTATGGTCAGTATCAGTATGAAACCCACACCCTTCTTCAGCCGGGCTCAGAATTTGTACTAATGAGTCAATGACTCTTCCAATATTATTTTTTCACATCGCACTTTTTTTCCGGCTCTGTCGCTAAAGCTAGTAAATAAATTGCTGAACATTTTAAGCAGACCATGTGTAGCGTAGGGTGCTGAATAAGTTGTTTTAAGCAGACCATGGGTATTGTGGAGTGTAGACTATACATTATGGTGCTGTCACTTGTGTTGGTTCCAAAAGGAGGAAGAGAAAGTACTAATTTGACCACTCTTGCCAATCAAATAAAACAAATAGTACAACTAGCGTTCCAGGTTTTTTTTTTCAGGGTCTCCATAACTTCATCTTGAAAGTTGGTTCATCAAAATCTGCATCAGTTGAAACAACCCATGGAAACCAGTAGCTACGGGCAGTGAAGAAGCTATTTACCAATAAAAAATCAGTCAGTGGCTCGGTGCATGTCAGCACCAACTATGGCGGTTTCAGCATAACCTGGAAAAAAATCTCGTGCTTGTCCAGTGTTAACATCATGAAAAAGAATCCTTGGCCAGTGTCGATTGGGGAGCACATGTTACTCCAAACTCTAGTTCTTCATATACAACTCTCATTAGGGCTCAGTTTGTAGCACAAAGAACTGATTTGAAATCCTCCTATCCCCACAAAAGTTCCTACACAAATGATAATGGTACCAGACCCAATGATGTTACTACATACACTAATACAGAGAAGGATTGACAGTGGAGATAACATCTGATATACACTCAGGGAAGGTGTTCCCACCTTGTTCGTATGCCACAACTGCCTCATCATAGGCTCATTATTCACATGCACTGCGGTTGCCGACTAGTGAAAAATCAATTGTTATCACTTGGCCATTTATTTCATGAATATTATAACCAGTCTCTGGGTTCTTCAACTGGATTTATTTCATTGTGGAAGCACAATCCTGCCTTTTGCGCTACTAATCTTGCCACTTGAGTGACCGACCTGAGCAAAACAACTGGCAAAAGGAGTACTAAACCTGGTGCAGTACCATACCAATTGCTGAATCCCAAACAACACATACCACCTGATCAGAATGAGATCGACGTCAGTCCTTCATGCACCCTCTGCACCAACGGTGGCTGGTTTCAGCCTAACCCGAAAATCCAGACTTGACCGGAACAAGTCACTTTCAGTGAAAACAAAAGCCTACGATGCCTTCACCACAACATCGTGCAAATGAAAATACTCCAGCAGTCTTCTTTTCACCATCAAGAAGAGTTTGTTATTCATATACCAGCACAGCCCTCATCACAGGTTCATTTATTACACCTCATATCCAGTGAGGTGGAGCTGCTTGCCGGCTGGTGAAAACAGAGTTGTTGCGCAGTTTTATTTCAGAAATATTAGAACCTCCTGGTTCTCCAACTGGATTTATGTCACTGTGGAAGCACCCCCATACAATCCTGCCATTGCACTACTCATCTTGCTGTTGAAGTGCCGATCTGGAAGTGCCGATTTATGTCACTGTGGAATGAAGAGTGCACCAAGCATCCTTTCCAAACCATCAACGGTACTTGACATACTTGTTAGTGCTTACATACTGCTCCACAAGTGGCCCATAGTTCTGCAAGCTCCTGTAAGCAGGGACTATTGCCTGCATCACATGGTCGCACGTCTCCCTCCCCAAGTCCTTGTCTGGTATAATCCATGCCGATTGTTCATGAAACATTCTGCAAATCTCAAGTCCTTGTCTGCTTACATACTGCTCCACAAGTGGCCCATAGTTCTGCATGTAGCTCCGGTAAGCAGGGACTATTGCCTGCATCGCATGGTCACACGTCTCCTCAGGTCCTTGTCTGGTATAATCCATGCCGATTGTTCATGAAACATTCTGCAAATCTCACACTAGAAGTTTTGAATTTGGCCCTGCATCATTGAGAAACCCATCAAAACAACGGGCAACCGAGTACTGAATCACAAATATGTCACATACCACCTGATCACAATGATACATGCAGATCGAATTCAGCCCTCCATGCACGTCAGCACCAACAATGGCTTGTTTTAAACCTGGAAATCTGACTTGGCCACAACAAGTCAGCTTTGGCCGGAAACAAAAATAAATAGCAAGTTCTGGTCTATTCTATGATGCCTTTGCAACATCATGTAAAAGAGACTGCTGAAGGATGCCCTGTAAGTCCAGTGTCTGTTGGGGGTATGTATTACTCCAGCCCAGTAAACCAACCAGCTTATTCACTGAGAAAACCAGGAAATGACAGTAACCAATGAGATCCTGATGGTACTTCAAACTAGTTCTTCATATACATTGCTAATTGCATACTAGAGCTCAATTTGCAGCACATGGAACATTGATAAAATGTCTACAACCTTCCTAAACTACAACCAATTACATACACCCCACAGATATTCAGATATCCACCAGTCATTAAACAAGTTCCTGAACAACAGACTACATGGTACTAGAGATACTAACAGAATCACCGAAAGAAGGGTAGAAAGTGGAGAAAGTAACTTGGGCAACGTTGCAAATACCCGCGGAGGAAATACTCCAGCAGTAGAAGCAACTTCCTTGACCTTCCGGCACTGGGCAGGCGTCAGCCCTCATACATGGTCTGTTCACCATCAAGAAGAATTTAGTGTTCATATGCCAGCACTGCCCTCATCACAGGTCCATTATTACACCTCACACTAGTGCAGCAGAGCTGATTGCCGACTGGTGAAAAATGAATTGCTCACAATTTCCATTTATTTCATAAATATTAGAACCAATCTCTTGATTCTTCGAGTGGAGTTACTTCACTGTGGAAGCACTCCGATACAACCCTCCCATTGCACTACTCATCTTGCCATTGGAGTGCCCGATCTGGAAGCTCGAAGACCTCTTCGTACGGGGAGCGAAGAGCCCACCAAGCATCTTTTCTAAACCATCGACTGTGTACTTGACATACTTGCTAGCGCTTACATCCTGCTCCACGAGTGGCCCATAGTTTTGCATGTAGCTACGGTAAGCAGGAACTATTGCCTGCATCACATGGTCACAAGTCTCCCTCCTCAAACCTTGTCTGGTATAATCCAGGCCGATTGTTCATGAAACATCTCACCAAACCTTGCATTGAAAGTTTTGAGGCGCTGCTTCACTAGGTCCTTTGCGGTGGCCCGACCTTTGGAGAACAAGATTAGTCCCTCTCGGTTGAGCAGCGGCGAAAGCGCCCCCCAGCTACTCCTCATAAACATTGTGGTGTAGTAATCCTTAAACTGTTCATGGTCCCTGATCCACACATCACCCAAGAGCTCACCTAGCTTAGTAGTCTTGACGTGCTTGAAGAGATGCCAGCGTGTGTTCATCATGAAGATATACGACAGAGTCTTATTCCCGTACGACCTCGACCAAACATCAAAGTTGGCTTCAAGGGCCTTGACAATGTTAAGCACCGCGGCAGCAAGCATCTTGTCATTGAACACCTCCTTGCGCCAGCTGCGGTGGATGGTGAGCACCTGCGCAAGCACGGGCCTGTATTTCTCACCGAGGAGCCGGTTGCAGTACTCGACAACAAAAGTGACAAGGCGCGGCACACCCCCATCGGCCGGGGGAGGCATCTGCCGCTGCAGCTCCACCTGCACGAGCAGCTCTTCAAAGATCTCAACGGCACCATCCACCAACAGCTTCACAAGGTCTCTTGTCTGGCACTGGATATCGGCGCACGCCTTCCCGCCAAACAACCGGTTGAAGTCCAACCTCAACTTGTTCAATGAATCAAACACCTCCAGCAGACGCATGAGCTTGATGGGGTCCTTCTTGGCATCCGCAGCTGCACGGCCAAAGCTCAGGAAATCAAGAACACTAGCTCGTGCCGCCACCTTGGCGAAGCACGCTGATGCATCACTCTTGTGCTGCCCGAACACCTTGATGCAGAGCTGCCGCTCAGACTCGAGTAGGCGCGCACCACAAACTCCAAATGCCGCCCCACAACTCGACTCCAGGGCCCAATGCCTGGGCGTCGTCGGCCGGGTTGCGCAAGTAGTCGAGGCCGAGGTCACGGAGGCTGGCACCCACCACGCCGCCGCGTGCATCGACGTATAGAGAGATGCAGCGGTCTTGCCGGCCATTGGCTAAGAGGCGGTCGAGGATCAGGCTGAGCTTGCGGACGGCGGCGGCAGGGACGCGAGACGGAAGAGCAGATGTAGCGGAGGTGGTGTGCATCGCGAGCGGGGTGGAGTGGTCGGCGAGGAGGCGGCGGAACTCGGCCTCGAGCATGTCGAGCGCGGCCGCCAGGAGGCCGCCGTCGAGGTACCCGGAGGGCTTCTTGAGCCCGTCGAGAGCGACGCCGACCTCGGCGAGGAAGCGCGGGTCGGCGAGGTCGTGGTCGCCGAGGTACTCGACGATGTCGGCGAGCCACTGGGCCGCGAGGCCGCAGTTGTTGGACAGGAACCCCAGGGCCTCCTCGAGGCGCCCCAGCACGGCGAGGTACCCGGGCAGGTGGTCACCCGCGGCGGCGCCTGCGCCGGCGCCGCCCTGGAGCAGCAGCGGCGGCTCGAGCCCGTGGACGGCGTCGAACACCTTGAGCACGGCGGCGGCGGGCCCGACGGCGCGGTCGATGTGCGGGCCGGCGGCGGCGAGCTCGGCCATCGGCGCCCGGATCGGGCGCACGGCCGCCTCGAGCGCCGGCAGCGCCGCCTGGATCTCCTCGAGCCGCGGCCCCGCGCGCGCCAGCGCCTGCCCCAGCGCGCGGGACTTCTCCACGCCCGCCCGCAGCGCGCGCGCTGCCGCCGCCAGGCTCGCCGCCGCCCGGTCGTCGACGTCCTGATCCATCGCGCCGGGGGACGATAGAGGACCTGCCACTCGGACGGAGACCGCAATGTGGGAGTGATCTCGGAGCCCTCTCTCCCCACACCACGCTCTCTCACTGCAAACGGCTTGCTGTTCTTGGTGGAGGTTTCTTCGGGTTTAGGTTGGGCACTACTGGGAAGAAGACGCTGGTTCGACGGGAAAGCTAGCAGAGTGGAGGGGAACGGACGGCGGCGCACAAACAAATTTCCAATTTTCCGAGTCACTGACACGTCGACGCCATTCCTTTTGGTTTTGATGTCGTCGGATGATTCGATCAGAGCATCCAAAGAGGACGGCGGTCGTCAACGACTCTGATGCCAAGGTTTTCAGTTCGCTGACGCGCGGAGCATGTGCTGATCCTGTATTTTATCTCCCACGGTTCTTCTCTGATCTGCTGGCGTATGAACCAGGCATGTACTGTGTAAAACGCAGAAATACTGGCATGATGATGAGGACACGAATATTCCGCAATTATTTGTGCCCGCACCATATTATCGAATGTGAAATAAATCATGTATATTGGTTATGTTGTATCATGTACTATTCACACATCATTTTTTTTTTGCAAACCACATATCATCAAATCTTAGGATAAAATTTTGTGGATGCACAAGAAACAACATAATCAATGCATGTGATTTATTTCATATTTTTACAAACTTGGAAATGCGACATGTGACATGGAATGTGGGTGCAACTAGTTGCAATGTTTAGTTTCCCCATGTTGAGAGGGGGAGCGGAAAAAATCAAGGGAAGTGGAATTGGGAGAGAGAAAGTAAATTGTTGAAAACAGGATGGGTCCATGTGTGAGTCTAATGCACAAAAAAATTAGGGAGTAAACTTTAAGAACACAGATGAAGATGAGGCAAAACAAAATCTCAATTTCATCTCTATGCTCTCCCAAAAGCTGCCTTTTGGGTGTCAATTTTTGGGAGGCTGATGGAGATGCTCTTAGGTTCGGTATGTGAGTTCTATGGAGAAAAAACATCGGTAAATTCTAGTTGACACTTCTCCTCGGAGGAGGTTGCATTGAGAAGTCGAATCAAAAGAAAACGATAGTAAAACCTAGAGAGCCCGCAACTCGAAAATTCTTTGTGGGGGTCTACGACATGTTGAATGGGATACAAATGAGACTTTTGACGAGAACGCAATCGAAGACGATAAGTTCAAAAGCCATGGTGACATCAAATACCATATGGATAACATGGCGTCAGATGTAAAGAAGACGGTTAAGTACAAGAAATGAATAGTCAACGTGAAGAGTGAGGCCATGGTATTCTGGGTCGTCGCCTCCTTGTTTTCGTTTTTTTCTTAAAATCGGAGAGTGTCACGACCTCTGTACAGATTGATGACCTTATTGTTTATACATATGTTTGCTACGTCCTTGAGTCATTGTTTAGTGTGTCTCACTGTCTGAATTGCGGGGTGTGGTTGTTGACGGTTTTTATCGCATACTGTAGTTGTGATTGTTGCGGATCCCAAATGTGTATGAGGTGCCATCGACATAAGTAAGCTATCCAAGTGTTCACCTATGTTAGTGCCTCTTTGATTAATGATGTTCGTATGATATTCTGAAAGATTCAAATCGTTGCAAATTCTTTCCGATGGTGGTAGTAGGATTGCTCATGGGAATTTTCATTAATCATTTGCACGATATTTTATAAGAAATTTAACATCCCCTCAAACCTACTGATAAGAATAATTTGGTTTGACCTGACATAAAAAACTAGCGTTATTTATATACCTTTGTTCTTAAAACTCCGCGAGTCAAAGAGGCTTGGGCGTAGTTTATGTTTGGGAGCCGTATACTTTGTTGGGAATAGCTGGCATCATGGATTATGATTTTTTCACCGTTTTTATTGAAACACGGTTCTTGTATATTTTTGCTTCTCTTGTTAGGAAGAAAAGGCTCCTTTTGAGGAATTGACAATGGCTCCCGAGCTCATATGCTCCTGTTAGAATTTTTAAATAAAATGTACAATATTTTTAAAAAATCTGAACAAAATTGGTGAAGAACATATACAAATGTTCTACATATGTGCCAAATTTCAGGAGAAAATTGCAAAAAACCACCACAATTGGTGGTTAAGCTTCAAAAAACCACCGGTTTTCACCTCTTTTGCAAATCACCACCACTATTCGTTGACAACATAACCGAAAACACTGATTGTGTCTGTTAGCTCGTTTTAACCGTGATTCTGACAGATGGGGTCCACTGATAGGTGTAAATTTGTGTATAAATTTGTCTGCCATGTCACGCCTGACAGTGGTCCCCACCTGTCAGGCTCACTGTTAAACGAGCTAACAGACAACATCAGTGTTTTCTGTCACGTTGTCAACAAATAGTGGTGGTGATTTGCGAAAAAGGTGAAAACCGGTGGTTTTTTAAAGCTTAACCACCAATTGTGGTGGTTTTTTGCAATTTTCTCCAAATTTCATGGTATAATAATATTTGTGGTGTTGTGTGCAAAAATAACAAACTTAGTGGCTGAAATGGGATTTGAAAAATATCTTTTTGGAGCACTAATTTGTTTTTTTTCTCGCACAAAGCACCACACACATATTTTCATCACGAAATTTGGCGCGTATGTAGAACATTTGTATGTGTTCATCTCCAATGCTTTTCACAATTTTTTAAAATAGTTTACTATTTTTTCAATTATTCTATTCTAACGGGAGCATATGAACTTGGGAGCTGTTTCTTTGTAGCCATGACAAATAAGTAAGGTAACAATATATTGGCACGTGCTTTCTATAAAAAAGGCACGTGAATGTTACACGAAATCATAATCATGTTGAAACATAGGAAAAAGGAAAGATGGCACGATCATTTGCGTGTGGAATCTCGGACGCGAGATCCAGCGGGCGATGACACATGCACGTGCACCCGTACCAGCAGCACCTGTACAAACTACAAAGCGACAAATCGCAACGGACTCGAGGGCAAGGCGGCAAGCATTTCCGTGGATCTGTCGCAGATTAGTTGTTGTGATGCTGTCATCGAATTCTCCTTTTATGCAGCATATCTGGACTGCACGATTGAGATATAACAGTAACTTCTTTCGAAGATAATTAGCTAGAATTCATTCCTGTCGATGTCTCAGTGTTGTGGTTACGAGGCTCGTGCTAGCTTGATTGGAATGGCACACAAGTACATATTGTCTCTTCTCGCACTTAGGCAAGGGCATAGAACAGTCATCGGCTCTCCTGGTGTGACGGGTTCGTGGTGGATGGGTAGGATGGCTATGTGGTCAGGGGAGGTGGATACCGGGTTGCGTCCCCGGGCGGTGACGGTACGCAGAGGCGGCGGCCTCGGGCTCCCACGCGACGATGGTCCTATGGGGCAGGGTCGTGGCCAAGTGCGGGCTGGGTGGTGGTCTGATGCTGTGTGGACAGTATGTTCGTCGACCAGACTGGTTCGATTTCGGGCAATGAGAAGCTTAGTTCTGGTTGCTACGTCGGGGCGGCCCCGGAGCAGGTTGGATTGGTTGGCGTTCTGGTGCGGTGCGGACTGCAAGCTCGTCGACCCTGACTGGTTCGACTCGGGCTATGCGAAGCTTCGTTCTGGTTGCTACGTCGGGGCGGCGGCCCCGGAGCAGGTCGGATTGGTTGGCGTCCTGGTGCTGTGCGGACTGCAGGCTCGTCGACCCTGACTGGTTCGACTTCGGGCTATGCGAAGCTTCTATCTGATTGCTACGTCGGGGCGGCAGCCCCGGAGTAGGTGGTGTGTGTCTGTGACGTTTGGTCGAATTGAGTCATGTGGACGGTGGGTCGCCTCGCTTTTGGGTTTTTTGTCCTGTTTTCCTCATAAATAGGCCATTATACAGTTTGTATGGTTTTTGGATCCGATTTTCCTTATAAAGCGGGTCATCTCTTCTAACTATTCGGGCAGTGGATACGACCACTTTGACCTCGAAAAGAACAACCGTGAGCGGGGGTGGTGCCGGCTGCTCCAGCCAAGCACCGCCATGTCGAAACGATCTTGCTCCCCGCGACTCCTCCCTCCCACCCCACCCTTTTTTTGAAACTCTAACAGTAGGGTAAATCCCTACCCCCGTCCCCTCCTAGAGTTCCTCTTGCCTCTTCTCCACTAAAACACCATGTAGTACTAGATAGAGCTTAGAGAGGTAATGGGACAACTATAACGAGTCTGAGTCGCCGGATCTGGCGCAGCGAGGGCTACCCAGAAGCGGGATTCATCACCGACGTACCGAGGGCGGCAAGGTCATGGTCCAAATTAATCGAGGTTAGTAATTTGTAAAGTTTTCGGTGTTGCATACATTCTTCTTTTGAGATGCAGCAAACTCGTGTATTTTTTTATGTGAACGCACGAGCGATATGTTCCAAATGCTTTTGTGGGTACCTGCAAATACTTACTCATTTCTTAGTCAGGCAAACACAACCGGGCTGCTAGGCTTAATTATTTCCATTTGACTGAAACATGTACATTGAGACGTGAAAGTTACACACAACATAATAATTTTTCACAATCAACGTACATATATATGCTCAAATTCTAAGCAGTCGCCCTCACGATGGAAAACAAAGATACAGTTTTCAGCAAAACTTTATCCATGTTCTCAATGCAAATGGCTACTTTCTGGTGGTCCCACGCTGCCAGTGACACCAGGCGCCCAGGCGGCTAGTGCGACCCACGTATGTCGCGTAGTAGATTAGCACAAAAAGGGCGCCACATCATTCAGGGTGCAAGTGGGACTACCCGTGGGAGTCCCGCACATGCCCGCATCACTCCACATAACTTAAGTGGGCCTCCGCGGCCGCCCACTGAATCAAAACGCGATTACGTGGGATTCCGCTTGCCCACAAAATCCCACCTCTGATGCTACTGAACATTTATCTCCAAAGCAGCAGCGCCCGCAAAAGGTGGGAGGTCAGCATCAATCGCTCCAGAGCACGTCCATTGGAGATGTCTGAGCTCATGCCGTTCTCAGATGCCGCGCATACCGCATTATGTAGGTGGAGCGTGGAACATCTTCCCCACTTTTACGCCTTGTTGTGCTGATTCTCGCCGGCGGCGATGGTATGATGGCGTCATGCTCTCCCGCGAGCTGCTCTGCCGTTGTGCCGTATCTCGTCGGCGGCGACGCGAGCGTCACCGTGTGGTTGGGCGAGCTGATGTGCAGCTTCTCGCCGGTGGAGACGGCGCGACGTCGCCGTCCTCTCATGCAAGCTGCTTTGCTGTTGTGCTGCTTGCCGGCAGCGACGGTGCAATGTCGCCATGCTCGCCGGCAGCGACGACCCAATGTTGCCGTGCTCACCGGCAGCGACGCGCGTCGCCGTGCTCTCTGGAAAGCTGCTATGCCGCTGCTCGCCGGCGTTGCCGTGCTCTCGGACAAACTGCTATG
Source organism: Poa pratensis (assembly GCA_947311845.1). Taxonomy (NCBI): domain Eukaryota; kingdom Viridiplantae; phylum Streptophyta; class Magnoliopsida; order Poales; family Poaceae; genus Poa; species Poa pratensis. The sequence continues at coordinate 25,481,580 of CAMZMU010000095.1, read as the reverse complement.
CCGCTGCTCGTCGGCGTTGCCGTGCTCTCGGGCGAGTTGTCGGCCTACACGCCACACCACCGCGCCACGCCTCACGCGTTGCCGAGCCGTGCACCGCACCACTACGCCCCGCCTCGTGTGCTGACGAGCGCGCACTGGCGGCACTGCCACATTCCTACGCCCTGCAAGCTAGCTCGCAAGCTGCTGCACACCACGCCACCAACCCCATATGCGTGCATCACATCACGGTCAGCATGCTGGCCACCGGCTGACGCGGTCATTTTTGCTTGGCAGCCGATGGATTAATTAAGGATCCAGGAGTATCAGAGCTTGTCCTTGCTAATTGGGTTTATGTGGGCTAATTGTGGGCCCCGTGGGACTGCCCATGTTTTCCCACATATCTCAGCGACTCGCCCGTGGGCGCCCGTGTAGGTGATTATGTGGGCTACTTTTGCAGGCCGCGGGTAGCCCGCTCCCACCTGCACCCTGACACATCATTGGAGCCTTGAAGCCAAACCTGGCCACCTGGGCCCGTGCCAGCGGGCTGGCCCGCGAGCACGCGTGCCCGACCCGTCATGGGCCTGGCACGGCACGTGCCTTAACGGGCCGTGCTCGGCCCGTGGCCTGCCTGGGGCCGTGCTGGGGCCTGGAGGCTGAGCCCGCGTGCCGACACGGGCACGGCCCGTTTAGCGGCCAGGCACGCGGAGGCCCGCCAGGCACGCGAAGGCCCGCCAGGCACGCGACGCACCGTGCGGTTGATTAGAGCCCAACGGGCAGAATTTGGAGGTGCGGGAGGGAATCTGGAGGGCGCAACGGTCGAATTTCGGCCCGTTGGAGCTTTTTTAATCGAGATTTGCACAGATTAGCCCATTTTAAGCAGGATTTAGAGTATATAGCCGTTGGAGGGTTGTTTTAGTCCGAAAAATGTCAAATTTTTGCTATAAAAAGGGTTGCACACCCTCTCATTTCTCACACTCAAACATGGCTGATCACAATATGAATACCACCTTCAACCTCGGTGATCTCGACCCCGATTTTGTCGTTGATAGCGATCCCTATGCTCATTCTCCTCTCTTTGACCCCAATCCCTATGGCGATCCTTCCCTATCTCAATCACAACCTTCTCAAGCTTCTCATCCCACCACCTCCACCTCCTCCACCGCAAAAAGGCCACGCAAAAGAACCTCCAAGGTGTGGGATTACTTTGAAGAACAAGCAGTGGTGCCGCCGGGGGGAGGTGCCCGGAGATCAAGGCCAAGTGCAAATGGCATGGATGCACAAGTGTGCTGTCCATGCAAAGCAAAGGAGGAACCGGCCACTTGATGAGGCACATCGAGATCCACGAGAAGAGGGCTAAGAAGGACGCGGCAAGTTCGGCCGCCGGCGTCCAGAGCACGCTCCAATTCAACCCCGACGGTTCGGTACGTAATTGGACCTATGATCCCGCTCTGCAGAGAGAAGCTCTTTGTGCTTTGATTGCTTCTAATGATTTACCATTAGGTTTTGGTGAGTCGGAAGCTTTTGTCGAATATATTCAAACTACTCAAAATCCTAATTTTAAACTTGTTTCTAGACAAACTACATCTAGGGATATGAAAAAATTATGCAAAAAGAATCTTGCTAAAATTAAAGAAAACTTTGTCGAATGCACATTTTCTGTCGCTTTAACATCTGATATTTGGAGTGGTCGGGCTAAGCAAGATTACATTTGTGTGGTTGCCCATTATGTTGATGAAAAGTGGCAACTACAAAAAAGAGTCATAGGATTTGAATTAATTGATGTTTCACACAGTGGTCTAAACAAATAAAGTTGTGCAAGATTTTGAATAAAGTTGTGCACGATTTTGCTCTCACCTCCAAAAAAGAGTCATAGGATTTGAATAAATAAAGTTGTGCAAGATTTTGCTCTCACCTCCAATTTTTTTGCAATAACTCTGGATAATGCTTCGGCAAACACTAATGCAATGAATTACCTCACTCCTTTATTTGACCACTATGTTGCACCCTATTTAATGCATCAACGTTGTGCTTGTCATATAATTAATCTTATTGCTAAATGTGCTTTAAAGAAGGTGAAAGACCACGTTGAAGTATTGCGCAATGCAATTACTTTTCTCGGTAGTGATAATGGTCGAATTGCCAATTACAAGAGATATTGCATTGCATTAGGCACGGTAGCTCGCAGATATAGTTTAGACATGCCTATTAGATGGAACTCTACATATATGATGCTTAAGTCACTTATGAAAGACACAAATTCTTTTAGTGGGTTTATTAATGCATCATATGGATATGAGGCACTCACTCCGCAAGTTTGGCATATTTGTGAACATTTGACAAAATTTCTGGAGATGTTTTATGATTATACTATTACTTTGCCGGGGGTTTATTATTCCACATCACCTATGATGGTGCATGTAATTATAGATATTGCCAGTCACTTGAAAACATATGAGCATGATATAATTTTACACGATTCTGTTGCTAGAATGAAACGTAAATTTGAAAAATATTGGACGGATATTCCTCCATTGTATGCTTTTGCATTTATGTTGGATCCTAGGGCTAAAACAGAAGGGCTTGGTATTGCTTTGTCTTTACTAACGGAGGCCACAGGTAGAAATTACGATGGTGCTTATTTCACTGACATTCGCGATAAGCTTTCTACCCTTTTTTCTAAGTATGAACAAAGGTATGGTGCTCGAGTACAACGGCCTCCACCAGCACCAAGTTCGGGAAGAGGGAAAGGACTTTGGAGCAAGATTTATCGTGGATCCTCCTCTGCTTCGAGCTCTTCCGGATGAACAACGCCTATTCTTGCAGGTGACGGGGAGCTAGCGAAGTAACTGAACAACCCTATAGTCCCCTACGCCGACTACGACGCCAATGAGGATGAAGAAGAGGCTGCTTTCAACATACTACAGTGGTGGGAGGACCACAAGGTTACATATCCGGTGCTATCAATATTAGCACGGGATGTGTTATCTGTACCAGTGTCAACTGTATCCTCGGAGTCTGCTTTCAGTCTAGCTGGAAGAATAATCGATGATAGACGGACCAGTCTCACTCCTGATATGGTGAAAACACTGATGACCGTGAAGGATGCAGAACTAGCGAGGAGGAGATGCCAACACACTGTTGAAAATAAAGAACTGGCAGCCACGTTCTATAATCTTGCCATTAATGAAGAAGAAGAAGACCAGTAGTTGTAGCATTTTTAATTTTTTGCATCTTTTTGTAATCTCTTTTCCTTTTTGTAATTTAGATTAGATCAAGCTGTACTCTTTTTCCTTCCCAGGGATGGAAGGTTTTAATGAGGCAGCAAATAATAAAGCTCACTTTTATCCCAAATGACACTTTGCCTCATTTCTACACTGTTTTCTTTATCGAATGAATATTTTCTGTTTTCTACAATGTTTTCTTTTCATCCTATTCTTTCAAATTTTTGGGGCAAAAATAAAGCCACAACACAAATAAATGAGAAGGGAATCTAGTCCGCATGCTGCATGCATTATTGCATTGGAGTGGAGTGACTTGGATTGGACATTGCAGTGCAGTACTGGAGTGGCCGCATGCATTATTGCCCAAGATGATTGTCTGAGTGCATGCATATAGCATACTGCATGGCTTATCACTGCCAAACTTTGATGTTTGATCACTGCACTGAGTGCATGCATACAGAGCATACTGCATAGTGCCCGTGTGCCGGCACGGCACGGCCCGTCTAGTAAACGTGCCCTGGTGGGCCGTGCCGTGTCAGGCTCGCCAAGACATAAACGGGCCGTGCCGTGCCGGGCCGACCCGTTGGCCAGGTTTGCTTGAAGCCACATATACATCAACGAACAGAAATAAGACGATGCGATGCTCAGACCACTTTTGTCCAAGATTGCTGAACCCCCATTGATGGTTTCCGAACTTATTGATCAAGCTAACAAGGTTTGGAAAGAGGAGTTAATCCGTCAGGTCTTTCTTCCGATGGATGCAAAAATCATTTTGTCTATCCCAATATGCACTGCTCATGTTGAGGACTATTGGTCCTGGCATTATGACCGTAAAGGTGAGTTCTCTATCCGGTCAGCCTATAGGATGATTGCTGAAACAAAGATGAGAAGAGAAGGTTGGCTTCATAGCACAGCAGGTTCGTCAAGTGGTAATATGGAAAGGAACGGCTGGACTTCCCTTTGGAAGATACCAGTTCCTGCAAAACTCAAAGTGTTTCTGTGGAGGCTTGCTCGTCAGTCCTTGCCCTCTAATGATGTGCGTCATCATCGCAATATGTCTCCTACGGCAAGGTGCTCTTTATGTGGGGAGATGGACTCGTGGCGCCACTCTCTGCTAGACTGTCGCATGTCCAGGTGTGTTTGGGCTCTCGCAAATGAGGAATTGGTTGAGCATCTGTCTGCTAACCAGGAACCCAACGCAAAGAATTGGCTTTTCACTATGCATGACACATTATCTGCTGACGAATTCACGAGAGTAGTGGTGTCTCTGTGGGCTATATGGACTGCAAGGAGAAAAGCAATTCATGAAGAGGTGTTTCAGAGTCCTCTGTCCACGCACTATTTCATTGGATCATTCATTGAGGAACTTCAGAATATGAAAAAACCATCAGGTGATCTTGTGCGTCAGCAGGTCCATGTACAAGCTAGATGGATTCCACCTCCAATCGGACAGTTCAAGATTAATGTTGATGGCGCTTTCACAAGATCTGGGAACTCGTCTGCGACGAGTGCAGTATGCAGAGATTCTACCGGAAACTTTCTTGGCTCGTCGGCAATGGTGTTTGTAGGGCTGGATGATCCGGCCACTGTTGAAGCTTTGGCATGCCGTGAGGCTCTTAGCCTAGCTGAAGATTTAAGTCTTCGGCACATTCAGGTGGCTTCTGATTGCAAAGTGGTGATTGATGATATTCATAAAGGAACACTCGGGAGATATGGTCCTATTATTTCAGAAGTTGTTGGACGAGCTGCTGTTCTGTTGGAGTGCAGTTTTGTTCATCAGTCAAGGAAAAACAATGTCGAAGCCCACAATCTAGCTAGGTTTGCATCTTCTTTAGGAGTTGGCCGCCATGTTTGGCTGGGCACTCCCATGATATTTCCAATGTACCTATGAATATTCTGAATGTATAAAACCTAGTTTCCCCTCAAAAAAAAAAAAACAGAAATAAGACGAGTTTTTTTCTCCTTTTCTGTTCATCGAGTCCGGGTCGCCTGGCCGGCGGCGATGGCGTCGGGCGCGCGGACGCGGACGCGGTGGTCCGCGCTGGCGGCGAGCGCGCTGATCCAGTGCTTCGCCGGGAGCTCCTACTGCTTCGGCGTCTACTCCCCGGCGCTCAAGGCCTCGCAGGGCTACGACCAGTCCGCGCTGGACGCCATCGCCTTCTTCAAGGACGTCGGCGCCAACGCCGGCGTCCTCTCGGGGTTCCTCGCCGCCTGGGCTCCCGGGGGACGGCGCCGCCCCTGGCTCGTGCTCCTCGTCGGCGCCGCGCTCTGCGCCGCCGGGTACCTCCCCATGTGGCTCGCCGTCGCCGGGGTCGTGCCGGCGCCGCTCCCGCTCGTCTGCTTCTACATGCTGCTGGCGGCGCAGGCGCAGACCTTCATGAACACCGCGGACGTCGTCACCGCCGTCGAGAACTTCCTCGACCGCCGCGGCACCGTCATCGGGGTCGTGAAGGTCCATTCCCCCCCTTCCTTCAGTTTTGGGATTATTGCTCTGCTATTCGTTTCCTGTTCTGTTGCTCTGCGCATCGGCAGTAACATACAACCATGTGATTGTGAATCCAAAAGAATATTGGGCAGTCACCTGCTCTGCTCCCACCAAACGATAGCAATCATGTGAAAAAAATGTTTGTTCGGTTCCATTTCGTAGGATGTGGTCCTGTGGGGAGTCTGTTTTGGTGGTGGCACTTTGATGAACACATTGGAGTGCTATGCTGCATAAAACAACATAGAGATGCTCATCAAAGTAATAGTTAGGGCAGGTGGATTTGATGCAACACAACCTTACAAATAAACGGTTCTTAGAGGTTTACGTCCCTTGCCTCGATGTACCCTTGTTTCACATGTAGGCGAGTCAACCACTTGACTTGTACTCCGTATTTGAGAATTTTGATACATTGATGTGAAAGTGAAGGTGTCCCAAATCCCATCCGTTTAACCCAAACCTGTGGCACATTTGTCCAAACTTGAATGAATCTTCAGTGCATTTTTTGTTGTTGGAAACCTCTGAATGAACTCTTAGTTTCATCATCTCGTTTGCTATTGTCATGAGATTTTACCCTATTGCAATCGTAATTCTTATAATGTGAACTTGTGTGGTTCGAGGATTGCACACACTTTGCTCCGAACTCCTAATATGTACTTTGTTTGTCGACAACATAGCAAATTAACAATCTTACGGCATCATGTTTTTCCTGTAACACAAGTACAGATATGTCCTTCCTATGTCACTAAACTATCTGTGTAATATTCAAACAGGGGTTTCTAGGCTTAAGTGGAGCAATACTTGTCCAAGTACACCGCACTCTCCGTATTGATCCTGGCAGTTTCATACTTATGCTGGCAATATTACCCACAGCCATCACGTTGCTGCTCATGTATTTTGTTGATGTCCACAGTGCGCATCGACGGTACAACAAGAAGTTCCTCGATGCTTTCTCTCTCATTGCTGTGACTGTTGCTGGGTACTTGATGGTTGTCATAATCTGTGACCAAGTATTCGTGATAAGTTCAGCCGTGCAGAAGACAGAATCGAAGCAGCGAGAAGAACCAAGTTTTTAAGAAAGAACTGGATTACTTCGTGAGGAGACTCGTGTTATTGGTCATGTCTCCGGTAGCTGTTGTTGTAAAGGCCCAGAAGACAGAATCGAAGCAGCGAGAAGAACCAAGTTTTGAAGAAAGAACTGGATTACTTCGTGAGGAGACTGCAGAGGATTCTGAGAATGCCAGCTCTAGCACCGCACTTGTGGGATCTGGTCAGGACATGTCAGCAGACAAAGAAAACCTAAATGTATTGCAGGCCATGTGTAAACTGAACTTCTGGCTCCTCTTCCTCGCGATGGCTTGTGGGATGGGATCGGGGCTAGCCACGGTGAACAATATCAGCCAGATTGGGGGATCCCTTGGCTACACAAGCAGGGAGACCAGCACTCTAGTGTAACTCTGGAGTATCTGGAACTTCTCAGGGAGGTTTGGCGCAGGCTTCATCTCCGATCACTTCCTTCAGTCACGAGGACTTGGGAGGCCTTTCTTCATAGCTGCAACACTTCTGGTCATGAGCGCAGGTCATGCCATCATCTCCTCCGGCCTCCACGCATCGCTCTACATTGGATCTGTGCTTGTCGGCCTGTGCTACGGGTCTCAGTGGGCTCTGATGCCGAGCATAACGTCGGAAATATTCGGGCTCAACCATTTCGGCACCATCTTCAACACGGTGGCCGTTGCGAGTCCTGTTGGCTCTTACATCCTCTCGGTGCGCGTCGTCGGGTACATCTACGACAAGGAGTCGCGACAAGGTGAGCTTGCCTGTACCGGTAAGCACTGCCTCTCCTTCACGATCATGGCATCTGTCTGCGTCTTCGGATCTGCTGTTGCGTTTCTATTGTTCATCAGAACGAGGAAGTTCTATAGGCGGGTTATATATGCCAGACTGATGTCTTTTGTAGAAATATGAGGAAGTGTATATATAACAGTCTCTATATATGCCAGACGTTAGTTTTCTTTGTGTTCTTGCCACTACGTCTTGTTAGCATTTTGTATTGTAGTACTCTCCATATATATATAGCAACATTACAAATTTACAATGGTCCCCTGTGTGAACTGACAACTGAGAAAAGAAAGCTATATTATTTCAGTTGAGCGATACATACTTTCTTTCAACAAACACTGCATCTTTATATAACGGAGCACTAGTGAACCAGCTCAGTCTACTCCTGTTTGTCAGCTTGCTTGATGTCTCCATTGGTTTCCTTTGATGTCTTGTCTTTCGCTTCGTCTTTCTCGTTAGATTTGGTCATCTCTGCCTCCTCTTTCTCCTTTGCTTTCTTCGCTTCAGCCTCCTTGGCCTCCTCTTCCTCCTTTGCCTTGGCCGCCGCTGCATCCTCCTTGGCCTTCTTGAGCGCCTCGATGAGGCCTAACAAGCATGCGTCGGGGTCCCTCTTCTTCTTCTTGGACATGGGCATCAGGTTCTCTGCCACGTCGGCAGGCGACATGTCGTTCTCCTCGAGCAACTGTTGGATCTCGCCAAACAGCTCGTGCTCAGTGACGACATCCAGGTAATTCTTGGCCAGCACCTTGAACCCCTCGAAGCGGCAGTAGGACATCTCGATGTGCTTGTCCATCCTGCCCCGTCGGATCAGCGCCGGGTCCAGCTTCTCCTTGTGGTTGGTTGTGAAGATGATGATCCGCTCACCGCCGCACGCGGACCACAGCCCGTCGATGAAGTTGAGCAGGCCCGAGAGCGTTACCTTTGTGGCTTCGTCCTTCTCCGGCTCCATCGGTAGCTTCGGTTTGTTGTCATCAGAGTCTTTGTCGACGGAGGCTTTCTTGGACTTACGACGCTTACCGGTGAGGTCGACGGAGCAGTCAATATCCTCGATGACGATGATGGACTCGCCTGTCGTCTCGATGAAGAGCTTCCGCAACTCGGTGTTGTTCTTGACCGCTGTGAGGTCGAGATCGTAGACGTCATAGTCAAGGAAATTGGCCATTGCGGCGATCATGGTGGACTTGCCGGTGCCAGGAGGGCCGTACAGGAGGTACCCACGCTTCCACGCCTTGCCGACCTTTGTATAGTACTCCTTGCTCTCTTGGAACGCCATGAGGTCGTCGATGATGGCCTCCTTCTGATCGGGGTCCATGGCGAGCGTATCGAAGGTCGCCGGGTGCTCGAAGGGGACGTGACTCCAGACGCTCTTAGCCCGGTAGGGGCTCCAGCTGCCGCTAGCATTGTTTGTGAAGAGGCGACGCTGGCGGTTCTTGACGGTGATGGCGCGGCCCTCCTCGAGCACGAACGGCAAGTAGGTGTCGACGATGAGGTCACGGTGGCGCCTGTGGAAGACAACCCGGTAGAAGCGCCTCTCGTCCTGTTCGGGGTGGATGCTGATGACGTTGGCCTTGGTCTGCCGCTTGGAAGCGTACCACCAGATGGTTGTGCCGCTGAACTCGTCGGTGACCTCCTCGTGGTCGTCGACGGAGACTTGGAGGCTCTTGCTGAGAGCCTGCGGGCGCGCCGGGCACAGGCGTCGCCGAGGTAGGCCTCGGCGGCGAGGAAGAGGTCGCTGCGCTGGAACCGCTCGGCGCCGTACTCGGAGATGGTGATCTGGAGGTAGGGGTTGAGGTAGGATGCTAGCTTGGCTGCCCAGGTGGTGAGGAAGAGGCGGAAGGTGACTGGGATGTGGTTCTGCACCATCGACCATAGGAAGATGACGCTCGCCAACACCGACCCCAGCCCCGCCCACCTCTCCACCATCATAGCCGCCGCCATGGCTGGATATGTGTACCTCCTTGATCGATCGATGATCTCTCTACGATCTTTCTTGTCTTGATGGAAGCTGTATCTCGACCTGGACGCGCGCTTGGTGTGTGTTGTATATAATGCTGGGCATTTGTGTGGTGATGTACTTAGGTTGACCTGAGCGCGGCATAGGTCGTCAGCGGCGTCGGAGCAGGTGAGCAGGAGCTGTCGGAGCTGAGACGAACCCGCTTGGCAGCGATCGATGAGTCCATGGAAACGGGATTGATTTAATGGATGCAGTGGCAAAGGCAGATTTGCCAAGCTTAATCTGGAGCCAAGAGCCAACCAGGTTTGTTTTGCGGCATCTTGTCACTGACAGGCGAGTATAATTTCCACATGTGACGACATTACATCGGTGAGTCGTGGGCAAGACGAAAGATGGTGACGAACTGACGGCTGACGACATGCTTGTGTTGGTGAAGACGCCTGACAGGCTGACCCCATGTACGCAGCAGATCTTTCAGTCTGGGCCTAGAAATCAAACTGTTGGGCTAGGCCTTTGCGCAGTACCCTTAACATTGTGCATTTGGGCCAATATTCGGCAGGAGTGTTAGAGCTTAGGTGTAGCAAATCAAATGTGTCAGTTTCAAAAAAAAAACAAATCAATTGTGTCAGTTCTCAAAACAATAAAAGCAAATCAAATGTGTCACAGTTGTAAAAAAAGAAAAAGGGTCACAGTTTTCCTAAAAAACCAAAAACAAAAAACGAAAACAAATGGGTCACGACTTTTCTTTCTCTCCCCCTCTTGTCCTCATTGATCGTTGATCAGGTAAAACCTCCTTCTGTCAACTTTTATCGAGGCTTGCATTTTGAAGAGAGTGCACGCCGTAAATTTGGACATCCAATCAACTTAAATGCGGATTGGAGGGTTAGACAGCCCTCCAATCAATTTTGATAGACAAAATTTCGGTGAGTACGCACGAGGAAGCGGGCGCTGGCACTCGAACTCGAGACCTCGCGAGCAGGGAGGTATCAACACCTCCTAGCCATTCGGGCTATGCCTCGGTTCTCACATCCAATCAACTTCAAGATGGGACCTCGTAGGTGTGAATTTTTTCTGGTGATATCTTTTGGTCGTGCACGTTTCAAGCTCAACATGCATAGATGGGTATTATTCTTCAAGGTTGCTATAGTTTTGCCTCACAATTCCACGTTCTTGCTTTGCTTGATCGAGATTTCCGATTTTCTGTTGCATCAAAGCCGGTGGGCTTTTGATATCTACAATGCTGGCAAGGTCTTGAATCTGTATTTTGTTTTCTTTGTTCATCTTTGGGGACAAGGTGACCCACATTGGAGAGTTGAACAGAAGAAATATTATCTTGAGACTGATTTGGATTGGAAGGTACATAGTTTCTCGTGCAAAAAAAAAAGGTTCTTCAAATTATTTGGCCAAATTTGTTTTTGATCACCAGCTTTTACTCGTACTACATCCTTATGCTCAAATTAAAAGCAGTCGCCCTCACGATATACTAGAAAACAAAGATACGGTTTTCAGCAAATATTTTTCCACGTTCTCAATGCAACTGGCTTCTTGGTAGTCACATGCTGCCACTGACACAAGCGGCCAGTGGGGCCCACGTATGCTGCGTAGATCCAGATGTAAGCCCAAAAAGTCCACATCTCGCGCCACCCCATTTCACTGGAGCCTTCAAGCCACAGATCCATCATCGAACAAAACAAGACGGACTTTTTTTCGCTCTTCTGTTCCATCGAGTCCAGCCCTTGTCCGGGTTGCCGGCGGCGATGGTGTCAGGTGTGCGGACGCGGTGGTCTGCGCTGGCGGCGAGCGCAGTGATCCAGTGCTTCGCCGGGAGCTCCTACGTCTTCGCCATTTACTCGCCGGCGCTCAAGGCCTCGCAGGGCTATGACCAGTCCGCGCTCGAGTCCGTCGCCTTCTTCAAGGACATCGGCGCCAATGTCGGGGTCCTCTCGGGGCTCCTCGCCGCCTGGGCGCCCGGGGGCCACCGCCGCCCATGGCTCGTACTCCTCGTCGGCGCGGCGCTCTTCGCCGTCGGGTACCTCCCCATGTGGTTCGCCGTCGCCGGGGTCGCGCCGGCGCCGCTCCCACTCGTCTGCTTCTACATGCTGCTGGCGGCGCAGGCGCAGACCTTCATGAACACCGCGGATGTCGTCACCGCCGTCGAGAACTTCCCCGACCGCCGCGGCACCGTCATCGGGATCATGAAGGTCCATTCCTCTTCCTTCAGTTTTGGGATTATTGCTCTGCTATACGTTTCGTGGTCTCTTACTCTGCGCATCAAGTGAAATGATAAACAGTATGGTTGCTTAGTTAGAGCATCTTCACCGGCACCTCTGATCCTCACACATATCCAGCACAACGAGGGGTGGTGCCCACCAGACAAATGCCGGATTATTTACTATTTTTTTAGGCAGTGAAAAAACATGGTGCCTAGCCATAGACAATCCCGTGAGTGGATCGCTTGAGTCTGTGCCCACTCCATCCACACATAAGGTAAAATCCTTCCCGTGGATGACATGTGGGCCAGTCCGTCGCGGGGCGTCGTGGGGTGTGTGTATAAGGCCGGCAATCGGGTCGGGTATGGCCGGGTCGATCTTTTCCAGACCCATGCCCATTTGTTAAATGGGCAAGGAATTCTGCCCACGACCCTACCCATGGGTCTAACACTAGACCCATGCCTGAACCCGTCGGGTCACCCGACCCGACCGAGCACCCATCGGGTCAAACATTGTTTTGAATTCTTTGTTCCATGCAGTCCGTCATGTCTCTGTCCGCGTCTGCCGCTGTACAGCCAGCGAATAAAATGTAACGATAGCGCCCCCTCCGTCCTTTTATAGGGAGAGCTCCACGTCCCTTGCGATCGGCTAGGCGAGGTGGTACTAAAGGAGCAACCTGGAGTCGTGAAAGCAAGGCAGCGTATCTGCTCATATGTGCTCCACGGGCTGGAGTACAGCGTATGTGCAAGAGGCCCAGCAAGCCAACTATTGGGCTCCTAGAACTAGGATACGCGAGCAACCAAAGCCATGCCATTTTCCTGTTCATTTTTTTACGTCAGTTGGTCTGTTTCTTCGGTGAATTGAATTAGTTGAATAGAGCTGTATAGTTGCAAAAAGATATTAAATCATGTAGAAAAAATATTTATATTAATTATTCATATTAATCGGGCGACCCATCGGGTTACCCACGGGCATAAACTTATACCCATACCCTGCCCACGACTAACCGGGTCGCCCATGGGCAAGACCCATGGGCAAAAAGAACGACCCATACCCTGCCCATTAGGGTCGGGTGCCCATGGACGGACGTACCCATGGGTCAAACTGCCGGCCTGAGTCTGGTAGTTGTTAGACACCCCTGAGCCACCGGTCAAAGTTGGAGTCTCCGTCGGCGTGCCTGACTGTTTTTTGGAAATTCCAGACCTATGGGTGCCGCTGGGTTTTTTTATTTTTGTTTGGACCCCCTATTGAGGCTTTGGGAGTGCTTTGTGGGGTGCCGGTGGAGACCCTCTAGTTCATTCAGCCATGCGATCGTGAAGCTAAAAGAATCTAGGCCAGCCACCCGCTCTGCTCCCACGAACCAAAAGCAAATCATGTGAATGTTTGTTCAGTTCCATTTCATCGGGTGTGGCCATGTGGAGAATCTCTTTTGGTGGTGGCATAACACAACATATAGATTCTCACCAATGTGCTCATCACGGTAATAGTTAGGGCAGGTGGATTTGATGCAACACAACCTTACAATTAAACGGTTCTTAGAGGTATACCTCCCTTGCCTCCAACGATGTCCCTTTGTTTCACATGTTGGCGAGTCAAGAACTGGACTTATATTTGAGAATTTTGATACATTAATGTAACAATGGGGATGTCCCAAATCCCATCTGTATTAAACCCAAAGCTGTAGCACTTTTTTTCCAAACATGAATGAATCTTCAGTGTATATTTTTTTTGTTGGAAACCTCTGGAATGAACTCTTAGTTTCATCATCTCGTTTGCTACTGTCTTGAGTTTTCACCTAATTATTATAATTCTAAATATGATATGAACTTGTGTGGATCCAGGGTTTGCACACACTTTGCTCTGTACTCCTAATATGTACATTGTTTGTCGACAACATAGCAAATTAGCAATCTTACGCGCATTTATTTGTTAGCGCATCACGTTTTTTCTGTTATCCAAGTACAAATATGTCCCTACTATTGGCATTAAACTATCTGTGTAATTTTCAAACAGGGGTTTCTAGGGTTGAGTGGAGCCATACTTGTCCAAGTACAGCGAACTCTTCGTATTGATCCTAGCAGTTTCATACTTATGCTGGCAATATTACCCACATCCATCACGTTGCTGCTCATGTATTTTGTTGATGTTCACAGTGCACATCGACGGTACAACAAGAAATTCCTGGATGCTTTCTCTCTCATTGCCGTTACTGTTGCTGGGTACTTAATGGTTGCCATAATCTGTAACCAAGTATTTGTGATAAGTTCAGCCGTGCAGAGTGTTTGCTTCGTGGTACTCCTGCTATTGATCATGTCTCCGGTAGCTGTTGTTGTAAAGGCCCAGAAGACGGAGTCGAAGCAGCAAGAAGAACCAAGTTTGGAAGAAAGAACTGGATTACTTAGTAAGGAGACTGCAGAGGATTCTGAGAATGCCAGCTCTAGGACTGCACTTGTGGGATCTGGTCAGTACATGTTGCCAGACAAAGAAAACCTAAATGTATTGCAGGCCATGTGTAAACTGAACTTCTGGCTCCTCTTCCTCGTGTTTGCTTGTGCGATGGGATCGGGCATGGCCACGGTGAACAACATGAGCCAGATTGCGGGAGCCCTTGGCTACACAAGCAGGGAGACCAGCACTCTAGTGTCACTCTGGAGTATCTGGAACTTCTCGGGGAGATTTGGCGCAGGCTACATCTCCGATCACTTCCTTCGGTCACGAGGACTTGGGAGGCCTTTCTTCATAGCTGCAACACTTCTGGTCATGGGCGCAGGTCACGCCATCATCTCCTCCGGCCTCCCGCATCGCTCTACATTGGATCTGTGCTTGTCGGCCTGTGCTACGGGTCTCAGTGGTCTCTGATGCCGAGCATAGCATCGGAAATATTCGGGCTGGACCATTTTGGTACCATCTTCAACACGGTGGCCATTGCATGTCCCGTTGGCTCTTACATCCTTTCCGTGCGCGTCGTCGGGTACATCTATGACAAGGAGTCGCCACAAGGTGAGCTTGCCTGCACCGGTAAGCACTGCTTCACGCTCTCCTTCACCATCATGGCATCTGTCTGCGTCTTCGGGTCTGCCATTGCGTTTGTACTGTTCATCAGGACGAGGAAGTTCTATAGGCGGGTTATATATGCCGGACTGATGGCTTCTGTAGAGAAATGAGGAAGTGTATATATAAAACAGTTTATATATATGCCAGACATTAGTTTTCTTTGTGTTCTTACAACTACGTCATGTTAGCATTTTGTATTGTACACTTATCTCGGGATCAAAAAACACTTTCCGTATCGTACTCTCCACATTACAATGGTCCCTTCTTGTGTGAACTGACAACTGAGAAAAGAAAGCAATATTATTTCAGTTGAGTGATACTGCATAATTTCTTTCAACAAACACTGCATCTTTTTATAAGGGAGCACTAGTGTACCAGCTCACTCTACTCCTGTTACTTTTCAGCTTGCTTGATGTCTCCATTGGTTTCCTTAATTCCTTTGATGTATATTGTCCTTCGCTTTGCCTTTCTCCTTAGATTTGTTCGCTTCAGCCTCCTTGGCCTCCTCTTTCTCCTTGTCTTTCTTCGCTTCAGCCTCCTTGGCCTCTTCTTCCTCCTTTGCCTTGGCCGCCACTGCGTCCTCCTTGGCCTTCTTGAGCGCCTCGATGAGGCCTAACAAGCATGCGTCAGGGTCCCTCTTCTTCTTCTTGGACATGGACCTCGAGCAACTGTTGGATCTCGCCAAACAGCTCGTGCTCAGTGAAAACATCGAGGTAATTCTTGGCCAGCACCTTGAACCCCTCGAAGCGGCAGTAGGACATCTCGATGTGCTTTTCCATCCTGCCTCCCCGGATCAGCGCTGGGTCCAGCTTGTCCTTGTGGTTGGTCGTGAAGATGATGATCCGCTCACCGCCGCACGCGGACCACAGCCCGTCTATGAAGTAGAGCAGGCCGGAAAGCGTCACCTTTGTGGTGTCGTCCTTCTTCGGCTCCATCGGTAGCTTTGGTTTGTCGTCGTCATCGGAGTCCTTGTCACTGGATGCTTTCTTACGGCGCTTCCCGGTGAGGTCAACGGAGCAATCAATGTCCTCGATGCCGATGATGGACCTATTCGTCGTCTCGATGAATAGCTTCCGCAATTCAGTGTTGTTCTTTGACCGCCGTGAGCTCGAGATCGTAGACGTCGAGGAAATTGGCCATTATTGCGGCGATCAGGGGTGGACTTGCCGGTGCCAGGAGGGCCGTATAGGAGGTACACACGCTTCCACGCCTTGCCAACTTTTGCATAGTACTCCTTGCTCTCCTGGAATGCCATGAGGTCGTCTACGATAGCCTCATAGCCCCCTTCTGATCAGGGTCCATGACGAGCGCGTCAAAGGTTGCTGGGTGCTCGAAGGGGACGTGGCTCCAGACGCTCTTGGCTCGGTAAGGGCTCCAGCTGCTGCCAGCATTGTTTGTGAAGACGCGGCGCTGGCGGTTCTTGACGATGACGGCGCGACCCTCCCCGAGCACCAACAGCAAGTAGGTGTCGACGACGAGGTCGCGGTGGCGCCTATGGAAGACAACCCGGTAGAAGCACCTCTCGTCTTGTCCGTGGTAGATGCTGATGACGTTGGCCTTGGTCTGCCGCTTGGACGCGTACCACCAGAATACCAGATGGTGGTGCTGCTGCCTGCTGAACTCCTCGGCAACCTCCTCGTGGTCGTCCACGGAGACCTGGAGGCTCTTGTTGTTCTTGGGAAGCCTTTCCTAATTCCTTTACTGGTTTCGAGCCCATGGGCATGCCCCGAAATTAGTAGAAGTTTGTTGTCTGAAGGCTGCTCATAGTGCGAAATAACACACACAGTGTAACGCATATGATACTGGACACGGCGTTTCGGGTCGCAGGTACAGGTGCACCCGTTATGTAAAACATTTTTTTTTAATGTCAAACAATTCTAAAAATAAATTCGGATATACATAAGAATATTCTATGTTAGCGCAAAAAGTTTCATGGAGAAAAGACATTTTTTGTAACTTGTGCAAAAAAGACAAAAAAAAAACGTCTTGTACAAAGTCATTTTGGAGTGTCGAATTTGTATTTTTTTCCACAGGTCACAAAAAAAAGCTTTTCTTCTCGATTTTTTGTACTAAAAATGTCTTTAAGTATATCCGAAATTTGTAATTTGATTTTTTTGACATTTTAAAAATTGTTTTTTGAGTAGTGGGTGCATCTGCACCCATGACCCGACATGGATTTCCGATATACGTGTAATATCATGTAATATTATATTTATTAGGTATGTAGACTAATTGTGTATTGGAATGCGTTATGTTAGGTATGTACCTATGATAACACTATCCGCACTCTTATCATTAAATACAGTGAATCATCGGGTTTTTACAGGCATGCAATATTTTATGGTTCTCTCTGCTTCGTGCAGTTCGCTTCTTTGGTCTGTCCCCTCATCTTTTTTGTCTACAGTAAAATCCGAGTGTCCCTCTCCAACGACGCAAGCCTCTAACATGGCCAATATTGAGCTGGTCAAGGATTGACTGACTTTGCCAGACCCAAAAGTCATGTCCCTTTGAGATAATGACTCCGTCGAGGAGGTTGCTGAACAATCAAATCCGCATTCAAATTACCAAGAACTTCGAGGCCAGAACAGAAATCAAGAAACTCCGGTTCCACATGCAGCTGCTCTCTGGGTCATCTGGACTACCAGAAATGACCTATGCTTTAATTGTTCGCCATGGCTTGGTTTGTGAGTGAAATGCATATACGGTCCATGAACTTGTTGGCTATGTCTAAAACAGTCCTTAAACTTAGTAAATGCACTAGTACAGTCCCTAAACTCGCTCCATACGACCACATACGGTCCTGAATATAGTTGACCACCGTATTTCGTTGACGTGGCGCTGGATTGAGCCCACACTGTTGTTCCCCATCTTTCGAAATCCCTGAATCGAGCCCCTCACCGCCGGCGACGCGAAGGTGACCAGACCAACGGCAACGTCTAAGATGACTGGGTCTGCACCGGAGAATAGGGGATCCCGGTGTCGTACTGGTTGGTGACGCAGACGAACCGCTCATCCTCCAAGGCTATGGTGGAGCATGCGCTTGTCCGCGAGCGCCGAGCGGTGCGGCCGTGCCGGCGTCGGACCACGACCACGCCACACTCTATCGCGAAAGTCCATCACGCCGATGGAGCAGTTGTTCGTCTCGGGGAACAACGAGGCCACCATGAGCGCCTTGGTGGTGTCCGGCTAGTGGAGCATGTCGGCGTCGTCCAGGGCCACGCGGGGCGGCTCGTAGAAGAAGCCGCCTGCTCGCCGGTGGGACGCCGACGCCGTACTCGTTGAACCTGCCCTTGGGCCTAGCGAAGATCCTCGAGCCCTGACCGGTCAACACGATGAACGAGTTGGGCTCGCGGTCGTGGCGGAGACGGCGGCCATCCCCTGTCGCACCTGCAAGCCGCTCGCGCGCGGTGGGCTCGTTGATCAGAATCTAGTTGTAACGAGTATCCAGTTGTAGACGCTAATGACGTTTTCGTGCGTGACGCAGTAGTCGTCCTCCAGGGCTCCCGTATGGCCGTGCTGTGCTGTCCCCGGGTGCCCGACCGAGAATGGAGTAGGCGAGCGCGCGGTGTGTACCTGAAGTTTAGGAGGCCGTACTAGAGCGTCTCCCTAGTAGACCAACTTCTCAAGATTGGTGTGGCGGGACTGGACGCTCCCATGCGGAGAAGGTCCAGTAGCACCACGAAGCAGGTTCGCTTGCAGTTGATGAGGTTGCGTATGCTTGAGCGCCGTTCCATGAGCAGTCGAGCAGCGAGATGAGCATGGAGGCTCAGCCGGCATTGGCAAGCGTGGTGGTGATGGTCTTGAGCGCGCCTCGCAGGGTCGATTAGATAATTCAGAGGTGGGGAATGACGCCATGTGCTGGATCCGCCGATTCGGTGCCCAAGTCAGCGAAATATGGTGGTCAAACATAGTGAGGATCGTATGTGGTCGTATAGAGCAAGATTATGGACCGTATTGATGCATTTCCTAAGTTGAAGGACCGTCTTGAACATAGCCAGCAAGTTCATGGACCTTAGATGCATTTCACTCCTTGGTTTGCAGAACATCTGGCGAAGGATGGCCCTTTTGATGTCCCAGTGAAAGGTCTTATTATGAGGGGACACAAAACGAAGCTTGGACAACGTGATTTTTTTTTTGATAAAGAGATTTTATTACTTAAAAGGTTTAAGTATTACACCCGGCCTCTGCATAGCAAAGATGCACACAGCCACAGTTCACCAACACACTAGTCTGAAAGCGAAATAAAAGGCGAATTACATATCAAAATGAGAAATTGTAGATCCGCCTAAGATGCTGGTAGGTCTATCCGGAGTCTATGTTGCCACCCATGCCGGGAAAATAACTCCCTGGCCGCAGCCTCCAGTCTCGACGCCACCTCCAAATAAGTCTCGGTGCTCCACACGCTGCAGGGAAGACCATGCTCGTAGTGTCGCGTGCACCGGTAAATAACCTGCATAAGAGAAGCATTTTTATCATTAAAAACCTTGTCATTTCTACATAGCCATAGCGACCAAATAACAGCAATCGCTCCCACCCTACTGAATAGTTTGAACCTAGGATCCACTCCATTTAACCAGTTGCCAAAAATGTTAGCAACAGAACTAGGGGGATGTAAGGTAGAACCAATCTGGATGGCTGACCATATAGACCTAGCGAACTCGCACTGGAAGAATAAGTGCGTAATGGTCTCGTCGTGTTGACAGAAGACACACTTTTTACTTCCGTGCCAATTGCGTTTGGCAAGGTTATCTTTGGTGAGAATTACTCCTCGACGTAAATACCACGCAAACACTTTAGTTTTTAGTGGTATCTCATCTTCCAAAGTTTGTTATTATTAGCTATCGACTGGAATTTCGGTAGAATGAGCGCTCTATACATAGAATCAACCGAGAATTTGCCGTTCTTCGTAGATTCCATTGAAACTTATCTGGACCTTCCGACAATGGATTGAATCCAATCGGATGAGCAAAGCATTCCAAGATGCTTGTCGTGTTCCAAGTAAACTTCTTCTGAACGAAACATTTGGTGGGAAGTATCCAACACCTTCGCGATCGTGTCGCTTTTGTTTCGAACAATAGAATATAGAGCCGGATATTGTTCTTTGAGGGTAGATTGGCCAAGCCAAATATCCTCCCAGAAACGAATTTCCGATCCATCCCTAATTGAGAAAGAGCCATGTGGGAAAAAGAACTTCTTTGTAGCCATGAGGCCTGCCCAGAAGTGTGAATCACCAGGTTTCCAAAGAACCTGGGAAACAGCTTGATCTCCGACATATTTTCTCCTAAGGAGGGTTTGCCAAACTCCATCTTCAGAAAGAAGTTTAAATAGCCATTTACCTAGCAGCGCTCTGTTCTTGACCTCAAGGTCATGAACTCCGAGCCCTCCTTGGTCTTTAGGGCAGCAAACCACACTCCATTTAGTCAGTCGATATTTTTTCTTCTCACAATCCCCTTGCCAAAAGAATCTAGATCGGAAATAATCCAATCGTTTTAAGACCCCTTTTGGCAGTTGGAAGAATGAAATCATATACAGTACCATGTTCGTAAGTACCGAGTTTATGAGAACCAATCTTCCACCCAGGATAGGAGTTTGCCTTTCCAGCTATTTAAACGTAATTGAAGCCTTTCCTCCACCCTTTTCCATTCAGCATTTGTAAGTCTCCGATAATGAATCGGGATACCCAAATAGTTGATAGGAAATTGTCCTTGCTCACAGCCAAAAAGCTCGGCATACAAGGCGGCGTTCTCTTGGGCCTCGCCAAAGCAAAACAATTCACTTTTATGGAAATTTATCTTAAGACCCGAAAGTTGCTCGAAAGCTGACAAAATCAACTTAAGGTTACGAGCTTTTTCGATATCGTGTTCCATAAAAAGATTGTATCGTCGGCATATTGAAGAATCGATAGTCCACCCGACAAGGTGTGGAATCACTCCTTCAATTGACCCTCAATTTTAGCGCGTTCGATCAGGATTGCCAGCATATCCGCCACTATGTTAAATAGTATTGGCGATAGCGGGTCACCCTGTCGGAGTCCTTTTTTCGTTTGGAAGTATCTGCCAGTGTCATCATTGACCTTAATGGCTACACTTCCTCCGGAAACAAAGCTATTAATTAACGCGCGCCACTCAGAGGAAAAGCCTTTCATCCTAGAGTTTGCTGGATGAAAGACCACTTCACTTTATCATAGGCTTTCTCGAAATCAATTTTCAGGATTACCCCGTTCAACTTTTTCCTATGTAGTTCGTGGACTGTTTCATGTAGGACCGCGACTCCATCAAGGATGTTGCGACCTTGCATAAAAGCCGTCTGAGACGGGCGAACCACATGATCTGCCACAGTGTTCAGTCGAATCGTAGCCGCTTTGGTGAAATTTTAAAACTAACGTTAAGGAGGCATATAGGTCTAAACTGCTGGATCCTTTCTGCCTCGTTAACCTTAGGTAATAAAATTATCTCACCAAAATTGAGACGAAACAACTCTAGTTGTCCATTGTGAGACAAGCGAACAACTGAAGCAGATCGGCCTTGATAACATCCCAAAAGTTCTGGTAGAACTCAGCAGGAAATCCATCGGGACCAGGTGCTGAATTATGTTTCATTTGGAAAACTGCTTTTCTCACTTCCTCCTCTGAATAGGGTTTAGTAAGTAGGCTATTTTCCTCCTCTGAAACCTGGGGTATATCCTCTGTTCGGGACTCATCCAAGGTGAAATTCCCCTCCTCAGGGTCACCGAACAGGCCTTTATAGTAATTTGTAATATACGACTTTAGTTGTTCCTGGCCCTCAATCGTTCCTTCATCCTGGACCAGAGAATGAATACGCTTTTTCCTGTGTCTGCCATTGGCAATACTATGGAAATAGCGAGTATTCGAGTCCCCTTCTAGAATGAATTGAGCTTTAGAACGTTGATACCATTTTAACTCTCCTCGCGCAGTAGATTCGCTATCTGTGCATTTGATTGGCTCTTTAGCTCAATTTCTTGCGCGGATAGTAACGAACTTCTGCTAATGCTTCTAGAGCATCGATTATCGAGGAAAGTCGTACTTTTTTTTTTTAAGTAGACCAGTAGTATGACGAGCCCAACCAACGAGGTGAGTACGTAAAGCACGTATCTTATTGTTCCACCGCTGGATAGGCGTATCACCCGCTACCGGTAATCCCAGATTCTTTTAACCATGTCAAAGCCCTCGCGGTGTAACCAACCAAGCTCAAACTTGAACCGTGGTTTACAGCGGTCTAGGCACTCCAGTGGTCAATAGAATGGGAGCATGATCCGACAAACCCTCAATACGTTCTAGAGCCCGTACCGACACCAATGGGAATCTAGCTTCCCAATCGGAATCCATCAGCACACGGTCTAGTTTCTCGTAAGTGGGTTCAGGTAGGGAATTAGCCCAGGTGAACTGTCTTCCCACCATCGTGATCTCTCTTAAATTCAAGCTGTCAATGACTGCATTGAATAAAAGAGGCCAACGGTTGTCGAACCGACCCTTACTTTTCTCGAACGGAAACCGTAGCAGGTTGAAATCCCCACCAATGATAATAGGGTGTGGGTTATCTTTTGCTAGGTTTACCAATTCAACGAGAAAAGAAGTCTTAGACGCTTCCTGAGCCGGCCCATACACGGCGACAAGACTCCAAATGAAATTATCGATTTATTACGGATGTGCATTTTGATATGAAAATTGCCTTCCGTAACCTCCAATACTTCCATGGTATCAGTCCTGACGCCTAGTAAAATGCCACCGGAGCGTCCATGAGGAGGTCGCGAGTACCACTCAAACTCTATACCGCCCGATAGTCGGTTCAAAAGAGATTGTGGAAATTCACGTCTTCCCGTCTCAGAAATCGCTAAGAAATCCAAATTATGATCCCGAATACAATCAGCGAAGTGCAAGTGTTTAGCCAAGTCACCAAGACCTCTGCTATTTTTGAACATGCCATTCATCGGGAAACTGTGGGGATTTGGATAACTTGGTCCGTTTCCGGGACTTGTTGGCTGTAGATTTAGATTTCCGAGCGGATGCTTTGAGCTCATATAATGAACTCAAGCCGTCGTCATCCAAACCTCCATCCAACACTTCACCAATTAGATGAGAAATAAGCTGACCATCTGATGTGGCAATCGCTTCTTCCTCATCGTCATAGGTGGCAGACAACCCAGTCGAGACTTTAGGAATAACCGTAAGACGGTCAAATTCCATATGTCTCAAGACCTTAGTTGAAACATGAACTTGCGAATGACTATTTCCAAGATTAAAACCTACACTACTCAGTTTTGAATGAATGGATTGCGGTGAAAAAGAAAGAAAAGATTTCGATTCCATACCAGAAAAGTCCAAGTTACGCGTCGCCTTGCGGCGCATGGCCTTCGTCATGGAATCCTCATCCGTGACGGAAGCACCATCCACATCCACCCCGAACCTGTCACTGCGGCGAGCCGGAGGGGTGGATGGCATGACGGTGCCTCCGCCCACACGCGTCGCCGTCGGAGTGGTAATGGCTTGGGCCGGCCTGGACGAAGAAGCAGCCTTCCCAGCCATCACCGCAGCGTCGAGCGGAGTCGCGTGAGGCGAGTGAGCCTGTGGCGGAGAAGAGGCCTCACTCGTCAACGCAGCGACGTAGGTCAGTCCATCCAAGGGGCAGCGGCGAAGTAGAAGCCCCCCTGGAGACCGACCCAACACAGCCCTCCTGGAGCACCATCCCCTCGGGGGAGTGAGCCAGACGCTGGACATGGTCGACACCATCTGCAGCAGGGTCGAAGTCCGGCGCCGTCAGCCCACCTGGCACGAGCGGCCTGAACAGCTCGACAGGAGGAGGCGAGGTCGAAGTAGCAGCCTCCTCCCGGCCCAGCCCACCAATAGCCGGCGCTCCTGCACTCCCGTCGTCCTGCGCGTCGAGGCCCAGGCCGACAAGCCCAGCAGCCGAAGGTGGGCTGCAGTCGGCCTGCCTTGGGCCGGACCAAGCTGCAGCAGCAGCTCCCAGGTCGACGTACCCTCCAGCGGAAGCAGCCCAGGAGCAGCGACTCCCTCCCCGGCAGTGGAGGACGGCGACGAAGACTCCGGGGAAGGGCGCAGTAAACCCGGCGAGAAAGACGGATCAGCTCCACTATCTCCCGACCTCTGGGAGTACTCGGGTTAGCATTATACGGAGTGATAGCCATCACAGAAGCAACATGAGCACCGGGTGCAACTGACGTGTTAGCATTCAGAGTCTCGGACGATGTGCTACCATCAACGTCCATGTTGTTGGAGAGGGAACCGTTGGTGTTGCCCTGTCCCAAAGAACCCTCGAAGTCATGCTCCCTGGCCTCCTCATCATCGGCGTCGTCACCCTTACGGCGCCAAAAGAAGGGTACAAAGTTGGGATCCGGAACAAAATCCGCCTTCTCCCGGCTGAAATAAAACCCGTACTCCTTGAGTCTCACCACACACGAAGCCCCAACATATGGACCATCATCTGCTGAGCGCTTTTCCAGCACCTTCGAATCCAACATGCCCACTAGAATGCGAACAATACCACGGCTCCGGTAGGTGACCAGATCCACGTCAAGCGTCGTCCCAATGAGCGTTCCCACCGCCCAGAAACCAAGAAAGTGTCTCAGTGCGTAAGGAACGCCCTGAACATGAACCCAGACCTTCTCAAGCACTCTAAGTGGGACTGCATCATCACTGGACTTCCAAACAGAGATAGTGGCCTGAGAATTAAAGGACGGAATATTCAGCTGAATCCCGTCTACCCTGTGGAGATCCTCAGCCGACGGAAACCCAAGGAGGAAAGCATTATCGCCATGGGGCAATGCCTCCCACGTCCACTGTGCCTTGTAACACACCTTGGATATCAGGAGCTGAATAGCAGTGGCGGGCACCGGGTCACCCACAATCGAAATCAGAGCAGTGGGCGAGCTCGACGGAATCAGATGGGGCTTGTAGACACTGTCAGGAAACTGCACGAACATCGTCTCCGGAACGCCCGAGCCCGAGGTGAAGCAGGTGGGCTTGGGTAGCCGCAGCGTCGGACACCTCATGGTGGGATGCGCTGCATTATCACAAACTAGACAATAGTGTATTATCGGACAAGCCTTAGTGATATGAGAATCTGCCCCGCACTTGAAACACTTGTTGCCTTTTTTTGCTTTGCCCTTACCCCCTGTCGAAGTCTCGGGCTGCTGCAACGATGAATCCGGCGAGCCATCAGCTGCTGCCAAGCCAGGGACCGGAACAGTGTTGTTGGCACTCGCACCCGGGATGGCGGGAGGCACCACCGCTAGCTGTCCCTGGTAACCACCGATCTGAGGAGCAACCGACGGCTGGGCGAACTGCTGCTGCAACAGGGGCTGCTGAAACGGAGCCTGTGGCACCGTCTGCGGCCTCATCATAGGTTGCGTCCCCGGCAATGGCTGCTGATACTGATTGCCTTGCTGACCCGCCTTGTTCTTTTTTCTCTTAGGGCGAGGAGCACCCTGCCCCGCCGCCGCCGGAGGCTGCTGACCCGGCTGCTGATACACCGGGTAACCCGGGTTCATGTACGACGGGGTGAAAGTCGGAGGCTGGAACGACGACGGCATGTACGCCGGCGGCCCGTACTGCATAGAAGGACGCTGCAAGGGCATCAGCGGCGTAGACGCCACGCCCGGTCCCGCCGACGTCCCCCCGAGGAAGAAACTGGCGGGGAGGGTCTGGCCCAGGCCGACGCTCGCGATGGGCGCGGTCGGCGGGGGTTGAGGTCGCTGCTGCCCGGCAGCCGGTTGATGATGACGAGGCTGCTGCACAGCCACCGGTTGCAGCGGGCGCGGCGCCCCCGCCCTTGGTCCTTGCCCCTGATGCGGCCTCGGCGGCGGAGCCCCTGACATCGTCCGCGGCGAGGCGGAGGCCGCGACTTCCGCGAAAGAGCGACTCCCACTGGCCAGAGGAGCAGGCGGCGCCGGGCTGGGGCTCACGGGACAAGCACCGGGGGGCGGCTCGAGGCGGCGAGGGGACGCGCGGACGGGCGTGAGGGCGACGGAGCGATGGCAGACGAATGCGGCGGCGCGGACGTAGACGAAGAACGAGTCGGGGGCGGAGGGCAAGCGTGATTCCAGAAGGTGCCGATTCGACGGCGCAGATGCGCCCAGGGATCAGGACGGCTGGGATCAGTTGCGCGGGTGGGCCCGAGCTGCATGCAAATTTGAACCTGGACGCCCGCTTCCTGGTGCGGCAATGGCGGATCACGCCGTGTGATCTCCGCCACCACAGCCGCCGGCGCCGCCGTCTTCGCCGGGCTCGGAGAAGACCTCGCCTGCAGAGCCCGGTCAAGGAGAACACCAAGGACCGGCGGCGGCGAGACTCGCTTCGGAGGTAGAGGACCGCGCCATGCGCCCATCCTCGGCGGCGGCCGCGAGAACCGCACCCTTGCCGGCGGAGACGGCGGACTCCGGCATCGCGACGCCATCTTCTCCACCGTCCGCGAGACCCTGCACACCGACACAAGCTTAGATTGCTCACCTTGCGTCGCCGAAGCCCCCGACTCCCACGTACGGCTCGCCGGCGTCGGGAATCCAGCGCCCTCCCAGAATGAATGGACGTGCTCCACGTCGGAACGGATAGGACTCGAAGGTTCCGGGAGGTCTGCGCGTGGTTCCGCTGATTCCTCCAAAGAGGCCATGGCCACATGGACGGCGACGTGGTCGTCGTCAAGCCCGGATGGGGCGGCCGTCAGCCCGTCGAGGCAGGAGTAGCGAGAACCCGAGTAGCCCGGCGGTGCGAGCGTCTTCCGTCGCCGTCCCCCGGTCGTCGCCTTAGTAGGAGGCTCGTGGGCGGCCCAGAATCGACCGGCGATGGGCGCCGCCCAGGTCGCCCAGATCGCCAGACCTCATCCCACGCGTTACAGCCTCATCCCTCGCCATCTCAGAGCACCCATTGGAATTGATATGTTGCCAGAGCACGGAGGAGATGCGGAAGTGCCGGAGCGATTATGCCAACATACATGGACAACAAAACAACATAAAACTTATAGATTAAATCTTGTTACGATTATGCCAACTAGGCTATCTGCTAGTAGAGAAAAATTGATTGGCACTAGGGATGCTAATTGATCGCGAGGTGCATCTCGGTGGGTAGGATGCCCGAAGGAAGGTTGCAACCATGGGCACCCAGGGGGTACCGCTGTGATGCCTTCCCGAGGACCTTGCTCCACAATAGACGCTATCCCGGCGTATCTGTGTCCCTGCCTGGTAGCTGTAATATTCATCCCACACCGCAGTGGGGGGTCGACTGGAGGCGATCGCAATAAAAAAACTCAATGTTTTGATTTAGTTGCTATTTCTTTTTTTTAACTCAGAGGTTTTTTTCCGACAACAGGCTTCATTATTTATTCATACACGCACTTTCTTTATTTTAAGCCAAATACTCATTGATGGTTTCAAAAAAAAGCCAAATACTCATTGATACTAACTAGCGGTACTAACTGATGACAAACAATCATGGCACACACAGAAACCTCCACCGGGCTTAATATTGCAATACGCACTATGGGACATATAGCACCATTCATAGCAGATCTCATCGTTGCTACATGGTATTGTAGTTTGGTAATCCTTGCACTTCCCTTGAACCATATCTACATAAATAAATAAAATGGCATGAAATAGGATATCATTCCATACTATTAGAACATATACTGAAGCTTCATATATTCAAGTTAGAAACATGTATATTCTCCATACCACCAGACATCAGGAGTGCCAACATAAAGATAGGTGCAATACCGACAATGATGGTAGTCTTGCAAGCCATGGTGAACACTTAGAATGGGAGTTGGTTTACACGTGCATGTATTTATAGGACTAAAAAAGTTGTATGTGAGGGAGATTTTTCTTAGTGGCGTAGGAGGGAGAATGTGTGCGCATATTAGTCAATAGATTTTGCACCTTGTCATAGCAATTAGTTGTCTATTTATATTTATTTCTCTCACAATAAATTTTAATTCGTATCTGGCATTAGTTATTGAGATTTAAACAGATTTTGGCGATGTGTATCTGAGCAAACAAATGTTGTATAATAACTCTAGCATTAGTTGTTCATTTAAATTGAATATTTGCATTAGTTGTTGAAGATTGGAAGTAGACTTCTATATGACTTTTTCTATTTTTTTAATATAGCCCAATAGGTGTCACACCTACTTTCCTTCTCATAGTAGTTATTTTTTTATATTTATATTTATTTACCTCATGATAGATTTTAATTCAGTATCCAACTCTGGCATTAGTTGTTGAGATTTAAAACAAATTTTGATGTTGTGTATCCAAGCAAACAAATGCTTTATAATTAATCTAGCTTTTTTAGCTCGTGATGTTCATTGACATTCAAGATCCGCATTAGTTGTTGAAGATTGACACGAAATTTCTACAACTCTAGCTGAATAAAACAAATTAATATCGCCCAACTTATCTTAAAATGTATTTATAGGCCTAAAAAGTTAGTTCGTTGAGTCCTTCAGAGATATGAGGTGGAGAATGGGTATGCATTTTATTGAAACTAGCAAAAACCGGCGCGGCCACACGCCGCGCTAGGCCGACAACATGACACTTTGATAACACAAACCAATTTTCGGTGACGATGACATCGAATATTAGAAGCAATCCTAAAATTAGAGCATATTTTCGATCCATATGGGTTCTAATTCTACGCCCATCACGGCTCATCATGTAGCAAACCTTGACTACAATAATACATTGTTCCAAATACCACTGCTCTATTCGGTGATGACTCCAAGCATTTGGCTCCCCGCAAGAGGCACCGAGTTAAATCGGCAAGATACATAAAGAATCGAGTACACATACTCGACGAAAACTGTCGCTTTGACCGTTTGCATTCGGGCTGCCTGGAAAATTGAAACCAGCCATCCCTGCACGCATGCGGAACAATGAGAGCAGGACATGTGTGCTAGGCTTTTGGTGCCAGTCTCTTACGGCGAGCTAGGCCGATCACAAGAATCTTGGTTTAGTCGATAGGCACCTCCTATATTGGAATAATGCTCGGTTTACCTCATTAGAAAGGCGAAAGCCAGATCTCAATCGGAGTCGTGCTCGTTTCAATTTGGAGTCACTTCGTCTTTCTAGTAAAAGATATTTTTGCTGTTGGGATATAACATAAATACATGAATCGGCATCGACATCAAATCGTCTTTTGCTTCACTGACAATTGTCAAGTGTAACACACCGTTGTCTGTACGTTGCGAGTGGTCGATTTTGTGCATGAATTAATAAAAAAACGTCTGTATGCCCAGAGTGAAGAACCATTTACCCGTGCACGAATATTGGGCCCATTAAGTCCCCGCTACAACAGAATCTTGCTATGTTTCATGTATATATTTGGACCGGAAGCAACCCTACCATCTAACCTCACTCGACATCCGTCACCCATTTTAGAACCACGCCCTGCTAACCTTGTCGCAAAGGAAAAATGTTAGATCTCCCGTGCTATATTTAAGATGACGCTGTTCTCACCCATATAGCGAATCTACGTAATCAATACTTCTAGAAGTGTCAGATCTGTTAGTATATTGTTATTAGCAATGTTGTGTTTGTTTCTTAGTATATATACACATATCTATAACCTCCTCTGTTTAAACAAACTACATTAGATTCATGTTTTACATCCAATATATTTATCCCGGTTAACCATGTCCGACTGTTAGATATGTTTTCAGTGACATATGTCTCAGACGCTTGGCTGACAACACATTTGTGTAACTAACACAAATCAATTCTCATCGACGATGTTATACACCGACACACCGTTAGGACCAATTACAAATACTAGCACAATACCCGTGCGTTGCAACGGGGTAAATAGATAATAAATAGTTATCATGAAAATTAAAATAGATAGCAAATATATTTGTGCGTTTCTATGAGTCAATTATCTGCCGCAAATGCTTCTGTTCGACAACACCTAGTGTAACCTAAAATCTCAGTTACATTTGCAAATCATAGACTATACAAATCACAATGCAAATCTAATAACTAGTGAGTTGTAAGCCGTATATATCCCTAAAAACTAAAAATCTCAGTTGTACTAACTCACATATCAGACAAATCATGATGCAAATCTCAGATAACAATTGGACCAAGGAACGGGACAAAATAATGGCAGAAAAGAAAAACAACACATGAAATCTCTACTATAATATGGCTTCAGGTGATGGTACGTTTTTTAAATTTCCGATTTTACCACTGTGTGTTATGAGATTTTACCCACCTTGCCATCGGTAAGTGAAAAAAAAAACGAGCCCAATACTAATCCTGACGAAACTTTTTTCTCTTCGTCAAGGCCACGACCGAAAGAAAACGGGGACAAGGTGGGCGGCACCAGAGTCCAGGCAGGCGGAGTGCACGGGGATGGAGGCGGCCTGGCGGGAAGAGGCGGACGGCAGCCGCGTGCAAGGAGGAGTAGGGCGAGTACAGACCATCACGGTCGTCAGGGAGAAGTTGCTGTCAAATGACTGAACCGCCTCATGCTCCCTCTTCTTCCTCGGCAGCCGCGTGCAAGGAGGAGTAGGGCGAGTACAGACCATCACGGTCGTCAGGGAGAAGTTGTTGGCAAATGACTTAACCGCCCCATGCTCCCTCTTCTTCCCCTCCTACGCCGCAACGCTGCTGATGCGCCTCCAGTTAGGGACGCTCTGCACCTTATCCATTGGAGAGCGAACAGAGGCAAGGGAGCAATTGGAGAGACGAGAGGTGTGGAGGAACATTCCGGAGTTGAGGTGGGAGGGGATGGAGGGGAGGGACCGAGGGAGAGACCCATGTCCTCCGGTCAGATCGGCGCATCTCCACCCTCACCACGCCCTTCCTGAATGTGAAGAACTCGCGTCAGATCGGCGCAGCCAGGCTTGTGGAGTACATCCTTTTCTGAAGACATAAAAAAAGATTGGTCGCTATGGACTAGGGCTGGTTCCCAGTGTGGTTCTGTCGGATTGTGCCACTGTTCGTAAAGCCAACTGCACGTCCAAGGTTCTCAGCAACACGTGAAGAAGTTTTGAAGACGTCAAACACCTAAAAGCCATGTTCGATGGATGCTCGATCAGCTTCGTCAGCAGACTTCTCAACTCAACAGCGCATGACCTAGCCAAGTTTGTCAAATCTTCAGGTTCTGGCAACACATGGTTACCACCCATGCCACAACTGTAGTGAATCTATGATTCTGCCTCTATGAACGTAGGAGTGTTTGCCTCTCAAAAAAAAAATTACATCCTTTTGTTCGTCAGTTGCATCTCTAGACAAGATCGAAGCTGCCCTGTCGAAGTTCAGTGCGGCCCCTTCTTCCCTAGCCAACTTAGCTTGGTATGCTAATATATTTTAATTATATGTTTTCAGCTTAAGTTTTCCATAAGAATGTTTGTGCTAATAGATGCTTTAGTTCCCTTAATTTGCAGGTGGATATTGCATATGTGATGATCTGCAGATATACTATTCTAACTACTAGATTTTGCGAAGATGCATCTTTACGCAAATACATTTTCCTTAATAAAACACTAATATTTTTTTCCTGCCTTTCAGTTCGTACCACCGTTTCACATTGGCTTCTCATTATGTTTTTTATATTGTTTAGGAAGTGAAGTTATTGCCACTTGTGATAACGGAGTCGTCGCTAGAATGCCAGGAACAGGGGCATCCGAGTTGGTGAAGAGACGAAGTCGCTGCCAGCTAATAGCGGCATCTGAGTAGGCGAAGGCTCGGAGTATACCTGGCCATTGGCAGCCCGTCCAGGACAGCCCGACGCGACCTGGCACAAAAATCTCAGGCTGGGCCGGGCTTGCACATCGGGCCGATCTCGGACCGGAATATCGGGCCCAATAGTCAGGTCGGGCCTGGTCGGGCTTTGCCGTGCTCGTGTCGGGTTTTCGACGGTCGGGCAGGGCCGGGCTCGGGCCTGGATTTTTCTGCATCAGGCTTTTTTAGGTCTGAGTTCCGCTCGGACTGAGAAATGCCCAGGTCTAACTTGGAGTACTGCCAGACCGTAGCATCTCATTAAGTGAAGGCTAGAATTTCAGAGTTGGTATAGATAGATAAATTTGCCACTTTAGTTGTCACTTGTGCTCTGATAACGGAGAGAATAGGGAAATGGCAAACTGAGGCTAGATTATGCGGGTTGATCGACTAAAAGTAGATTTTTTTTTGACCCGTAGCAACGCACGGACATTTTGCTAGTAGACCTAGGGGAGGTGAGGTGTGCACGCAATAATAGAAGGGTCGGCGTTGACCGGGCCCAGCCCAGGCTCCGGTCTCCGATTCTCGCCACGTCACCCACGCGCCGTTCGTTCTCATCCACTCCCTCTTTCCTCTCTCCTTTCTTCCTTCCCTTCCTCCCCACCTCTCTCTGCCCCCCATCCCGATCTCTCCCCGCCCTCTCATGCACGAGAGGTCGCCGGGGCCATCGCCAGCTGCCGCCCGCCTCCTCCCGCTCCTGCTCCTGTCCCTCTCCCTGCTCGCGGGGCCGTCGCACTGCTGGTGGTGTCGCGCGGAGGACGACGCGTGCTCCCTGCTGCCGATGGGGTTCCGCAGCGACGGCTCGCCGGCCACCGGAGGCGGGATCAGGTGAGGCACCCTTTCCCCTGCTTGCGCGTGCTAGTTGCTTGATGTGATTCGTTCCGGGTTGTCCCGCCCCGAGAACCGGTGGTTCGTTTGTGTTGAGGAGGAGAGATCCGTGGATGTTAGAGAGGAGCGCATGACGCTGTACGTAGCCTTTGGCTGGTGGTCTAGCTGCTGGGCGATAGGCGAATTTGTACGGGACGTGAGTTGGAAGCGGCAGACAGCCTTTCAATTGGATCTGTCCGATTGACCAATTGTTCGGCGGTGATTTTGGTGTCATAATCTTAGTGGAAAAAGTTGTTTTAGGGTCATATGTCACAGGAAAGTCCTGGCGTGAGGATCTGGGAAAACAAAAAAATCGATCTGATTTGGCTGGTGTATTAACAACAGTATTACCGTGTTTGTCCAGCCAATTTAACACTGTTTTGAATAAACCGCGAAGGTGGTACACACTGAGCAGTATATTAAACGATTCATCAAATTATAGTTGTAGGAATTTCAAATCCATGACATGGCTTACCATTTTTATGTGGGATACATTATCATGTTGCCTAAAATACTCCATTCATTGTCCATTTCGGAAGAAAAGTTGATGTAGTGAGCTCAAAAGATGACGAATATTACCTTGAAATATTCTGCTTTCATATGTTGGAGTACACAAAGTAGGTTCATACGTATGACACATTTGATTTCACATGAAATGCTGTATAATGGGTTCTGTGAATTGGTGTTGTCTATTCACAGATAATTTGTTTTTGCCATTGCAGTGAAAAAGGCAGGTTCAGTTATGGGTTTGCAAGTTGTACCGGGAAAAGAGCATCGATGGAGGATTTCTATGAGACAAGAGTCGATGAAGTTGATGGAGAGACTGTCGGGCTGTTTGGTGTGTTTGATGGTATGAGTTGCCAAGTGCTAGAAAAGAACATTTATTATTTGTTTTTTCATATAACAGCAGCTCCTTGATCAATTTTTTGCATGACTGAGCTAATTATGGCTTTTCCTATAGGTCATGGTGGGGCTCGAGCAGCTGAATATGTGAAGAAACACCTTTTCACCAATTTAATCAAGCATCCAAAATTCATGATAGATACAAATTCTGCTATTGGTATGCTTATCATTCATATACTATCGTGGACCAAAATATTTCTACCCCCCATTGAGGGTGATCATGATTTCCCCTGCTCCTTTTCTGCAGCCGAAACCTTCAACCATACTGATTCGGAGTTTCTGAAAGCTGATAGTAGCCAGTCCAGAGATGCTGGCTCAACTGCCTCAACAGCTATTATTGTTGGTGGTCGCTTGGTGGTTGCAAATGTTGGTGATTCTAGAGCTGTTGTCTCTAAAGGAGGGAAGGGTAAGTCCAGTGTCTATAACACTCTTTCTGTAATCTTGATTTCATCTAAAAGTTCATATTGTTGTGGTTTTTCCCTGTGGATGTGTGGTTATTGCTGTTGAAATTAGCATAACATGATCTCTCACGTTAGCCTCATTTCACTTGCGTTGGACGATGCTGATGTTTGCTGCATCCACCTTTGCAGCGATTGCGGTTTCAAGGGATCACAAACCTGACCAGACTGATGAGAGACAGCGAATTGAGGAAGCTGGAGGCTTTGTTATGTGGGCTGGTACTTTTATGAGGCCTTTGGAACTCTCTACTTCAGTTTAGGCGTATTACTAGTATTAATTCTTTTTTTTGCAGGGACATGGCGTGTTGGTGGTGTTCTTGCTGTTTCTCGAGCATTTGGTGATAAACTTTTAAAGCAGTATGTTGTCGCTGATCCAGAGATCAAGGTTTGTCTTCTGTTTGTCTGCTTAGTTGTCAACTAGCTCCTAGACTTGCAGGTTTTGGGTAATATTCATGACAGTCATTACATGATCATAAGTACCAGTCTTATAAGTCAACGGCCTACTTATAGAGAATTCTGACCAACTAATGCTGTAGCTTTTCATCCAATTTCCTCGTTGTTCTCGTTTAAGGAAGATATAATGGCACCCATTCTTCCTAAGGAGGGAGGGGGATCAAGGCTAATACACCTGGTGCTTAAACCTTTTATCAAGTCAACCATCTTCATCACTATCTTTTACTGTTTTTTTACAGGAGGAGGTAGTCGATGGCTCGCTCGAATTCCTTATCCTCGCAAGCGATGGACTGTGGGATGTTGTCACTAACGACGTAAGTGCATATTTACTGAAGTTTCTCCTTCATATGCTGCTATTGTCCTGTAGTACTCAATGGGTTAGCCTGAACATTTTATTTTCCAGGAAGCTGTTGCCATGATCAAGCCAATAGAGGATCCTGAGCAAGCAGCGAAGAGACTACTCGAGAAGCTTCTCAAAGAGGGAGCGCTGACAACATCACTGTTGTCGTCGTCCGCTTTTTGGACGGAACAACGACGACTGGAGACGGACCGAGTGAGGAGGTCGCCAAGGACCAATCTTCATAGTTCGTTCTTGTTTTTCCATGCTGTCGTATCCACAGTTGTATCTGATGCTCAAAGTAGATGCTGCTAAGGAAAACTGACTTGGCCTGAATTTCATCTGTCGTTCCATTCTCTCGGCTATCCTAGATGGTAATGTGGGAGCAGAGGGATGGTGGGGCTAGTGTTGTTACCATATGATCCAAGGGGTACGTTTTTTATTTCTTCTTGATGAACTTTGTAATGTGTAGCTCCTGTGCTGGTGTTTCATGCAGGTGATTTTTAGCATTAAATGCATGTAACTCTTCTATTTGAATGATTTGAACAAACTTGTGGTGCTTCTGATGTCATACTTCAAAGTTCAGAATTGTGCATCGATCATTATTAAGTTTTTCTTGTTAATATTGCAGACACGATCACCTGTTTATCACTCCCCAGAAGCATGCGCTCGTTATTCAGGTTGTTAAATCCGATGCTTCAAGGGTTCAAGTAGTTCTCAGTCTGGCAGTAGAGTTTTGACTGGCCTGCTGTTATTACATTACATGGTACGAGGCATGCTCGTTTGTTTCTCTCCTGAACGATAGTTTCTGTGCCATGATAGATACTGTTTGAGAACCGAAATGTCACTTTGGCTTCCGGGTTCCAGTAATCTCTCTATTTAAATAATCAAAATTATATTTGAAATATTCAAAAAAAATCTGAAAAAAATCCTCAATAAACTACAAGCGTGCAAAATCACAATGCGAAATTCTTTGTATTATGTGCTACACAAAATGACGAAATTTGGTGGCGGCAAGAAAGAAAAGACCACTTCAATATTCGGAGTCACAAAACTTAGAGACAAATGATCAGTGGCTAAAATCATGGGTGAATCTACTGGCCCTCTAGCCGGTTTCCTCTTATCTTAATTAATGAAAAAAGACTAATCTTTTGTCTCGGCTTCAAATTAAAATTTTGCCAGCACGAACAAATTCATCTTTAGCTGCCAATGCTAACGTGTCAGGATTCAGCAACTGCATATACACTGTTTTGCGTCTCAAAAGAACACATTGTAGTTGTAACTTTTAAACAAGTGAACACACTGTTGTCCATTCAGATCATGCATGGAATGGAGGGATCATATTCTGGTAGCCAAGATTTCATATATTGACCAAATAATAAAATGTGTGGTATCATTAGGGTTTGCTGAGCAATCAACGGATAAAGATAACTCGTACACTGTAACTACAAGACAGATTGACCAAATGAAGTAAAACAGTGAAGGGACGACTGAAGTTACAGACAGATGTTAGATTGTGTTGAATCGGTGCAACTATTTTTCATTAATAGTGTGTTGCTCCTAAGCTCAACACCTCTTGGATCTGGTACCATATTGAATTGGATGCACCGACCAGTTCATTCAAAAATCCAAATTGTTGGAGAAGGGTGGTCAGTATATCTCAATAGACCGTAACATAAAGAAGTCTTCGGTGCACCTGTGTGGCGTTTCTGAAGGTAGACTCAACATCAGCGTTCTCAACATCATTGCTAGTATATATCTGGATTTGCTCAAGAGCTACGAGGTACTCCATGCCAACTGGCGGAGCGCCATCCCACATACTACGTAAATGTAGAGTGAGTTTCCGTAGCTTGGGCATAGCCCCTGGCTCAAACCCCATGCTTGCCACGTTGTTATTATCATCCGAATCAAGTACAAGGCACTCTAGCACAGGGAATAATCCAGTGCAGATTATGGGGGCAGCACTATCTGCACTGTCTTCTTCAGGGATACACAAGCCGACACTCCTCATTATATCCAGATTGAGGTGGACGAGAGACGGCAGCTTTCCAAGAACATGAACCTCGTCGGTGGACAGGTGCTCAATAGACAGAGCAAGGACGCGTAGGCAATCAAGATCACCAATCCATTGGGGAACTCTCTTGAACAGCCTTCCTTGCATACAAAGTTCCTCAATATGGAGAGGAGGGTTGTATAATGTCGACAGTGGGTCGTCATCACGTTGAGGTGTCCAACAACTGAGGGAGAGGTATCTGAGCTTACAAAGGTTTCCAATTGAGGAGACCAAAGCATCTATCTCCACCATCTTACAGTTGTTCAGACCCAACGCACTCAGATTGGTGAGCTCGCCGAGGCCTTTTATATCCTCCAACGAGCTCTCCTCCAAACCAGAACAACGCAGAGTACGCAGTGATTTCATGTTTCTGACCCCTTCTGGCAGTTGTGTGGAAACAGCTAGATGAGACAAGCAGGGTAACTCAGATATATCTGAAGGGATGCGTTGGAAATTTGGTTGCCCACATATTTCTAGCGTCTCCAAATGTAAAAGCCCTTTGATTTCAGTAGGAGCTGTATTATGTTCCCGGGTGCTCTCGCCTTCAGGTACCTCAGTTGAAACAATTGGCGAATAGCAGCAAGGTCGACTATCATACCCTTCTTGTATGAAAATTCAAGCACCAGCACCCGAAGGCACTTAAATAGCAAAAGATCAGTGTGTACTTGGACTCTCCAAACCATGCAAATGATCGAACTTGTGACAGGGCAGTACAAATGGTCCCTGATGTTCCGCCATTAGCGCTCAATGTCATGGATAACCGACGGACCTTGTACTCACTCCGATGCAGTCTTGTCATGTCTTCATAATTATATGCCGCACTGATAAAATTCTCTTTTGCGCACTTGCTTAGAACCAAATCAAGCATCATATCATGTACTCTGCAAGAACGTACCTCCCCATACAAGGTTGCTACAGGCTGAACAATGCTTCTATTGATAAGCTCATTGAAATAACTATTGGCCGCCTCCTCGAAATCCAATCCATGAGAATTACTGATAAATCCTTCAGCTATCCATTGTCGAACCAGATCATCCTTCTTGATCTCGCGGTCTTCTGGATACATGCCAAGATACAGAGGCATGCTCGGAGATGAAGAGGCAGATGTATGTAGCTAAGGTTTAGTATACTCCTCATCTCTTCCAAGGTGGGCTTTGTAGCAAACTTGGTGCCAAGAGAACTCCTTATGCTCTCCCACTCGTTCATTGATATTGTTGGACGACTAGCTAATAGGCTAGCTATACTGATAATTGCAAGGGGTAATCCACCACACCTCTTCAAAATTTCAACTGAAACTCCTTTAATTTGGGCTGGACAGCCATCTTCAGACCCAAATATTCTATTGAAGAATAACATTTTTGAGTCTTTCTCTTTGAGGGCCTCCATTTTGTAAATGTACTCAGGGCGATTGCGACATGCCCAGCGAGCTACATCTTCCACTCGCGTGGTCACTATTACTCTACTTCTGGTACCATTTTGTGGAAAGGCACAACTAACAATATTCCATGCTGATTGATCCCACAAGTCATCAACTACGATAAGGTACCTGTTCAACCATTAGCAGAAGTTACATACACTACGGTAGGATATGACTGTAAATTGCTGATTAAAGCATGATAACTCCTTAATAAGCATGCCAAAAAGTAATAAAGCAAATTGGATCCAAGTAAATCTGCAATACCCAATGGTAGATAACATCAAAAGCATGTGTGATCCGGCACATGGAGGCGCCTGGCAAGGAGTATTGGGCGGCTGTCAATCAGATCTTGCGGTATGTACGTACGCGGAACGCTGGACTACAGCTGCAGGTACAAGGGAAGAGGAACTGGGCACTTGTTCGGCTTCAGCAACCACGCCGGCAACAGAAACGACAGGAAGAGAACCTCCGGCATCGCATTCTTTTTGGGTGACAGTCTTGTGTCATGGACCTCGGAGAAACAGGGTGTGGTGGCCATTTCCTCATGTGAGGCGGAGTACGTTGCAGCGGCGGCGGTCTTACGAGTATAAAAAATAGCACCTCTTATGTTTGAGATGTTCTCCAATAGGGTGTTAATATTACAACTCCGGTCTTACGAGTGATGGCTAATTGATGAAGGTTATTAGAACAGTTATATAGATTTGTGCTAAAGTATTACTCCCTCCGTTCGTTTTTAATCTACATCCTAGATCAAAAATTTGGTCGGTTTTAATCTACATCCTATGGCAATTACTCTCCTATAATCCTTCATTTTAATTGCAGCATTTAATTAGCAGTAGTGATAACCACAGCCCTACCGCACCTCGTCTCCCTCTCCATGCATGAATGGCGTTAATTGCATCGATGCATGCAGGAGCACTACTCCCTCCATTTTTGTTTAAAGGGCGCAGCTCACAAGTCTCTGGGACCAAGGTGTTTGCCGATTGGAGGAAAAATCGTGAGCGTGGGACGTGAAAATAGCATCGGGGGTTAAAGAGATGCGCCTAACTAATCGCTAGAATAACGCTTAGTAAACCCCACGCCCAGTAAACAAGCCGTCTCCTACTTGCATGCACACACCGGAACGTGTTCCCACTTGCATGCACACACCGGAAGGGAAAAGGAAAGAGAGAAATCAGGGCCTAATTCCTCCCAAAACGACTCAATTAATAGCGTAATTAATGACATGCGCTGACGAGGTGTGGACTCGGCAAATCCTAGGGCTGAGTACCCCGGGTTGATTGAGGGGGAGAGAGAGTGCGCGCTGGTAGTTCCGTCGGCTGACAAGCAAGGATTTACCCAGGTTCGGCCCCTCATGGTGAGGTAAAGACCTACATCCTGCTTGTCTGATCTGTATAGATGTATGATGATGTTACATGGTGGCCGCGAGGCGAGGTGAGACGTGGTCTCGTCCGGATCCCCCCCTATGGGGTGCCCCTGCCTGGCTTTATAAAGGGAGCCAGTAGGGTTTACATGAGTTTGTACTACAAGTTGTAGCTTGTTGGGCTTCATGGGCCTCCAGGTGCTGGGCCGCATCGGGTACGCCAACGGTCGGGTGCCCGGAGGGTCGCCCACATCAGGAGCCCCCGAGTGTCTGGTCGATACGAAGAATCGGGCAGGGACTCAAAGCAGCATGTCGTGTAGGCGTAGTCGATGCGTCGGGTAAATACTCTTTCCTCATGGGCACGCCATCTTGTTCCTGAAAAGGATAGTTAAAGAAATTCGACTCCGACCGTTGAGGGCTTACAGAGGATGCTTTAGTCGGTAATGTTTCGACTGAGTCTATCGGGAGCGCGAACAGTGCTCCCGATGGGAGTAGCCCCCGAGATTAAGCTGAATTGCTTGTAATTGAGATTAATCTAAAAAATCTCTCTCTCAGTCGAAAAGAAATTCTTGAACCCCTCCCGATGGGAGTAATTTTAGGAAATCACTGATAAATCAGAGTCCTTTTTCAGCCTATTTGGCTTACTACGTGTTTGCACTTTTCGAGTGCTTGCTCAGCCTGAGGGCTTACTCGTGTGACTCGAATGGGTTCGAGTGTTTGCTCAGCCTGAGGGCTTACTCGTGTGACTCGAATGGGTTCGAGTGTTTGCTCAGCCTGACGGCTTACTTCTGGAACTCGAATGATATTCGAGCGTTTGCTCATTCAGCCCGACGGCCTACTTGGTGGACTCGACAAACATATCGAGTATTTGCTCAGCCGAATGGCCTACTGCGTTGTTGGACCTGTATGGCGCAGCCCCCGAGTGTTCGAGTGCGGCCTAGGTTTTCTTGTTGGACCTGTATGGCGCAGCCCCCGAGTGGTCGAGTGCGGCCTAGGTTTTCTTGTTAGACCTGTATGGCGCAGCCCCCGAGTGCGTCGGGTGACGGCCTAGGTTTTCGAGTTGGACCTGTATGGCGCAGCCCCCGAGTGCGTCGGGTGGCGGCCTAGGTGTTCGAGTTTGTTTATGGCCTGTGTGGCGCGACACCCGGGAGAGCATCAGGTGTG
This sequence comes from Poa pratensis, assembly GCA_947311845.1. Classification (NCBI taxonomy): domain Eukaryota; kingdom Viridiplantae; phylum Streptophyta; class Magnoliopsida; order Poales; family Poaceae; genus Poa; species Poa pratensis. The sequence goes on along the minus strand of CAMZMU010000095.1, from coordinate 25,441,074 downwards.
GCCAAGGCGAATTTGTTTGTGCGCGGCGGACCGGAGTCGACGCGGCGGAGTAGTGCCGTGGAGGCAGTCGACGCGGCGGACCGGAGTCGACGCGGCGGAGTGGTGCCGTGGAGGCAGTCGACGCGGCGGACCGGAGTCGACGCGGCGGAGTGGTGCCGTAGAGGCAGTCGACGCGGCGGACCGGAGTCGACGCGGCGGAGTGGTGCCGTAGAGGCAGTCGGCGCGGCGGACCGGAGTCGACGCGGCGGAGTAGTGCCGTAGAGGCAGTCGACGCGGCGGACCGGAGTCGACGCGGCGTGGGCAACGCTTAGCCCCCGAGTCCCTTATTAGGCTGGTGAATGGGAGTCGACGGTGCCAAGTCGATGAAGGCACTCGAGTCCCGTGTCGAGTGCAGCGATGAACTTGTCATTGACGAAGCGCCAGCCACCGAGTGTCGGAGGCGGAGTCGATGAAGGCGAGGCCGCAAGCCCCGAGCGTCGGAGGAGGAGTCGACGAAGGCTGTCGGGTGTGCCAGCCCCCGAGTGTTGGAGGCGGAGCCAATGAAGGCGAGCGCCAGCCCCCGAGTGTCGGAGGAGGCGTCGATGATGATAGGGCCGCCAGCCCCAAGTGTCAGAGGCGGAGTCGACGATGTGGAGTCGATGAAGGCAGCGGAAGTAGTCGACGCGGCGGACCGGAGTCGACGCAGCGGAAGTAGTCGACGCGGTGGACCGGAGTCGACGCAGCGGAAGTAGTCGATGTGGCGGAAGTAGTCGACGTGGCCGGCAGCCCCCGAGGGTACGTGGTGCCTTCCAGGGAGCGGGCAATACCTTCAACGCTGATCGTGGTCGTGGTTGTCGAAGAAGTTGAGGGAGTCGAAATTTTCCCGCACCCGAGTTGTCGAGTAGTCGATGTGCTGTTCCGCGGTTAGCTACAGCGATTTGATTCTCCTTGTACATGCAGACACATTGGAGATAAAGCAGTCATTTCAAAATACTGATTAGATATAAACTGAAAGAATGTGAGAGAGATTGATTGGCCAGTGAGGCAGAGTCGACATCGCCTGAGATCCAGATCAACGTGACGTGCGAGTCGTCGTGACAACTTATTGCTGATATTTCCTATCTTGTTGACTTGAGTGGTCACAAGCGCGAGTCGCGATTCTGCACGCCGTTTCGACTGATTGCCAGGGAGACGACGCTCCACCCAGCCACGTCCGACGGGCGTTGTCGACGTTCTCGAGCCCCCGTGCTCCATCGCTGAGGCTTCTTCTAGAGCTGGATGAATAGATCATTACTGCAGGTTGCGTTGCTGGCGCGGCGGCGCCCGGCGGGAACCTACGTGATGCGGAGGCTGGCCTCGTCCCGTGTCCCTGGATGGCTGCATATAGCTAAAACATCCGATGGATCAAACAAATTTAATTAGGTGCGCTTGCAATGTAAGAAAGAGAGAGAGGATGATTAATAGTAAGACGCGGTAGGCTAATCGTGTTCATGCACGCGGACGTGCGCATGCAGCTGATTGCTTTTCTTCTTGCCGATGTATGCATGCATGGAGCTGTTGGCTAGCGAGCTAGATCGTTCCTCCAACTTCTTTTGTCTTTTTCTTGATTTTGGCCTCCTAAGTCCCGACCGACCAGGAGCGAGCTAGCACTCCTTGGATCGATCGGTCTTCTCCGGCACTCGCGAACACAGCGAGCGATTAGCTTCGGCCGCCAACTTCTGCTTTTCGTCCGGCTGCGCGTCCTTGTGTGGCAGCTGCCAGATTGGATCGGGCCCGATGATTAGAGGCTGTAGGAGTCGCAGTTCGGCCGCTGGCCGACGACGAGATCGGATCGCATGTTGCTAGGCACCGGAAGGCCGCCATGCGAACGTAGGAACGCACAGCCCAGCCAGATTGGATCTTGAAGGTTGTGCACGGAACGTCGCCCGCAAGATTGGATCGCGCAGGCTGCGCACACGGAACGCCACCACCAGCTTTGAACGCACCGCGGAGCGCTGCGATTGTTGTCGATGAAGACTGGATCACGGAGGCGGCACACGGGACGCCGACGTAGTTGTCGATGATGCCGTACGTGTCAAAGTAGATGTGATCTAGTCGTTGTCGTTGATGGAGATTGGAGCCGCCGAAACGTTGAATCCAGCGCGCGTTCTTTCCCACAGACGGCGCCAATTGACGAGGTGTGGACTCGGCAAATCCTAGGGCTGAGTACCCCGGGTTGATTGAGGGGGAGAGAGAGCGCGCTGGTAGTTCCGTCGGCTGACAAGCAAGGATTTACCCAGGTTCGACCCCTCATGGTGAGGTAAAGACCTACATCCTGCTTGTCTGATCTGTATAGATGTATGATGATGTTACATGGTGGCCGCGAGGGCGAGGTGAGACGTGGTCTCGTCCGGATCCCCCCCTATGGGGTGCCCCTGCCTGGCTTTATAAAGGGAGCCAGTAGGGTTTACATGAGTTTTTGTCTTGTACTACAAGTTGTAGCTTGTTGGGCTTCATGGGCCTCCAGGTGCTGGGCCGCATCGGGTACGCCAACGGTCGGGTGCCCAGAGGGTCGCCCACATCATGCACCTTATTTCCCTCCCATTCTGAAAATGCATGGATTTGGAGCTGCGCCCTTTAAACAAAAATGGAGGGAGTATTTGGATGCAAATTGCATGATGTCATTAATTCAGATTTGTTTAGTGGAGATGGTGCTTTGTTTCCTGTGCAGTGCGTGCCGAATTAGTACCAATAAATGATGGCTTAAATTGTCTGATTTTTTCCAGAATGTAGATTAAAAGCGAACAGAGGGAGTACGTCATATGCCTTTCAAGTGAATATTGATCAGATTACACAGTCACTCAAATCTAATACAACTTGCCTCCGCGAGTGCACAAATAATTATTAGAAACAAATGCTTACCTCTTATGTTTGAGATGTTCTCTAAGACGGTCAATGATGTCTTGCACCTCATGAGCACCGGAAGATCCGTCCATCCCAAGCTTTAATTGTAAGCCATTGAGAAAGGTTGTCATATCAGGCCTCTGAGAAACTGAAATAAATGCTTTAGAGCTGAACTGTCTTTCGATTTCGTCATACACTTGTTTGGCAAGTGTAGTTTTGCCGAGGCCTCCGAATCCCACAATAGACACCACACTGAGTTTTTCCTCGGTATCTGTCAACAACCTCACAAGCTCTTTCTTCGGGCCGTCGATGCCAACAAGACCTGCTGCCTCCATGTAGATCGCTGACATGTGGGGATCCACTGGAACAACATGAGAAGTAGAACTGACGCAATCATCAATCTTGTACCTTAACTCTCAAAAAAAAAAAAACAATCTTGTACCTTCGTATCAGGCCAACAAAAATGAATATTGTCAGTTTCATGTGAATGAACTTGGAACGAGGGGCTCCTATATTAAATAAAATCAAGCATGTACCTGATCCGCCAATCATTTGCCTCTATTGCAAGAGCCTTGAGCTCGAGAATTGGCCCTTTCCCCTTTCCCTCCCGAGCCGCTCCCGCGAGCGGCAAGGGGGGAACCCTAGTTTTTCGCCGCCAGGCCCCCGCCCCTCCGCCCCCCTTCCCTCGCCGCCGCCGGAGGGCGTCGCCGGGTTAATCCCGCGCGGCGCTGGTGGCGGCGGGGCCTCCTCTCCCCTCGTGCGGTGGTGGCGGCGCGGGCCGCTTCTGCCGGTGGGGCCTCGCGCTGGTGTGGGGCGCGACGGCACGGTCGCCGAGCGACGGCGTGGTGGCTGCGCGTCCATCCGCGAGCTCGCGGCGGCGGCGGCGTCCCCTGGCGCGGTTGCAGCGGCGGGCGGCGCGAGCTCGGCCCGGCGGGGCTGCGTGAAGATGAAGACGACGGTGTTGCGCTTCGTGGTCTCCGCGGCAAGCCTGGCCGGCGGTGGCGCTGCTGCTCGCCGGCTAAGCGTGGATTCCAGGGGTGTGGTGGGCAGTGCGGCCATGGCCGCCTCGACCCCGGCCGGGCCAGGGGGCCCAGGCCCTCTCGAGCCCATCCGGCACACCAGTTTCGACCTCGCCTGTAGCCAAAGGGGCTGCAGGCCGTCGGTCGGCGAGTTGGGTCCCCGCTGAAGGCTCGATGCCGCCTTGCTGCGGTCCGATTGACGTCTCTCGTTCTTCGCTTCAATTCTATCGGTGCAGAGTTGGTACGCCGGGGCGGCAGCCCTGGATGGTGGGAACCTTGTGGGTTGGCGGGCGAGCCCCGGGTTATGGTGCTGCCGGCGCCATGGCCGTGTGGACGGCATGGTGTCTGGTGAGTTGTGTTCCGTGCCAGTGGTGCGGTGGCCGCCTCGGCGGTTTCCGTAACCCTGTGTGGGAGGTGGAGAGGTCATGCCGAGGGGAAATCCTTGCCCTGGATGTGTCTCGGGCCACGGCGGCGGCGTCCATGGACGGCGTCCCCTTCTTGAAGGTGTCGTGGCGGCGTTCCTCTCCCCTCCTACGTGCTCCGGGTGAAAACCCAAAATCCTCAGATTGGGCGGTGGCGGCGCTCTGCGTCGTGCTCTTCTTGAAGACGCCGCCTTGGAGCTCTCGGACTGTAGCTCTCCGGAGGTTGGGTGGCGGAGGCCTCTTCGGCGTTCTTCCTACGGCAAAGCTTGCTTCTTGATCTGCACTCCCAGCGTGTTGGATCCCCTTGGTGTGCCTCAACGAGTTGGTGATCCCCCGGTGGCTGTTTCTGCTGATGTTTGGGCGGGTCTCGCGGTGTGCAGTGTGTGCTGGTGAGCCGGCCTTGGTTCTAGGGAGTGCTTCGGCCCGACGACTTTGCCCGTGTTGACGGTGTGCAGCGTGTGTTGGTGTGCCGGTCTGTCCCCGAGCGAGCTTCGGCCCAACCACTTTGCCCGCCCTGCCAGTTCTCAGCCTCATCAGAGTAGTTCTTAGGTGGTGTCCGCCTCGCCGGAGTTTCCACGGTTGTCCTTTGTTTGGGTGTGTGTTGTTCTTCGATGTAAGTGATGCGTGTAAAGTCACACGTCCGTTGGAAACCCCAAGAGGAAGGTATGATGAGTGCAGCAGCAAGTTTTCCCTCAGTATGAAACCAAGGTTATCAATCCAGTAGGAAGTCAACGTTGCTCCGAAGGTGTTGGTGGAGGAATGTAGTGCGGCGCAACACCAGAGATTCCGGTGCCAACGTGGAACCTGCACAACACAATCAAACTACTTTGTCCCAACGAAACAGTGAGGTTGTCAATCTCACCGGCTTGCTGAAAACAAAGGATTAGGCGTATAGTGTGGAAAATGATGTTTGTTTGCAGAAAATGTAAAAGAACAATGATTGCAGTAGGTTGTATTTCAGATGTAAAAGAATGGACCGGGGTCCACAGTTCACTAGTGGTGTCTCTCCATAATAAAATACTAAACATGTTGGGTGAACAAATTACAGTTGGGCAATTGACAAATAGAGATGGCATAACAATGCACATACATATCATGATGATCACTATGAGATTTATTTGGTCATTATGACAAAGTACACAGACCACCATCCAACATGCATCTGTGTCTAAATAGTCCACCTTCAGGAGTATTAAGTTGCAAACAACAGACAATTGCATTAAGTATGGTGCATAATGTAAACAACACTAATATCCTTAGACATAGCATTGCTGTTTTACCCCTAGTAACAACAACACATCCACAACCTACTATCTAGCATGAACCTACTATCTAGCATAAATACTCCCTCTTGGAGTTACAAGCATAAACTTGGCCAAAGCCTACACTAATAACGGAGAGCATGCAAGATCATAAACAACACATATATGATAGATCAATAATCAACTTGACATAGTATTCAATATCCATCGAATCCCAACAAACACAACATGTAGCATTACAATAAGATGATCTTGATCATGATAGGTAGCTCACAAGATCTAAACATGATGGTACAAAATGAGAAGACAACCATCTAGCTACTGTATGGACCCGTAGTCCAAGGATGAACTACTCACGCATCACTCCAGAGGCAGGCATGGCGATGTAGAGCCCTCCGATGATGATTCCCCTCTCCGGCAGGGTGTCGGAGGAGAAGTTCTGAACCCCCCGAGTTAGGGTTGACGGCGGCGGCAGCGGATGTTTTCTGGAAATATGGCTCGGTGTTTTAGGGTTTTCGCGTCTGGAGGAATAAATAGGCGAAGGGGCGACGTCGGTGGAGGCGCGGGGCCCGCTCCCCATAGGGTGGCACGGCAGGGGGGCCACCCGCGCCGCCATAGGGTGAGGGCGCCCTGCTGCCCCCTTCGTCTCCTCTTCGGACTTCTGGAACGTGTCGGGAAAAATAGGCATCTGGGATTTTGTCTCGTCCGATTCCGAGAATATTTCCAGAACAGCTTTTCTGAAACCAAAAACAGCAGAAAACAGAAACTGGCACTGTGGCATCTTGTTAATAGGTTAGTTGCAGAAAATGCATAAAAATGCTATGAAGTGTGAATAAAACATGTAGCTATTGGTATAAAACTAGCATGGAACATAAGAAATTATAGATACGTTGGAGACGTATCAAGCATCCCCAAGCTTAGTTCTACTCGTCCTCGAGTAGGTAAACGATAACAACAATAATTTCTGAAGTGACATGCTACCAACATAATCTTGATCAAATAATATGTAAAGCATATGTCATGAATGAAGTGACTCAAGGCAATGGTCTATAGTTTGCTAACAAATAGATAAGGAGTAAACACTGAATCATATAAGCAAAAACTTTTCATAAATAGTACTTTCAAGACAAGCATCAAAAAGTTTTGCATAAGAGCTAACTCATAAAGCAATAGATTCTAAGTAAAAGACATTGAAGCAACACAAAGGAAGATTAAGTTTCAGCAATGGCTTTCAACTTGTAACTTGTATATCTCATGGATAATTGTCAACACAAAGCAATATAATAAGTGCAATAAGTAAACATATAAGAATTGTTGCACACAAAGTTGACACAAGTGTTTGCTTCAGGGATAGAAAGGAGTAGGTAAACTGACTCAACAATAAAGTAAAAGATAGGCCCTTCGCAGAGGGAAGCAGGGATTAAATCATGTGCTAGAGCTTTTTAAGTTTTGAAAACATATAGAGAGCATAAAGTAAGTGTTTGAGAGGTGTTTGTTGTTGTCAACGAATGGCAGTGGGCACTCTATCCCCCTTGTCACCCAACTTTCAAGAGCGGCTCCCATGAAGGACGTTATTTCTACCCAAGGGTAGATCATCCCTCTTCTCTTTTGTTTACACATGCATATTTATAAATTGGTATGACACTCCTCCCAACCTTTGCTTACACAAGCCATGGCTAACCGAATCCTCGGGTGCCTTCCAACAATCACATACCATGGAGGAATGTCTATTTGATAAAGTTTAACATTTTGGAATTTGCTTTTGATAAATCATTGGCAAACATGTGAAGAGAATCAAATGGTTAAAGTTATAATTAATTGGGACTGGGCACCCCATTTGCCAGCTCTTTTTGCAAGTTATTGGATAAGCGGATGTATATGCCACTAGTCCATTGGTGAAAGTCTGTCATGAATAAATGACAAGGTGATAGAGTAAACGCCACATACTTCCTCATGAGCTATAAAACATTGACACAAATAAGGAGTAATAAAGTTTTGAATAGTTTAAAGGTAGCACATGAAGTATTTACTTGGAATGGCAGGAAATACCACATAATAGGTAGATATGGTGGACACAATTGGCATGGGTTTTGGCTCAAGGTTTTGGATGCACGAGAAGCATTCCCTCTCAGTACAGAGTTTAGGCTAGCAAGGTTGTTTGAAGCAAACACAAGTATAAACCGGTACAGCAAGACTCACATGAAAACATATTGCAAGCATTATAAGACTCTACACTGTCTTTCCTTGTTGCTCAAACACTTTTACCAGAAAATATCTAGACCTTAGAGATACCAATCATGCAAACCAAATTTCAACAAGCTCTACGGTAGTTCTTTACTAATAGACTTTTAACTACATGATGCAAGAGCTTAAACATGAAATACTTGAGAGCTCAAAACAATTGCCAAGTGTCAAATAAAACAAGACAATGATCTATATGAGTGTCTTTTCGATATACCATCTACCACATGCAGCATTTTCTGAACCAACACATCAACCAAGCAACTCTCCAAGTAATTTACAAAAGAAACAAGAGAGTACTTTCCACAAGAATTAACAGCTCTAAAAGAGATGCATGAAAAACAGGAGCTAAAAGCATAGCAGTAGCTAGATAAGAATACTCAAAAGATATAAGTGAAGAATATGAGTATTCACATGAAAAAGCGGAGCGTGTCTCTCTCCCACACAAGAATGCTAGGATCCGACTTTATTCAGAAAAATAAAAACAACAAACAAAAATAAAAGCAAACAGACGCTCCAAGTAAAATACATAAAATGTGGAAGAATTAAAATATAGTTTCACTAGAGATGACCTGATAAATTGTTGATGAAGAAGGGGATGCCTTGGGCATCCCCAAGCTTAGACGCTTGAGTCTTCTTGAATATTGCAGGGATGACCCACGGGGGCATCCCCAAGCTTAGGCTTTTCACTCTTCTTGATCACATCATATCATCCTTCTCTCTTGCTCCTTGAAAACTTCCGCCACACCAAACTCAGGTAACTCGTTAGAGGGTTAGTGCATAATCAAAAATTCTCATATTCTACTGTGACACAATCATTACCAAAGCTTCTGGACATTACTTACAGCCACTGATGTTTAATGGAGCAAAGAAATCCAATCAAACATAGTAAAAGAGGCAATGCAAAACGAAAGGCAGAATCTGTCAAAAACAGAACAGTCTGGAAAGACGAATTTTTTCGAGGCACTTAACTTGCTCAGATGGAAGAAGCCCAAACTAATGAAAGTTGCGTACATATATAAGGATCATGCGTGATTTTTTTCAGAATTTTTCGAATTTTTGTAGCGCATACAGCTCAAAATGGTGGACAGCAAAAATCTGTCACTGCGCAGAAATCCAATTTTAGCAACAACTTTCAACTAGAGACTTTACTTGGCACAACAATGCAATAAAATAAAGATACAAAGGAGTTGCTACAGAAGTAAACAACACCTTGACTCAAAATAAAATAAAATGACAGAAAATAAAAAGATGGGTTGTCTCCCACAAGCGCTTTTCTTTAACGCCTTTCAGCTAGGCGCAGAAAGTGAAAATCAAGTGTTATCAAGAGAAGATGCATCAACATCATAATTTGTTCTAATAATAGAATCAAAAGGCATCTTCATTCTCTTTCTAGGGAAGTGTTCCATACCTTTCTTAAGAGGAAATTGATACTTAATATTCCCCTCTTTCATATCAATAACAGCACCAACAGTTCGAAGAAAGGGTCTTCCCAAAACAATAGGACAAGATGCATTGCATTCAATATCCAAAACAACAAAGTCAACGGGGACAAGGTTATTGTTAACCGTAATATGAACATTATCAATTCTCCCCAAAGGTTTCTTCATAGAGTTATCAGCAAGATGAACATCCAAATAACAGCATTCCAAAGGTGGCAAGTCAAGCATATCATAAAGTTTCTTAGGCATAACAGAAATACTTGCACCAAGGTCACATAAAGCATTACAATCAAAATCATTCACCTTCATTTTAATGATGGGTTCCCAACCATCTTCCAACTTCCTAGGGATAGAAGCTTCAAGTTTTAATTTCTCTTCCCTAGCTTTTATGAGGGCATTTGTAATATGTTTTGTAAAAGCCATGTTCATAGCACTAGCATTAGGACTTCTAGCTAGCTTTTGCAAGAACTTAATAACTTCAGAGATGTTACAACTATCAAAGTCAAAATCATTATGATCAAAAGTAATGGGACCATTGCCTCCAATACTTCGAAAAATTTCAGCACCTTTATCAGAAACAGTTTCAGCAGTTTTAGGCAATTTTGCATGCTTTATAGTAGAAGTAGAAACATTGCCAACATCAATAACATTACCATTGATAATAGGAGGTTTATCAACATGTGAAGCTTCAGCATTACTAGTGGTGGTAATAGTACAAACTCGAGCTATACTATTCTTTCTATCAATTTCAGCTTCTCTTTCCCACCTAGCATGCAACTCAGCTAACATCCTAATATTGTTGTCAATTTTAACTTGGATGGCATTTGCTGTAGCAATTTTTTGTTATCATTATCTTCAGGTTTAGCAGCCATTTTATTAATTAAAGAGGCTTGTGATTCAGACATGGATGAAATTCGGTTTTCAGCATTTGAAAGCTTAGTTTGCAAACCAAAAATTTCCCTATTCAAATTCTCAAGTTGATGCCCTATGCTTTTCAACATGGTAGATTGTTCATTCATTGTTTTAGTGAACAATTGATTTTGCTCGAACTGTGATTGCATATAGCTCTTAGTAGCCCTTTCAATTTCTAGCATTCTTTCCTCACTAGGCAAACCAGATCTACCATAAGAATTACCATAACCACTACCATTATTAGAAGGATATGGCTTATAGTTGTTATTACCAAAATTATTCCTATAGGCATTGTTGTTGAAATTATTATTTTTAATGAAGTTCACATCAACATGCTCTTCTTGAGCAACCAATGAAGCTAAAGGAACATTATTAGGATCAATATGAGATTTACCACCCACAAGCATAGACATAATGATATCAATCTTTTCATTCAAGGAAGAGTTTCTTCAACAGAATTTACCTTCTTACCTTGAGGAGTCCTTTCAGCGTGCCATTCGGAGTAGTTGATCATCATATCATCAAGAAGTTTTGTTGCTGCACCTAAAGTGATGGACATAAAGGTTCCTCCAGCAGCTGAATCCAGCAGGTTCCTTGAGGAAAAATTTAATCCTGCTAAAAGGTTTGGATGATCATCCAAGCAGTCAGTCCATGGGTAGGGCAATTCTTTATCATAGATTTCATTCTCTCCCATGCTTGAGCAACATGTTCATTATCAAATTGCTTGAAATTCATAATGCTACTTCTCAAAGATATAATTTTAGCAGGAGGATAATATTTTCCAATGAAAGCATCTTTGCATTTTGTCCATGAATCAATACTATTTCTAGGCAAAGATAACAACCATTCTTTAGCTCTTCCTCTTAAGGAGAAAGGAAATAGTTTCAGTTTTACAATATCCCCATCTATATCCTTATACTTTTGCATCTCACAAAGTTCAACAAAATTATTAAGATGGGCAGCGCATCATCAGTACTAACACCAGAAAATTGCTCTTTCATAACAAGATTTAATAGAGCAGGTTTAATTTCAAAAAGTCTGCTTTAGAAGCAGGTGGAGCAATAGGAGTGCATATGAAGTCATTATTATTTGTGCTAGTGAAGTCACACAACTTGGTGTTCTCAGGAGTACTCATTATAGCAAAAATAAAAACAAAACCGAAATAACAAGATAAAAACAAGTAACTAATTTTTTTGTGTGTTTTTGATATAAAGAAAGCAAACAAGACAATAATAAAAATAAAGCAAGACAAAAAACAAAGTAAAGAGATTGGGTGTGAGAGACTCCCCTTGCAAGAACGCCAGAAAATACTGGTGCCTAGTGGAGGCAGAAATCTTCTGAATCCAAAGCAACTCGACTTCCCCGGCAACGGCGCCAGAAAATATGCTTGATGCGTGTAAAGTCACACGTCCGTTGGAAACCACAAGAGGAAGGTATGATGAGTGCAGCAGCAAGTTTTCCCTCAGTATGAAACCAAGGTTATCAATCCAGTAGGAAGTCAACGTTGCTCCGAAGGTGTTGGTGGAGGAATGTAGTGCGACGCAACACCAGAGATTCCGGTGCCAACGTGGAACCTGCATAACACAATCAAACTACTTTGTCCCAACGAAACAGTGAGGTTGTCAATCTCACCAGTTTGCTGAAAACAAAGGATTAGGCGTATAGTGTGGAAAATGATGTTTATTTGCAGAAAATGTAAAAGAACAATGATTGCAGTAGGTTGTATTTCAGATGTAAAAGAATGAACCGGGTCCACAGTTCACTAGTGGTGTCTCTGCATAATAAAATACTAAACATGTTGGGTGAACAAATTACAGTTGGGCAATTGACAAATAGAGAGGGCATAACAATGCACATACATATCATGATGATCACTATGAGATTTATTTGGGCATTACGACAAAGTACACAGACCGCCATCCAGCATGCATCTGTGTCTAAATAGTCCACCTTCAGGTTAGCATCCACACCCCTTCCAGTATTAACTTGCAAGCAATAGACAATTGCATTAAGTATGGTGCATAATGTAAACAACACTAATATCCTTAGACAAAGCATTGCTGTTTTACCCCTAGTAGCAACAGCACATCCACAATCTTAGAACTTTCTGTCACTGTCCCAGATTAAATGGAGGCATGAACCTACTATCTAGTATAAATACTCCCTCTTGGAGTTACAAGCATAAACTTGGCCAAAGCCTACACTAATAACGGAGAGCATGCAAGATCATAAACAACACATATATGATAGATCAATAATCAACTTGACATAGTATTCAATATCCATCGGATCCCAACAAACACAATATGTAGCATTACAATAAGATGATCTTGATCATGATATGCAGCTCACAAGATCTAAACATGATGACACAAAAGGAGAAGACAACCATCTAGCTACTGTATGGACCCGTAGTCCAAGGATGAACTACTCACGCATCACTCCGGAGGCAGGCATGGTGATGTAGAGCCCTCCGTGATGATTCCCCTCTCCGGCAGGGTGCCGGAGGAGAACTTCTGAACCCCGAGTTAGGGTTGACGGTGGCGGCGGCATCGGATGCTTTCTGGAAATATGGCTCGGTGTTTTAGGGTTTTCGCGTCTGGAGGAATAAATAGGCGAAAGGGCGACGTCAGTGGAGGCGCGGGGCCTGCTCCCCATAGGGTGGCACGGCAGGGGCCCACCCGCGCCGCCATAGGGTGAGGGCGCCCTGCTGCCCCCCTTCGTCTACTCTTCGGACTTCTGGAACGTGTCGGAAAAAAATAGGCATCTGGGATTTTGTCTCGTCCGATTCCGAGAATATTTCCAGAACAGATTTTCTGAAACCAAAAACAGCAGAAAATAGAAACTGGCACTGTGCCATCTTGTTAATAAGTTAGTTCCAGAAAATGTATAAAAATGCTATGAAGTGTGAATAAAACATGTAGCTATTGGTATAAAACTAGCATGGAACATAAGAAATTATAGATACGTCGGAACCGTATCAGTAAATTGGGTTCAGTACTTTGTATCTCTGTCGCCGTATCGGCGTTATTAATTTAACGTTGGGCCTCTGGCCTTGTATCTAATAAAAAAGCCTTGAGCTCGTCGATCTGGTCGGCAATCCGATGACGAGCGCCCAAAGCCTTGAAGCGTTTGATATTCTTCTTGATGAAGCCTGCTTTGGCATTTGCATCGCGAGTACTGCGAATGAAGTCATCGATGCAATCTTCCATGTCGTAGGCCATCTCCTTGACATGATCCTTCCAATTCGTGGCCACCGGATCGAGTTCATCCATAAGCTCCAGCTTCTCAAGGGCAGCTTTCATGGCGCTGAGCTCACGTATGAGGAACGACGCCTGCTTCCTCACACCCTTGAGCCTCTTGTACTCGTCGCCCAGCAGCGTGGCGAGCTTTCCGAGGAGGGGCTTCATCACCCCCATCGTCGCGCCCACGATCGGTGCTGACATTCTTGATCCGAGCCCTCTTCTCGGCTCAAGAGCTACGGTGGGCATGACGGCGATTCCAGGCGATGCAGTGCAGTGGTGATGCGGCGTAGTCAGTGTGGTAGTCAGCTTTTTTCCATGCTTCCGCTTGTCGGAGCAGCAGGCGGCGCGGCGGCGAAGCCGAACGGGCGATGCACAGCTCGAGATCGATGGAGACGACGGCAACTCGTGATGCCGGTGTTCTCCTCGGCGTCCCTCTTTGGGGCCTCCCTGTGTAGCCTGTCCGCCTGTGTGGACAGTGGCGGTGATGCCGGCAGAACAGTAGCCGTGGTCTGGAATCGGGAGGTGGACGGCCGGGCTGGATCGATCTGCAGCCGGAGGTGGACTGCGGAGGTGGGTGGGGTTGAGGCGGTCGTCGCTGGTCAAGGTGGAGGAGGCAAGAAGCAATGGGGTGAAGACTGGAGTCTGGAGGGAGTGGAGTCAACGATGCGTTCGGCCGTGCAGCGTGGAAATTAGACACACGGAAACCGGAAAGGCTATTTTCCAGCGAAAAAAGAGACGCCAAATTCTAAGAGCATCTCTAGGCGGAACTGAGAAATAACCGTGCGGAGTACAGTTTTCGCCGAAAAAATGTCCCTGGATTCTCCAAATCTCCAAACGTTGTAAACATCGAACTCCGACAGGATAATGGGAATGGTCCTGCTACAATCACGTGATTTTAGGGATACTCGACGGACCTTATACTCGCACGGATGCAGTCTTGGCATGTCTTCATAATTGGATGCCACAATGAAAAGTTGTCTTCTGCACTTGTTTCAGATCAAATCAAGCATCAAATCACGTGATCTCGAAGACAACACACCTCCCCATTCTCAGTACGTGCAGGCTCAAAACTTATGTCGATAAGCTCATAGCTCTTTGGAGCAACTTCCAGATCTTGCCCATGCAAATTACTTTCTTATTATAGTTTAATGGCAGGCGCTCAACCATTCGATTAGACTAGCTACAATGGGGGTATCATAGGTAGTATCATGCATGCCATGTTGGTAAAAAGATGACATGGCACTCCAATTAATGAAGATAGAGGTGCTAGTGATATCATAGGTACTCCCTCCGTTTACTATTAGTATGCGTTCTAGCTTTTCTAAAAATTTCACTTTTACTTTGCGTTGTGTTGTTGATTCTCTAATATGCCCCCACGTTGGCGTGTGCAACTGGCCATGCGTGCCTTTAATTGCAGCGGAGGGAGGCAAGTGCAACCAATGCATGCATGGTTTTAACGGCAGCTGTACATGCATGGATTTAATGCAGTAGGGATAAATCAGTCCATACAACATCTAATTTACCTCAAAACAAGCCTACCTTGGTATCCGTTCTTCATCCAAAACGCAAAGTAAAAATAAACGGAGGAGTAGATACCGTAACATAACGGATTCCAATGCAATATGAGTCTACAACCTATAAATGCAGTATTATATGATACCATAAATATGTTACTACCCATTGTGGAGTTAGTAACATATACTAGTATCATGTACATGATACTAGTATATGATACTCCCCATTGTGACTAGTCTTAGTGGAAAGTAAAGTTATTTACACTGCGATCTCCGAGAAAGTCAGAGGAAAAAACAAAAACCAAACCATGAGCAATGAGCTAATCTACAGCACATCCGCACGAAATACAGTACACGTGGAGGGCCGACACCCGCGCGTCCCTCCCGCAGCCTCCTCTCGGCTACCGGGGGGCGTAACCCAAACCCTACCGTGCCGCCACCCCCTCCTCCCACCTCCCTCCCCTCGTCGCCCCCAGAGGCGGCTGCCGGACAAGGTCGTGCAATGCCGGTGAAGGGGCGGCGGGGATCTGCGCTCTCGGCCCCCATCAGGCAGTATGGAGGAAAGACTGCTCGTTTGGGGGTCCCTCGCCGTACCCGCGCAGGCGTTCCTTCGCCTCTGCGGGCGTCCTCCCTCCCGCGCCCCTCACCGGCGCGGCGGCCCGAATGCTCCCCTCCGCCGACATGCACCCTCCCATGTGCCGTCGCCGGAGGATGCCGATGGGCTAGCAAGCGTAGTGGACGGTGCCGGCGTGGGCTCTCTCTCGCGCGTGGCGGCGACCCCTCTCGCGGTGGCGGCTCCCCCGGCGGCGCGACCTCCCCCGGCGGCGCGGCCTCCCGTCCATGTGGCGGCAGAGCCATTTGGTGGCGCAGAGGTCCATGGCGTGGTGATGCCCCTCTCCCCCGATGGTACGGCTCCTGGTTGAAGACCTGTCATGGCGCTTTCCTTCGGGTTTGCTTCTCCGCTTGTTTGGCGTTCTCCCATGTCCTTGGTGCTCGAGGCCTCGTCCTCGTCGTTTTGCGCCTTGGACGGGTGGATGGTGGTGTGGTGCTTGGAATCGGGGGAAATCCTTGGCCGGCGATGGCCACGACGTCTACGACGCTCCTGCGCCAGATCCCTCCTCGTAGGCTTCGTTGAAGTTCCATCCCCATCACCCACCCCCTGCTGGGTGAAAACCCGGTCCCTACTTGGGCAACGGTGGCGTTGCGATGTTGCTTAACTCCGTAGAGGCGCTGCTCGGGGACGACATGGGTGGTTCGCGAGCGTTCTGGTGGCTGGGGTAAGCTGGTGACGGTGATGCGTTTGGTGGTGTTGGTGCGGCCAGCTTGGTGCCGACGGTGGTGTGTTTCTTTCTTCGGCCAGCCTTCATGGGGTCTCGGTCCCGTTGATGTGCTTGCCCAAGACCTTCAAGCTCTTTGTGTCGTCTCGGCTCACCTTTTCTCAATGACGACGCAATTGATGCCTCCCCAATCCCGTGGCGGAGGTCCCTGCCTAGTTTAGTGCTAGGTGTTAGGCTTGGCACATGCCGACGATGATGGTGGATGCTCCCGAGTTGTGCCGTGGGCTTCGATACGCACACCGGGCGGCGTGCAAGCCTCATTGCTGGTTCTTGGTATTGTGATCCCTCGACTTTTCCCCTCATCTACTTGTGCCTCTCTTGGTGGTTCTTGCTTTTCCCTTTTCTAGTCGTCTTTTTTCTTGTATTTTCTTTGTCTTCTATTCCCTAGTATCCCTGTAATTCTCCATCCGTGGTAAGAACATGACCCGCCAGGCTACTTTCGAGTGAATGCAACATGTGGTGGGGTTCCCCTCGCCAAACTAAAAAAAAACACTACACATGCCATTCGGCACAACGCGTCAACACGTAAGCCATCAAACAACATAGGAAGTTAAATTCAAAGACACAGGAAGGCACAGCAAACAGGTCCGCGGGACCATCCGTCAACCCAGACCCGGCCCGTCGGCCCACAGGAACACACACTGCCACATGCCACACCAACAAAAATCATACTAAGGTTAAAAAATCGGACATAAATGGAAACATATGAATCTTAGGTGTTGTTTTGTTGTGATCTAAATTCTCTTAAACGCTATGCAAATAAGAGGATAACTTCTGCTGGAGCGAAGCGAGCCCCGTACGGATCAAAGTTAACCGATCATTCTCTCTTTACATACCTCTTGTAAGCTGCCGATTCGGATAATTCGATTAGGTGTAAATCCCCGGCATCTGTAACCTCTTCCGAAATAGTGAACTTTTACCGCCTGGCGACCATGTTTTTTACCCTTCTCATCGGAGGGGTTTTTCCAGTTAAAATATCTTGTCGTACCTAATACTTTTCTTCATCCTTTATTGCGTGTCGTGTATAACATTACTATATCGGGTTATGAGATAAATAATAACATTTATTGTTGTCTCTAAGGCATATCTGCTTCAAATTGTTCATTTGAATCTTTATTAAAACACACAGTTATAGTATAAAGAAATAAACATTAATTATAACATGAGATAAATAGTAACAAATATTATTGTTCTCTCTAGCTCATATCCCATTCAAATTGTGGCCCTTTACAGAACACCCCGATCACCACTGGGCCGACAACTTACTAAAATCTCAGTACTTACCCCACAAAGCAATACTAATCTTTTCTGCGCACTTTGTGTTCACTTGTGCGCACCAGAGAAGAAGCCGGTCACCCATCCCAATATTTCTCCAAGCCAAACACGCTCAACATCAGAGTTCTACCAAGACGAGCTTCCGAAAAGAAGATGCGCCTTGTTGATATGAGTATTCTATCAAACTTATTAAGCTCTAGGCCAAAATGGCAAACACACACCCGCTTAGAAGACCGACGCCCTCGTCGGTCAACCCAGTGCATAAACTTTCCCTCTTAGCACATGTCTGTGCGTCCAGTGCCTGCACATGTCCCTCATGTCCGTGCCCCTGATCCGAATACACCCGTGTAACCGCAAGGGTTAGCTCTGATACCAAATGTAACACCCCGACCACCCTCGGGCCGATGGCTGTTACCCCTAGCAGCTCTCTCTAGTGTCTCTAGACTGACCCTACACACTAACACTAGTCTTTTATAAGACTTTTTCCTTACCTGTGCGTATTCGGGAAGAATTTATCGGTCGGTCACCCATCCAGATATTGCTCCAAGCCAAGAACCAGAGGCGGAGCTACGTCGGGGCAAAAACCAGGCTTTGGCCCGCTCGTCCTAGTTGCAAAAACGGTTTTTTGGCCTATAAACTGCTTAAGCCTACCCGACCCGAATAATAATGGTCTAACCTGTTAACTGTGTTGAACCTGGCCCGCCCAACTTTTCTGATGAAGCTCCAATGCTGTGCCAAACATCAGAATTCTATCGAGATGAGCTTCGGGAAAAGAAGATGCAACTTGTTGATATGAGTATTCTATCAATCCTATTAAGCTCTAGGCCAGGATGTCAAAGTTTACTTTTAATATTCAACCAATGGCCAATACAACAAATATGGTCAGGAATTGGTTAAACGAAATTGAGAAAAAAAATCAAAAGAAAAGATTCATGTGGGCGTGTGTGCTTTAGTTTGGTCCTTATGGAACAGTAGAAACGGCATTTCTTTAACAAGGCCAGAAATATTCATTATTTATAGGATATTCGTATGGCTACGCATTGGATCACATCTTTTCTGAAGATCCAACGAGCGCATGTGCATTCTAGATGCAGGCGTTTGGACTTTGGAGACGGTTGCTGGGATATCAATAATCATCGTGGCTTGCATTATTAGAATACTACATGATGCATAGGCGTATCTTTTTAATCTTATTATGTTGGGTGTTTTTTATACCCCATATGTGATCCATGAAATGTAAACTCTGAATTCTGAAACTGTGCAATAAATTGATTATGTGCACCGATTGGTAAAAATGCTGGGATCTTTTCCCCTTTTCGAAAAAATGTAGGCCCATACATGGTGAGCGAGTGAGATAACCGTGGGGTTCGTCTACATGTTAGTCGTTTATGGCTAAGTGATTTTTTTTCGAAAAATGCAACTTTCAATTTAGCGAGTGTAGCAGGTTCTTAGGATCAGGAAACCCAAACACGATAAGATGTGGTTTGTGAAAACACTCGGTCCTATAATCCCTAGCATGGATTGTCTAGATAAATCAAGGTGGAGATTTATATATCATGAATAACAAAAATGGCAATGCTGAGGAGTCATCAAACCTAAAAGGCTACGAGTGCACCAAACGCACCTTAACCAACTCCGATAGCTACGCGCACTATATATGCGGTTTGGTTGCCACGAGTACCGTGTGTGAATTTCTTTTGCATATAAAGCTATCAGCCAATGATATCTCTTGACTCTTGTGTAAAAAATAAAACCAAGGGACATCAACGCATGCAACCACTATCTAAACTTTTCACCACATAACCTAATCGCTGTTGGTGGAGTGGCTGACGGGCTGCTCAGAATGTGCTCACCAGTCACCACTAGTATGAAAAGAGCTACAGGGGGTTAATCCATCACATCGTGACCTCTAACCAGTATATCCAATGGTTCAGTGCTAACACATATTATAGTGGAAAATCACGTATGACCGGACGCACAGCCCCAGAGCTGCACGCATGTGGATCCACCACAACGCAGGTAAAAAAGGCACAGGTTTATGTTGTATGAGATCTCCTTTTTATGTTAGATGGATGATGAGATCTCCTTTTAGGTAAGATGGATGAGATCTCCTATGAAATGATTGCTGATTGGTGCTTTCAGGGTTCTAATAATTGGGTATCTCGACAAACGTACGTTGGTTGCTTATCCCTAGCTCTCGCGCTGTAGGCGGAGATCGTGGTGTTTTCTTTCTCTTTTGCACATGGACGCTGGCAGTAACTCCGTATTTCGTTATCTTTGGTAATGAAATATCGATCCCGTGGGGATCACGTTGTCATCGGCTGCTAGAGGGTCTCACTAAGGCGTGCCGCTTCCTTGCCCCTCCCTCACCACATGCAAAACTTGTCGTGTTTACATGTCAACTTGTGATTCCACTAGATAATGATAACTATTCGGAAGATTCATGAGTACGGCGATTTGTCTCCATATCAACTATTCGGAAGATTCATCTACTTCAGGTGAAGAATGTAACATCCGGAAACGGCAAATGGGTCCCGAGCTACACATGGCTCATTTGCTGAAAAAATTGAAATCGTCACTTTTAACTTTCAAAAAGTTGAAAACAAGATCTCAGATGTAGATAATGTCTTGATTTACAAGCGTACAAAATTTGTACTTAATATTCATTGTATTGTGGGCTGCATAAAAAAAGACAAATCAAGATATTTCAAGTTTTTGAAACTGTGTACTTTTTTTATTTTGAACTGTACTGCAGGAGCTCTACCTTTTTGAACTGTGTACTTTTCACCACCCAATCCACACATTTGCCATTTTTACCCAGCCCACAATACAACATATTTCGATTTAAAATTTGCACACTTATAGATCACATCATTATATATTGCTAGGATTTTTTTCTCGATTTTTTTCTTTAAAGTCATTTTCGATATTTTGAAAAAACGAGCTCCTCGGGACCACTAGTCCACGTTCTGTAATATCTCTATTCTCTAATCTGATGTTGCGTGCGCAGCAGTATAGCAACCGGTGGGGTCCAAGCATTCAAAGCATTGAAGTGAGCAGCAGCGGGCCGTGTACACACGGAAATCGACAAGCTGAAAGGCCCAATAGCACCCGACCGACGCGTAGCGTGGCCCATAATAGGAGAGATCGAGAGAGGCTGCCATGCCATCCACTTCTTGCAAAGAATAATTCCTTGAATCCACATGGTCTCGGAAAGCATGGCATTGCAACTGAAGAAAGTTTGCGTGATCGGCGCCGGCATGGCTGGGCTGGCGGCTGCGCGGGAGCTCCGGCGGGAGGGCCACGACGTGACGGTGCTGGAGCAGAGCGGCGACGTGGGCGGGCAGTGGCTGTACGATCCGAGCCTCGACATGACCGACCCGCTCGGCATCAAGGAGCCCCTGAAGGTGCACAGCAGCATGTACGCGTCGCTCCGGCTCATCAGCGCCAGGGAGAACATGGGCTTCACCGACTTCCTCTTCGCGCCCAAGGACGGCCGCGACCAACGCCGCTTCCCCGGCCACCGCGAGGTGTACCTCTACCTCAAGGACTTCTGCGACGTCTTCGGGCTCATGGACTCCGTCAGGCTCAACACTCGCGTCCTGCGCGTCGCCATGGAGCCCACGTCGACGTGCCGGCAATGGGCGGTGAGATCCGTAGGCGTCGGCAAGTCCGAGGAGGAGGAGAAGGAGGAGGTGTTCGACGCCGTGGTGGTGGGGACCGGCCACTACTCGCAGCCGAGAGTGCCGAGCATCCAAGGCATGGAGGCGTGGTGCGGGAAGCAGATGCACAGCCACTCGTACAGGACGCCGGAGCCGTTCCGGGGCGAGGTGGTGGTGGTGGTCGGCTCCGGGGAGAGCGGCAAGGACATCGCCATGGAGGTCCGCAAGGTGGCCAAGCAGGTGTACCTCGTCGCCCAGTCCATGGAGGACGTCACCCCGGGGCTCGCCAAGGTGCTCGCGAAGAAGCACGGCGCCAGCCTGCACGTACAGCTGCGCCTGGAGCTTCTGTGCGACGGCGGGTGCGTCGTGTTCGGCGACGGCTCCAGCGTCGTCGCCGACACCGTCATCTACTGCACGGGGTTCGACTACTCGTTCCCGTTCCTGGACACGGCAGGGGCGGTCACAGTCGACGACAACCGCGTGGGCCCGCTGTTCGAGCACGTGTTCCCGCCTTCTCTGGCGCCGTCGCTCTCCTTCATCGGTATACCCAGGAAGGTAGTTGCGCCTTGGTTCTTCGAGGCGCAGGGGAAGTGGGTGGCGCAGGTGCTCTCTGGCAGGAGGACGCTGCCGTCGGAGGAGGCGATGATGCGGTCCGTGGAGGAGAGCTACCGCGCCTGGGAGATCGCCGGCGTGCCCAAGAAGCACACCCACGAAATGGGCAAATTGTTCGGGACGGTATATACCGGCCAATTAACAACTGCATGCTGAATCAATTTGATTAGTTGAACCCTCACTCACGTTCCTTGGATTATGAATTTGCAGTACATGGACGAGTTCGTGGACAAGTGCTGCGACTTCCCTCGCCTGGAGAAATGGAACTACGAGCTGCTGGTGTCGTCGGTGATGAACATGCGTGAAAACCTCGACACCTTCCGCGACGAGTACCAAGACACCGACTCCATCTGCAAGGGCGTGGAGGCCTGGCACCACCTGGCTGCACAACAGATTGACGACCAAGCTGCTGCCGATGTTGGTGCACAAATACAGTCACTTGGCCTTCGTGAACAAGTACGGTGATCAAGCGTGCCCAGCTTTAAATTAATAAAGCCCGATAAGTTACAAGTATTACTTCACTTGATAGCGATTCCAGCTTACATAGGGTAGCATATATGGCACACTGCGAGTGCTAGAAAACTAAGTTCATGCCAAACGGGCTCTCCCCCCTTTCCATTACTTTTCAATAATGGAAATACAGAGTTTGATGACAAGAAAAGCAAAAGGATACGGGAAAGATCCAGGGAAGTGCCCTTGCACTATCTGGAAACCCGCTACTCCAACGCCCCGGCATCAGTATCCCTACTGAACTTAGAAAACTAAGTTCAGTATCCCTACGCAGCCTTTGATTCCACTACATTACGTGTACGTAGTAGTTCCATATGTTTGTTTACACGTATATTTTCGTGTTGTTGTAGACTTAGTCATCCGTGAGCCATCACTGACGGTTTTCGCAGACAAGTGGCACTTGTGTGACTCCTTAATAAATAAGACTCTGCATCCTTGGTGCAAAGACAGTAAAAGATGATCTCTTCTACCATCTAAAGAGCAGTTTCACAACCTGTCTAAACACATGGCTCGGTGAATATACCATCTTGTTAAACACAATTTCTCAACGATCTTTGTTGATTAAGATATCGACGACAATTCAGAAAAAAATTAGAGACAAAATCATCCAATGTACTGTTTGTACATAAAAACTTTGGTGGTAATCAGCAATTAGAGATGGTGCTTCCTGCCATGGTGTTCAGATGTCGGTTTGCTTAGGTTTTTTTCGAAATGGTGAACTGAGCCCCATCCTCTCCAACAATCGATGCACACGGCTTTTTATTACAAAGCATCGAAAGTATAACTTATTACAGTTCAAGCATCACATAGTGTAGAAACAAAAATCAACCACCGAAACAAATAAAAAGTTTGTCGTCTTCTAAGCATTTTGAATTCTTCTAGAAAGCTGCGAGCCACCCCGGTTGAAGACATGCCGAGCGACCGTCTGAAGCCTTGTACATCCGAAATCCATTGATGGCCTTTGTTCATCGGGTAATAGGCAGGCCCATGTTTGCAACCAAAAAGTAGCCATATGTATAACCTGTAAAAAAATGAGTATTTGTCATTTTATTAAACACAACATTATTTCTACAGTTCCAAGTAGCCCAAACTATATCACAAACCCCAACTCGAATTTGTTCCTTAGTGATTTTATTGATCCCGTTCAACCAACTACCAAACATATTTGTTATATTGGCAGGGGAGAAACATTGAAAGAAAATTGTACAATCATCCATATAATTCTAGCAAAAGGTCATGTAATAAAAAGATGATGAATAGACTCCTCCGATTCACAAAAAGCGCGTTTTGTACATCCATTCCAATTATGTTTCCCCAAATTGTCTTTTATCAAGATATTTGGTTCTGTCAAAAAAAAAAAATAGTACAAGACCAACACTGTCTAAAACGTCTGTGTACAAAAAAACAAGGAATACTCTTATAATGTGATTTGATGCCTCCACCTGCAATTAAAGATAGTACTTCCTGACAGGGTGCGTCAGATTCCATCGTTTGCCTCGGTGGTTGTGTCAAAAAATACAAGACAAGAGTCTCTATACAAACAAGAAAACAATCTTATACACTAATTTGTTTCAACCAAAATATTATGTCCTATGGCATCTAGAGATATTTGTCTGGTGATCCTACCTAATGCTAGATCCTATGCAAGTTGTCCCCCTAATATGCATGTTAAGGTCACTTCGGCGAGAGAAGGATACATAACAAACACCTACTCGCTCTGAGCTGCCAAAACATGTTATATTAAGGAATATAGATAGTACCTAACTAACACTATGTGCTATGCCTGCGCTTAGTGAGTACTGCGTTTGTATGTCCAATATGTGTACTAAGTATTTGTGTACAATAATAATGTGGCTGTGTGATATTTTTCTGTGCGTCCATGGAACTTTTGTATGACTACACCATCTCGTTACACACATTTTCTCAACTATCTTTGATTGCTAAGATATCACAGATTCTAAAAAAAATTAGGCAAAAGTGTCCATATTTTTTCCTACATGGAAAACATGTTGATGCCTAGTCATATGGAATGCTACTCATTCAATTAAGTTTTAGAAATGACTAGTGATCAAGTCAAAAAAAAAAAAGACTAGTGATGTTCAATTTAATTTGGAATGCATCATCGCGCGTTGACATATATAACTATCTCATATTCTTCTAACATCGACTGAGATTGATTTTTCCCACGATTTGGATACATTATCATTAGTCCATTGTTGTCCATTTCCTGAAGATAGTGTAGGAATATATGGTATATCTTAGATAATTTAGGTAACACAAGTCCCAACACTGTAACATATAGTCAATTACCGACAAGAGCTTCACCCCTTGCAGGTTCGACACCAGTAGTAACTTTCTCTTCGTTGTGCTTTTCATGAGTTTAGTTGCAACACAACCGAAGAGCGGTAGGAATGGCCCATCAAAAGTGGTCCCATCGTGGGGGCCTAATACCCCGGCAACTAGCATGAGGCCTGATCCTAATCTTGACTAGGCTAGATATAAGATAGGCTTGACCAGGCAAAATCGCTCCGGGTACCTTTCTATGGGCTCGGCCCAGGTAGACTTTGTTCGCATCGCTTCGTTCGCTTCGCTTTATGCTGTGGAGACTACAGGTCTGTTCTTGTTTTCCTTTGTTCTTTAGTTGCCTTCTTTTTCTGTTTTCTTTCTTTGGATATTCCTTCTATTTTTTATTTTTTCCTTTTTAGACAAAGTTTTTTAATGATTTAAAGAATTATTTCTCTTAGACCGTGGATGTGCTCTATGGCGCTAATTTTTGTGATTTTTGATCCGCCCGTGCTAAAATTTTGTTTCAAATCGTCTAATATTTCTATCAATAGTCCTAATTTATTTTATCATGTGTTTAATTTTGGTTCTACATAATCTAGTTTTTTTCTTTGCTGCTACATATTTTGTTTCACGTTGTCTAAATTTATTTTATTCTACGTAGTCTAAATGTTTCTTTCACAACAGTAGTTCTATATGTCGCCCGTTTATAGCAGACCCTATATGTCCAAATGTGCTGCTACGTAGTAGTCCAAATTTTCTGGATTCTCCCGCGTAGTCCAAATGGATGTTCTGCTATAAAAAAAAATTCACCCATTGTGCCAGAACATCCAAATCCTATACGTCGCCCGTTGCGCGGGAGGCTTGCGCCGCACGCCCGCGTCGCTGGAATGGGCCGACTCGTTTTGCAGTTCCAGTTTTTTCTCTCTTTTTTATACCACTAGGTTTTGCTTTCTTGCGGGGTAAAGTATACTTCCAAAAAGAATTAGTAGAACTCCATGCATTTATAAACCATCTTGCCCGCATTCTTTTGGGGTTTGTACGGGCTTTTGATTTCCTCTTGACTGAATCGCCGTTCCTAGAAAAAAAAACCTTGAAAAAGATGGATCCATCACAGAAAACCAGTAAGAGTCGTTATTTGTGGCTTTAACAACCTCTGCCGCTCCAAGTTAAGCTACCGAGGTTGCTAATGATACGCTTGGAAAGAGATAATAGCGAAAACATACCACTTTTCTAGCCAAATTTATCGATTGGTACCAGTCGTTGTCGCAATCGCATTTTAGTACCACATTTTGCCCAGGTTTTCGCATTTTACCCAAATCACTCGCTGATTCGATTTAGACAGCATATCTGACATGGCAGCCCCACCTGTCAGTCCAATAATAGCAAAAATATCGAGAGAAAAATAAAAAATCTGAGAAAAGAAATTGTTTGGCCACTTGTCAGCCTAATAAAAATAAAATCTAAAGAAAAAAAGGAAAAAATAAAAGTCAACTCCCGGGGCGTGCAGCCGCCAGGGCGCTCGGCGGCCAGGCACGGAGCCCGCGGGGTGCGGCCGGCCAGGCGCGGCGGCCGGAGCGCGCAGCCAGCCAGGCGCCATGAAGTAGCTAGCCTCGAGGTCTGAGCTCCCGCGGCGTGAAGTCGTCGTCGTCGAAGAGCCACAGTCCGAGGACGCAGTCGCCACGTGCTCGCGCCCCCGCGCCCTTGGCGTCCTACGGCGCCGAGCGCGCGCGCTCCTCCCCGGAGCCGTGGCCTCTCGCCGGCGGCGTTGACGACACGTGCGTCAACGACGTGGAGAGCTTCGCGCGCACCGTGGCCGCCGTCAAGTCCAAGCCCCGCCCGGACCTGCTCGCGAGCGTGCTCTCCCACTACGCCGCCAAGTGGCTCCCGGACGTGGCCTCGTCAGCCTCCGGCCGCTTCCTGCTGCCTCCGGAGAGCCCACCGCCACGTGGCTCAAGCGACGCCTCCTCCTCGAGTCCCTCGTCGCGGCGCTCCGTCCGCCGACGACGGCATCACCTGCGACTTCCTGCTCAGGCTGCTCCGGGCCGGGAGCATGGTGGGCGCGGACGCGGCGCTGCTGCGGGAGCTCGAGTCCCGCGCGGCGCGGCGGCTGGACCAGGCGTCGCACGGCGCCGTGATGGTGCCGGCTACGGGCCACGCGCCGGCCACGCTGCTGGAGGTGCCGCTCGTGCTGCGGCTGGTGCGCGGGTTCCTCAAGGAGGGCGGCAAGGGCGCCGGCGGCGGCGCCGGCGCGAGGGTGGCGAGGCTCGTGGACGCGTACCTGGCGGAGGCCGCGCTTGTTAGTTTTGTAATCTTGTCATGTTTTTCATATAGGATAGAGTTGTCCGAGTGAGTCGGCAAGTTAGCAAGTTGTAGGTTGTTAGGCTGTTAGCTGCATGCGAGGTGTTAGCTAGCTGCCGTGTGTGTTTGCATGTGGGCCGAGTCTTCTGCACCCTGGAGCGATTCTAGGAGGGAGATGGAGTCATGTAGTTAGTGGTTAGTGGCCGAGTGTGACGGCCGGTAGTGGCGTGAGTTCATGGCACAAGTGCCAGGGTCTTGTGTATATATATGTTGCATTCAGTTAATGAGAGATCAAGGCCATGAGGGCTGAAACACAACAATGTAGCCAATATGTTCACCAAGGAGATGAGCCTGACGGCAAAGCTTTTGTGCTCTTCCTTGGTACAGGTGTGCGTGTGGGTGTGTTTCGGAGTGTCTCCATGGTGCGTGTGTGTTGAGAGAGAGTTCAGAGGTAGAAGAAGAAGCCGGCGCAGCGAGATGCTGCGCCAACAATTGGTATCAGAGCCTTCTGCTCTTGGTTCCTGTGGTGGTGGCGCAGGGGGAGATGGTGCGGCCAAGGCGACGGCGCGGTGGACTCCGTGCAAGATGGAGGTGGACGGCGCTGGAAGGAGGCTGGTGGCGGTGCCATGCCGTCGGCAGCTCGATGGGCGGCGTGATGCCGCTAAGGCGCTGAGCAGATGCCGTTGTGTGCTGGCGGCGGTGGCGCGATGCCGCCGGGCGCTGGGTGCAGCGGTGCCACGAGAAGCCGACGGTGAGATGCCGTTAGGAGAAGATGGCAGTGTGATGCTGCGACGAGGAGAAGACGACGACGACGCGGCAGCTGTGGTGCGATGCCGCTGGGTGCCGACAGCGGTGGTGTGATGCTATCGTTGTCAAATAGAGTTTGTGCGGACGTGAGTGCAGTTGTGGAGACGCTGGCCGTGTGCCGGTGTCGTGCTCGCCGGAGGCAAGGTGCGATGACCCGGTGATGATGATAGCAGCGGTGGTGCATCGACGGCAAGCTCCATGAGATGTGGAGGTCGCAGTGGCGGTAGGATCCATGAGATGTGGAGGCCGCAAGTGGCGGCAAACTTCGTGAGATGCGGAGGCCGGTGTAGGTGGCCATGGCTACCATTCGCAGGAGGGTTCGTGTGATGCTGATGGCGAACACAAGTGCAGCGGCAAGGTTATCGTGGTGACTGGCGCGGGCGGTGCGACAAGGGCGTCGTCCACGACTCGGCAACTTGATGTTGCGGCAAGAAGATGTAGGTGATCTGCAAGGAGTTGACATGACAAGATTAGGGGAGAATGTTAGTTTTGTAATCTTGTCATGTTTTGCATATAGGATAGAGTTGTCCGAGTGAGTCGGCAAGTTAGCAAGTTGTAGGTTGTTAGGCTGTTAGCTGCATGCGAGGTGTTAGCTAGCTGCCGTGTGTGTTTGCATGTGGGCCGAGTCTTCTGCACCCTGGAGCGATTCTAGGAGGGAGATGGAGTCATGTAGTTAGTGGTTAGTGGCCGAGTGTGACGGCCGGTAGTGGCGTGAGTTCATGGCACAAGTGCCAGGGTCCTGTGTATATATATGTTGCATTCAGTTAATGAGAGATCAAGGCCATGAGGGCTGAAACACAACAATATAGCCAATATGTTCACCAAGGAGATGAGCCTGACGGCAAAGCTTTTGTGCTCTTCCTTGGTACAGGTGTGCGTGTGGGTGTGTTTCGGAGTGTCTCCATGGTGTGTGTGTTAAGAGAGAGTTCAGAGGTAGAAGAAGAAGCCGGCGCAGCGAGATGCTGCGCCAACAGCGCTGGCGTACTCGACCTGGAATAGCCGCCCCTCCGGGGAGAAGGTATTCACGCCGCGGTCGTACTCCGTCCTGCGCGGAAAAAAAATTATCTCGAAATCAGATGAAAATTTCCCTAGAGAAACAGCGCCGCCGGCGCGGAATCCAGCCGCGGATCGAGAGATAGGGGATATTGAGAAGCAGATGGGGCGATTCTTACCTGGTGAGGAACATGGTGGCGCGCGCAGGCGGTTTGCTTGGGCTCGTTGACTTTTATTTTTTCCTTTTTTCTTTAGATTTTATTTTTATTAGGCTGACAAGTGGCCAAACAATTTCTTTTCTCAGATTTTTTATTTTTTTCTCGATATTTTTGCTATTATTGGACTGACAGGTGGGGCCGTCATGTCAGATCTGCTATCTAAATCGAATCAGCGAGTGATTTGGGCAAAATGCGAAAACCTGGGCAAAATGTGGTACCAAAATGCGATTGCGACAACGACCGGTACCAATCGGTAAATTTAGCTAGAAAAGTGGTATGTTTTCGCTATTATCTCCGCTTGGAAACATCAAACATGTGGCTGCGGCTGCCTCCGAACTCCGACATTGACTACCTGGCACGTGCGCAGGGAAGTAATCTTGTTTCGAGTCCCCGGTTCACATGATTAGCCATTTATTTATGCAGACTTTC
The DNA here is from genome assembly GCA_947311845.1 of Poa pratensis. NCBI lineage: Eukaryota > Viridiplantae > Streptophyta > Magnoliopsida > Poales > Poaceae > Poa > Poa pratensis. The sequence continues at coordinate 25,411,728 of CAMZMU010000095.1, read as the reverse complement.
TGCCCATTATTTGTCAACGTATACCGTTCTTTTTCCTAGCGAATTTATATTCTCTTGACCTGCTGATACCTCTAGATTAGATCAGCCGCGAGTGGCAAACATCTCACGACAAGTCATCTAGTTTCTTCTTAGTGACATATGCAGACTAGTTCGTTTGGGGGTTTCGATCGTGCAGTACAAAGTCCAAGGATGACATGAGCCGTGTACCTCGCAGAAGAAGATGCCGGCCGGATCTGACTGGACGATGTGGTTGCATATCTTCAGTTTTACGTCGCCGTCTAATACTAGTGTACTACAGTAGTAGACTGCTAGGCGTACTCCGTAAGTACTAAGTACAGGACTAGCGTCGTACTTATGTACTAAGAGCAAAGAGTAGTAGCACTTATGTACGGGCGTTTGCATATGATTCGACACCATGACCAAGCATATGCTAAGTGAAATCATCCTACGAATATCTTTTGACTAGTTCACATATACTAGCGTATAATTTTCTGTTTCAGCTAGCAGGACAATGCGACCGCCATCGATCGGCCGCATCGTAGATATATAGTTCCTGGAGATAATGACAAAAAACCACCACAATTGAACACGAGTTGACGCGGAACCACCACCTTTGGGTTTTCCGACACATAAATACCACTATTGGGGCTACCTTGTGACGCAGAGCACTAATCACCCGTGGTTAGCATTCTAAGCATGTTTCTGACGGATTGGACCCACTAGTCAGATCTAGGTGGCAAAAATAAAAAAGAAAAAAGAAGAGGGGAAGAGAGAGAGGACCCTGGTCAACGCACGCCGCCCCCGCCCTGCCCTGGCCACGCCCACCGCCGGCCGGCTGCTGGCTCCAGGCCGCGCCCGCCGCTGGCCGTTGCTGGCCCCTGGCCGCGCCCGCCGCTGGCCGTTGCCTCCGTCGTGGCTAGCTCCCCCGTCCGCAGTACGTCTCAGACCTCAGTTCATGAGTTTGGGGCACAATCGAATCAAGCACGGATTCATTCAAGGATGATTCAGTACTTAGAAACGGAGTCCAACACAAACTTCAAATGTCCAAGACTATGATGGTTGCCAAGAACAAAACATGTACGGGATCAATTGAACCTGCCAAGAATCAAGAAATTGAAACGTCAATCGATGGCGCCAGCCGAGCCGCTCATTCGAAGAGCATCTGGGCGTGCGGGGTGAGGTCCTTGTGCGCCTCTCCTTGATGGTTCCCTCGGCGACGCCGGTTGCAGCGGACACGTCCTCCACCGTCTTGCTTTTGCCGGCGCGTTGCACGACCATGTAGATGATGGCGGCGGCGATGGATTCCGGGTTGCGGCGCACGTCGAGGCCTTCCTCGAGCCTCCGAACGGCCTCCCCGGCTTCAAGCACTTCCTTGTTGCCGAGTTCGCCGACCCGGGAGCAGAAGCGGCGCATGTAGCCTTGGCGTCGTCCCCGCGCCCACCCTGCCGCTGGCCGCGCCCGCCGCTGGCCTCTGCTACCAAGGACATGTGAATTCCGGCTACTCGCCTCCGTGGGGGGCACCGCGGGCGAGGCTCCGGCCAGGCGCGGACGCGCGCGACCTCCGCGAGCTCGACCATGGCGCGGGCGCGGCCGAGCTCCGACCATGGCGGCGTCGTAGCCGCGGAGGGTGAGCGCTTGGGGAGTGAGTTGTTGGTGGCGGCGGCGTCGGCAGGGACGCGCCGGCGGCGGGAGATCTCCGGGCGGCGGCTAGGCTCGAGCGGCTGGAGGTGGAGGAGGTAGAGGATGTGTTGGCGGCGGCGGTGTGCTGGGGTACTGAGCAGGTGGAGGGCGTAGCAAAGAAGGAAGGGGAACGACGACGAGATGCAGGGGTGGATGCGTCGGCGAGATGAAATATGTGTGTCTCGACGTTGACCAGCTTTTTTTTCTTTATTTTTTTGCCACGTAGACCCGACAGGTGGGACCGATCTGTCAAAAAACGTGTTAACACACTTAAATAAGCAAATTAGTGCTCTGCGTCACAAGGTAGCCCCAATAGTGGTATTTATGTGTCGGAAAACCCAAAGGTGGTGGTTCCGCGTCAACTCGTGTTCAATTGTGGTGATTTTTTGTCATTATCTCTAGTTCCTGAGAATCGACAGAACAGTCATCGTTGAGACGTCGTGTAATTTCTAATTTCAGCGATAACCTGGGTAGTAGGAAGTAATACTGTTGAGCACGTACACAATTCTTACTCCCTCCGTATCAAAATATAAGACTGTACTAAAATATGTCTAGATACATGTGTACTAACTAGTTAGAGAGTCTTATATTTACGGAGGGAGTAGTTTCTTAACGTTAACTGTTAACTGTTTTTCCACGCGATGCGCACGTGGCCGTACTCTACAGTCGTACAGATACGTGCCGCGACCAGGCAACGGTCGAGAGCAACATAGGCGTACACGTAGACAGAGAGACAGACACACACTCGCTCTCGTTGATCCAGTCGCTCGCGCTTGCCTGCCTTTGCGTCGATCCATCTTCGAATTTTTGCCATTTTTTTTTAATACACCCGACACGGCATTTTGGGTCATAGGTCTAGATACACTCGTTATGTAAAATGTTTTTAAACACTTTTTAAAATGTCAAAATTTTCAAATAAAATTTAGGATATACATCAGTACATTTTGTGTCAGCACAAAAAGTTTCGCTGAGAAAAGACATTTTTGTGACCTGTATAAAAAAGAAAAAAAATTGTCGTACAAAATTATTTTGTAGCGTCCAGATTTGTCTTTTTTCCAAAGGTCACAAAAAATGTCTTTTCTTCGCGATTTTTTGTGCTAACATAAAATATCTTGAAATATATCCGGAATTTTTATTTTGAATTTTGCATTTTGAAAATTGTTTTTAAGCAGTGGGTACATCTGGACTCATGACCTGATATGGATTTCCGACGGAAGGTGATCCTTTCCGTCAGTGATCTGATTTGCCAAAAATCCACAGTTCATCATGCAACGAGAAATTCGAACACTGTTGCTCAAGAAAAAATGCAGATAAGTGAAATTAAACCCGACAGGGTTAAAAGGGGAGTCTTGATTAATAGGTCCAGGACTAAAGTGATTAGAAAACTGTCGCCTTAATTCAGCAAAATACTGCAGCAGTGTATTGTCTACTCGTACTAGCATTTGGTCACGACCAAGAACGTGAACTGACAACTTAATTAGCTTCATGGCCTTGATTAATTAATTGATGAGTTCCCCACAGTCAAACAAAACATAATCTAACCTATACCAACACAATTACGGAGTAATTGTCTTGCTAATTAACTCACACAAGAAACCGCCGCACGCGCGTGCGATGCGACCGTGTCCGCTGTGTATAGTACACTAGCAGCCAGGGATTCTATAAAGCCTTCACGAACGCACACCCCCGACCTGTCGCTCGTCAGCCCTAGCTAGCCGGCCATCTACGATCTCTCTCGATCGAAGAAACCAAAAAACTTCGAGTCCATGTCTAGCCTCACGACCATTAGTAGCGGCATGTTGGAATCTCTGGAAGTGGAGGAACTTGTCGACACAAGGCTGTCCCTTGTGATCGGCGCCGGGAGCCGGCCGCCACCGCCGGTGCAGGCACTGCTGCCCCTACTCGAATATGAGGCGTCGGCGGGTAGGAAGTGGAACAAGGGATCGGAGTACGGCGAAGACAGTACCACTGGTACTAAAAGGCAGTATAGCAAGAGGGCCAGGACGGTGCAGTGCGGCAGCGACGTCGACGACGACGGAGGTGTCGCGGCCGACGGCAGTGTGAGGAAGAAGCTCCGGCTAACCACGGACCAGGCGGCGCTACTGGAGAAAAGCTTCCGCGCCCACAACGTGCTGTCCCACGTACGTCCATACTCGGTTTACTTGATCAATCCCTAAAGTAATTTGCATAGGAGATCAGATATGCTTTTAATAAATTTGCACGTCTGACCGGAATGTTTTTAACTGCAGGGCGAGAAGCATGATCTGGCGCGGCAGCTCGGGCTGAAGGCGAGGCAGGTGGAGGTGTGGTTCCAGAACAGGAGGGCACGCATCAAGTTTTTTTTTTTTTGCATGGTGGCACGCATCAAGCTTAAGCAGACGGAGCTCGACTGCGGCCTGCTCCGCCGTTGGTGCGAGCGCCTCAGCCACGACAACGAGCGGCTTCAGCGACAGCTCGCAGAGGCTCGAGCCTCGTCCTCGTCGCCGGCCTTCTTGTCCAGGCTCACGGCTGCCGCGGCGGTCAACTCAGCGTGTCCGTCCTGCAAGAAGCTCGCCGGCGGCTGGCCCGCTGTCGCCCTAATACTACATCGAGATCAGCAAAATCGTTAGTTAAATACCCGATTTAGATGGATGTGTGAAGATCGATATGATTATATAGTGAGTTAGCGAGTGCAAAGGATCAATATGAATGTTTCCGTGCATGATCATGATTGACACTTGTAATTTGTAGCCTAACCATGGGTCGGCCCATTTGTTTCCGTGCATGATCAAGTTTTTTCTTTTTGACTTTCTCTTTCACCTATATCTCGTTGAAATTCTTTCCTAGAAGATTGCCCTCACGAAAACGACATTTCTCGTTTGAGAATATGCTAACGATCGTCAGTTCACAAAAGGATGAAATTTCGCACAGTGACTGAAACACCATTAAAATATAGAATTGATTGAAACTTCAAAGAATTAGGACGCCTGTATTCTAGCAATTATATTTCCTTAAGTTATTATTTATTTCTATAAGGGCTCGTTTGGCACCCATCATTTCAACCACGAATCATGGAATTCAATTGTGATTCCATACTCAACTTGTTTGGCAGTCATGGAATTGGACATGTCATTTTATTTAGAATTCCAGCAAATACCTATTGTATGTTAAGCCAATTCCTAACCCTAACCTTGTCATTTCACTTTCAAAATGAAATGAAATGAAATGATGCCATCATTTCATTTATGTCAAATGAAATGTAATGATGGGTGCCAAACGAGCCCTAAGAGTTAATAACACGGCGGGTACACAAACTTGACATCTATGTGCAAAGTCATACACAAAATTGCAAACCGTGGTCCACTAGTCCTTAAACTCTGTAGGCTGTGATGGATTGGTCAATTTAATCCAAAATGGTTAGTTGGAATGCCACGGTGGACATGTCCAATTTGTTTCAATGCAAAACGCCCCTTCAAGTTTCCCGAGTAGCATGATTTTGTTCCCTTCTCATTCTTCAGACTCTTCATAACACATTCCAGTTCTTGAATTTTCTTCCTCGTTGTTATCTTTTCTTCGTCTTCCCTTTGACACGAACGTGGCCCCCAGGTTGATGCTGCCGGTGATGTACGCTGACATGAGGGCGCGTCGAGCGTCTTGAACAGGACCAGCACGTAGAACATGATGATGTTGATGACCGTGAGCTGCTGCAGCAACGAGATCGCCACCGCCATCATGAGCTGCGGCCAGTACCTCTGCCGCAGGATGCCACGCCACGGGCACTGGACGCCTCGCTCACCACTGCCAGGTCGCCGCCACCAGGCACGCCATGAACACGACCATGGTCAGCCGCCCGGGGTACTCCTGCCTCTGCCCATCGGGGTACTCCGGTGGTGACGGACGCGGCGTAGAGGGATTTGCTCGATTGGGGAATTGACTGCCATGTCTGTTCTGATCGTCAGGCGACCCTCCTATGTGAAAAATATGAAAATCATCGGGGGTATTTGCAAAATAATAAAACACAAACGCGTGGCACTAACCTACCTGGCATGCCACGCGTCGGCTCCAGAGTTCTGATGGACCAAAACCAATCCGCATCAGAGTTTAAGGACTAGTGAACCACGGTTTGAAAGTTTGTGTATGCCTTTGCACACAGAGGTCAAGTTTGTGTACCAGGCGCGTTATTAACTCTTTCTATAACCCCTTACAATGAAAATTTGGTAAATAATCATACAGTCATTAACGACAAACTCCGACATGTAGGCCAGCGGCAAGACATTGAGTAACACACCCACTTCTATCTAAATAAAATTTGGACGCGGCTTAATTCTTGGTCGCCCAATTTCAAACGCAATTTATGTGCAATGGCAAAAATTCTGTTTTAATTCTGTGCAACTGCAACTCACATGCAATTACGCATCACAATGCAAATCTAGTGATCCAGAGTTGACTGAGATCTAACTTAATTCTCGGTTGACCGAGAATTAGAAAAAGGGATAAAATTTTGGCAAAGGATTAGCAGACCTCCCAATCCATACCACCTTTGGATCAGCGGTCAGCCGACATGGACATGTCAGTGAAACGTTAGGGCATATATAGACAGTAGATATATAAATAGTCTGCCTCTGGAACTACTGTTGGATGAAGATCACAAGCATGGCGGAGGCGTCAATACAAGCACGAAGTACTGATTCCTCAGCAAAAGAGTCGTGCACGATAAAACTCGAGATTATGAACATGTTTGCCGATTATTTAAATTACTAACCGAGGAGGGGGTATTACAGAAGTTTGTCTGGACTAAATAGTTTCATTATAAAACTCTATCACAAGTGACAACAAAACCTAATGATTCTTCTTTTTGGAAGTTTCTTTTATTTATAACTTAAAGGGGACTTTTTTAGTTGTGGCTCAATCATAGTTAGTGATGGATTGCAACTTGGCTTGGTGATAAGTCTTTGAGTCAGCAATATCTGTAGCTTGCAGCGGAAGCATGTTATAGTTACTTATGTGCTACATGCAACTTTGTTGGATTTTATATTTCGATGTGTTTTTTTCCTCATAAATGGACAGCATGGCTCCACCTGGTTAAATGGTTTGATGAATGTTCATTGCTCTCATGAACCTAATGTATAATCGTTGGAACCTTCAATCCTCTGTAGTGGTTTCGGTTAACTCCATGTATACAAATATGGTGAATAAAAACACTTTTCTGTAGGAATTATGTCTAGAACTTAAGGTTCATTTAAACATTATTTCTTGATTGGTACCCTAGGGGAGGTGTTATCCTCACTAAAGATAATTAGGTTAAGCTTTATAGGGATGGGAACAAAAAGTGTTGTTTTTGTAACTGTGATGAAACCATTCAATAGATTTTTTTACCTTTCATTTTGCACTTTTATTATCGAAAACCTTGCATGTTATTTCAACTAGAACAACACCCGCGCGTTGCAGCGGATATCTCTTATTTTTTTTAATAAACTCATGAAACCTAGAGTTGACTAAAGAAATATGCAAGATTAGTTAATCATGGCAGCAAGATTAGTTTATTTGACATCGAATGGATGTGTGATTTATAATTTTAAGATCATTATGGTTTAGGTGTGTATCTGAGTGATATAGATAAAATTGTATCAATAGTTGAAGAAACAGATGTTGTGAATGGCTTGCATGAAGATGACATGCAAATTGCTGCTATATGATTTTCATCATAAAAATAATTGGCCAAAAGTTCACGGGCGAAATTAATTTCGGTGTTCCACCAGCACATGATTTACATGTGTAACTAAATAGCGACATGGTGTGATATTTTCATTCAAAGATAAAAAATGATGTGGACAATTTGATGAGCTAAAAAAAGATGATGTGGATGGTTGGATTTAGAGATAGAAAACAATTAATAACTATTAGTGGAGTGACATGGACAATTGATTGGCTAAAAGAGCAAGTGATGTGGATAGCTTGCATGTGGAGATAGAAAAATATTAATTGCACTTAGTGGGGTTTTGCTTTATAAGAAGTATAGATAGGTTTGGTTGGCGGCTTAGCAAATGTATTAATATCGTCCCGGCTATTTGTATTCTTCTCTCTTGTAAATTCTAAACACTTTGCAATAAATATGCATGTGTGCATTAGTCGATGTAGAGACCGCAAGATTTCTCTCTTTTTAGAAAGAAAAAAAAAACACTTTATGTAAGCACGAGGTGATTTTTGCCCCGCTTGGGCTAGGATGTAGAATATTTCCGAACGGAGGGAGTATGTCCTTAAGAACGACGAGGGAGATGAAAGATCAAGGGAGAGAGAGCAGTCCCAATCACCCTTGCGCATGTGTTTACAAAACAGGACTAATATATAGTAGTCATTATTTATACCTTCTAGCAAAATTGCTGATTTCACTAATCATAGGTTTGGAAATTTGCGGCTGCGGCTGCCTCTCAGTTCCGATGTTGACTGCCTGGCACGACGTGGACACGATGATAATTTTGCCTTCCGGTCTCCAGCATGATTAGCCATTTTATGCAGACTTTTGGTATTGTTGGTGTGTACTATTTTTTTGTTTTTGGAAGCAAATTAAGTGATAGTCTGTTGACTAGATTGCACCTCTGGAAGCTGCCAGTGGCAAACCGCAAACAACTCACGACAAGTCGACTAGTGTGCTCTTTGCTAGCTAGTTCGTTTGGGCTTTTTTTCCTTCTCAACTCGAGTACAAAGTCGAGGATGACATGAGACGTGTACCTTGCAGGAAAAGTCACTGGGTTTGACTGCGTCGGGTACGGAGCTTCTGTTATGTCATTTGCACAACAGTCACAATACTAGTACTACTAGCTAGTGATAGTTTTCACACATGTGAGACTATGAATGTAAACGGATCGGATCAGATTGGAATTTGCCTCTACCATATCCTTTACCACATTTCGCTCTCGGATTCGGATCCAGTGGCAGACCTAGGATTTTGCCATTTGGTATGCCGCGCAAAAAATAATTTTAAAGTTGCATTGTAATACGATATAAAAGCAATATACAATATGATTAAGTACAAATGTTGCATAAATTACCATAAAAATAGTTCAAAACCCTACTAATAGTCTTGATCATTAACAACATAACTTTGAATGGGATGTCTTTCACCTGGATTATGCGGAAGGTGATTGATGTCATAAACCGGCGGTGACGGTGGCGGCAGTGGTGACGGCATATGATTCACAATTTTTTCAAATACTCTCTCTCGCTCTTCAGTGTGCTCTTCTGTTATAGATTCACCTGGAGAAGGATTAGAAGCAGCGGCAGCCTTTTTTGCCGCGTGTTTCGACGCAATGTCCTTGCTTCTCTTCATAACTGAAATTTCTGAAATAAAAAAACAAGTGAGTACAACATTTGTCCTTTCATATATCAATAATCACATGCGGATGAATGCAAACTCATAGATTACCTTGCAACCTGTGTTCGTTCTCGTGGAATCCTGACGATATGTGAAATACGAACTTGCTGGTTTACGGCTGTCGGCGTGGCGGCGAAGGGAGAACTTCCCAAAGTGTGCGCCTGGACGTCAAACAAGGGAGTACAAATAACAAATTACAAATCAATCACCGATTCCCAAGTCAGCTACCTAGCTAGCTGTAGCTGGGCGATCAAACATGTAGTATGAATCTCCTCTACTGAAACTTCGGCGGATGGAGGGCTACCTGGCGGCGTTAGTCGCGGCGGCGTGGCGGTACGTCCATGGCCCTTGGGCGCCTGAGAAACCTGCCGATCGATCGATTGATGGAGGAAAGTTCTGTGGAACTAGGCGCTAACTACTCGACGTGCGGCGTGCTGTATTTCCTTTTCTCGATCGGTCGCTTTGATCATCATTTATTTTCTGTACCAGGCCGGCTCTCTCGTCAAGTTTTTTCCCAGTACTACCTACGTGGGCTGGGCCGCAGGGTATGCCATGGCCCACCCGGCATACCCTGTAAGTCTGCCACTGTTCGGATCGGATCGGATAATGAACGGTTGCGTATTCGGTGGCGGATATATATGATCACAGATTCGAAACGAAAACGGAGCGGATTCGGGGCGGAAATAAAATTAATCGGATCGGTACGCGCAATGTACATCATCAATCCATAAAACAAAAAATAATCGCTCTACAACTTAATAACCCTACAAAGTTGTATTACATAGTCTGTACAATGACCATTTAAGTAAGTTGTTGTTCAACGGATGGACTACACTACCCACTAATTACAAATTGTGCTCTATTAGTTTAGGCATTTCGGTAGAAAATCGGATTATTCGGATTATAACCATCGGATAATCCTAATTAATTTTTGAAAAATTCATATTCGGATGCTATTTTCCATACCATATCTATACCGTATCCGGGTGTTCAGTTCGGAATCAGATATCCTTATCCGTCGGATTCTTTGAAACCGGATATGGATTCTTTAAAACGGATTCGGCGACGGATTCGATGCGGAAATTATCCTATCCTTTTACACCCCTATGTGAGACCACGTCTAGATTTATCTGAAATAAGTCGCACATGCGTACTTGCGTTTGTATATATATCCATATAATAATTCGACGCGATGACCAAGCATATGCTAAGTGTCATATCATCATAAGGATGTGGATCTTTTTGTCTGCTTTAGATATATTCTTTTCTTTTTCAGCAGGACAATATGACCGTCGCTGCATGCATGGTACATATATAGTTCCCGAGAATCGATGGAACAGTCATCAACATACGTCTTAATTATACTACTGTACATAGATTGTGATTAGTTGCAGGAATGTACGTCTATGCGTGCGTGTGCATATGACCGAAAATAGGTTGCAATGTCGTTTCTGCTGCTAAAACAGACAGAAATTATCGAGTCCAGTCCAAGCATAGCGCGCATGAGGTAGGTACTAGTCCTGCGTTCACACATCTAGCAAGTCAGCTGTTTTTCGCATGCGGTACGTACGCACGTCCGCCATGCGGACCAGCTGCGTACGTATCACGCATATACTCTCTCCGTTTTATAATATAATAAGTATGTTTTAGGTGTTACACATGTTGACTAGATTCATACAAAAAAGTGTGGACATGTACACTAAAACATGTTTACATACATATGTGTGTATGTGAATATGACAAAAGGCTAAAACATCTTATATGTGGAACGGAGGGAGTACAAAGAATCAACTCGCTCTCGTTGATGGAGTCGCTCGGGCACCGTCGCGTGGATCCATCTTCACCTTGTGAACCGTAACGGCGGCCCATTTATCTTTTTGACATGAAAAATAGTGCTAGCTAAACACTCAAATAACTTATACAATAATTAAATATTTGAATTTCATAGCTCACACAGTAATTCTAATTTTAAATTGAATTCCGGCCGTTAACCCTAAAATTCAATAAATTATCCAACACAACACATCAAACAAGAAACTACTTGTTTTCTTTGTGGATCAACATGTGCTGAACCAAATCATTTGTGTCCATTGAACCCATAGTTAGAAAACATGTATAAGTAAAGCCATGTTGACTCGCTTATGCATCAACAACTTCATACGCAAGGGGATAAACGCCAAGCTTATTAAATGGCACATTTGTTAAACATGGAGTAGTGATCATGAGTACTCTCACCCCCACCAGAAGACACATGAGCATATATCTAGACATTCGGAAGCGCGTCAAAACTTATCAACTGGGCAACTTAGTCTGATTAGTTTGAAGTAGTCATTCTAGTGAAGATCATGACCGGCGGGCAGTTTTTACAAGCAAGCACCTCATCTTCTATATCTAAATAGCTAAGACCCACTACATGATTTCTCTGCAATTCTGTGAAGCCACGTCGCCCTAAAATGTTTGGCAGCCCAAATGATGGCTCACATCCCGTCAATGCGTTTCCCCCCTCCCATGCATTTAATCTCTCTACCTTTTCTTCCACGGTTTCACCACAACGGTGCGTAGAATCTGAAACGGATGAAAAATCCAAGAGTTGTCAATCCTGCCAATCCTGATTGCCAAATAAATGCAGAAGAAACGGATGAATCTGAATGGCCATGTTTGGTTTTAAATAGCTAGCACAATTCTGCTCGCTGCTCACATCGCCTATCCCCGCAACCACGAGTATCTCATTCTACACTTTTTTCTGAATCCCATACTCCATATTCATTGTTTATTTTTTCTGCAATCACCCACGATTTATTTTGTCATGGTGGTAGACGATTTGCTCACATGGTAAGGCTTACTGCTGTTTCGTTGTTTTGTTCCGTTTGGCATGGAGAGCTTCCCATCTTTTTTTTGAACAGGAGCAGCTTCCCATCTAGGCAGCAACACCTTATCTAAAGGAAAGGCATGTCAAGCAGATTCTAATAAAAAGCATGCATAGCTTGTGATCCTGTCCGGCACGAAGAGGTCGATGCACCGTAGTCTATGATCCTTCCTTGACTTCATCGCCAAACACCCACTTTATGTACTTCCATTTATTTTTGATTTACGCATATGAATCAGGGATTAACGTTGATACTTACAGATCCATCTCAATTAGTTTGGTGAGCTGTTTATGCTATGTCTTCAGTACGTGATATAGGACTGTATTGTTTACATCTTACTTTCGAAACTATTTTCTATTTATTCAGGATCAGTATGTGTTGCAATGAAGCTGCGTTTTAGAGAGAGAAAAACCGTCACTACAAGTCATATTTCTTATATGTACAACATCTTGATCAATCGATCGGAAAAAAGGTTCCGTAGGAAAACATCTAGATGGTGTGTACTACTTTGGATCAGATTCGTATGGGTCAATGGGTTGAATCTTCTTTTTTCACGTCGCTTCTTCCAGAGCTCACCTAGGACACACCGTTTCAAAATTCTGGATAAACAAGGGAGCGGTTAAGCTCCGCATAATTAAGTTTGCTTACTAATTTCCTAGGTCACATAACAACTGCTACAATATCAACAATTTTTTGGCATGTCTTATGAGGGTGAGAGCCCTCGAGGTTATGAATGGCCACTGCTAAGCAAAGAGTATCTATACATATACACCATCAATTAAGCTTTAGCGGTCTGGTTGTTGTCCATTGATCAATCGAGTCTATGAAATATTTTTATTTTTCTTACTTCCTCATAGAGTTGGTAATGAAACTCTGCACTATGCATGTATGCAAATATTAACAACTTCACAAGTTGATTTGAACACCCAAAGTCTTTACTTTTTTACGGCTATTTACAATGTATTTCTCCACCTTTGTTTAGCTTTCCACTTTTTGGTGCGGACATACTTTCAAATTGATTACTAAATATTCCGCAGCAACGCGCGGGGTATCATCTAGTTTCCTAGTATTGATCCCCTAGACCTATGCAATACATTATGCTGTTATTCATAGAGGATAAATGCCGCCACAATCAAAATATTGTCATCATCATCGGATGAATCTTCACACGATGTCTCCAAGAATTTGTTGTAGAAAAACTCGTCTTAGCAATCCGCCTCTATCTACGCCATCGAAATAACTCAACAATGATCACATAATATCCATAACTACTCACCGGAGAGAATTTGCGACAATCTTTAGCTACAGGCTAACCACTAAGCACTTTGAGGGATGAGGTGTCCGGGGTAGAGTTCGAAGCAGTGGACGGAACTACAGCCGACGAGGTCATTCTGGCATGTCCTAGACAGAAACATAATTGGACCTTGATTTCACCCCGAGTCCACTCGGCCTCCGATGTTGGGACATCGATGACATGCACGGCGCGGCTACGGTTGTTTCATTGCATCGTCCGATCTTGTCTGAGGCCAAAAGAGGCGGAAACAACGAAGTGCCCCAGTGGCCGATGTGGTAGGGGAGAGAGAGAGAGAGAGACGGTGTGGCTGAAAAGCAGAACTGGGGCACATACATGCCTACGCGTATAGTGCCCATTTGGCTCAAAACCGATCCAAAATTTAGGGCAAATTTTAAACCAAACGGACAATCACTACCGGAAATCTGAAATTTGCCGTGCGGCAAATGTGCACGGCAAAGCCACTTCGGAACACGGCAAAGGCTTTGCCGTGCCAAATCGCACGGCAAACATCACACGGCCTAATACATGTCGGTAAAGAACGTTTGCCGTGCTCTTTTCCAAAAACAGCACGGCAAAGGCTTTGCCGTGATCTTTTCCAACCACAACACGGCAAAGATATGTCAGAGAGGGTCAACCCTCACCCCGGGTCAACACATCTTTGCCGTGATCCCTGCCCAGCAATGCACGGCACACACTTGTTCTTTGCCGTGTTCCCTGCACAGCACTGCACGGCACACATTTGATCGTTGCCGTGTGCTCTGCCCAACACTGCACGACACACACTTTATCTTTGCCGTGCGCTCCGCTCCACACAGCACGGCAAAGGATCTTTGCCCAGACCCCAGCCTCAGCCCTTTGCCGTGTGCATGTGTCTAGGCAGCACGGCAAAGTGACCATTTGGTCATCACTCAAATGCCAGGTTGCACAGGTGCGCGCCGCGTGTCCTCTTTGCCGTGCGCCCCATCACGGCAAAGATCTTTGTCGTGTGTTTGTACACGGCAAATTGACCATATGGCACACATTTGTTCTGTTTTTTGGAAAATCTCTGCAATTCATACAATTTTGCAATCTGAACATATCACATATCACAATTCACACAAATATGACAATCTGAACATATCACATATCACAATTCACACAAATATGACAATAACAACTTAAACTACTCCATAACATATAGATACAATCTCAACCATAATATAATATGAACTCAAACTCCACAAACAAGTAGGTCATGCTCCACATGTAGGTCACAAAGGGATGTAGCTGGCTGAATCTCCACATGTAGGTCACGACGGCGAAGATGGACATCATGGAGGAGAAGGATCGTCCTACACGTTTGCAAAAAAACGATGAGTTTGACAACTAGGTGGACCATTGGATATGTTGAATATGCACAAGTTTAGATGTAGTAAATCAAAAGACATGATCTAAGTTAGATGTAGTGACCATTGGAGATTCATTGATTGGCTATGTCGATCTAAGTCATGACAACAAGTTCAACTAACTAAATTTTGACAAGTTCAACTAAAGTGGCAATGGCATGGCTAACTAAAGTGGCAATGGCATTTTGACAAGTCATGCGAGCATACCCACGGGAGCCTCCGGACAACGTTAGGGTTGGAGATTTGGGGCTGCCCCTCCGGATTGTCCTGGCCACCAAGCGGCGGCGCCATCGAGTGAGATCCACCCGCCGATCCTGGATTCACCTACAACATGAAAAAAGTCTCGCATTACACAAGTAATTTAGTTACAACAATAAGATGGATAGAATGACAAGTTTGAGAACATACCCATGGGAACATCGGTGGAGGCGGTGGAGGGAACATTCCCATGGCAACAGCCCCGTCCCCAGGAGCAATGCGCTGCATCGTGCCAAACATCCACTCCATCATCTGCCTCTGATGCTCCTGCTGCTGCCTGCAATACTCCTGATGCTGCTCCTGCTGCTGCCGGATCTGCTCCTGCTGCTGCTGCAGCTGCTGCTCATAGAGCACCTGCTTCTGCCGGAGCTCGTCGACAGCTAGACTCGAAACTCGTGGGCGGGTCTCCACAGCAGGCGCACCAGGCGCCCTCCCACGGCGGACCTGGCGTAGAGACGGGACGGTGCGAGGGTCGATGGAGCCGTCACCTATCCACAAGCGGCCATTCGCCGCGCCTTGCCCCGCAAGCACGACAGCCTCGACGTCAAGTGGACTGGTGAGAGGGTCAGCTTCCTCACCGTTGCGCTCCTTGAACTTCTCCGTGTACCCCTTGCTCCGGAGCTCGGCGCTCTGGTTGATCCACATCGACCCTGTCTCAGGATCCGGCGCATCCCTGGTACGCATCTTTGACCAACGGCGAAGGGCGAGGGGTCTACGCCGGTCTTCAATTTCTGCAAAGAGAGCACGAACATAGGTGAAAAGGAGACGATATTGCAAAAGAGAGCACGAACATAGGTGGATTAAAGAATGCATTTGCTCACCTCATTTTGTATGCATTGGGAGAGGCTGAGGTTGCCTTGGCGGTGTGTTCCACCCTTGTTCTCCGCCCGCTTTGCCTTTCCCTCCGCGTGTATCTTGAGATACTCCGGCTAGTCCACCACGCTACCATCGCGAGGTGGCAGTCGCGTTGTTACCGACGTACGGAGGAGGCACCTACGTGCACAGAACACACATATTAATGATATTACACGGCGGTCAACAAAATCGATAATATAGAAATGACGCTACCTGCAGGTACTGCCATGGCTGCATCAAGATGTCCCGAGCACGCTTCTTGTCCAGCCCAATCTTCTTTTCGGCGTACCAATTGCGGACAGATTCCACGCGAGCCTCGTAGTGCATGTCCGTCACCATCTTAGAGGCCATCGTCAAAGGATGGCCTCGCACTTTTCAAAATCCTCCTTCCGACAGGTGAAGAAGTTCTACAAGCATGCACACATAGGTAAAATAGGGTCAAAGCCATTAGTGCAATCTCGGATTTATAGAATGATGAGAAGTCAAACAAACTTACCCAGAAATAGCGAGTGTCTTAAGCGCCATGTTGCGGTACTCGCCATCGGGATCCGCGCGAAACAGTAGTGCCTGAAAGTCCAAGCTACACTCTTGCCACCCTCTGGGAGGGTGACAATCCCTGGGAAGAACTTCCTGAGACAACATCCAAGGATGCTCGCGTAGGTACGCTGTCCCTTCACTTTAGGAGGCTGGTACTCAAATGTCCTACACAATGAGAAAACCAAAATTAGTATAGTTAGCGGGTCAAAACACAATGAGAAGCTAAAATTGAACAAAAACTATAATAAGTACCTTTTTCCAACAGGCAGGAGAAGAGTGTTCTTGTAGGCGTAATATCGGGGATCGGGGAGTCCCGCCGCCCCCGCTGATACGGCGGCCTGGTCCGTGGCTCAGGGATATCCTCCTCAGTCTCAACCCACTCCTCCGGCGGGTCCCACTGCAGCGTCGGGTCAAGCACAAACCCGTCCTCCCCAGGTCCCTCCTCGCGCCCCTCCTCCTCGCTGTCATCCTCCTCGTCCTCCTCCTCGCCCTCCTCAGAAGCCTCCGGCAGCAGCTCATCCTCAGAAGCCAGCGACTCGCTCTCAGAGTCCGACTGCACCTCCTGATCGTACTCCGCGTCATCCTCGTCGGGCTCCTCGGCAGGGAGAGGACTAGGAGTCTGGTAGGCCTCCTTCTCGTCCTCGTACTCCCACGTCGTCCACTCCTCGCAGTGGAGGTGAGGGTGGAGGTGAGGGAGGAGGTGAGGTGCCGAACTCGATCCCACCAGGAGTGCCTTCACGCTGCCCACCTTTTGCGAAGCCTTCTTCAATTTGTTTCCCCCCATGTTTCCTGCATTGACAAAAAAATAGGTTTCATCAGTATACATGATCCAAAATTAAGGTAAATAGATGAAGCAACAATGAGTAAAGCGAAAATGAATACAATTAGATGAAGTAGCGACAATTAAGGTAAATGGAGTAGCGACAATGAGTTCTCACAAAATAAAGTAGCGACAATCACTATTACATAAAGTAGCATTGACCTATTACATATAAGCTAGACTGGCAATTACTAATACATGTGTCCTCATCGCTATCAGTAGCCTGTGTCGAGATCATCGGGACCAACTATTGGACCACCCGTGTCGTCATCACTGTCAGGGTCGCCACACCACCAACCATCCACGGAACCTGGAGGTGGTCCCTCTGGCTCATCGACGTGAAGTCCTGCGTGGAAGCGCTCTAGCAAAGTCACGTCGGCTTGGTTATGAACCTCCTCGACTTCATCATGCGCGGTGTCTTCCTCCATTCCAGCATCTTCGTTTTGTTCGCCGTATTCCATGTCATCATCGGTCGGCAAGTTGATAGTGAATTTCCCAGGGAGCCCTCCATCCTGATAGAACTCGCCGTCAGATGTTGAGGGGTCTAGGCGGCGGTAATCTTGACCGTTAGGCATAGCCGGCCTACTGTGCGACGGTACCGTCACCACAACATCCCACCCCTGTAGACGCTTTTGATATGCTTTTGATGTCTTCTTGCACGGGTACGGGAGATAGAATACTTGGAAGGCCTGGGTAGCCAAAATGTAGACGTCGTCTCCCGAATACTTGGAGCTTCGTTCAACTTCGACCAATCCAATTGTAGGATCCCGTCTAACCCGACGCGGGTCTAACCAATTGCATTTGAATACAACGGGATCTAGCCCTTTACCAAAACCATAATTCAACTCGTATATAGCCTCAACTCTTCCATAGTAATGGAGTTTATCTGAGCCTTCACATAACACCCCACTATTTATTGTCTTCCGGTTGCCCCGGTTTGTTGTGTGGTCATGGGTATGGAAGCGATATCCATTCACGTCATAAGCATGGAATGAGTTGACGGAATGGCTAAAGCCATGGGCAATGTTTCTAAGCTCTGGCTTCATCTCTTTGTCCTTTTTTGCCTACAAGTTTAGCACGAGAAGTTTAGAACGAGGAATGATCGATGAATGTCCACGGTACTAGAAAAGTTAGACAGAACAGTACCAAACCCGCGAACCAGCTAATGAAACCACCACCCTTGCCAAAACCACCACCGTTGTCAAAAAGATCCTTCGACTCTTTCGGGGTAGGGTCCCTTCTCAGCTTCCAGTTTTCACGAGTGAATCGTCTACGCCAATGAGAAAAGAGGAGTTAGCCACGAATATAGGAGTGAATGTTTGTGAAATACTAAATGGTGAAAGACTTACTCGCGGTACGGCTTCACTTCCTCCATACTCATCAAGATATACGAGGAGATCATATCCCGCTCGAGCTTTTTCATGATGAACTTCTTCGTGCCACTTGATTTGCCACCGAGCCCTATGAAGATGCTAAGCTTGGGTACATCTTCAGGGTTGGCTGCATTGTAGCGAACGACTGGATTGTGGATTGTGGGAATGTTGGCATCATAGAAACCTGTCGTGAAGTTTGACACCTCCTCGTTAAGGCATGCCTCGGCCATGGATGCCTCGATCTTGCATTTATTCCCGCAATTCTGGCGTAGGTCTTTCATTTTTCTCTCAGGCCCAAACTGCCAACGGGTCGACACAGGCCCCCCCATTAAAGCCTCGTGCGCGAGATGCAAGATCATATGTTGCATCGGATTAAAAAACCCTGGCGGAAGTATCGTCTCTAGCTTGCAAAGCAACTCGGGTGCCTGTTCATGCAGCTTCAGAACCACTTCACGATCTAACTCCCTTGCACAAATCTGCGGAAGAAAAAGCTCAACTCCGCCAGTACTCGCCAAGTCTCCTCATCGACATAGCCTCGAATCATCACCGGCATTATGCGCTCAAGCCACACGTGGTAGTCATGACTCTTCAGCCCTCCTACTCGCTGCGTGTCCAGGTTCACACACCTCGCCCAGTTAGCTGCATAACCATCAGGGAAGTACAAACACTCCACGAGCCACTGTAATATTTCCCTTTTTTCCGGCCTTGTAGGGCAGAACCGAGCCTTTGGCTTAGACCACCTAGTGCCGTTGACTCCAGGAGGCTTCATTTCAAGATCTGGCCTGTCACAAAGTTCTTTTGGTCCATTCGAGCCTTGACGTTATCCTTCGTCTTCTCAGTGTCCATGATGGTGCTATAAAGAGCCTCGGCGATATTCTTTTCGGTGTGCATTACATCAATGTTGTGTGGAAGCTCGACATCCTCCATGTAAGGGAGCAGCTTCCAGAAGCACGGAATGTGAGTCCACTGGTGCGTCTCCCCATAACCCACGAAACCATTCCCATCGGGTTAGGCACGAGAGCTTCTAGCTCAGCCTTGATTTCTCTTCCGGTCATCAGACGTGGTTTCGGAGCATGGATCTCGACTCCTTTCTCGAACCGCTTTACGTCACTCCTGTATCTATGACCTGGCTCAAGGAACTGTCGATGTTGATCAAAGCATGAATACTTGCCTCCCTTCGTAAGCCATGAGAAAGTCACAGCCTGTCTGCACTGTGGGCAAGGCCACTTCCCATGTGTACACCAGCCGCAGAACAAAGCACGCGCTGGTAAGTCATGCAGGGATGTGTGGTACCAGACATACATATCGAAGTGATCATTTGTTGAGGCGTCATATGTTCGGACCCCGCGACCGTTCCAGCCAACAGCCAAGTCTTCAACCAGCGGTTCCAGGTACACGTTCATGTTCTTACCCGGGTATTTCGGTCCTGGGATTATCATCGACAATAACATGTTATGTGATCTCATGGACTCGCCGGGGGGGAGGTTCTGGGGTATGACAAACACAGGCCAACAGCTGTATGTTGCCGCCGACATGCCATACGGATTGAACCCATCGGTTGATATAGCAACAGCTACGCTCCTCGGGTCGCCCGCTTTCAGTGGATACTTCGCTACAAAGTTCTTCCATGCGTCACCATCCGACGGATGTATCATCTTGTCCGTGTATCTGTTCCCTAACGCGGCCCATCGCATCTGCTGGGCAGTGTCTTTGTTCATGTAAAGCCGCTGGATCCTCGGTATAAATGGAAGGTACCGGAGAATCTTTTGGGGAATCCCGGTCTGCCTCTTCTGTCCACCACCGAGGTCGACCTCGAAGTACCTAGAGGAATTGCAATGGATGCAATAATTTGTTCCAGCATGTTCTTTCCTGAATAGCATGCATCCCTTTGGACAGGCGTCTATCTTCTCATATGACATCTTAAGGTCACGGAGGAGTTTAGTCGCCTCGTAGAAGCTCTTCGCCAAGATATGCCCTTTCGGTAGAAGGCTGCCAACGACGGCCAGAATATCATCGAAACCATCCCTGCATATCTTCCTCTGGCACTTCACGGCCATAAGGCGAGCGATGGCATCTAGAAGGGTAACATCTGTATGTTCATGAAGGGGTTTCTGCGAGCCAAACATAGTCTCGTAGTACTTCTTCGTGTCTTCATCCGGCTGCTCACTTGTCTCCGCCTCCTGAGGTGTCTCCGCCTCTACACGACGGCTTTCAGGCGCATTAGCATTGACAAAGGCGTCTAAGCAGTTGTTGAACCCAGTGTCAAATTCTCCCGCTGGCTGAATCTGACGTGGCTCGGTTCTAGGACGTTTTGCTAACTGTTCACCATGGTAATTCCAAACATGGTAGAATGGTGTGAACCCATTCTTGATCAGGTGCGTACTAACATCTACCTTCGACTGTCGCCTTCGGTTATCGCATTTTGAACAGGGGCAAAACACTTTCATGGGTCTGCTGCTGATGTCAAACGCCTTGTTCACAAACTCCTCGGCCTTATCTCTCCATTCATCACTAAACTCCCACGGACTCTTTCTGCCAGCATACATCCACTCACGGTTCTGTCTCGGATCCATCCTTTAATCGGTACCAAAAAAGACATACACAATGCTTTCAGTTCAACATGTCACTGAATTTTAACAAAACCATTTTTTACGGCCAAATTTTATCTTTTACAACATGCAAGGGTTCACCTACACTTCTAATGGGTAGGGGCCTATCCCGCCCGAGTACGTGTAGATCGAGTCGTGTCCCATGTTCTACCCCGACCCGAGACGGAATTTCGACAGCACCTCCCCGCTGTTCTTCAGAATACACGTCTCGAGCTTGTCAAGCCGAGAGGGTGTGCATCCGAAGAACAACGGGGAGGTGCTGCCGAAATTCCGTCTCAGGAAGGGGTAGAACATGGAACACGACCCGATCTACACGTACTCGGACTGTCCAACAGGACAACCCGGAAGTGTTACGGTTATAAATATGCAAAGATGGACAATCCTGCATATTTATAAATTTGTAACCCTTCCGGATGGGATCTGACTCGGGTTACGCGACTCGACTGACTTGGTGATCTAGACCAAAATAAACCTATGCAGCAAGAGAGGCGAAAGATGTATACCCTAGAAGCGTGGTCGATCACCGCAGAAGGTCGGGGACGGAACAGGGGCACCGAGGCGGCCCTCCTCAGCTGGAGAAGAAGCCCCGTAAACTACGACATCTGAAAACCACAAAAAGAACATATATATATATAAGAAAGATGTACAACATAAATATCAACTCCTAAATAAGAGACGGAGTATAAATAAGAAACCAAGAAGACATATAAGATACTACTTAACAAACCAACAGAAAAGTAGCAGCCAAGTAGAATAACAGGGCACGACAATCTTTACAGTCATGACCATCCATTTCTCCTTTACTATAAATTGTGTTATATATGGATGGAGAAGAAACTAATTCACCCTCTAGTAGGCGTCATGTATGGCTGCTCAAAACACTAGACGATTTTTGTATTTCTACATTTTTTCGAAAAGGAGGTTGAATTGTGTTATAATCACAAAGCCCATCCTTCTCTAAGCAGTTTTGCTGCCTTTGTAGGCCTCCCAAGACAGCCCACCACAAATTAGTTCAACGTTTCAGCCGCCCTGTCCATTTTCTAGTCGCGGGAATGAGGCGAGCCTACCCAGCTTAGTGTGGGATGCCCATATAATATTTCATCGATCCGCTCAAAAAAATAATATAATATTTCATCGAAGGCAACTTCCTCAAATAATGACGATGTATATGGGGTGTCTAGATCAAGTAATATACTCTAACTCGGTACCATCTTTTTTATCACTCCGATTCTAACAAATGTTGTGTCAAATTCTGTATTACTCCGTATATGTGTGCGCACTTGAGTTTTACTTTTGCTATACCTTGAAAATGGAAAAAAATTGTACTTTAGTGAATCGATATTTTTGCCCTTGGTTTTTGGCCCGAGGCGTAGCCAAAACCTGGCTCCGCCACTGCGCACGACGGCGGCATCCAGAGCATGCAGAGGGGAAGGAGAGGGTAGCCCAGCGGCGGTGGTGCTCACCAAGGGGCAGCGGCGGTGGTGCCCGAGACGAGGACGGCGACCGGTCGATGTAGGGGAAGAAGGGGGCGGCCACGTCGAAGAGGAAGGAGGGGAAGCCGACCTTGCGCGTCCTGCTCTGGTTTCGCTCCTCCTCGCTAGCCCGGCGCGGCGAACTCCATGGCCCGGTGCTCCTCCGGTGAACTCGGGGAGCAGAGACGACGGAGGATCAGAGACGGGCAGCTCGGGCCAGTGTGGGAGGCGTGGGGGCTCGGGGCAGCCGGTGGGGGTGGGCTGCGTGGGGGTTGCCGGCAGCGGCGCTGTGGCGGCGGCGCTGTGGCGGCGCGGCAGATCTGGTGGAGGTCGGGGGTGGCCGTGTGTGTCAGTGCAGTGATCGGGGTGTGGGGTGTGTGTCTGAAGAGATACTAGTGGCTTTCCCGATTTAGAATCCTTTGCCGTGAGCCCACAACCCATACAGGGCAAAGATCAGGTGCCGTGTTGATGTACTGGATAGCACACGGCAAAGACAGCCTTTGCCGTGTGCTTTTGTTTTTTTTCATTTCTTTCTTCCTATTTGTTTTCTCTTTTAATTGTTTTTCTTGTTTACTATTTTTATGGGTTGTTTATTAGTATTAGTTAATACATTTGGGTACACACATGGTATGAAAAAATCTATGCAACAAAGTTCCTGCGTCTACCCCATCTCGGCGCTGGTCAAAGGGGTAGATCGACAGGTTGGATTTTTTTTTCCAGCGGTCGTAGGGTTTCGCCGTAGCGGGGTCCGGAGCGTCGGAATCCCACCAAAACTTGCATGGGTCCCTAATATATGTAAAAGAAAGTAGGATATTGCACATTTATGACACACAACACACTTGTATACATATGGTATGGCACAACCTAGTTTTGGGTGGGGTTCCGACGCTCCGGGGCCCGCTTCGGCGAAACCCTGAATCCGCTGGAAAAACCCTAACGTTTTCGTCTACCCCCATAGACGTGCGTCGAAAGGGGGTAGGCCAGTGGACTTTTTTGCTTGGTTGTATTAGGTTAGGCCATAGGAACATGAGAAACCAAAGTCTACCCCAAATCAACACAAGATTCCATCCGGTTCGCCCGAAAGGGGAGTTTTCACCTCTAAGTGCAGAAACTCACTAAAGAGAAAGTGCAGTCGGTGAAGCCGGTCACACCTAGGAGTAGGATATTGCACATTTACAACACACAACACACTTGTATACATATGGTATGGCACAACCTAGGTTTGGGTGGGGTTTCGACGCTCCGGGGCCCCGCTTCGGCGAAACCCCGAATCCACTGGAAAAACCCTAACGTTTTCGTCTACCCCCATAGACGTGCGTCGAAAGGGGGTAGGCCAGTGGACTTTTTTGCTTGGTTGTGTTAGGTTAGGTCATAGGAACATGAGAAAACAAAGTCTACCCCAAATCAACACAAGATTCCATCCGGTTCGCCCGAAAGGGGGAGTTTTCACCTCTAAGTGCAGAAACTCACTAGAGAGAAAGTGCAGTCGGTGAAGCCGGTCACACCTAGGAGTAGGATATTGCACATTTACAACACACAACACACTTGTATACATATGGTATGGCACAACCTAGGTTTGGGTGGGGTTCCGACGCTCCGGGGCCCTGCTTCGGCGAAACCCTGAATCCGTTGGAAAAACCCTAACGTTTTCGTCTACCCTCATAGACGTGCGTCGAAAGGGGGTAGGCCAGTGGAATTTTTGCTTGGTTGTGTTAGGTTATGCCATAGGAACATGAGAAACCAAAGTCTACCCCAAATCAACACAAGATTCCATCCGGTTCGCCCCAAAGGGGAGTTTTCACCTCTAAGTGCAGAAACTCACTAGAGAGAAAGTGCAGTCGGTGAAGCCGGTCGCACCTAGGTTAGCCCATAGGAACATGAGAAACCAAAGTCTACCTCAAATCAACACAAGATTCCTTCCGGTTCGCCCGAAAGGGGAGTTTTCACCTCTAAGTGCAGAAACTCACTAGAGAGAAAGTGCAGTCGGTGAAGCCGGTCACACCTAGGAGTAGGATATTGCACATTTACAACACACAACACACTTTTATACATATGGTATGGCACAACCTAGGTTTGGGAGGGGTTCCGACGCTCCGGGGCCCCGCTTCGGCGAAACACTGAATCCGTTGGAAAAACCCTAACGTTTTCGTCTACCCCATAGACGTGTGTCGAAAGGGGTAGGACAGTGGACTTTTTTGCTTGGTTGTGTTAGGTTATGCCATAGGAATATGAGAAACCAAAGTCTACCCCAAATCAACACAAGATTCCATCCGGTTCGCCCGAAAGGGGAGTTTTCACCTCTAAGTGCAGAAACTCACTAGAGAGAAAGTGCAGTCGGTGAAGCCG
Source organism: Poa pratensis (assembly GCA_947311845.1). NCBI lineage: Eukaryota > Viridiplantae > Streptophyta > Magnoliopsida > Poales > Poaceae > Poa > Poa pratensis. The sequence continues at coordinate 25,386,881 of CAMZMU010000095.1, read as the reverse complement.
GTCACACCTAGGAGTAGGATATTGCACATTTACAGCACACACCACACTTGTATACATATGGTATGGCACAACCGAGGTTTGGGTGGGGTTCCGACGCACCGGGGCCCCGCTTCGGCGAAACCCTGAATCCGCTGGAAAACCCTAACGTTCCGTAGTAAGTTCCGACACTTATAGGTGAAAACTCCCGTGTCGGGTGCCGGGCATGGAATCATGCGACAAAACACATGAATTGTTGGTTCCCCATGGTCCTATGGACCAACCTAACACAACCAAGCAAAAAAGTTCATGCGTCTACCCCATCTCGGCGCCGGTCAAAGGGGTAGATCGACAGGTTTGACTTTTTTCCAGCGGGCGTAGGGTTTCCCTGAAACGGGAGTTTTCACCTATAAGTCTAGAAACTTGGTAGAGAGAGAGTGCGGTCGGTGAAGACGGTCACACACCGGAGTAAAATCTTGCACTTCCAAAACAATCAACACACTTGTACACACATATTATGGCACAACCTAGGTTTGGGTGGGTTTCCGACGCTCCGGGGCTCCGATTTGGCGAAACCCTAGATCCGCTGGAAAATCCTAACGTTTTCGTCTACCACCTTGAATGGCGTCGAAAGGGGTAGGACAATGTAATTTTTTTCCTTGGTTGTGTTAGGTGAAGTAAATGAACGTAGTAGAAGCCTTAACAAAGTTAATAAACAAAGGAAGCATGTCGAAATAAAACAACCAAAGTGGTAAGTGCAAACATGGTTTGCCGTGTGGCAGCATAAAAGGCACACGGCAAACATGTGCTGTGCCGTGCTGGACCTTGTAGGCACACGGCAAACATGTGCTGTGCCGTGCAGGCACCTGCAGGCACACGGCAAAGAATATATGTGCCGTGTGCTTTTTATCTGCACACGGTATATCTTTTCCCGCCAATTTATTTATAGCGCGGGAAATTTGTTTAGATATTTCCCGCGAAATATTGGGGAGGGCGGCAAATTTGCGGATCATATTCAAAATTTTGCCGTGTTATTACATAAAGGATCACGGCAAAGATATCTTTGCCGAGATGCATATGTTTGCCGTGTGTTTTTGATCTGTTTTGCCGTGTTGTTTTCTTTGCCGTGTGCTCGGGGGCTTCGGTGCCGTGCGTCTCGTATTTGCCGTGATCTTCGTTTTTCGCGCACGGCAAAGATTTCTTTGCCGTGTTCCGAGAATATGCGGCACACGGCATAGGCTCGTCCGCATGGCAAATTCAAATTTTCCGGTAGTGAATCTGCGAACAAATTGTTTGTTTGGAGCCACAATTGGAACGTGCTTTTTTGTGAGGTTGCCGCCATTGGAGTTGCCTCAGGCGGCTCATCCAACAATTTTTTCCAACTATGCGTGTCACGGTGTCAGCTACTAATAAGTTGATTATTACTATTTTTTCTGAAGCAATTACGCGCGCCACAGATCATACGACCAGATCAAAATTCTAACACTGTGTGTTTTCTTGAAAAAGTACACAAAGAAGAGAAACCGACACAGTTAAACGCAGATCGAGTTTGGCTGTCTTCATTTTACAGGTCAGCGAGCAAGATGTTTGTCCATTGAAGTAATTAGAAAAACTGTCGTATTAACTTAGCGAAATACTAGTACTCCCTCTGTCCCAAATTACCCTGCGTTCTGGGTTTAGTCAAAGTCAACAATTGTAAACTTTGACTAAGTATATAAGAAAAAATATTAATATTTATAATATGCAACATATATTGTTGGAATCATCACAAAATATATAGTTGTATAATATCCGTTTCATACAATAGATGTTTGTAATTTTCTCTACATGTTTGGTCAAACTTTAAAAGGTTTGACCTTGACCAAACCCAAAACGCAGGGTAAATAAAGACAGAGGGAGTACTGTATATTGACTGATCAGTTAGTGTCTTGTTATGCCCAGGAATAAGAACTCCTCACTATGGTCTTGATTATTAGATTAAGTAGTTCCCCACAGTCAAACAAACATTAACCACCCCTTGTAATCTTAGTAAACCTTCGTGGTACTAATTGTCTTGGTTAATTCGAACAAGTAACCGCACGTGCGTGCGTGCTATGCGACCATTCCCAGTATCTAGCTAGGCCTCCTGTTCTATAAAGCCTTCACGAGCAAACCCCCCGTCTGTCCTTCATTAGCCGGCAACCTTTGATCTCTCTTGATCGAAACATCCACAAACATAAAAGAAACCAAGTACTCGAACTTGAACATGTCTAGCCTCACTACCATTAGCAGTGGCATGGAGGATTCGCTAGAGGTGGAGGACCTCGTCGACACAAGGCTGTGCCTGTCCCTCTCCCTCTCCACCGGCGCCGTGAGTCGGCCGCCACCGCCGGCGCAGGCGCTCCTGCCAGCATCACCACCACCAGGAGCGGCGGCGGGTACGAAGAGGAAGGGACCAGAGAGCGGTACAGTTGGTTCCACTGCTACGACGAGGCAGCCTGGCAAGAAGGCCAGGACGGTGCAGGGAGACAGTGAAGCCGACGATGAGGGAGGCGAAGCTGCCGGCGGCGGGGCGAGGAAGAAGCTCCGGCTCACCGGCGAGCAGGCGGCGCTATTGGAGAAAAGCTTCCGCGCCCACAACGTCCTCTCACATGTACATAACGTCTATTTGTTCTACTACCATGTGCAAAGTTTAATACGCCAATTTGAAGTGAGATTAGTTTTGCTTGCAATTCGCACGGGCGCGTCAGATTCTGACCGGAATGTTTCTTATCGCAGGGCGAGAAGAACGATCTGGTGCGGCAGCTGGGGCTGAAGGCGAGACACGTGGAGGTGTGGTTCCAGAACAGGAGGGCACGCACCAAGCTCAAGCAGACGGAGCTCGACTGCGACCTGCTCCGCCGCTGGTGCGAGCGCCTCAGCCACGACAACGAGCGGCTGCGGCTAGAGCTCGCTGAGGCGCGCTCCTCCTCCTCCTCCTTCTCCTCGGCCTCCTTGTCCAGGCTCACAGCCATCGTGCCCGTAAACTCAGCGTGCCCGTCCTGCAAGAAGCTCACCGGAGGCCAGGTGTGGACCTAATAAATCGATATTAATCACTGTCATAGAAGCGATCTGTAATTTCTTAAGATATAGCAACAGCGTTTGTTAATTATAGGATATGAGATACATGATTACAGGGTTTTCAAATCCATTATGAGAAAAACTTCTGTACCCCCGCTAATATTCGAAATTTCGGAATCATTTCGACTATTTTTTTGTCAATTTTGAATTTTATTTGAATCTTGCCCGAAAATTTTGGGATGAATATATTTCAGAACCGCTCGAAAGTACCAAATTTATTTGATGGTTATAGCGAATTAGAGACTTCAGACTTCATATACAGTTAATTTTTAGATTTTAGGGTGAAAAGTTCAAATTTAAAGCTTTGAAAAGAATTCAAAAAACAAATACCACGATGTAGACAAAACAATGCACTACGATGGTGAAAAACTATTGATGTGAAATACCATGTATTCTAGCCTCAGAAAAAAGACAAAAATACAGATCTAGGGCATGGACAGACCAACTCTAAAATTTGTTCGATTTGTCTTTTTTGCTGAGCCAAAAATACATGGTATGTCACATTGAACTTCTCCAGGATCGTAGTGTATATGGTTGGCTACTACATCCAGTATTTGTTTTCAATTTTTTTTGAAACGTTTTCAAAAAATCAAAAACGGGCTATGTGTAGCACGGGTGCCAATGTCACTATTCGAACAAGCCCTGCCATATATGTATTCTTGATTCCTTGATCGATTTGCAATGTCCAGGTGGATGATATTGATTCAAGCGTGAACAATGGCTTCCAATTGAACGTTTGAATGCTTTGCTAGTCAGAACTACGGTTGATGAAATGCGGGGTTGACCTTTTTTTTAGAAATGGGGAGAAGCCCTAGGTTCTGCATCACGAGGATGCACACAGCTGTTTTATTACATTTTTGGAGTATCAGGTTCAAAAGAATACATCTCAAGCATCAGAAAGAGTAGCGATAAACACTAGCCAGTGAAAAACAACAGGAATGAAACACTTATGCACAGTGGCGGAGCCAGCTCATCGATAGAGCCTGGGCAAAGACCAAGTGAACTTGCGTTGCCAGATTTTTGCCCTTGCAAAACTTTGATTAATACCTTAAGTCCTGATATTTATTAAAGGGCAATCACCAACTTAGCCCGGGCAGCTGCCCGGGCATGCTGGGCCCTAGGTCCGCCACTGCTTATGCATCACTTATTCTATTGAAAATTTGTCAACCAGCAAAGTTGTAGAACGTCCGAGCGACCGCCTCAAGCCGGCCACACCCAGAAGCCACTTCCTCCCGAAGGAGGAGAGACCACGCACCAAGCAGGGACGTAGCCTTAAAAATAACCTGCAAATAGTTCATGTGTTTGGATTTATTAAACACTAAATCATTTCTACACGTCCACATGGACCAAAGTATAACACACATGTCTACTCATACACGTGCTTTATCTATTTTTTTATCTCTCTCAACCAATTCCCAAACATATTCGTGATATTTGCTGGTGGTACAGGGTTGACCTAATGTGCTAATTTTTGTTTGGCTATATTATCCACGGATGATTCAAAGTGGTGCTAAGTATAATATATCTCCACTGCCTATTAGATCGGTATTTTGGGATAGTTTCTTGATACAAATATCTAACATGGTATCAAAATGTCAAGGTCTTGGGTTGAGACAATGCATCATTTATCCCTCATTTATATATCCGGTGTTGTTGCGAATTGTGTGAAACCGATGGGAGTGGTCAGCATAGCCGAGTCACGACATGGCAGTGGTCATCATATATTATCATTTTTTCAACAGTACCAAGCAAAGTGAGGCATTGTGCGGAACAAATCGGCAAATAAAAAAGTAAATAAGAAACCGTGATTACTAGTGTCTCACCAAAGCTACCATAAACCATGCTCCCTCCGTGCCTAGTACTCAGGGTATATTTTTTGAATATCTTGGCCCAAGGTGATATTTAATTGGGGCTAAAATCTTGCATGCATTGGTGGGGGAGACAAACAACCTCTAATTGAGATGGAATTAAATACAATTGTGCCTATTATAAAAAATGAGCAAATAAGTGGGATTAATTGGTAATTATAATTGTTGTAAATACCCTAAACCCTGAACGATCAATAAATGAGAAACTGACTACTCTTGAGACTGTACAGTTTCCCGAGTCCAATCACTGTCAAGTAGAATTAATAGTCCTAGGAATCATCTGATTCGACTACTTCTCGAGTCAAAGAAAGATAAAATTGCGAACACAATCTCGACAACGATATCGGTTGCTTCTCGAGTACGAAGGAATGGTCTTTGCCTAGCAGGACCGGGCCTTTCGCTTTCAATCTTAACTTTTGTGTGATGGTGTGGGCTCCTATACGGACTTGAGGTGAGTTCAAGTATATATACAATTCTTTTTATCTCAACAACCATGGGGCGCCAGAAATTTCTGAACATATAGCTCACGAGTCCATTTAGATATCTCATCCGGAAATGGTAACGTTAAATACCTGACCAATTTTAGCGGTAAGGGCATCTCCAAGTGCTCTGCACATGAGGTACAGATTTTCGCAAATCCTATCCACATGGCGAATGTTTGCACTTTTTTCTTTTAGAAAAGGAGACATAGCTCCGACCTCTTTATCAAGCGATGCATACAATTTTTTTTTGCAGAGTTTAAAAGTTTATAGTTTACAAATCATGGACCACTCAAGTTATACATGCAAATCGACTAGCGAAAAAACAAAGCACAAATAGCCTAAGCATCATGCACTCGTCTAATATATATGCCTTCAAGCACCTAGGTTATAAATATCCCTTGCGACCATCTCCACACGATGGATCTGGAATTTGTACGGCGGTTCGATATGGCCCAAACGAAAAACATACACCCCCTCGAATCACCGTTTTAATTTGTTGTCAATCTAAACTTAACAAACTCGCGAACATATCCGTGATATTACTCTGAGGAGGTATATTAAAAATAAAGTTAAATTGTTTTCAAATAATGCGAGCAAAGGGGCATGTGATAAATTGATGATCGATTTAACCATCGGATTCATAGAAAGCACCCTTCTTACATACATTGCATTTACACTTAATGAGATTATCTTTTCTTAAATTAGTTTTTTTACTCCTTCCAGTCCTGAAAGTAAGGCATCTTTTTTCCAGAAGTCAAACAATGTCTAGTTTGATCAAGTTTTAGAAAAGCTGTCAATACCTATTATAATATATTGACATCATATGAAAATATATTTTGTGATGTATCTAGCGGTATTGATTTGGTATTGTAGATATTAACATTTTATCCTAAAAACTTGTTCAAAGTTGACACTGTTTGACTTTTGAAAAAAAATACGCCTTACTTTTAGGCACAGAGGTAATATGTAAGAACCCCATAAAGATCTGAATCATTAGAGATACCTTTAACTTCCATAAGTAAGTGCGGAGGAATCCGATATGCTCATTTATCATATTTTCATACAATGACTTAAGTAGTGAGCTTACATGTAAAAGTGTCAGATTCATTAGTTAGTTGAACCATCATAAACCTTTGGACCAAGTGCAACCAAGCATTCCACTTATTCCTAGTTAAGGTTCGTCTAAATTCTATTTTTATAGGAGTAGCATGCAATAAAACATTTGCACCCAAAGCATCTTTTCGTGGGACTATGTTGTATGGAGATTGGTACTGTTGGGCTAAAGGAGAGTCCCCTAACCCATACCATCTTCCCAAAACGAGTGTTGAAACCATTACCTATATGAAAAGAACCTCTTGTAAAAAAAAAAGGCCGCCTTAACCCTCATTAGACGTTTTCAAAAGGGTGAATCCGTAGGTTTTGCTTGAAACTAGGATAAAGTTTAATGTTGAATGTATTTATTATGCTGCTGCTCTTGTTTAACCTTCATTAGACCTTTTTATTTTTTTACAAACTTTATCCAAACTAGGACCGCTCGTCAGATCCGACTGTGTACCTCCCTAGAGCATGAGGCCAGACCACAGAAAGGCACAAGACACAAAAGTCATAAATCTAGCCCTCCAACACCTACTCTCTACAGGAGGGCGGCCTCCACTCCCCTGTCATCTCCGGGAGGCTAAGCCCCCAGAAAGGGGAGGAGAGGAGAGGGATTTGAAAACAACTCTCAAAATAGGGGAGGGAGGAGAGAAGGTCAGTGGAGTAATGAGACCTTGTTTATCATTGGACTAGTTCGTTTGGAATTTTCCTTCTCAACTGGAGTACAATGTCAAGGATGACATGAGCCGTATTCCTTGCAGAAGAGGGTTAATTTGACTAGGTCGGATAATACCTTCTGTTATGTCCATGCATGCAGTCTAATGCTAGTTGCTCCGTACGTACTACAAGACACGGCAGTTAGCTAGCGGCACGTTTATTGGCAGCTTACCTGTACACTAGATAGTGATAGTTCTCACAGTCCTTCTAAAATCATGAACGGATTAGATGAAAAAAGAAAACATTCTTTTCTTTTTCAGCAGGCTAATATGACCGCCACTCTCTGATAGTGATAGTTCGTGAAAGCGGGAAATGGACAGAAGAGTCGTCCTCGAGGTATTGTAGAATGTATTTTTCTGAGCCGCACGCCGTCAGGTACAGCGCCTTTTGGAAGCTGTACAGTAGTTTTCCCCACTGCAATTTTTTATAGAATTTCAAGTAAAATAGGAGTCTGTACAAGGAGCTAGAGGGTAGCTCCTAAACAATAAAACAACAACAACTAATCAAAACAACCAGACTCTAAATGAAGGCTTGAACCCAGGCAGCTAAACCGACATAGGCTTTATGAGTTGCTGTACTAAAAGATGTTTTGAGTCCATTTTCAAAAGTAAACATTTATTAAATCGGAACCATTTAAAAAATAAACAATTTTCATACCTAAACCATTTTCCAAAATTGTTCATATTAAATTATGTTCAAATTTGAAAAGGTTCAAAATTTGAACATTGTTCAGATTTTTGAAAAAATATTTAGTTAAAAAATGGAAACAGAAAAAGGAAACAGCAAAAAAACGAAGGAGAAAAGTTAACGAAAAGAACTAAAACAAAGAAAGAAACGATGGTTTACTGGGCCGCAGCCCATGTCGGATTTGTCCAAACGAGCCCTAGTTCCAACTCGCAGAAGGAAGGCGATATATAGTGGTTCCGTCCTAATCCTGCCCTTCCCAGAGCATTAGCCAGCAAAGGGCCAAAGGGCACGTACATAATAGCCTTTAAAAAAATAGCCTAAGCAAAACTGAATCGATGGATTGATGCATCTACGCTCGGACTTCCTGTACTGCGCGTTAGCCGCCGCCAGGCTACACGTACTAGATCTTCTCTGCCTTGTCATCTGTTTCGATTGGCGACGATAGCTACGAACTGCCACCGTCCTGCGCGCCATGCTAGTTTGATGTGCTAGTTATAATAGATTATTGTTTATTTTCTACACGTATAGCTTCTTTTCATGAAGAGAAAGACACTGCAAATTAGTAATTTTTTTTAATACGGTTGGTCTAACCTAATCATGGCCCGGTTTATATGCAAACTTCCGGGCGAAATATCACGGTAATCCCAAAACAAGCTAGAGTTGTAAGCACGGCATATGAGAGACCCGAAAAGCACCAACAGATTTGGGATATGCCTAGTGATAAGCAAGTAGAAACACGTCAATTTCTATGTTTCTGTTATAAGTACGACTTGATACATTTTCATATTTTCTCTCTTTGTGTTCAATGTCTTGTTGCCCCCCTCTTAATGCTCAAACCCTGGATCCGCCCCTGCTTGGATGCCCGCCCCCCTCCAACTGGATACGTGTTGTCGTAGAAAAATCTCGGTGCTCCGCTCCTTGGAACAAAAGACAAGTACGAAGCTTTTTCATACATACACAAGTGTATAAATTGCAGCGGAGAAGATTATTATTTTTTATCAAAAACTACCGTCATTATTGCGTAGCAAAAAAGGTGCAACACAAGATGTCACGAGAAAAGGATTTACTCCCTCCATTCGCAATTATAAAATGTTATAGATATTTCAATGTTTAATATATACGGATCAAAATGAATGAATCTACACATTAAAACGGGTGTAGATACTTGATTTTCAGAAGAAGAAAAAGATAGAGTAGATAGTTTTCTGCTTTCCCTATCAAAACGATAGTTTTAGGTTTCTTCAAGAAAGATAATCAGTGAATGTCTATTTCTAGATATATTACAGAGGGAAGCTAGGTCGCGTTGACAGCCCCGCGCACTTTTGCAAAGCATGATTTTATTCGATGCGACCATATTTAATTTGCGTGCATAGCTTGACTGCTTCAGATGTTCTTCGATCCTGACTTATGTTCCTCGAATCCTGACTACTTCAGATGTTCCTTGTGTCCACCAGCAGGACAATGCGCATATGTCTACATTCACCTACCTGAAGCGCATACTTTGGCTTAGCAATGCACACACGTACGCATACTCGTTCCGCCGTCGACGCATCACTCATGTCTTGGGGGAATGCAAAAGGAAGAACGATGATGACATGACTGGTTGATTAATTCTTATGCCACACAAATGCATATGCATGCATGCATGCACCTAACTTGATTTGATTTGATTTGACTATCACTTTCACTTCGATTTTCGTTGTCTCACCTGAAATATTCCTTGATCTCGCGTGTGCTACCTGAAGACAACGACGGTTCCTTCTCGATCGAGACCTAATTAAACTGTCGTCGGTTTCACAACATAGATAGCTGGTTAACGAACTAGCAAATATCATTTGATCACGACCAAGAAACTGACTTCGATTAACAGCTGCCGTTTCATGGCCGGTCTTCATTCGCTCCCCCATAGTCCAACCATTTAAGCATAATTAATCGATCGAAATAGAACAACTTGACCGGCCCAGCTCGATACAACACGAAACCGCACGCCTAGACTATATATAAAGGCATCGCGCACGTACAAGCTGATCACCGTCAAGCTACGGCCAGAGCCGGACATAGTACACTAGAAATCCAGGAAAAATAATTCCGGCGAGGTCGCCATGTCTAGCCTTACGACCACAACGAGCACGACTAGCGGCACGGAGGAGTACTCTAACACGTGGCTCTCTCTGGGGATCGGTGCGCCTAAGTGGGTGCCGGCGCCGGCGCGTCACGACGAGCTGTTCGCGCCACCGACAGAACCACTGGAAACTCGAGGAGAGGGATCAACTACAACTACAAGCCGCCGTAGCAGGAGGGTCGGTCGTGGAGATGGTGATCACCGGAGCCTGAGCGACGGAGGTGACGCTGCCGGCAGCGGCGGCGCGAGGAAGAAGCTCCGGCTCACCGGAGAGCAGGCAGCCCTGCTTGAAGACAGCTTCCGCGCCCACAACATCCTGTCCCATGTACGTAATCGATAATATATCCGCGGTTACTTTCTGAATTTAATTATGATGCATATGTCTCTGAGTATTCTTCAGAGTCTTCCTTGTACTCCTAATTAGTGTCTCTAAATTTATTAATTTGCGTGCATAGCAGGATGTTGATTTTTAGTTCCCGGTGCATTCGTGTGATCGACCGAACAGAAATATCGTGCGTAATTAACATATGTACTGCTTTTGCAGGATGAGAAGCATGGTCTGGCGCGGGAGCTCGGGCTGAAGGCGAGGCAGGTGGAGGTGTGGTTCCAGAACAGGAGGGCACGCACCAAGCTCAAGCAGAAGGAGCTCGACTGCGAGCTGCTCCGCCGGTGGTGCCAGCGCCTCAGTGATGAAAACGCGCGGCTCCGACGAGACCTCGCCGACGCGCGCTCCAGGCCCAACGACGCCTCGACGGTGATCCCGACATGCGCGTCCTGCAACAAGCTAGCCCTTCTCCCCGGCGACCGGACGGCAGCTTAATTAGTCCCTGCCGACTGACACACCGTGGCCTTCTGTCACCCCGTTTGTAGGTGAAGCAAAAGAAATTCTCCGAGAAGGAAGTAGATACACACGCGCCTTTTTTTTTTTTTTTGCATTCCTATATTTCTCCACAGCACGTAGCATGAGATCAACATGTGTACTGAGACAGGGAATCTAACTTACCTTTTGAAATGTGAGCTCTGGGTAACTGATTAATTGCATTCAGGTTCTTTGAGCAAAAAAAAGGTAGTAGTAAAATCTAAAATGAGTGATGCCACTCTGATCGGGAGTCCGTCAGAATCGGACATCGTTCAGGTTCAGGCCGGAAAAATCTTTGGCAAAGCTTCGGGAGTCTCCTGGGTAGGGTTCAGACTCATCTTCCTGATCAGGTCTCAATCTTTGGATACTGTAAATGTGTTGCTCTGCCGGTGAAGGATTTCACAGTCACATATCTGGGCTGTCACTGCATTTTGACTCCTGGGGCGGGGGTAACACGGGAAGGCTGACCTTAGTGAATTCGGTACTATCTTCAGTGACAAGGTTGTTTAGAAAACAGGACCAAACTAATACGCGATCGAGGATGCTCGTCTTTTATCGAGAAACTTTCCACCATCCTATCCCCTCACTCTTTTGCATGCATGCACTTGTGACAACATCAATGGCATCAACAAGGATATTTGCAATTGAGAAACTTTAGAATATCTCTCAAATCGACCTGTGTTGGTAAGTTTCGTTTGATTTTTTTTTTTCAATTCAAAGTAACTGTCTGACTTTTATAAAGTTGTCACCGTATTGGTAGTAAATTTTTCATGTGGTAGCTCGTTATAAAATAGTTTTGCAACTTACATGTTATTACTATTTTGACAACAAAGTATTTTTTATTGAAGTTTTGCATGCTTGTAGGTTACATCATTAAATACAACCAGGATTTTTTTCAGATTTTTAAAGCATGTAAATAAGATTTTTAAATTTTCTAAAATAAAGTTATTGCAGCAAGAGCGGAACCATTGACGTTCTGGTGGCCAGCCATGTCGTCGATGAAGCGGTTGACGATGTCAGGTAAGAAGTCGTCGTTGGAAAAGTAGTCAATGCCAGTAGTCGCGCGAGTGCGCTCCCCAAAAACCTAATCACCCCTCTCCCGTACAGGTCACAAGAGGCGGAGGCCTACTGTCGTTTCAACGGGTGCATGCTGGAAGACGGGATGGAGCAGACATGAAAGACGGCGGCGCAATATTCTGAAACGAGGTGGAACCATATGTTGTGTGCGGCGGCGGTTAGGGACTTAGGGTTCGCTCAGCCTGTATATATAGTGCGGGTTGGATAGGACGTGGGTGCAGGCCCACGATCAAAGGAATCAGAAACGGCAGAGAGTAATTAATGTGTCCGTTAAAAATTAATAAATGACTCATTAGATTTTCCCGAACAGTAAAAATATAGACATCAGCTTGGCTCATTCCTGAAACCTGACGCGGCGCATTAGATTAATAAATGTGTACTGCTTTTGCAGGATGAGAAGCATGGTCTAGCGCGGAAGCTCGGGCTTAAGGCGAGGCAGGTGGAGGTGTGGTTCCAGAACAGGAGGGCACGCACCAAGCTTAAGCAGACGGAGCTCGACTGCGAGCTGCTCCGCCGCTGGTGCGAGCGCCTCAGTGATGAAAACGCGCGGCTCCGGCGAGACCTCGCTGACGCGCGCTCCAGGCCCACCGACGCCTCGATGGTGATCGCGGCATGCGCGTCCTGCAACAAGCTCGCCCTTGTCTCCGGCGACCGGACGGCAGCTTAATCCCTCCCGACTGACACACCTTGGCCTTTTGTCAGAATTTCACCCTCTTTGTAGATAAAATATGCGAGAAGGAAGTAGATACTAGATACACAGGCGCCTTACTTTTGTTTGCATTCCTTTATTTCTCCACCTAGGAGATCAATATGTGTTCGGAGATAGCCGACAGGGAATCCAACTTACCTTAGAGATCTGAGCTTTGGGTAACTGATTAATTGCATTCAGGTTCTTTTGAGCGAAAAAAAAGGTAACTGATGCCACCGTGTTCGTGAGTCCGTCAGAATCGGACATCATTCAGGTTCAGGCCAGAGAAATCGTTCATCTGTTTGCCAAAGCGTCGGGTCTCCTGGCTAGCGCTCAGACAAGTACTCATCTTACTGTACGTGGAGAACTCTGGTATAGCTAATCAAATAGTTCAACAAAAAACTCCGGTTTAGGACATACAAATGAGAAAATTGTATTGCATCTACAGTCAAAAAAATTGTATTGCATCAGGAACAATAATATGGAACAATAGAATGAGAGAATCGGCTATTTCACGAGAACTTGCCTGTGGCAAGATGGTTAGGAGGGTGGTTGTACCCCCAGCCCATCAGAGTTCAAACCTCAGGTTTGACGCTGGTGTTTCTCATTTAGGCGGAATATTCTTCAGTGGGAGACGACGTTCCCGTCGACAGCGAGGCGCCCGTGGTGACTTCGTCAATCTCAAGACCTAACTGCCGGCTCAGTCTCTCGGAGTTGCTCATAGAGGTAGGGTGTGCGTGCGTGTGTTCATAGGGGTGAGTGTATGCGCGTGTTTGTGAGCGTCTGCGTTGTACTATGTTTCGCAAAAAAAAGAATCGGCTATTTCACACTACAAACACATCGACATAAATACAGCCCTATGCCTATGGTACAGTTTATTTGCACATATGATGTATGGTTGACAATGCAAGTTACATTTGTTTATATCCACAATACGTGGAACACAACAAAATATACATACAAGGGAAACACAATGCAAATAATCATTTGCAAGAATTAGGTTAGATGTATAACACTACGGGAACAAACAGCGATGTCGAGGGGGATTTCAATGCCAAGGGGGAAATGTCGGGACCCTTGGCATAGCTCCCACGGTGCCCACGGCTGGAAAAACACCGTCGGCGTAGCGCAACCGTCGGCATAGATGAGAAACGCCGAGGGTGACCGTCGGCGTAGAATAACCTTCGGCATAGATGCAACAACGCCGAGGGTCACCGTCGGCACAGGCTGAACGTAGGCACAGCGCGCACCACACTGTGGGCTGGCGACCACCGTTGGAGAACAATTGACGGTCCAGGGCAATGCAGAGGGGGTTACCGTCAGCGTAGCTCTGCATACAACAAGTTAACAGCACATAGCAACGCTGAGGGGGTTGCCGTCGGCGTAGCTTGACCTGTCACAAGCACGTACCTGGCCATAGCAATGACGAGGGTACCCCCCCTCGGCACTGCTCCACCTACGCCGAGGGTAACCCCCTCGGAATTGCTCCTTTTCCATTGTATTACCCACATTGCTCCTTTTTTGGTTGCATAATACTTTTAGTTTCTAGTAATATATCTCATATTTGGCACATAAGTGTGTCTTGGTATGGTAAACAATGGTGCCAAAGGGATTTTTCAAATTATTTTTAGAAACATCATTTTCCATTTTCTAAGTGCCACAAATGACTTTTTTCGTGAATCAAGTACAAAAACATGGTGGCAAATGGCACCAATAAAACATCCATGCAAAGTAGTCCATATTTGATGGACAATCCCAAAGTATTAGGAACTTTCTCGATTTCTACCTAATTTCGCCTATTTAAATGATTTTATGCCGATTTTCCGAAAGTAATTGAAATTTGAACTGCAACTGTGTGATAATTTGCTCTGAATTTTTTTTAAAATCATTTAAGGTACGCAAGTGGTGGTTATATCACAAAACCATCGATAGTTTTGAAAAATTCGACACATTTCGATCAATAGCCAAGGTGGCCATTTTGACCTTTTTAAAAAATCAAAGAAAATGAAAACACCTAAAAAAAGAAATCCTTTGACATGGAGTCCTTTTATGTGTACTAGTTGCTATAAAAAATGATAAACTTGATTTTTGACAAACTTTTCCAAAAAAAAAATTCACAAAAATGTCTATCATGTATAAGTTTCAAGCCAAATGACCAAGGTTTGGCCATTCACGTGACATAGTTTGTGATAAAGTTCTCATATTTGGCACATAGGTTTGTCTTGGTATGGTAAACAATGGTGTTGCAATAAAGTCATTTTGATATTGGATCAGCTAGAGGATGAAAGGTTGTTGAGCAGACCTGAATTTAATTTTTGGAACATAGTTAAAACCCACCTCAAGCAACTGCTATTTATTCAGTCTGAATACTGGAAGAGGAGATGCACAATTCGATGGGTACAGCTAGGTGGAGAGAACACCAAATTCTTCCATGCCAAAGCCACAGAACGATACAGGCACAATACGATTGCTGAGATTAAAAATGATGATGATATTGTTCTCATTAACCATCAGCAAAAGGCTGCAGCTTTTTGGCAGAGCTTCAAAAACAGAATGGGTGTCTCTGTACCAACTGTCAGACAATTTGAGCTTGATGATATACTGCATAGTGTTGATAACCTGGAGAGTCTTGTGGAACCTTTTACAGCTGAGGAGATTGAAGGCATAATGAAACACATGAAAACTGACAAGGCTCCGGGCCCAGATGGGTTTAATGGCATGTTCTTGAAAAAATGTTGGCACATTGTAAAAGGTGATTTCACAAAATTATGCAATGAGTTTTATTCTGGAAGTCTCTCCCTGGAGAGTATCAATGGCTCCTTCATAACCCTGGTGCCTAAAACTCAAAATCCTGAGACTGTCAGTGACTTTCGTCCAATCTCCTTGACTAACACATGCCTCAAGTTTGTTACCAAATTGATTGCAAACAGACTACAGATAGTCATTACACGTACTATTCATGATAACCAGTATGGTTTTATTAAAGGGAGATTTAATCAAGACTACTTGGCGTGGGCTTTTGAGTTTATTTTTCAGTGCAAGCAGTCAAAGAGAAAAGTGATAATTCTTAAAATAGACTTTGAAAAGGCTTTTGACACTTTAGATCATGAAGCCATTATTCAAGTTCTGAAAGCCAAAGGTTTCCCTGATTTGTTTCTTCTATGGGTGAGAGAGATCTTGTCCTCTAGCTCTTCTTTAGTATTGCTCAATGGCATACCTGGTAAACCATTTGTGTGTAAAAGAGGTGTTCGTCAGGGAGATCCCCTCTCTCCTCTTCTTTTTGTGGAAGGTGCTGATCTGCTCCAAAGCCTTGTGAACAAAGCATACAGAGATGGGCTTCTGTCAGCTCCAATTCCAATGAGAAGAGACTACCCTATAATACAGTATGTAGATGATACAATTGAGGTTTTGACTGCGAATAAAGAGGATCTGAAGGTTCTCAAGGATATTCTGAATTTATATGCATCTTTCACTGGGCTCCGAATCAACTTCCACAAGTTATCAATGATGCCAATTAATGTGCCACAACATGAAATGGAGGAATTAGCAGCTCTGTTCGAATGTAAACTTGGAACTATGCCCTTCACATGCTTAGGTCGGCCAATGGGAATGTCTAGGCCAACAATAAGAGATATGTCACCTCTGACTGATAGAGTGGAGAGAAGGTTGACTGCCACTACATCCTTCTTGTCTTATGGAGATCGATTAGTCCTTGTTAACTCTGTTCTTTCCTCACTGCCAACATTCTACATGCTATGTCTGCATCTACCAGTTGGCATGCTGGAGGTAATAGACAGAGGAAGAATGCACTACTTATGGAGGAAAAAGGATAAAGATAAAGGCAATTCTTTGGCAGCTTGGGACATTGTTTGCCGGCCTAAAAATAAAGGGGGTCTTGGCATTATTGATTTAAAAGTACAAAATAAGGCTCTGTTACTGAAGCACCTTCACAAATTTTACAATGACGACAGCACGCCCTGGGTTCAACTAGTGAAGGATGTATATTACTACAACACTGTCCCTCATGCTGTGGTAATATCTAGCTCTTTTTGGTGGAGAGCAGTTTTTGTTTTGTCTGATGCTTACAGGGCAATTACTCGATGTGCTGTTGGCAATGGAGTCTCTGTTCTATTTTGGTCTGACAACTGGTTGCAAGGGAAGCTAGATGAATGATACCCACGATTGTTCTCCTTTGCTGTTGATAAATTACAATCGGTTGCTGAGTTTATGAGCACTGACAATCAACTGCATTGTTTCCATCTCCCACTTTCTGTCGAGGCACACCATGAGTATTCACAGTTGCAGGTTTTGCTATAGGGCGCCAGTTTGGATGGAAATGTAAAAGACACCTGGGCCTGCACATTAGGGAACGGTGTTTTTAAGACAAGCAAATTGTACAAACTTCATTTCCAACATGTTCCCACATATGCTCCTTGCTGGATTTGGAAGAGCAAATGCCAATCTAAGCACAAGTTCTTTGCCTGGTTAGTGTTGCATGACAGAATAAACACGCAGGATTTGTTGATAAGAAGGCATTGGTCTGTTTCAAACAGCTATGACTATATCATGTGTGCTTCTCATCAGATGGAGGATTGGAGGCATCTATTCTTCAACTGCATGTTCAGTACAAGAGTATGGAACTACCTGCAGATAGCATGGAACCCGGGTGACACACCTACACAGGTTATTCTTGCGGCTAAACAAAGCTTCACTGGGCCATGTTTTATTGTGGTGGTGATCTTGGCCTGCTGGGCGATAAGGAAATAGAGAAATGGCTGGATTTTCAAGAACATCAGGCCAACTTTCAGAGGATGGAAGTCATGTTTTGTACATGAGGTTACTTTGCTCAAGTATAGGGAAAAGAGTGCTGACGTTTCGATTTTGTCATCATGGCTTGACAACTTACTTTGAAATTTTATTGGTTGTAAATATTTTGTAAGTTTGTTCTAACTTTTTATTAATAAAGGGAGAAAATGAGGCTGTGGGGGGCTCCCCTGCAGTAGAAAAGTTTCAAAAAAATCATTTTCCATTTTCTAAGTGCCACAAATGACTTTTTTCATGAAGCAAGTACAAAAAGCATGGTGGCAAATGGCACTAATAAAACATCCACGCAAAGTAGTCCATATTTGATGGATAATCCCAAAGTATTAGGAATTTTCTTGATTTCTACCTAATTTCGCCTATTTAAATAAATTTATGCTGATTTTTCGAAAGTAATTGAAATTTGAACAGCAACTGTGTGATAGTTTGCTCTGAATTTTTTTTAAAAAAATCATCTTAAGGTACGCAAGTGACGGTTATATCATAGAACTGTCGATAGTTTTGAAAAATTCAACACATTTCGATCAATAGCCAAGGTGGCCATTTTGACATTTTTATAAAAAAATAAACAAAATGAAAAAATCTCAAAAAAGAAATCCTATTACATGGAGTCTTTTTATATGTACTAGTTGCTATAAATAATAATAACCTTGATTTCTGACAAACTTTTCCAAAAAAATCTTCACAAAAAGGTCTATCATGTATAATCTTGTATAAGTTTGATGCCCAATGACCAATGTTTGGCTATTCCCGTGACATAGTTTATGATAAAGTTCCCATATTTGGCACATAGGTGTGTCTTGGTATGGTAAACAATGGTGCCAAAGGGATTTTTCAAATTATTTTTATAAATATCATTTTCCATATTCTAAGTGCCACAAATGATTTTTTTCGTGAAGCAAGTACAAAAAACATGGTGCCAAATGGCACCAATAAAACATCCTCGCAAAGTAGTCCATATTTGATGGATAATCCCAAAGTATTAAGAATTTTCTCGATTTCTACCTAATTTCGCCTATTTAAATGACTTTATGCCGATTTTCCGAAAGTAATTGAAATTTGAACTGCAACTGTGTGATAATTTGCTCTGAATTTTTTTTAAAATAATTTTAAGGTAAGCAAGTGGTGGTTATATCACAGAACCGTCGATTGTTTTGAAAAATTCAACCCATTTCGATCAATAGCCAAGGTGGCCATTTTGACCTTTTTATAAAAAAAATCAAAGAAAATGAAAAAAAATCACAAAAAAAGAAATCCTTTGACATGGAGTCCTTTTTTAAAGGACAAGGATGGCGCCTAAAGGGGGGGGGGTGTGAAAAGGCGATTTAATTTTTTTTTCCGATTTAGGCTTGATAATTGCGGAATAAAACTAGGTGTTTAAATTAACAAGCCAACAACCTAAATAAACTAGGCTCACCTATGTGCACCAACAACTTATGCTAAGCAAGACAAGTAACAATGTGATAGCAATATTGAATACTTCAAGCACGAAGGCTATCACAATGTAAAGTGCATAAGTAAAGAGCTCGGGTATAGAAATAACCGAGGCACGTGGAGACGAAGATGTATTCCCGAGTTCCTCCTTTTTAGTGGAGTACGTCTCGTAGGAGGAGTGCGAGTTTCAAACTCAAGACGTCACAAATGGCCTCACCCTATTCTCCAATGAACCTTGCCCAAAAGCTCGGTTCACCTTCCACTATTGATTTCCCTTTTGGGCAGAAATCGAGTCTCTTACAACAATTTTGAGGCACAGCCCAGAAAAGGATTGGGAGCTCCCAAGTGACCACAAAAGGTCCCAACAAGCCACAAAAGGTCACAAGAATACCGTCTAGGGTCCAACGACCCAAAAGTAACAAGCTCACAAACTTTCACTTCCACGAATCTTCATGGAGAGAGCAAACCGATGCACAAAAGCAAAGGCAAGAACACAAGAAGTGCTCAAGTCCTTCACTCCCAAATCCTACCAAAAGCAACTAATGCTTATGGGGGGAGAAGAGAGGAAGGACAAAGAAGAACTCAACAAATGGAACTCCAAGATCTAGATCAAGAGACTTCCCCTCACTTAGAGGAGAGATTGATTGGTGGAAATGTAGATCTAGATCTCTCTCTCTTTTCCCTCAAGAAGTAGCAAGAATCATTGGAGGGATTGAGAGATAGCAAGCTTTTGGAGGTTAACAATGGAGGTCAAAACTTGCAATAAAGGTTGGTGAACCATTGGGGAAGAAGGTGTAGGGAATCGTAGACAGAAAACAAAAAATTTCCTACCGACGATAACCATAAACTAGCCAGGATCTATACTATGCAGATATACTAATACGGAGGAGATCAGAATACATACCCTTGTAGACCGGAAGCGGGATTATGTTCCCGCACAAACGTTGTCGGTGGAGACGATGGTGCCGACCTCAGGGTCGTGTAGTGGAAAAGACGGCTCCCAGCGCCAAACAATGGCGCCTCGCGGTTCCACACACGTACGGTGTGGATGACGACCTCCGGGCTCCAGATCCAGCAGAGCAGCGGAAGTGGAAGAGTGGATCTAGCAGCACGGCGGTGTGCGTATATTATAGAGACTTCCCTCCCCGTTCGCAGCTCCAGAAACGGAACCACGCTCAAGGTAGGAGAGAAGAAAAGAGAAATTGGTGTAATTCCAAAGGCATGGGGGGTCCCCTATTTAGAGGAGGAGGAGGGAGACCATCTCCCTTGGCTAGGCCATGTGGGACTAAACCCCACATGGCCACCCGCCGGCCAAGGAGGAGCCGCCGGCCCTGGTGGGCCCCATTCGGCATTACGACATAATACATAGATCGTTATCCAACAGCATCCATGACTAATAATCCACCGCCGGGTTGTCATCCGAGTTCCCCATTGGTATTAAGTTACAAGCAACGGATAATTGCATTAAGTAAAGTGCGTAATGTAAATAAACACATATGTCCGTGGACATAGCATCATTAGGTTATCCCTAGTGGCAACAGCACATTCACAACCTTAGAACTTTCTGTCACTGTCCCAGGTTAAACGGAGACATGAACCCACTATCTAGCATAAATACTCTCTCTTGGAGTTACAAGCATCTACTTGGCCAAAACATCTACGAGTAACGGAAAGCATGCAAGATCTTAAATAACATATAAGATAGATTGATAATCAACTTGACATAATATTCAATATTCATCGGATTCCAGCAAACACAACATGTAGCATTACAATAATATGATCTTGATCATGTAGGGCAGCTCACAAGATCTAAACATGATGGCACAAAGTGGAGAGACAACCATCTAGCTACTGCTATGGACCCGTAGTCCAAGGATGAACTACTCACGCATCACTCCAGATGCAGGCATGGCGATGTAGAAGCCTCCGGTGACGATTCCCCTCTCCGGCAGGGTGCCGGGAAGAGATTCTGAACCCTCCCGAGCTAGGGTTGACGACGGCGGCGTCTCTGGAACTTTTCGTGGATTTCTGCTCAGGTACTTAGGATTTTCGCGTCGGGGAGAATAAGTAGGCGAAAGGGCGGCGGCTGGAGAGGCCCATGGGGACCACACCACCCCAGGGCGCGGCAGAGGGGGGGCCCGCGCCCTGGCCACGTGTGGGGCCCACGTGGCTCCTCTCCGTCGCCTCTTTGGTCCGTCAGATGAGTTCTGGTAAAATAGGGACTCCCGTGTAGTTTCGTCCAATTCCGAGAATATTTACAGACTAGCTTTTCTGGAATACAAAAACAGCAGAAAACAGGAACTGGCACTTCGGCATCTTGTTAATAGGTTAGTCCCAAAAAATGTATAAAAGTGATATAAAGTAGATGCAAAACATGTAGCAGTTGGTATAAAACAAGCATGGAACATCAAAAATTATAGATACGTTTGAGACGTATCACTCAACCAATTCTCAAACATATTCGTGATATTTGCTGGTGGTACGGGGTTGACCTAATGTGCTAATTTTTGCTTGGCTATATTATCCACGGATGATTCAAAGTGGTGTTAAGTATAATATATCTCCACTGCCTATTAGATCGGTATTTTGGGATAGTTTCTTGATACAAATATCTAACATGGTATCAAAATGTCAAGGTCTTGGGTTGAGACAATGCACCATTTATCTCTCATTTATATATCCGGTGTTGTTGCGAATTGTGTGAAACCGATGGGAGTGGTCAGCATAGCCGAGTCACGACATGGCAGTGGTCATCATATATTATCATTTTTTCAACAGTACCAAGCAAACTGAGGCATTGTGCGGAACAAATCGACAAATAAAAAAGTAAATAAGAAACCGTGATTACTAGTGTCTCACCAAAGCTACCATAAACCATGCTCCCTCCGTCCCTAGTATTCAGGGCATAATTTTGGAATATCTTGGCCCATGGTGATATTTAATTGGGGCTAAAATCTTGCATGCATTGGTGGGAGAGACAAACAACCTCTAATTGAGATGGAATTAAATACAATTGTTCCTATTATAAAAAAATGAGCAAATAAGTGGGATTAATTGGTAATTATAATTGTTGTAAATACCCTAAACCCTAAACGATCAATAAATGAGAAACTAACTACTGTTGAGACTGTACAGTTTCCCGAGTCCAATCACTGTCAAGTAGAATTAATTGTCCCAGCAATCATCTGATTCGACTGCTTCTCGAGTCAAAGAAAGATAAAGGTGCGAACACAATCTCGAGAACGATATCGGTTGCTTCTCGACTACGAAGGAATGGTCTTTGCCTAGCAGGACCGGGCCTTTCGCTTTCAATCTTAACTTTTGTGTGATCGTGTGGGCTCCTATACGGACTTGAGGTGAGTTCAAGTATATATACACTTCTTTTTATCTCAACAACCACGGCGCGCCAGAAATTTCTGAACATATAGCTCACGTGTCCATATAGAAATCTCATCCGGAAATGGTAACGTTAAATACCTGACTAATTTTAGAAGTAAGGGCATCTCCAAGTGCTCTGCACATGAGGTACAGATTTTCACAAATCCTATCCACATGGCGAATGTTTGCACTTTTTTCTTTTCGAAAAGGAGACATAGCTCCGACCTCTTTATCAAGTGATGCATACAAAATTTTGTTGCAGAGTTTAAAAGTTTATAGTTTACAACTCATGGACCTCTCAAGTTATACATGCAAATCGACTAGCGAAAAAACAAAGCACAAATAGCCTAAGCATCATGCACTCGTCTAATATATATGCCTTCAAGCACCCAGGTTAAAAATATCCCTTGCGACCATCTCCACACGAAAGATCTGGAATTTATACGGCAGTTCCATATGGCCCAAACGAAAAACATACACCCCCTCAAATCACCGTTTTAATTTGTTGTCAATCTAAACTTAACAAACTCGCGAACATATCCGTGATATTACTCTGAGGAGATATATTAAAAATAAAGTGAAATTGTTTTCAAATAATGCGAGCAAAGGGGCATGTGATAAATTGATGATCGATTTAACCATCGGATTCACAGAAAGCACACTTCTTACATACATTTCATTTACACTTAATGAGATTATCTTTTCTTAAATTAGTTTTTTACTCCTTCCAGTCCTGAAAGTAAGGCGTCTTTTTTCCAGAAGTCAAACAATGTCTAGTTTGATCAAGTTTTAGAAAAGCTGTCAATACCTATTATAATATATTGACATCATATGAAAATATATTTTGTGATGTATCTAACGGTATTGATTTGGTATTGTAGATATTAACATTTTATCCTAAAAACTTGGTCAAAGTTGACACTGTTTGACTTTTGAAAAAAAATACTCCTTACTTTTAGGCACAGAGGTAATATGTAAGAACCCCATAAAGATATTAATCATTAGAGATACCTTTAACTTCCATAAGTAAGTGCGGAGGAATCCGATATGCTCATTTATCATATTTGCATACAATGACTTAAGTAGTGAGCTTACATGTAAAAGTGTCAGATTCATTAGTTAGTTGAACCATCATAAACCTTTGGACTAAGTGCAACCAAGCATTCCACTTATTCCTAGTTAAGGTTCGTCTAAATTCTAGTTTTATAGGAGTAGCATCCAATTAAACATTTGCACCCAAAGCATCTTTTCGTGGGACTATGTTGTATGGAGATTGGTACTGTTGGGCTAAAGGAGAGTCCCCTAACCCATACCATCTTCCCAAAACGAGCGTTGAAACCATTACCTATATGAAAAGAACCTCTTGTAAAAAAAAGGCCGCCTTAACCCTCATTAGATGTTTTCAAAAGGGTGAATCCGTAGGTTTTGCTTGAAACTAGGATAAAGTTTAATGTTGAATGTATTTATTATGCAGCTGCTCCTGTTTAACCTTCATTAGACCTTTTTAAATTTTTACAAACTTTATCCAAACTAGGACCGCTCGTCAGATCCGACTGTGTACCTCCCCAGAGCATGAGGCCAGATGACAGAAAGGCACAAGACACAAAAGTCATAAATCTAGCCCTCCAACACCTACTCTCTACAGGAGGGCGGCCTCCACTCCCCTGTCATCTCCGGGAGGCTAAGCCCCCAGAAAGGGGAGGAGAGGAGCCATGCAGGGATTTGAAAACAACTCTCAAAATAGGGGAGGGAGGAGAGAAGGTCAGTGGAGTAATGAGACCTTGTTTATCATTGGACTAGTTCGTTTGGAATTTTCCTTCTCAACTGGAGTACAATGTCAAGGATGACATGAGCCGTATTCCTTGCAGAAGAGGGTTAATTTGACTGGGTCGGATAATACCTTCTGTTATGTCCATGCATGCAGTCTAATGCTAGTTGCTCCGTACGTACTACAAGAGACACGGCAGTTAGCCAGCGGCACGGTTATTGGCAGCTTACCTGTACACTAGATAGTGATAGTTCTCACAGTCCTTCTAAAATCATGAACGGATTATATGAAAAAAGAAAATATTCTTTTCTTTTTCAGCAGGCTAATATGACCGCCACTCCATGATAGTGATAGTTCGTGAAAGCGGGAAATGGACAGAAGAGTCATCCTCGAGGTATTGTAGATTGTATTTTTCTGAGCCGCACGCCGTCTGGAAGCTGTAAAGTAGTTTTCCCCACTGCAATTTTTTTATAGAATTTTAAGTAAAATAGGAGTCTGTACAAGGAGCTAGAGGGTAGCTCCTAAAAAATAAAACAACAACAGTTAAACAAAACAACCAGACTCTAAATGAAGGCTTGAACCCAGGCAGCTAAACCGACATAGGCTTTACGAGTTGCTCTACTAAAAGATGTTTTGAGTCCATTTTCAAAAGTAAACATTTATAAAATCGGAACCATTTAAAAAATAAACATTTTTCAAACCTAAACCATTTTTCAAAATTGTTCATATTAAATAATGTTCAAATTTGAAAAGGTTCAAAATTTGAACATTGTTCAGATTTTTGAAAAAATATTTAGTTAAAAAAAGAAAAAATGGAAACAGAAAAAGGAAACAGCAAAAAAACGAAGGAGAAAAGTTAACGAAAAGAGACTAAAACAAAGAAAGAAACGATGGTTTACTGGGCCGCAGCCCATGTCGGATTTGTCCAAACGATCCCTAGTTCCAACTCGCAGAAGGAAGGCGATATAAAGGGCACGTACATAATAGCCTTTCAAAAAAAAAATTGCCTAAGCAAAACTGAATCGATGGATTGATGCATCTACGCTCGGACTTCCTGTACTGCACGTCGATCTGCACGCACGATTGCATCTATGTTTACTCGATTTTCTCCGCCTTTGTCGCTGCCCAGTCGCACAACTGCCGGGATTGAGCATCGCCACCGTTAGCCGCCGCCAGGCTACACGTACTAGATCTTCTCTGCCTTGTCATCTGTTTCGATTGGCGACGATATATAGCTACGAACTGCCACCGTCCTGCGCGCCATGCCTCCAACACAATTCCTTACGTGATTGATCTAAGGTACTATTATACTATAAGTATTGCTACGTGATTGATCAAATCCAATAATTACTGCTCGCTAGTTTGATGTGCTAGGTATAATAGATTATTGTTTATTTTCTACACGTATAGCTTCTTTTCATGAAGAGAAAGACACTGCGAATTAGTAGGTTTTTTAATACGGTTGGTCTAACCTAATCATGGCCCGGTTTATATGCAAACTTATCACGGTAATCCCAGAACAAGCTAGAGTTGTAAGCACGGCATATGAGAGACCCAAAAAGCATCAACAGATTTGGGATATGCCTAGTGATAAGCAAGTAGAAACACGTCAATTTCTATGTTTCTGTTATAAGTACGACGATACATTTTCATCTTTTCTCTCTTTGTGTTCAATGTCTTGTTGCCCCCCTCCTCTTAATGCTCAAACCCTGGATCCGCCCCTGCTTGGATGCCTGCCCCCCTCCAACTGGATACGTGTTGTCGTAGAAAAATCTCGGTGCTCCGCTCCTTGGAACAAAAGACAAGTACGAATCTTTTTCATACATACACAAGTGTATAAATTGCAGCGGAGAAGATTATTTTTTTTATCAAAAACCACCGTCATTATTGCGTAGCAAAAAAGGTGCAACACAAGATGTCACGAGAAAAGGATTTACTCCCTCCATTCACAATTATAAAATGTTATAGATATTTCAATGTTTAATATATACGGATCAAAATGAATGAATCTACACATTAAAACGGGTGTAGATACTTGATTTTCAGAAGAAGAAAAAGATAGAGTAGATAGTTTTCGGCTTTCCCTATCAAAACGATAGTTTTAGGTTTCTTCAAGAAAGATAATCAGTGAATGTCTATATCTAGATATATATTACAAAGGGAAGCTAGGTCGCGTTGACAGCCCCGCGCACTTTTGCAAAGCATGATTTTATTCGATGCGACCATATTTAATTTGCGTGCATAGCTTGACTGCTTCAGATGTTCTTCGATCCTGACTTATGT
Source organism: Poa pratensis (assembly GCA_947311845.1). Lineage (NCBI taxonomy): Eukaryota > Viridiplantae > Streptophyta > Magnoliopsida > Poales > Poaceae > Poa > Poa pratensis. The sequence goes on along the minus strand of CAMZMU010000095.1, from coordinate 25,360,524 downwards.
TCCTCGAATCCTGACTACTTCAGATGTTCCTTGTGTCCACCAGCAGGACAATGCGCATATGTCTACATTCACCTACCTGAAGCGCATACTTTGGCTTAGCAATGCACACACGTACGCATACTCGTTCCGCCGTCAACGCATCATTCATGTCTTGGGGGAATGCAAAAGGAAGAACGATGATGACATGACTGGTTGATTAATTCTTATGCCACACAAATGCATATGCATGCATGCACCTAACTTGATTTGATTTGACTATCACTTTCACTTCGATTTTCGTTGTCTCACCTGAAATATTCCTTGATCTCGCGTGTGCTACCTGAAGACAACGACGGTTCCTTCTCGATCGAGACCTAATTAAACTGTCTTCGGTTTCACAACATAGATAGCTGGTTAACTAACTAGCAAATATCATTTGATCACGACCAAGAAACTGACTTCGATTAACAGCTGCCGTTTCATGGTCTTCATTCGCTCCCCCATAGTCCAACCATTTAAGCATAATTAATCGATGGAAATAGAACAACTTGACCGGCCCAGCTCGATACAACACGAAACCGCACGCCTAGACTATATATAAAGGCATCGCGCACGTACAAGCTGATCACCGTCAAGCTACGGCCGGAGCGGGACATAGTACACTAGAAATCCAGGAAAAATAATTCCGGCGAGGTCGCCATGTCTAGCCTTACGACCACTACGAGCACGACTGGCGGCACGGAGGAGTACTCTGACACGTGGCTCTCTCTGGGGATCGGTGCGCCTAAGTGGGCGCCGGCGCCGGCGCGTCACGACGAGCTGTTCGCGCCACCGCCAGAACCACTGGAAACTCGAGGAGAGGGATCAACTACAACTACAAGCCGCCGTAGCAGTAGGGTCGGTCGTGGAGATGGTGATTACCGGAGCCTGAGCGACGGAGGGGGCGCTGCCGGCAGCGGCGGCGCGAGGAAGAAGCTCCGGCTCACCGGAGAGCAGGCAGCCCTGCTGGAAGATAGCTTCCGTGCCCACAACATCCTCTGTCATGTACGTAAATATATCCTAAGTTTCTTTCTGAATTTACGATGCATATGTTTCAGGGTATTCTTCAGTCTTCTTCGTACTCCTAATTAGTGTCTCTACGAAATTTATTAATCTGCATGCAAGGATGTTGCGTTTTGGATCGGGTGGATTCGTTTGATCGATCGATCGAACAGAAATATCGTACGTAATTAACATATGCACGTGCGTGATCTTGCAGGACGAGAAGCATGGTCTAGCGCGGAAGCTCGGGCTTAAGGCGAGGCAGGTGGAGGTGTGGTTCCAGAACAGGAGGGCACGCACCAAGCTCAAGCAGACGGAGCTCGACTGCGACCTGCTCCGCCGCTGGTGCGAGCGCCTCAGTGATGAAAACGCGCGGCTCCGGCGAGACCTCGCTGACGCGCGCTCCAGGCCCACGGACGCCTCGATGGTGATCGCGGCATGCGCGTCCTGCAACAAGCTCGCACTTGTCGCCGGCCACCGGACGACAGCTTAACTAGTCCATGCCGACTGACACACCTTGGCCTTTTGTCAGACTTTGACCCTCTTTGTAGATAAAGCCACAACAAAATACTATGCGAGAAGGAAGTAGACACACAGGCCGAAAATGTGTCTTGGCTCTCGGGCACCACTGCTCTCTTTATCCCATCCCTCCACTTTCCCGGATAGTCATCCCACAGCCCTGCCTCCTCCGTATATCTCTTGTATAATTTATCGTATATGTGCACTGTTTTGTGTCAGCACCAATAACTACCGTGCCAGCACTCAGCACGTTAGCTCTGCATGTGTCGTCTCATTAATTCACACGCTCGCTGTTGCAGGTTGGCAGGCAGCAGTGAGTATATTTTACCGTTGCATGCACGGCACCTCAACATCTCTATCTAATAACGAATGCCCAAACTAAAGCACGGGCATTACCATTAACATTAACACCGTTGATTGCAATTATTCCAGAAAATTAAGCAACAACTGACAGACTTTAACACTCAATGATCAGGGTTTAGACTTTTGGTACGAGAAATTTCAACACCCACCAAAAACAACAAAATTCCATGAACCTTAATATTATTTTGGGAATAATTTCATCCAAATTAATAATCAAATTTGATTAAAACTGAATCTCGTGCCAAAAATAGTCTAAATTTTCCGAGATAAATATATTTTGGCACCCAACAAATGTTTTTCAACTTTTGGGATTGTTGTCGAAATTTTATTGAAATTTTGAACCATATTGGTTCAAGAAAATTTCGGAATCACCAAAATCTCCGAAAGTAGCAAGTTGGAAATCTCAAAACTATTTTCTCAATTTTGTCTAAATATGTTAAGTTTAAATACAATGTGATTAAAATTGAATTTCATTTCATGCCGAAAATAGTCGAAATTTGGCAAGATAAATATATTTTGGCACCCAACAAAATTTTCTAAACTACTGGGGTTTTTGTAGAAATTACATTGAAAATTTGAATCATATTGGTTCGGGAATTTTTTTGAAATCACCGAAATCTCAGAAAGTTGGAAATCTCGAAACATTTCTTAATTTCGTCTAAATATGTTAAGTCTTAAAAGAGTTTGATGAAATATGAATGTTTGATTAAACTATTTCTTAATTTTATGTACCGCTTGTCCTACAAGAAATTATTCAATCATTTTCTTTTACTTCTTGAACAAAATTAGCAGTTAGCTTGCTAAGCCTTGTTTGGATTAAAAAATATCAAAATATTTGGTATCTTCAAGGGAGAGAGCAGATTAGTGCACACGGTAGCGTGCAAGTACAGTGCACATCTGACAGTTCAGTGGCACGCCAGCCAACCATATCGATTAAATTACCCTCCCACCTGCCCCGTATTCCGCAAACAGTGCTCGCTCGTATTTCTAGTATAGCTGATTTCTCTCGGGCAAACAGTGTTTCGGCACAGATCTCTTCGTTCCATATGCAGTCACGATTTTGAATCCACTGGTGCCCGAGAGCCAAACGTCCGCGTTAATACACATGCACTTCACCCACCCCCACTCCAGCGCGTCCGAGACCCACCCCCAGGGCCGACTCGAGAGGGCTCCCGCGACCCCTAGGGTTTCCGCGCCGCCAGGCTGCCGCCGCCGGCGCCGGTCTCCCCCTCCTCCCCTCCTCCTGTACCGTGCGCGCTCGTCGACCTCCGCGGCGGCGGGGCGCGCCCTCGGCCCTTCCTCTCCCGCGTCCCCCTCTCCTTTCCTCCCCGTCGCCGCCGTCGGCAGTGGCTGCCGGGCGTGGCCCGTGCGGCGCCGACGGCGGCCTGTCCCTCCCCACGCCGGGATGGGTGGAGGCGGAGCTCCATTCGTCTGGCGGCGGTGCTCCTCTGGTGGCAGCGGTGCGGCTCCAGCAGGGAGGCGGCGCGGCGGCGACGGGCTCGCGGTGCGGTGGGGCGACACGGTGCGGCAGCTCGGCGGGCGACGGCAGGGTGGCAGCGGCGACGTCCTGAGGCCCAGATCTAGGCCCTGCGGGGCCCATCTGGGCTGGGGCGGGCCTGCCGGTCCTACAGGTGACCCGTTCTGCAGTGGCAGTAGTTGTAGCTAGTGCGTGGGTGCAGCGGCGACGGCAGCCGGCCTGTTGCAGCGTGGCGGCGGACTTTACGGGCCCAACCCGGGCCCGGCCGGACCCGACTGGGATTGGTGTGCCCCTGCGGGGGCTTTACGGGCCCGCTAGGCTCGGCCGAACCTAATTGGGACTGGTGTGTCATGCGGCCGCGTCCGGTCGACTACCACCTTCGGTGGTGGAGGTAGTTCCCTCCCGCGCGGTCGCGGTCCTGCTGACCCCGATTCTGGCTACTCCTTGCAGTCACTTGCAGACCTCGTGGTGCATGCTCCGGTGAGACGACGATGATGGCGGCTTTGTGACCGTGGTGGCGCATGTTGGTGGGCGGAGAGGTTGGTGGCACCGAGGATTCGTTCTCGTGGGGCTCCTATGCTACGGTCGTCCGAGGGTAGTGGACTGGGTTTTTCGGGAGAAATCCTTATCGGCTTGCCCGACACCGACGCGGTGCCGCCCCTGGGTGGCACCTCTCCTTCCTGAAGGGCGTCGTGGCTTCTCGTAGTCCGCTCCCTCCGTGTGCCGGGGAAACCCTAGGACCTATGGTCCGGGCAGCAGCACGCGCTTTCCTTCTTGAAGGTGCTGCTTGGTACTCGACGGTTCGGCGCTAGGAGCGCGGTGTTATGTCGTGGAGAGGGCGCAGCGGTTACGGGTCTCCGTCGTTTAGTCAATCCGCCTTTGTCTCCTTTTGTTTTTCTTGTTTTTTCTCTTCCCCCTGCTTTGGGCGTATGTTTGCTGCCGCCCCAGCATCTCAAAACTGTCGGTTGTATCGGGTGGTTGCTATATTTATATAGCGGGGCTACGGCCTATTTCATCAATACACAGGCACTTTTCTTTTGTTTGCATTCCTTTATTTCTCCACCAGCACGTAGGAGGTCAATGTCTGCACCGAGATAGCCGACAGGGAATCCAACTTACCTTAGAGATCTAATCTTTGGGTAACAGATTATTTGCATTCAGGTTCTTTTGAGCAAAAAAAGGTAACTGATGCCACTGTATTCGTGACTCCGTCTGAATCGGACATCATTCAGGTTCAGGCCAGAGAAATCCTTCATCTGTTTGCCAAAGCGTCGGGTCTCCTGGCTAACGCTCAGACAAGTACTCATCTTACTGTACATGGACAACTCTGGTATAGTTCATCAAATAGTTCAACAAGAAACTCCGGTTTAGGACATACATACAAATGAGAACATTGTATTGCATCAGGAACTATAATATGGAACAATAAATTGAGAGAATCGGGAAATCCATATTGGCTCATAGGTATAGATGCACCCACTACTCAAAAAAATAATAATTCAAAATATAAAAAAAATCCAAATACAATTTTCGGATATAATAGATGACATTTTATGGTAGCACAAAAAAATTCGCGAAGAAAAGATATTTTCTATGGGCTGTGCAAAAAAGACAAATCCGGTGTTTTCAAAATAACTTTGTACGCGATAGTTTTTTGTCTTTTTTGCACATGTCACAAAAAATATTTTTTTCTTTACGAAACTTTTTGTGATAACATAAAATGTCATGATTTATATCCAGAATTTTATTTGGAATTTTAGAAAAAAATGTTTTACATAACAGGTGCATCCGCACCCGTGACCCAAAACGCTATGTCCGAGAGAATCGGCTATTTCACACTACAAACACATCGAGGAAGTATCTAGTGCTCCCACCCTTAGTGTGCTCCATGTGCTACCACTAAGAAAAACATTTTTTAGGCCAACTCTTTCCTTTCTCTGTACCGGTTCGGTAGGGACCTGCTTCTTAGTGTAAGGACTTGCATTATGCTCCTTTTGTTGATCATGTAGAACAATGGCTTAATGCTTGCTCTAGGCTTTTCTAGAAATCGCCGTGCAAGACAAATCATATTTCACAAAAGAAAGACCGAGACGGTTGATACATCACTATTGAAGGCTAATGACACGACCATTGCAACTCGCCTAAAGTGTGGATGGTGTAATTTGTAAGGAAAAGGAAGGGAACTATATGGATGGTCTAATCACAAATTTCTGTGTAGTGAGTGGCGGTAAAATGGGAGACACACCACGGAGCACTCGAACGAGGAATGCAAAATTGCACATAGAAAAAAATGTAAAATAAACACGGTCCGCTGTAATGTTTGCTCCTGTGCATTTCATTCGGAAGAAAACACATTTTTCCATGTGAAAGAAACAGAGTAGCACTCTTACGGTCTTACACTCTTACCATGTCTTATCTCGTACTGTCGTACACAAGATCAAATCTTCAGAAACACAATCACCTTCCCCGCAAAAATACATAAATCAGAAACACAAAATGAGCTATGCCTTTTCCCCTTTGCTTTCCTCACCCCGTACACCAACGCATGAAGTTTCTTCATATCGTGTGGTTGTGGATTCAGGACAAATAAAAACATGTATCTGAGAATGAATCTGATTAAGCCAGGCAAAGGCGGTTCTTGGTGCAGACAGGATATGCACAAGCACAACTGTTCTTGCGAGATTCAGAGGAGATTTAAGGAACATACAAGAAGCAGGGAGAGATCTTTTTACGAGGTGTATATACACGCAGCTTCAGTAAATGGAGTACCTACGACTAGTCCATGATAAAAAACGCAAGAGAAGAGAACAAAGAAACAAAACGAAAATTACTAAATCGACTGAAACTGCTCACTAGCTTACTGCAGAACAGCCGTGATCTTTGGTCAGGTCATGAATTTTGATCGGTTTTATTCTCCTTCTTTGGTCCGATTTTGGGGCGCTGCCTCCATGCTAGGGGAGAGACGGAGCTTCGATCTTCATGGCTGCTAGCTAGCCTGTACAGACGAACATTTGCCGCGCCGAGCGTCTCATCTGTTGTGCAACGGGTTCGGGCCGGTCGGCACGGCCCGCTTTTCGTCCTCGTCGCCTGCCAACGTCGTGCACGCCGCCGCGCCACCACCTTTCTGCTTCCTCTGTTCCTTGCACCGGGCGGCGTGGAATGCAGCGGTGGCCATGACGGCGCGGCCGCGGCCGTCGCCGGCGGAAGCCGCCAAAGACGACGTCGATGGCACGCCAGCGCCTTGGACAGCGACGGCTACGACGACAAGCACGGCGAGCGATAGGCACGCGGTGGCGCTGGCGAGGGGCCGCGCCCACCGCCGCCTCCCCATGGCAAGTCGCGTCGCGCGTACGTAGGAGAATGGGCTTGCTAGGCCAGCAGGAGTGATTGTTAGCTGCTCGTGGCAAGTGCGACGAGTTGGCCGTTCACATATGTTGGCCGTTCCCGAGTGGAGGACATACTACTATATAGTATGGCGCCAAGGAATCGCGCGCTCACAACCCTCCGGCTACTGTAGTGTCGCACAGTAATCGCGCGCTCACAGCCGTCCGGCTACTGTAGCGTCACCGTAGAAAAAAAAACTTCACGTTCTCTACTACTATATACTATGACGCGAAGGAATCACGCGCTCTCAGCCCTCCGGCTACTGTAGCGGCACACTGTAGCGTGTCGCGAAGGAATCGCGCGCTCTCAGCCGTCCAGCTACTGTAGCGTCGCACTGTAGTGTGTACAGCACGCGCAGCGCGCGATTCCTTCGCGCCGAAGAAGAAAAAACCTATGCGTTCTCCGAAAATTGTATACATGAAATATATGTGCGCCGACGTGTAGGTTACATTCCCGTGATCGGTTTCGAGTATGGTCGATTTTTCCTCCTTAATTTCGAATCCAGATTCGCACAAACATTTGATAAATTTTGTCCAATTCGCCGCGCTTAGTCATCCGTTTGAATTTTTATTTCACGAATAGATGCATATCACCCTTCCAAATAACTTTTTGCATAAAAGTACCCACGCGTTTTTTTTTTTCGGTAAAGCCCACGCGTTTTCCAAAAATTATAAATCGGCCCTCGAAATAAAACTTTCTGCAAAAAAATCGTTGCTGCCACTTTTTCAGAAAAAGCCCTCACGTTTTTGTAAAAATTGTAAATCGGCCTCCCGGTCAAAAAATATAAATCGGCCATCCGGAATAAAACTTCTTGCATAACAACCCCGCTCGACACTTTTTGCAGAAAAGACCACGCGTTTTCCAAAAATTATAAATCGGCCTCCAAGAATAAAAACGCACGATTCTTTTACGCAAAGGTACTTGTGTTCTCCAGATATTACAAACTAATTTCAGTAACATCACCACCAAATAACTTTTCCAAAACTAATTTTATTAACATTATTTTTAGCAGCATACATATTTCATATTGCACTGCAATATTATTTTCTCAATTTATTTCCCATATGAACTAATTCACCAACGAAAAATAATAGTAATACAGCAGAATTTTAGATTAATTTCCAAAAAATTCATAACTAATTCATTGTACATGGGAAAAATATGTTGAACATACCAAAATGTTTTTAAAAATAAATCCTACTTATTTATATCGAATTCACGAATGCTCGGAAAAATTAACCATGGTTATTTGACATAACAAAATTAAACAACTCTTAACCATACTTAAAATGCCAAAACTTTCCCCTAATTCACAATGTGTTTTTTTTTTGGAGAATTCAAACGTATATGAGTATATTCCACACTTCTACCAGGTACAGAACATTCAAATGTATATGACTATTTTCTATGCTTACACAAATTGCAGAAAACTAATTCACCAATGAAAAATAATAATAATACCGCAGAATTTTTATTAATTTCCAATAAATTCATAACTAATTCATTGTCCACGGGAAAAATATGTTGAACATACCAAAATATTTTTAAAAATAAATCCTACTTATTTATATCGAATTCACGAATGCTCAGAAAAATTAACCATGATTATTTGACATAATAAAATTAAACAACTTTTAACCATACTTAAAATGCCAAAACTTTCCCCTAATTCACAATGTGCGCTCTCAGCCCTCCGGCTACTGTAGCGTCGCACTGTAGCGTGTCGCGAAGGAATCGCGCGCTCTCGGCCGTCCGGCTACTGTAGCGTCGCACTGTAGTGTGTACAGTACGCGCGCTACAGTACGACGCTACAGTTGCCGAAGGCTGAGAGCGCGCGATTCCTTCGCGTCGTAAAAAAAACTTCGCGTTCTCCGAAAATTATATAGATTAAATATATGCGCCGACGTGTAGGATCTATTCCCGTGATCGGTTTCGAGTTTGGTCGATTCTATCTACTTAATTTCGGATCCAGATTCGCACAAACATTTGACAAATTTTGTCCAATTTGCCGCGCTCAGTCATCCATTAGAATTTTTATTTCACGAGTAGATGCATATTACCCTTCCAAACAACTTTTTGCATAAAAGTCCCCACGCCTTTTTTTGCAGTAAAGCCCACGCGTTTTCCAAAAATTATAAATCGGCCCTCGGAATAAAACTTTCTGCAAAAAAGTCCCCGCTCGCCATTTTTTGTAGAAAAGCCCTCGCGTTTTTCTAAAAATTGTAAATCGGCCTCCCGACCAAAAAATATAAATCGGCCATCCGGAATAAAACTTCTTGCAAAACAGCCCCGCTCGCCACTTTTTGCAGAAAAGAACACGCGTTTTCCAAAAATTATAAATCGGCCTCCCGGAATAAAAACGCACGGTTCTTTTACGCAAAGGTCATTGCGTTCTCTAGATATTACAAACTAATTTCAGTAACATCACCACCAAATAATTTTTCCAAAATTAATTTTATTAACAATATTTTTAGCAGCATACATATTTCATATTGCACTGCAATATTATTTTCTCAATTTATTTCTCATATGAACTAATTCACCAACGAAAAATAATAGTAATACCGCAGTTTTTTAGATTAATTTCCAAAAAATTCATAACGAATTCATTGTCCATGGGAAAAATATGTTGAACATACCAAAAATGTTTTTAAAAATAAATCCTACTTATTTATATCGAATTCACGAATGCTCGGAAAAATTAACCATGGTTATTTGACATAACAAAATTAAACAACTCTTAACCATACTTAAAATGCCAAAACTTCCCCCTAATTCACAATGTGTTTATTTTTTTGGAGAATTCAAACGTATATGAGTATATTCCACACTTCTACCAGCTACAGAACATTCAAATGTATATGACTATTTTCCATGCTTACACAAATTGCAAAAGACTAATTCACCAACAAAAAATAATAGTAATACCGCAGAATTTTATATTAATTTCCAATAAATTCATAACTAATTCATTGTCCACAGGAAAAATATGTTGAACATACCAAAATGTTTTTAAAAATAAATCCTACTTATTTATATCGAATTCACGAATGCTCAGAAAAATTAACCATGGTTATTTGACATAACAAAATTGAACAACTTTTAACCATACTTAAAATGCCAAAACTTTCCCTGAATTCACAAGGTGCGCTCTCAGCCCTCCGGCTACTGTAGCGTCGCACTGTAGCGTGTCGCGAAGGAATCGCGCGCTCTCAGCCGTCCGGCTACTGTAGCGTCGCACTGTAGCATGTACAGTACGACGCTACAGTAGCGGAGGGCTGAGCGCGCGATTCCTTCGCGCCGTAGAAAAAACTTTGCGTTCTCCGAAAATTATATACATGAAATATATGCGCGCCGACATGTAGGTTTCATTCCCGTGATCGGTTTCGAGTTTGGTCGACTCTAGCTCCTTAATTTCGGATCCAGATTCGCACAACTATTGACAAATTTTGTCCAATTCGCCGCGCTCAGTCATCCATTTGAATTTTTATTTCACGAGTAGATGCATATCACCCTTCCAAACAACTTTTTGCATAAAAGTCCCCACGCTTTTTTGCAGTAAAGACTACGCGTTTTCCAAAAATTATAAATCGGCCCTCGGAATAAAACTTTCTAGCAAAAAGTCCCCGCTTGCCACTTTTTGTAGAAAAGACCTCGCGTTTTCCTAAAAATTGTAAATCGGCCTCCCGGCCAAAAAATATAAATCGGCCATCCGGAATAAAACTTCTTGCAAAACAGCCCCGCTCGACACTTTTTGCTGAAAAGAACACGCGTTTTCCAAAAATTATAAATCAGCCTCCCGGAATAAAAACGCATGGTTCTTTTACGCAAAGGTCATTGCGTTCTCCAGATATTACAAACTAATTTCAGTAACATCACCACCAAATAATTTTTCCAAAACTAATTTTATTAACATTATTTTTAGCAGCATACATATTTCATATTGCACTGCAATATTATTTTCTCAATTTATTTCTCATATGAACTAATTCACCAACGAAAAATAATAGTAATACCGCAGAATTTTAGATTAATTTCCAAAAAATTCATAACTAATTCATTGTCCACGGGAAAAATATGTTGAACATACCAAAATGTTTTTAAAAATAAATCCTACTTATTTATATCGAATTCATGAATGCTCGGAAAAATTAACCATGGTTATTTGACATAACAAACTTAAACAACTCTTAACCATACTTAAAATGCCAAAACTTTCCCCTAATTCACAATGTGTTTATTTTTTTGAGAATTCAAACGTATATGAGTATATTCCACACTTCTACCAGCTACAGAACATTCAAATGTATATGACTATTTTCCATGCTTACACAAATTGCAAAAAACTAATTCACCAACGAAAAATAATTGTAATACCGCAGAATTTTATATTAATTTCCAATAAATTCATAACTAATTCATTCTCCACGGAAAAAATATGTTGAACATACTAAAATGTTTTTAAAAATAAATCCTACTTATTTATATCGAATTCACGAATGCTCAGAAAAATTAACCATGGTTATTTGACATAACAAAATTAAACAACTTTTAACCATACTTAAAATGCCAAAACTTTCCCCTAATTCACAATGTGCGCTCTCAGCCCTCCGGCTACTGTAGCGTCGCACTGTAGCGTGTCGCGAAGGAATCGCACGCTCTCAGCCGTCCGGCTACTGTAGCATGTACAGTACGCGCGCTACAATACGACGCTACAGTGCCGGAGGGATGAGAGCGCGCGATTCCTTCGTGCCGTAGAAAAAAAACTTTGCGTTCTCCGAAAATTATATACATGAAATATATGTGCGCCGACGTGTAGATTCCATTCTCGTGTTCGGTTTCGAGTTTGGTCGACTCTAGCTCCTTAATTTCGGATCCGGATTCGCACAAACATTTGACAAATTTTGTCCAATTCACCGCGCTCAGTCATCCGTTTGAATTTTTATTTCACGAGTAGGTGCATATCACCCGTCCAAACTACTTTTTGCATAAAAGTCCCACGCGTTTTTTGCAGTAAAGCCCACGCGTTTTCAAAAATTATAAATCGGCCCTCGAAATAAAACTTTCTGTAAAAAAGTCCCCGCTCGCCACTTTTTGCAGAAAATCCCTCGTGTTTTCCTAAAAATTGTAAATCGGCCTCCCGGCCAAAAAATATAAATCGGCCATTCGGAATAAAACTTCTTGCAAAACAGCCCCGCTGGTCACCTTTTGCAGAAAAGACCACGCGTTTTCCAAAAATTATAAATCGGCCTCCCGGAATAAAAATGCACGGTTCTTATACGCAAAGGTCCTTGCGTTCTCCAGATATTACAAACTAATTTCAGTAACATCACCACCAAATAACTTTTCCAAAACTAATTTTATTGACATTATTTTTAGCAGCATACATATTTCATATTGCACTGCAATATTATTTTCTCAATTTATTTCCCATATGAACTAATTCACCAACGAAAAATAATAGTAATACCGCAGAATTTTAGATTAATTTCCAAAAAATTCATAACTAATTCATTGTCCATGGGAAAAATATGTTAAACATACCAAAATGTTTTTAAAAATAAATCCTACTTATTTATATCGAATTCACGAATGCTCAGAAAAATTAACCATGGTTATTTGATATAACAAAATTAAACAACTTTTAACCATACTTAAAATGCCAAAACTTTGTCCTAATTCACAATGTGTTTATTTTTTTGGATAATTTAAACGTATATGAGTATTTCCACACTTCTACCAGCTATTGAATATTCAAATGTATATGATTATTTTTCATCCTTACAAAAATTACAGAAAATTAAAATAAACTACATTAATAAAACCACACGGGTGTGGCGTGCCGCCGCGCCATCTTACCTAGTATGTGAAGATTCTGCTCATATATGTTGGCCGTTCACAGGACTTCTGGAGTTGCCGGTCATTTAATTCACAGAAATCATACACTGCAAAAAAAAAATCAAAAATCATATTATAAGTTTTAAAAATCTGAATATAGTCAATGATGTACCCAACAAACATGCAAAACTTCAGTTTGAAATACTTTGTATTCTAAACCACACAAAGATGAAAAAGGTACAGATCTACGCATATATTGCGAACTCCAAAATGTATCAGATTTTGACATTTTTATGTAGTCCAAAATTTGAAAAAATGACAAAAAACTACGATATTTGTGACTGAGTTGTCGAATAACTAGCATTATTGGGGGAAATGTCACATGACTACCATTTTTGTGTCTAGGTCGTGACACATAGCACTGATTCAGACGTTTAGCAGGTTTAATCCGTTTTCTAACACTTGGGCCCACCTGGCAGGTGTATGTGGCAGAAACAGAAAAAAGGAGGAAGTCAACGCACGCACGCACAAGCAGCCTAGCACGCACAAGCAACAGCACAGCCAGGACACACACACGCGCGTGGGCATGGCTCCGGCGATGTTGCGGCGTCGAGGGCCGAGCGGGACGGCTGACGAGCAGGCGTGCGGGCATGGCGATGCGATGAGCTATTGCGGCGCGCTCGCGCTCGTGGTCTACAGCGTGCCGCCTCGGCTCTTGGACGCGCGCACCGGCCGCGTCGCTCTCGGGCCGCCTCGACGCGCGCCGCACCTGCTCCTTCCTCCGCAACAACCTGTCCCGCGTCCGTACCAGTCGCCGAGGTTGTTGAAGTCCCGCGTACAGGAGCCCATGAGGTAGGAGTAGCAGACGTGGCAGCTGCACCACGGCCAACGGCGCACCAGCAAGAGCACCGCGTCGAGCGCCACCACCGAGCGGTCGTGCTTCGCCGGATCCGTGATGGATCAGCGGCTGATCCTCCTACGTCCCAGGCGAGCTCGGCACACGAGCACGATGCCGACGATGGCGCGCTCGAATGCCGTTCGCGTTCCTGACACACGAAAGGAGATGGGAGGTGCGAATTTTCTCGCCGCTCATCCTATCTGACAAGGTTATACTCTGCGGGTACCCCAGCGTAAAGGTACCTGGTGCACGTGATGATCAAAGAAGCCAAGGATTAATCGAAGCCCACGAAGGAAGGCCTGAGACGAAGAGTGTTTTCCAAGTTAGATCAAGTTATAGTCGGTTAAGACTTTCCATACATGTAACCTTGGTCGGTTATGTTTCCCGAGACCCAGCCTCCTATATAAAGGCTGGGAGGGTGATCGATCAAGGCAAGAATCCATAGCCACCAAAACCTCGACGAGATCAGTAGCTCGCGAACCCTTGTAACCCTCATATTCATACCATAAACACAGACAAGCAGGAAGTAGGGGTTTTACCTCACTCGAGGGCCCTGAACCTGGGTAAATCCAGCTTGTCAGCCGTCGATTCCACCGATACTACGCGTTCTCTACCACACAATCAACCCTAGGTATAGCAACCATGGGATTGCCGAGGGCACACCTCGACAATTGGCGCCGTCTGTGGGAAAAGGTAGTATTGGGCTCACGGTTTCGCCGGTTTCATCATCAAGCGGCCACCCGCCGATCGCATCTGCACAAGGTAACTCGCCTACTACATCATCAAAAAGCAAATCACCGACCACCGTTGCAAACGGCAACTCGCCGGCAAGATCTACCAGCATCAATTCAAAAAGCGATCACTCGCCAAAATCTCCAAGGAGGCTCACGCCGCACTCGATGGAAGCTCAACAAGCCTTTGCCGGACTCGAATCAGGTTTGGATATTACAGTTGGAAATTTAACTTCTTTGTCGATAAAGATGGTGTGCAGGACCTGTTAGATCCACTCGACATGGAGACACTCGACACGGAGACAATCGACAACGCTTCGACTGCAACACCATCCATCTTGGCGCGACATCGTCACAGATCGTCCCGATCCAATCGCCAAGCGACTCTGCAACATCCATGACCTCGCAAGAGTTCCGTGACGAGGTGGCAAAAAGATTTGGAAGAAGCGAGATCGAATCTGCGTACCGCCCAAACAACTCAATCGAGTCACTCGACAACATCGTCGACTGCAACGACGTCGCGGGGAACAAGGAGAACATAGATGACAACATATACCTCGCCGATCTCAACGGCCCAGAAATCCGTGCCAGCCACGAGATATTCACCTGCGACGCAGATAGCCTGGACAAAGCACTCGAAGATCAACTCGATTGCGGCAGAAACCCCAGCAAGCAAAGCAACTCCAACATGAGCCTGGATGACGACGCCGAATCCATAATGCGCATTAGCAACACATGGGAGAAGATCGGGTGGTACCGTATCAGGTATACACCGCGAGTACAGCAGAAACGTCAGCAGCTGCAACATGCCGTCGACCTACAGAATACCCTTGCACAGTCACCATGCCTGACGGAACAACCACGCTGACCATCACCGCAGAGATGGCGGAAAAAGTGAGCAAAGTAATCGAAAGCTGCACAATGCTACCAGCAAACGCAACTCCGGAAGAGGTATTGACCTTACAATACTTCCAGTGGCAAGAATCGATACGGTTGAAGAACTACCGAGCAGTACTCGAAGAACGCAAAAAGCAAGCCAGCATATCGAGTGCTCGGCGAAGAGCATTGTCTACGAGTTCAACGGCAGAAACGACCCCGCGAATAGGTCACGATTCATAAACCTCGGAGACGCAGATCGTGCAGCGGTCACTCGAACCTAAACCCAGCCTTTATGGCAGTCGACGCGGAAGGAGTCCCCATACCTACTGAGCCAGCCGGGGCGCTGATGACGCTAGGCACCTATCTCAGAACAATCGAACCTCCTGCAGGAGACCCAAAGAGGGATCAGCACCTCCAACTGTACAAACAACTGGCAATAGCAGCACAAGCCATACAGCATCCACAAGCAACTCCAAGGAGAGATACAGATCGGGACCGTCGCAGTCGAAGTCCTCGGGGAAGGAGCAGTCGAAAAAGCTCACGCCGTCATCGTTCCAGCAGGAGCCACTCGAGGAGGTCATACAGCAACAGCTCAGACTCGGAAGCAGAAATCGGGCCATGTGGAGCGCTATGCTTCACTCGACGGATCCGGGAGGCTCGTATGCCCAAGAAATTTTCGCTAGCTACCACGCCAAAGTTCAACTGCAAACAAGAGCCATCAGGCTGGCTAGAAGATTACAGGCTGGCAGTCGGATGTCAGCGCGGCACCACAACTACAGCTATGCATACATACAACTCATGATGGAAGGAACAGCTCGCGATTGGCTCAAATCGCTACCCGAATCATACTACGATTCGTGGGAGCACTTCAAAGGTGATTTCATCAAATACTTCGAGCCTCTATGTGAGCGCCCCAAAACTTTCGAGGAGCTCCGGACCTGCAAGCAAAAGTCAGATGAATCTCTGAGATCGTACATACGGCGGTGGACCACCATCCGTAACTCAGTAGGCAACGTATCAGAAGATAGGGCAATCGACGCCTTCAAAAACGGACTCTGGAGAGAAGACTTCAAAGAAACACTTGGTCGAGAAGATCCAAAGACAATGGCGGCACTCATGGTACTCGCAACAAAGTGGGCAGATGGAGAAGACTCCGTACGAGGCACTCGACCCGTACCCTCACATGAAAATCACGAGGGTGGCAGTCGAGACCGCAGAGATAGCTACAGAGATGATCGAAGGCGCAAACGCAAGAATCGTTATCACGACGATGACCATCCAAACTTCATCGCAGCAGGCTTTGTCCAGTCAAGGGACAGCCGCGACCAAACTGACAGACGACCCGACGATCATCGTGATAATCGAGATCATCGTACGGACGACCGCCGAGGTAATCGAGACCATCGCACAGACGATCGACGTGACAGTCGAGACCACAGACGCGACGACCGCGATAGCTACAGAAGGCCAGAGTGGCGCAGGCGAGCAGACAAAGATCCTGAGCGCTCAATCGAAGAAAGGATGGACGATTATTGCAGATTCCATCTTTAAAGGGGATGATGGTAAGCTTCGCTCTAACCACTCGCTGAGAAATTGCAGGGAATTCGATCAACTTGCGATTGAACATATACTGCGACTGCAAAGAGATGGACGTGCACCTCCTCAACTAGTGCAGACTACATCACAAGCACAGCCTGTTCAGGCATATCCAGCACCGCAACAAGTACAACAAGCACAGGTATATTCCATACCACCGCAAACACAGCCTACTCAGGTGTATCCTGCACCAACACCAGCGCAACCGACGCCAGTGTACATGGTGCCAGCACAACCCGTTACGGGAACACAAATGGCAGCAGCCGTGCACCAGATGCAGCAAGGAGATGAACAAAAATATCCCGTAACTCGCGGGCAGATGAACATGATCCAGCGAGGACGTCCCTCCAATAGAGAGCAAAAATTACACACTCGACACGTCAATATGGCGGTCATGGCACCCCCAGCTATCACAATTTTTTGAAAGGATCAGAAACTCCGATTGTCTTCAATCGAGAGGACCATCCACCCGCAGTATATCGACCAGGGCATGCAGCCTTGGTACTCGACGCCCAAATCGGAGGCTACGCCATGACCAAGGTCTTCATGGACGGAGGTAGCGGCCTCAACATAATCTTTGCAGATACGCTACGCAGAATGAACAAATCAGTCGAAAATCTGCCAAAGTCCACAAGTACCTTCCACGGTATCGTCCCAGGCAAAGCAGTGCTCCCAGAAGGCACCATACAACTCGATGTTACGTTTGGAGATCCTACTCACTTCAGAACCGAGTCGATTGAGTTCGAAGTGGTCGATTGGAAGTCACAATACCATGCAATACTTGGGCGCCCCACTTTCGCTCGATTCATGGCCGTCCCACACTACGCCTACCTCAAGCTCAAAATGCCAGGACCAAAAGGAGTCATCACGATCAACGGGAACTTTCAAAGGTCAGATTCATGTGACCGTGACTTCAGCAAAATCTCAGAGATGTATGGGATGGAGCAATCATTCGCCAAACTCGAGGTTTCTAACGACCGCACACTTCTGCCGGAACACAAGAGGTTAGCATCCGACAGACAATTCAATGCAACCAACGACACAAGAAAGCATCAAGTGCACCCAACTGATCCCTCAAAAACGTCAACATATCATCGAGTCTTACCAGCGAACAGGAAAATGCGCTCGTCGAATTTCTCCGTAAAAACTGGGAAATATTCGCATGGTGCCCAGCTGATATGCCAGGTGTCCCCAGAGAGTTCGCCGAGCATTCTCTACAACTCAAGCCAGGATCTAGACCAGTCAAGCAAACTATGCGCCGTGTTCCGATCCCAAAAGAGGTGCAATCGAGGCAGAAGTTGATAGGTTACTTGCTGCAAAGTTCATTCGAGAAATCAAAAAGGCAGACTGGGTTGCTAACCCTGTACTGGTCGAAAAGAAGCACTCAGACACCCTGCGGATGTGTGTAGATTTTACAGCCCTAAACAAATGCTGTCCAAAAGATCACTTTCCATTACCACGAATCGATCAGATCATCGACTCAACAGCAGGATGCGCTCGGTTATCATTTTTGGATGCATATTCAGGATACCATCAAATTCGGATGAAAGAAGAAGACGAAGACAAAACGCATTCATAACCCCACTCGGGGTCTACTGCTACACAACCATGCCTTTCGGGCTCAAAAACGCAGGCGCAACCTACCAGCGCATGATGCAAAACTGTCTACAAGAACAGATAGGACGCAATGTTCAGGTCTACGTCGACGACATCGTCATCAAGACTGAAAAGGAGGACACATTAATCAGTGATCTACAGGAGACATTCAAGAATCTCAATCGATACAACATCAAGCTTAACCCAAAGAAATGCACCTTCGGTGTCCCAGCTGGACAACTCTTGGGTTATTTGATATCTGCACGTGGAATCGAAGCAGACCCAGAAAAGATACAAGCTATACTCACAATGAAGAGACCTACCAAACTCCATGAGGTACAGCAGCTAGCTGGTCGAGTAGCAGCACTCAGTCGATTCATCAGCAAACTAGGCGAAAAAGCACTTCCATTTTACAAATTGATGAAGAAAGCAGACAAGTTCGAGTGGACGGATGAAGCTGAAGCAGCTTTCCTCGAACTCAAAAAGATGCTCACAAGTCCGCCAATCCTCGTAGCACCTAAGGAAAATGAGCCACTCTACCTATACATCTCAGCCACCAATCGAGTGGTCAGCACCGTGCTGGTGGTTGACCGCATGGAAGAAGGACATAGTCAAAGCATACAGAGGCCAGTATATTACGTAAGTGAAGTTCTTTCCCCGTCCAAACAGCGGTACCCGCAATATCAGAAATTGGCGTACGCCGTATTTATGACATCAAGAAAGCTGGCGCACTACTTCACAGAACACCCGATAACGGTGGTCAATAAATCAGCGATTGGAGACGTCCTCACAAACCCCAACGCAACGGGGCGAGTAGCAAAATGGCTCATCGAGCTGGGACCACTAGGAATCAAGTACGAACACCCGAAAGCCATCAAATCACAAGTCCTACCCGATTTTCACACCGAGTGGGTAGAAGCTCAATTGCCAGGGGTACCTGACGTATCAAATTCCTGGACCATGTATTTCGATGGGTCCAAAAAGAATGAAGGAGCAGGAGCGGGCGTCATACTCATATCACCAAAAGGCGACAAACTGCGCTATATCTTGCAAATGGGTTTCGAGTTCCCATCAAATAACGAGGCCGAATACGAAGGTCTAATCCATGGCATGCGCATGGCAAAAGCCATGGGATGCACTCGACTAATGATTTATGGCGACTCTAACTTAGTTGTGCAGCAAACAATGAAGGCCTGTGATGCAATCGCAGACAACATGATCGCTTATCGGGATTTGTACAACATAATGGAGGGCAGCTTCGATGGCTGCGAACTACGACACATAGGGAGAGAAAGCAATGAAGAGGCTGACAAATTAGCCAACATTGCTTCCACAAAAGCACCAGTCCCGCCGGGTGTTTTCTTTGAACGAATAGAGCGTAGGTCAATCGACAAACGACCATCGACCACGACAGCAGCTACAGACAAGAGCAAAGCGCCAAGCACAGAGGATCCTCCGATTGAGGTACTTCTCATTGAGCCAATATGGACTCAACCTTTTCTCGCATACATACTTCGCAATGAACTACCAGAAGATACAAACGAGGCCAGACGGTCACTCGACGAGCAAAAGCATACACCATCATAAACGGTGAGTTGTACAAACGCAGCACCTCAGGTATGTTCCAAAGATGCATTGCACTCGAAGATGGCAAGGATCTCCTTCGGGACATTCATGCCGGTACTTGCGGGCACCACGCGGGCAGTCGATCACTCGTAGCCAAAGCCTTCCGAGCAGGGTTTTACTGGCCTACAGCGCTAAGGGACGCAGAGGACATAGTCAAAAGATGTATTGGTTGCCAGAAGTTCGCTTCCAAGCCACATGCACCCGCATCGCGCTAAAAACCATACCATTAGCATGGCCTTTTGCCCAATGGGGACTTGACATGGTGGGACCACTGAAAAATCATCAAAAGGAGGTCATACTCACTTACTAGTGGCAGTCGACAAGTTCACCAAATGGATCGAAGCTATCCCCATCACAAGCTCAACAGCTTCTACGGCAGTTCGTTTCATACAATCGATCATGTATCGATTTGGAGTAATGGATAGCATCATAACTGATAATGGTACAAACTTCACGGCGGAAGAGTTCAAATCCTTTTGCAAGGAACAAAACATCAAACTAAACTACGCCTCTGTGGCACATCCACAATCCAATGGGCAGGTCGAAAAGGCCAATGGACTCGTATGCAGTGGCATCAAAAAGAGACTCTTAGTACCACTCAAAAGGGCCGCGGGTGCATGGGTAGATGAACTTCCATCAGTACTATGGAGCTTACGGACCACCCAAACGCCTCCACACAGTACACACCGTTCTTCATGGTCTATGGTGCGGAAGCAGTGTTACCATCCGACGTCAAGTTTAATGCACCACGGTGGAAGCATATGAAGAAAACGACGCGAACAAGGCACTCGAAGACGCAGCCGATTTGCTGGAAGAAGCACGCAATACGGCTTTGGCACGAACAGCCGTTTATCAACAAGACCTCCGCAACTACCATAGTCGTCGATTACGCACACGGTCCTTCATGGTGGGAGACTTGGTGCTGCGGGAGAAACAGAAGAAAGTCCATAAACTTGCATCACCATGGGAAGGACCTTACATCGTCACAGAAGTCATCGAAGGAGGAGCCTATCGATTGAAGAACGCAAAGACGGGCGAAGTAGCATCAAACCCATGGAACGTGGCGCACCTGCGTCGGTTCTATGCATAGATCTCTTAACCTCATATGTAATAGCGCATAAGGTCAAAGAATCAGCAAGTTTCAGACGCACTCTTTTCCCTTACCAGGGTACTAAGGGGACTGGAAGGTTTTAATGAGGCGGCTTGCTGATCGAACACATATTTCGAATAAAGATACATGTTCCTCCATATTTCTCATATATGCTTTACCCACTCAAACACTCGGGGCTCGATCATAAAAACATAAGCATCAAAATTCTAGCTCAAAAATCAGTAAACACAAAGACTTACAGCCCACTCGACATACTCGGGGGCTGGGTCAAACAGAAAACCCAAATCCCACTCGACATGCTCGGGGGCTGGGTCAAACAGAAAACCCAAACCACTCGACATGCTCGGGGGCTGAGTCAAACAGGAAACACAAACCCACTCGAAAACTTGGGACCTGGCTCAAATCAAAAACACAGATGTGTTACCCGAGGATTGCCCCGATTATACCACGATAAGTCGGGTCCAAAATAAAAACGGCGTCTTCTGCGGTCAAAATCTGAACATTGGGCCCACACAGACACGTCTTGTCAAAGCGGCGAGCGCACGCCTAAGACGTCACGAATGACGTCAGGGGGGACAGCGTCCACGTTCGAGTGGTGGGTTCGAGACTACAATCGACAAAGGATTCGACTAGCAAAGGTACTCCCATGGGAGCATATCAAAAATTCTTGCGATTGATCAAAAAGGAGCAAAATTATTGAGATTATCCTCTACTTCAAACGAAATAAAGCATAATCTCGGGGGCTACTCCCATGGGAGCGCTGACGCGCTCCCATAATTTCAAAGACAAAATATTTCGATTGACAAAAAGCAGTATAGAAGGATGATTTGAGATTGTCCTCTAT
Organism: Poa pratensis; assembly: GCA_947311845.1. NCBI lineage: Eukaryota > Viridiplantae > Streptophyta > Magnoliopsida > Poales > Poaceae > Poa > Poa pratensis. Next base: position 25,338,642 of record CAMZMU010000095.1, on the reverse strand, counting down.
TGCAAGACAATAAACCACAATCTCGGGGGCTACTCCCATGGGAGCGCTGTCGCGCTCCCATAATTCTCAAAAGAAGGTAAGAAAATTCACTCGACTACAGACTCGATTAAATGCATTAAGTACTTGAAATCAAAAATCAACTTCATAAATTCCCGGACTATGCCAATCGCGGATGTTTCGGATGCTGCATACGCAAATGCAAAGGTAAGACCCGCTAGCAATCGAGATGGGCCGAGGGACGCTCCAACAGTGTTTTCCCTTGAATTTTCCGTGTCAACAGACATGATGAAAATCCTGACGGACGCGTTAGGTATCAAAAGTTAAACTGCAGAACGAATCAGTAAGACCTACAACGGCCTGAGTCGAGTCTGTCCAGTATGTTCCAGCTTCGAGTCCGGGGACTCGAACCTGATTGAAGGCTAGTATGGTTTCGCCCAAATGTGCGGTTAACTGAGCTCGATTTTCGAGTGAATCAGGCCTACTATGTCAATATCCCTAGGCAAAAGTTTCAAAAGTGTTCCAGCTTCGAGTCCGGGGACTCGAACCTGATTGAAGGCTAGTATGGTTTCGCCCAAATGTGCGGTTAACTGAGCTCGATTTTCGAGTGAATCGGCCTACTATGTCAATATCACTAGGCAAAATCTTTCGACTGCGTTCCAGGCTCGAGTCCAGGGACTCGAGTCTGACTGAAGACTAGTAAGGTTTTTGCTCAAGTAAGCAGTTAACTGAGCTCGATATTCGAGTGAATCAGGCCTACTATGTCAATATCACTCGGTTAGCATACACATACAATCGAAACAAATTAGAGCATGAAGAACTACATCGGGTCAGAAGAACAAGTTCAGAAGACTATGACGTGCACGATGAGGGGAGCACATGCTCGATTCTTCGAGTCAAGCAAGTACTCGGGGGCTAATGACAAGGTTATACTCACCCCAGCGTAAAGGTACCTGGTGCACGTGATGATCAAAGAAGCCCAAGGATTAATCGAAGCCCACGAAGGAAGGCCTGAGACGAAGAGTGTTTTCCAAGTTAGATCGAGTTATAGTCGGTTAAGACTTTCCATACATGTAACCTTGGTCGGTTATGTTTCCCGAGACCCAGCCTCTTATATAAAGGCTGGGAGGGTGATCGATCAAGGCAAGGAATCCATAGCCACCAAAACCTCGACGAGATCAGCAGCTCGCCGAACCCTTGTAACCCTCATATTCATACCATAAACACAGACAAGCAGGAAGTAGGGGTTTTACCTCACTCGAGGGCCCTGAACCTGGGTAAATCCAGCTTGTCAGCCGTCGATTCCACCGATACTACGCGTTCTCTACCACACAATCAACCCTAGGTATAGCAACCATGGGGATTGCCGAGGGCACACCTCGACACTATCGCTGCTATATGCCCGCTGAAGCGCAGCTCCGTGGTATCCTTTGCCTATGCTCTCTTTCCTCGTGCTCGCTCGTGCATTTGTACATCGTCACACCCTGTGTGCCAACTGTTCGATGAAATGCCCGCATCAACAAATGTTGTCTGGGCGCTGCCGCGGCGGAGAGATGCTGCGGGCCGGAACTGCGCCAGCGAGCAGGGATGGGGGAGGCCACGCCTGAGAGCTGCAGCGCAACGCCTTCCCTTAGGCGGCCGGCTGCCGCCAAGGTCGCCGTGTTCGTGTTGAACCAGCGCGGAGATGAGCTGCGGCACAGCCACACGCGCCATGGACGCGGCCGCGGCCAGCGTGGTGGACAGCGAGGTCGGGGCGGCCGGCGGCGGCCAGAGAGGACAGGACTGGCTTGGGCGGCCAGCCGGCCGGCGGCTAACTGTTTTTCTTTTTTTGAAGGCGGCCGGCGGCTAACTGTTAGGATAGCGTTAACCTGTTTATTTTTCCTTTTGTTTTTGCCACGTAGACTTGATGGGTGGGTCCGAGCTGTCAGAAATAGTGTCAAAATGGTTAAACAGACGCATCAGTGCTATGTGTCACGACCTAGCCTAAAAAATGGTAGTCATGTGACATTCACCCAATAATGATAGTTATTCGATAACTCAGCCCTAAATGTTGTAGTTTTTTGTCATTTTTCCCCCAAAATTTAGAAAAATCAGTCATGCAATTTTGCATTCCTGTATGATCCATCGTTTACTAGACCTAGATTTTTTCGTATTTATCTAAACCATGAAGTACAATTTTTTCATTAAAAAAAATAAAAGATCACTTGGTGCATCTCCAAATAGTTGTTGGTACCTCGAGACGGCCTCATCCCCTCTTGCCCCTTTCCCTTGCTACAGTAGCAGGAGAGGCAAAAAAGAGGACGACACCTTTTCCGCCGGTGATTCCGCCGCCCTCCTCTTTCCTGTCGGCCTTGGCGCCGTCGGAGGGGGAGGAGGGTTGAATCGTCGGCCGGATCTGTGTACAGCTAGTTAGGTTAGCTAGTTTCTGTGAGGTTTCGGGGTGGTGTTCGAGCATGCCGGCGCCATCGCCGTGAATAATTTCTTCCGGGCCCGCTTCGACGTCGCCGGTGGGGATGTCTACGAGCCATGGGAGTTGTTGTTCTGGGCGAGATCGCCGGGGCGACGGCGGGGATCTCGCTGGGGACTTTTGTTCCTCCTCTTCTTCTGCGTCACGGCGGTGTCTCCTCCAACACTGTCGGGAAGATGGAGGAGTGTGTAAAGGAGCTATGGCCGTTGGTCTGCTGCGGCTAGTGGTGGCCTGGATGGTGCCGTGGTCCGTGCTGGGTTTGTGGCCTGAGGCAGGCGGAGCTGGCGTTGCTCCTCGACTTCGTCGACGGGGAAGCCTGGTTCTAGAGGTTGATGCTGTGCTTGGGGCTGTTCCCCGACCCGCCTGGTTCTGGAGGTTGATGCTGTGCTTGGGGCTGTTCCCCGACCCGCGTGGCACAGCGAAAGGTGGGCATCTTTGATGCTTCTTATCGTGGTTCATAAAGCCGTTTCGGCGATGGAGCTGCTTCAACCTCGGGCGAGCTGGTTTCCGTCCTCTCTGCTTGTGCTGCTCGTCGGCACAGGAGACGAGAGTTGGATCGGAGTTGGTACTGCAGGGACCTTGAGGGACGTCTTTGTATTTTCTTCTTTGTGGAAGGGTCTTTCTGCTATATGTACGGGTCTGCGTGTCCTTCTGGACCATTCCGTTAGGTGTGTACGTGTTCTGTACTCCTATGTGTCTTTGACTTAATATATACGTATACTTATCAAAAAAAAGTTGTTGGTAAATTATGCCACATAGGATTTATAGCCGCAAAGGGTGCCCATGCCTCCCCTAGCTCCTTTATGAAAGAAAAAAATTCTCCTAGGATTTATAGCCGCAAAAGCTGTCCATCCCTAGTCTCCTCCGGACTCTTGCTGGTGCAGCACTGCCACCAAACCCCGGGCCATTGATAAGCCTTGAATCCTATTCCCATCTTGCAGAGAACATCCACAAGGTTAGAGAGAGAGAAAAACAGAGCGATGGATGATCCATTCATCCTAGGTGGCGACTGGGCTAGAGAGAGAAACTTTCGGATGCATGTGATGAAATGGAAAGAGCATTGAGGCTCACTGCTTTGCCTTGTGATGACCGTCATTAGTCAATGGTTTCCATCACCGAATGGTGCGAAGTGCCCATTCTCGCTTCACGCGCGAATAATCCTTGTCTTAAACAAAACATAGCTCGTCCATAGTTTTCCTCATTTTACCTTGGCCCAAGGGGAACATAGAGCAGGTGCTCAAATTATCAAATTGAGCTCTGGCAATGAGTCATTTGAGAGCTCTACTTATCCAACCCCCAATTTTTGGACACGGTGTTTCGGATCACGGGTGCGGATGCACCCTTTATGTAAAACATCTTTACTTATTTTTTAAAGTGTCAAAAAATTCTAAATAAAATTTTGGATAGCATTTTATGTTAGCACAAAAAATTTGGTGAAGAAAAGAGATTTTTGTGACCTGTGCAAAAAAGATAAAAAACAATCGTGTACAACGTCATTTTGAAAACTCCGGATTTTTCTTTTTTGCACAGCCCACAAAAAATGGTTTTTCTTCGCGAAACTTGTTGTGCTAACATTAAATATCATCTAGCATATCCAAAAAAATTATTTAATTTTTTTTGACATTTAAAAAAATATTTTTTGAGCATTGGTGCATCTAGACCTATGAGCCGATATGGATTTCCGCAAATTTTTGCCCTCTTATACAACAACGTCTCTCGTCTCCTAGTACTACCTCCGTTTTTTAATACAAGCTAAATATCAAAAATACATTTTGCAGCTATAAATGACCACTATCTCTTTCCAAGAAGGCTTTCATTAGATTTCTGTCTCTTTCCACTATCACATGCATCATGTTTAATCATGCATCATGATATTTCACATGCATCATGTTTAATCAGCTTGAAACCGCCACCTGGGAGGTGAATGCGCGAGAAATAGTGAGAGATGGGATATTTGAGGCTCTCTTGGAGCAATTTTTTTACCAAACCCCTCACAAACTATTTTGGGAGAGTCCAATAGGGGCTATGTGGAAGATGCTCTAACCAAATACATTCATGAGTCTATTCGTATAAACAAAAAGGTGCAACTCCAAATCTCCACAGAATTCAACACTAACAAGAAAAAGGAAAGAGAGATGTTGTGAGGTCTACTTCCAATTGCATGCCTTGTCAAGTTCATCATCCTTACAAGAGGACTAGACCAATGATGTGTGTAGTACACCAATTTTCTCCTTGCAGCCAACACATGCTCCCTTTTAACCAGAAGGAAATAAATGATGTTCTCCTTCAACCAAAAAAAAAGGTGCCCTACATAGGTAGGAGTCTTTGTTCTGTCACATTGCCTGTACTGCTCATACCACCATCTAGGTACAAGCTGAGTTATGCTCCATTTAATTCAAAAGCTTAGCTTGCAGATTTCCCGGCCGTACACGGCCCATGTCACAAGGACAAAGATCTCTTCAGCGATTTCATCAACATGATCGATCTTGATGTGATTGATTTTCCTTTCACATTTTTTGCTTTTGTCATTTCCCTTTCAAAACGATTGCTGTCATCTTTTTCCCATGTCGATTCACATCACTCGACTTTGACGTACCAGCTATTCCAGAAATTAGTGAGGAACTGAGCATTGCTACAAACGACTGCCACCAGCCCACTATTTCAAAATAGATGACAATAAAATAGCAAGCGGATCCAAGCACCATATGGTCGTGATATTTATAAACCCATGCTTCCAAGTTTTTCAAAATTGAAACAAGAGTACAACAATTCCTGGTATATGTACTCACTACAAATTAAAATCTTGTTTTTATATTGTGTTACTCGGGCCTGGTGTAATCATAGACATCATCTACAGGTCTTTTAATGTATATATGCATCGTCTTCGTTGGATCTAAAAGGTCAGAAACGTTCATGTTCATTGGCAACTAGACTAGTCCAACGGAAAGGAAGTGGAAAACTACGCCTACTGGTTAGCAGCAGCTTGCATGCACGCATGTTCTTTCTGAAGGAGGAACTGCTTATCAATATCATCAGCTTCTGTTCCTGGGTTGGTTCGTTCTTCGTTGCATAGCCGTTGTCCCATTGCGAGTAAGAGCGAGGACTATGTATGCCGATGCTGGAGACGCAAAGCCTGGGAAATTGTCTCCAAGTAATGATGGATGTACCCACCTCTTTCCATCGTACTACTGGACTGGGAGAGAGACACGACATGTACTTACTATTCTGATTTCTGAACGCCCGTGTTTCATGATCTTGCGAACCAGCAAAAGAACTTGTACTCGTTGTAGAAATCTCTGTTCCGTTTCGTTTTTACCATAGATGTGTAATCGTCGTTATGGAAAGATTCTTTTTTTGAATGGTGGCAAGAGATCTGCCAGATTCATTGATTAGAAAGAAGATGGTAGAAGGACCCGAGCTGCCAAATTCGTCTATGTAAAGATGTCAATCAGTGGCTGCACTATATTCACAGTTTGATTGTTGCAACTCACACCGCACCATGCGAACATCTTAAAAAGTGAGTAAAATCTCCAGGGCGAAGGTCGCACCATGCGAACATCTTAAAAAGTGAGTAAAATCTCCAGGTCGAGGTCAATGATTCCAGAGAAACTAGTTCAGTTCACAGGGTTGGGGGTAAATTCCCAGGTTGCAAATGGACCCAAGGGAAAAGAGAGGGCAAATCAGCAGGACAAAATCTGTCATCTACCCTCCCAAATATGAATCCCGTCCCTTTTTTTTGACACATCCAACTTCCTCATATATTCACCAAAACAACCACATACACAAAGTACACGGAAGAACAGAAGACGTACAATACGAGGGAGGAAACGAAACCAGAAGCAACGGGAGCACCGGCCTCGCCGGCGTCGGAGACGAAGACGACCACCTTCCTTCTTGCCGCAGTCAGGGATGCTTTTGCCCTATGAGAGACGCCGCCGTGCCCGCCCGCCGCGCCGCGGCGGAGCTTGAATCGATGAACGGCCGGGGCGAGCGCCCCCCTGTCCCATCTACACCTCCTTGCCGGAGTCATCTTCGGAGCCGCCGCTGGACGAAGCCGTGGATCCCGGCGAGCTCCAGGTTCCGAGCGAATCCACCGCCAGGACGGAGACCGTCGCTGGATCTGGCAGTGGATCGAGGCACGGCGCGGATCCACCGATCCGCGGGTGCCAGGGAGCAGGCGCGCCGGCCCGGAGCTCCACGAGCGCCGCCGCCGGAGAGAAGCACCTGCAACAAAAACCTCGCCCGCGACACCCCCTCCTCCACGGTGCCGCCGGCTGCCCCAGAAGAACCTAGCACATAAACACACGCGAGGCGGGGATCCCCCACCCTCCCGCCGCCGAGGCGGCCGCCGGAGGGCGAGGGATCCGACGGATCGACGGCGCGGAGGTGGATCGACCCGGTGGATTCACAAATCGCCCTCCCGCTACAGTGAAACGAGAGGGGAGACGACCAGCTAGTCTCGACATTGTAGGTAGTTGCATGTACATCTATGGTGGTACATGACTAGCACTAGTAGTAGTATTCATACTACCACAGTTGCCGCCCCAGTGGGATTTTTGCCACTCCAGCAGGCGAGGGCAGCACAGTGCACGTACTTCATGTGCAGTAACATCAGCTATAGAATCAAAAAACATCAGCACACATCATCAGTAGGTCCGTACTAGTACTGTATTTTTCGTCGTTAAACATTGCAGCAGAGGTTACATGGTACACTGTTACAGCATCACAGCTCTCGCTGACAGATTGAAACTCGCATCATACAAGTGAAGGTATTCAGGAATGGAAGGGCCCCACCAGAAAATCTGCCGCTCGATTTTACAGTTTACAAACAAGACAGCTTAATATGCCAAGAAATATATATTACACCAAGCCATCAGCACTTGAAATATGGTGAGATGATGAGGCACTATAACATCGCTGACAATTCTTCAAAGTCGAGAAGCAACTAGGCAGTGAACTTCAGATCGTATGATATATATCCAGCATGGATGATGGATGAACTGAAGACGCGGTACTGCAACTGTTCATAACAGCACATAGAGAAATATAAGGCGGTCATATTTCTCCTCGGTAACCTCCACCACCATAGTAATCTCTTCTGGAGCCAGCGATCGCTACAGACTTCTGGTGCTCCAGCTTTGGACAGTCAGCAAGACGATGCCCAAGACCACCACAGAATGCACATCCCTTGACGCCACTCTGCTTGGCGATAGCTTCAGCGTCCTCCAGCGGGTCAACAAGCTCAGCAAGGACCGGTGGTATTCTTTGCTTTGCCTCACTGAGCAAGTGCTTGAGATCGAGAAGTGTGGTCTCTGTCTGGTTCTTGTTGATGAACGTTGTCGCTATTCCAGTTTTTCCACATCGACCGTTCGACCAATCCTGTGGACGTAGTTCTCGATTTCGGCAGGCATATCGTAGTTGATCACATGCTGGATATCAGGGAAATCAAGACCCTTTGAGGCGACATCAGTAGCTACCAAAACGTCCTTCGTTCCGTTCTTGAAGAACTCGATCGCATTCTGTCTTTCCTCCTGATCTTTCCCTCCGTGAATTGCAACAGCTTCCACACCTTTCAGAAGAAGATACTCATGGATGTAGTCAACATCAACTTTGTTCTCACAAAATATAAGAACAGGAGGCGGAGTCTTTTGAAGGCATTCAAGGAGGTATATAATTCTGGCATCTTCCTTGACATACTCAACTTCCTGGATGACATCAAGATTTGCTGCTCCAGCTCTTCCAACATTGACGATTACCGGCATCACCAGGGCGCTCTTTGCGAAGTTCTGAATCTTCTTCGGCATAGTGGCAGAAAACAGGAGGGTTTGCCTTTGTGCCTTGAAATGATCAAAAACCTCCCGAATGTCATCCTCAAATCCAAGATCAACCAGCCTATCAGCTTCATCTAAGGTCAAATACCTGTGCAAATAAAGAAAGAAGTATTAAGAAATTTGAAAACTGTTTGCCGTACTTCTTAAGGACACTAAGAACAGTTTTACTAGTATAAATAATCCAATATAAAACATAATAATAGAGACATAAGCATTTGCATTACAGGACAAGTGGATATCTCCTTGGTAATAGGGGATATTTTTGTATTCTTTAGACAGTGACAGTTCGTAGTATAATAAGCTCATAAATGGAGCATCGCGGATTGACAGCCCTAAGCACCAACATTTGGCTCACCGCTACTAAATTTTGAACATTCGTTAAATAAAACGATACTGATATTCATGAGAATTTATGAGGAAGTTCGGGATTGAGGACGGTTCAAAATAAAAATCAACGTGTATGTGTATTAGCAACTTACAGAACATATGGTAAATACAAAAATAAATTAGCCTTGTCGAAAATTGCAGAAAAGTTTGAATAGTTCACAATATAAAACAATATAATACAGAGTAATGCCAGCCCTAATCGCCTAGATCTGGTTCAGAACTACCGAACTTTGAACATTCGTAGAATATAACTACACAGTGATATGCCCCTTAGAATTTTACAAGGGTATTGGGGACTACGGATGGTTCGAATTAAAATTAATAGGACTGTGTTAGCAACTTATACTGGTGAAATAAAAAAAGAAAAACGAACTTATCCGAAAATGCAAAATTGATTTGGATATACGATGACTGATGAGTACATAACATGTTAAATTCCACATTCCATGCAAAACAACTTATGTTCACTCATTACATCTTCATTGTAGCGGTGCTCCTTCCATAAAAAACTAGTACTTAAAGTTTGCAAATTAAAGTCATCATCACAATGGCTGAGCTATGAAATGGAATTGATGATAAGTTGATAACTACAAAAAATACTCATATACTTCATCAAACAAATTGATACCAGAACATATCACTGCAGTATAGAAGTCAGGGACATAACAGAAACAGGATGTGAGAAACACATCAGACCATCCCCCTTTTCAATGTATCAATCCTAGGTTCTGCTTGAAGTTGCTTTAGAAAAAGGCTATGTACAACTTCCAAATACTCATGCAAAATAGCTTGTGTACCGAATAGTAATTGGTTATATTATGTGCAGCCCATGGACAACAGGTACTTTTGGTGATGAGGTACAAAATAGACGAGAATGATGCATCCACACATATGACATATTCATGCATGCAGAACTTAACATTCACACGCATTGTTCATGCACGTAATCTATATCCCACTGTATTGTAGAAAACTAGCGATGGGTCTATGATCAGGATGATTATACCCGCCAAATTTTCTATTTTCCTAAACAGTTTGATTACTTTCCAATGACAAAGATTAGCAGTTTGATCTAACAATTAGGCAATCTCACATTTAAATTGATATGTCCTATATGTTTGTTCGGAGAACCATCTATATACCAAAGCCTACCGTAATGCTTGTCATTAAATAAAAAGAAAAATGAAATTGTCTGTCTCATCTAGAGTCTTCTACCCAATCTATTGTCTCGTCTTGCACAAATCCCTCCCCATCGCAGTGCTGATAGGCCATCATCAGATCACTACTCAGTGAGGCAAATTAATATTAAGATTGATTTCTGGGATCTGGCCAATGTTTGTTAGAAGAGTCCTCTTATCACTATGCATATTGTAATCATTGGCATTAGCCAAAAAGAACAACACAATAGTGCCTATCTCATAGAAAGTTTTCTCTACCGAGCCTATTGTCTTATCTTCAGTATAGTTTTAGTTCAAACCTTTTGATCCGGTTCTACACGCTTAGAAGAAAATAAGACCCTATGAGGTTAGCAAAGCAGTTATCAACTATTATATCTGTCAAAAAGTACAGGAAACACCAAATTAATCAGAAATCCATACACATACCTGCAATTATCAAGGTTCATCTTCTTCTTGGCGAGAAGATCCTTGAGCCGTCCAGGTGTGGCCACCACAATATGTACACCCTTCTTCACCACTTCAAGTTGCGTCCTCATGTCTATGCCCCCAATGCAAAGCAAGGGCCGAATTTCCGGGAACCCAGCCTGCTTGAGGGAGTGAGGAACATCTCGATCACATCATACGTCTGCTTGGCCAGCTCTCGTGATGGGCAGATGATCATCCCAACCGGGCCCTCCCCAGGCACAATCGGCATCAACATCTCCTCCTGCAGCGCCACCGTGATGAGCGGCAGCACGAAGACGAGCGTCTTCCCGGACCCTGTGAAGGCGATGCCGATCATGTCACGGCCGGAAAGCACCACGGGGAGCCCCTGCACCTGGATGGGCGTGGGCTGCACGATGCCCTTCTCGCGGAGCATGCGGAGGACGGGCTCGGGGAACCTGAGGTCGCGGAAGTCGCGGGCGGGCGGCGGGATCTCGTCGCCCTCGACGAGGATGTGCCACTTGCGGCGGAGCTCGTCGGCCTTGGCGCGCGGCATGCGGCGGAGGCGCAGGGGCGGCTTCCAGCCGGTGCGGATGGGCTCGGTGTAGGTGATGCCCTTGGCGAGCTCCCGCACGGACAGGAGCGTCTTGCGGTCCCGAGGTTCTCGATCATCTCCTTCTCCTGCTGGATGAGCTGCTCGGTGGCGGTGACCTCCGGGGCGGCGCGCTTGAGCTGCGTGGACGTGACGAGGAGGCTGGGCTTGGCGGCGGGGGCGGACGCGTCGGCGGGGTTGTTCGTCGGTGGAGGTGGAGGCGGCGGGAGGGAGGCCGGGGAGCCGGCGGAGGAGGGGGCGGCGGGCTTGGAGAGGCGCTGGTGGCGGAGGCGGTCGGCCTCCATTGCCCTGCGCTTGGAGACGGGGATGTACTCCTCGTAGTCGTCCTCATCGTCGGGATTGGCCGCGGCGGCGGCGGCGGCAGCGGCGGGAGCCATGGCTGGGGCTAGGGTTTGGAGAAAGGTGGGGATCTCGTTGGGGAAAGGATAAATCGATGAGATCCGGTCAAGAAGACGAGTTCAGTTACCGACATGGAAATCAGTCGGTTGTTGGCCCGTGAGTCACGGCCTAGAAGAAATTGACCATGGCCCAAGACCAAACTGCACGTTCCTTCCTCTAGAACGTGGAAATTGCTCGCTATCGCCCGAGCAATTTCTACCGAGAGATCGCTAGCGATTGAGCAGTGCTCTAGACGGCTCAAATAAGGCCCAGCTGGTTTTAGTGTATGGTTAACCAACAGTGCCGTTCTCGGCCGTTTCCCACTAATAAACCGGACAACTCTCGTTTCTTCTTTATTAATGAAAATGACAAGTCTTTTATCTCGGTTCAAAAGTCTTCAATTATGTTGATGAGGCCTTTAGAGGCACGTCCACAAAAACTTGATGTTTGTCATCAACAAAGTCAGCGAGCTACCTGGGTCATGGATGTTCGATCTCTAGTCCTAGAAGCCTAGCCTGAGGCCAACACCAACTCTATACCTTATTGGCCAAACTGGTATCTAAACGAAGAGGGACTCAGAGTGACTGAACATACGTGAACAAATTACTCTCCAAGACCATGGTGCGTCTTTGCCGCCTAGCTCTGTGCATGAACAATTATTTCTTTCCCAACATCTCATATTCCTACAGAAAATTTATCATTACTATGCTTGTTTGGCTCTTTCTCCTCCATTTTTCTATATTGTTGTACTTTGTGTCGGGGGTGTTAGCTTCCCCCTCTTCTACATCTTACTCAAGGCTTCTCTCGTTCGTGTATGTATGTATCAACGTGTTGCTTTAACTATTGGAAAACTAACAACAAAGAAGGTGCAAGCTAAGTGGTGACAGGCTCTTGATACTTGTCAAATATATAGTGATGCGAGCACTAATAGTATCGATCACGTATTATTGCTTGGTAGGTAGTGATAGTACACAACGTACACCATTCATCCATTTTGAAAATGCATCTGGTGACAAGGACAAACACAACCAATATACGCAATCACAATGCGAGCAACCGCATGTGTCATTCAAGTCATCCACCTAGACTCGGTTGAAAAGGGCTTGCAAATATGTGGGTTTTTTTATAGCATTACTAGTTTCTGACTCGGAAAGCAACATGTCATATCTTGATTGTAGTTACTTTGATTAATACTAAACTAAGGTTCGGCGAATGGAGAAATTTCATAATTTATTTTCCCTAAAAAAAGTCAGTGGGTAAGATGAAATATCGATAGGACACTCTTCACTTTTCTATTTTGCATGTACAAAAACTATTTTGTGTATACTATTTAGATAGATTATGTTGGATAGTAATGGAAAAGCGCACATGGATTTACTTTTTTTTATAAAGGAGGCCACAAAGGCACTGTTCTTTTTATAGAAAGCAAAGTGGTTCAACTGGGAACACCCAGTCCACCAAAACATATATCAGGACGACAACCAAGCCAGCACTCGCTCAGCCAAACAACACACAAATGACAGCTTACAACGGCACGCACACATGTGCACAACAAAATCAACCTACACCACAGTCTTGCACCACAACAACTAGTTCACGAGGCTTGTTCTTAAGCTGCTCTCTCGCACGCAAGGTTCACACTATGACTTCAAAAAGAGATCTTTGCATATCACTTGCAACAGAGAGCAAACAACTTTATTTCGGAACACCAAATCATTTTTTTAGTAATCCAAAGTGACCAACATAACGCCTCGAACACAATCCAGCCAATAAAGTTACATTTCCTTCCTGAATTTCCAACCCCAACCAAGACAAAATCATCACGATCAGCTGGAGGACACAGTACCCACCCTAGTGCTTCCCTCACAAACCACCAACTAGAATGAGCAATTGCACAACTAAAAATAAGATGATTTACACTTTGTTCCTCTCCACACAATTTACAGCCAACCACAACCGGCCAATTTTCTTCCTAATTTCAGCAGCAACTTGAATATAGCATGTAATACACATCCAATCAAAAAAATGCTTGATTGATTCAAATGGCATGCACACCCAAAAAAAGGATTGAATCATATAACAATTTGTTTATATTCGCTGCCATAGGCCAATGATGTAGTGTTTAGAATCGTGGAAAGCACTCGTGATTATTTGGGGTGGGGGGGGGGGGGGGGGGGGGGGGGATTCGGGTACAGGGTTTCCTTGGCAACTTTCTAACATGCCTCATGGGGTATTTGCTTCGTAATGGTGTTCATCGTCGATCTGATATGGCAAGGGTGCATGCGGTGTTTTGGGGAAGATGTGAGAGAAAATAGGATATACAATATGGTGAAGTGGGATAGCTTGTGTTGGCCAAAAGAATTTGGAGGGTTTGATTTTATCGATAGCAAAACCAAATTTATAACGCTCCTCTCGAAATGGATTTCTACACTTGAGAGAGGGTAGATTGATATGGTGTATCATATCCTCCAAATGAAATATGACACAAGAGGAGATTTTTTTTCAACCTAATGCAGTCGGGGGATCACAGTTTTTGAAAGGTCTCCACTCAATTAAGGGTTGGATAAAAAGAGGGATCGCTTATGTGTTTGATGATTAGAAATTTACTGAATTTTGGCATGCCGTATGGCTTGGCCAAGTTCCCCAAAGATCAAGTTCCCGCGATTTTTTTATTGCTGTCAGCAATAAGATTCGACGGTTGTTGAAATGCTCCATAGAAATGTTTGGGGCCTATCTTTTAGAATGTATTTTGGTGATTGGGGGATGGGGGAATGGGAGGAGCTTTTAGTGGAGTTGCAGGAGAGGCAGTTTAAAGAGGAGAGGCATAGGGCATTTACTTTGTATGTATTGGTAGTTTGTTTAATTCTAGTGTTTTTCTGCGACCAACATAGTGCCACGACGCCACCCGAGCAAAACAACCACATGTAAAAATGGCAGCCAAATCAAACATGTCATACAATGGTGATAATGCTTGATGGGATACATATGACGTACGATGAACAAACATGTCGTACCGAGGTGGAAAATCACTAAAACCGCCATCGAAGTTAAATGGGCCCACAGTTTCATTGGCCGAATTGAGCGACTCTGTGGTACGTGAGCACCCAAAGGGAAAAAGTACATGAAACAAATATAGAAAATCTGAAAATATTTATCACATAAATATGATGTACATCATTTACGTCACAAAATTTATAATCAAAATTTTGATTGCCTCTCAAGAAAAAACAACAATAAGTTTAGCTCTCCTAATATTAGTGGGCTCAATTTGCAGTCCAACCTGAGATAGTACTATCGATAACATGATTTTCCTTTTTAAATTGTTGAACCATGCGTAGAATTTGAAATGAATTTGTTTTATGACATATATTGTATCTTTGTGCAATTTTTTTTACATTTTCATAGAACTTTCTGTGTGTGTATTTTACCTCAGGTGTACCGGTTGCACCAAAAGGACGGATGCATATGATACATTCTCTCCTTTCCGCCTTTTCGCTGCATGGAAAGTAAAGGTTGACGAAAACACAAATGGTGAGAAGAAACCAGTGCATCTAAACCTAGTTAACAACTAGAAAAAGGTGAAACCTAGTTATCGGCTACCCAACACGAGTTTGTGACGCAGACGGCTTTCCTCTCTTTTCGTGATATATTGAGGCGGAGAAGAACATATTTCAGTTCTTCTTTTTGTAGGAATACGATTAGGGGTTTTGGTGGCAACATTTGACCATGAACGTGGTGCCATGCAAAATAAGTGTTTCGCGTCATTGTGAATTACTGTGTGGCGCACCGGAATTCTCTGTTGGCGGTGGCGACGATAATTAAAGGCGTCAAGCTTGTTTTGGTTGGCAGATATCTCGTTTCGTTCTTTCTTGTTCCGAATGTTCATTATTGCTCCGGGGTGAGATCGGTAAAAACGAGGTTGGAAATTCTAGGTTGATTTTCACCTTTTCATGTGGACAACTTTGTCCAAATATTTGAAATAACTCCTGCTTGTGGAGATTAATTTGGTCTTCCCCTCCAGGTTTTCTTCACCCATGAGACGGATGAAGGTGGAGAAGAATATGAAGTTAGAGACGCCAATTAATTTCAGCGAGCTATATATGTTGCGACTTTCGATTTTATCAATAAAATCCTAGTTTATATTTTGGTCTGTACGATCTAAAGTACTGTACTATGTTCACTTGCTCGAAATGACTCGATCAATTGATGATAACAAAATTAATGGAAAGTTGTGCCTGACTAGCTCGCAGGAAGAAAGCTAAGCTCTTCTATGTTTTCCCCATCCGATAACGATAATGATTCGAAGTCGGTTTTCCAAACCGACCCAGACAGCAGTCCACGCTGCCTATATTAGTTTCCAGCGACGAGTCACTGCCGTGGCCCTCGCGACCTGTCGATCCTCTTTCACCGATTCTATAAAAAACGAACGGAAACAAGGACTCCGACGCTGCGTACGTATTACCGATCGGTCATATACCTCAGCCATGTCCGGTATCATCGAGTTCGCCTACTTGTGGAACAGCCGCCGCCCCGCCGTCCGCGCCGTCTACTCCGAGGTCGTCTCCGCCGGAGGGCATGACTGGAGGGTGACCTGCTTACCCTACGACGACGACTCCGTGTCCGTGTACCTCGAGCTCATGAGCGAAGCCAAGAACGTCACCGCAGTCTTCGACGCCGCCGTCTTCATGAACAGGAACGACGTGATGCGCCGCAGAACCGTGCACGTGTACAAGCTCCCGCATGAGGATCGCGACTTCAGGTTCTGGGGCTTCTCTGCTTTCCTACACATGGGCGATCGCGGCTTCCAGAACGTCAATAGCACCCACGTCAGCATCAGCTGGGCGGTCGTGGTCGTAGACGGCGATGGGAGCGGCGAGCCCATGGCCTATGTGCCGGTGCCGCCCTTGCCGACGTGGAACGGGACAATGGTCGTGCCGCCCTCGGACATGGCAGACAACCTCGGCCGCATGCTGGACTCCGCGTCCTTGACGGACGTGTCCTTCGTCGTGGACGACGGGCAAGGCCATACTACGCCGCCGGTGCGTGCCCACCGTGCTCTCCTCGCCGCTCGCTCGCCTGTCTTCCAGGCGGCGCTCTGCGGCCACAAGCTAGAGGCCAACGCGCCATCGACGCCCATCACGGTGCGCGACATGGACCGCGACACGTTCAAGGCGATGCTTCGATTTATTTACACGGATCACCTACCCACCGGAGTTGACGACGACGAGGCCATCCGGTCTCTTCTTGCCGCCGCGGACCGATACGCCCTGGGCCGCCTGAAAGCTTTTGTGTGCCAAAAGGCTGCTGGACAACGTGTCGGTGAGCACGGCCGCCGGCATGTTGGACTTTGCTCAGACATACAACAGCCCGGAGCTTACGGCCAAGTGCATCGACTACTTGATGGACCCCGAAATCTTCATGGAGTTTGCGCTCACCGACGGTTACATGGAATTGGTGGCGAGGTCTCCATCGATAGTTGCTGAAATTAGAAAGAGGCGCTCCGAACATAACTCGCGCATTTACTCTGACTAGCTAGCTGCTTCTCAGATTGTGTGTTTTTTTTATAGAAGAAATCTTATTAACTCAATCGTCATATTGAAGCAATTTTATCGTTAATTTGTTTGCGACAAGATTTTCAGGGTTCTGTATATATATATGGGTCTTACAAGAAACAGCCTAATTTCCTTAGAAGTCCAATTACTACTTGCTCCGTTCTAAAATACTCCCTCCGTTCCAGTTTAATTGACTTGCTATTCACTAAATGTGGATGTATTTAGACATGTTACATGTATAGATACATCCACGTGTGGTGGATAACAAGTCAATTAAATTAGAACGGAGGGAGTATAAGATATGTTTTTTTTTTCTCTGTCTTCGATGTACGATTTTGACAAATAACACATACTAATAAATTATATGAATTGACAAGCAAACTATGGAGCACACCTCTGAAAAACGGAAATGTTAGAACCGGTTTTGAGATATAGGACGTGTTTGGTTTCCTACATTGCCTCCAAACAGGCCCTGGCGATGCAAAACTGGGCCGTTTGGTTGCCCGGAAAACGTGTTGGCCCGAGCTTGCACGAAGCTTAAAGCACATCTCAGCCATGCCCTAGAGGAACGGCCGATTCGGCCATTTCCGCTGAGACAGGTCTCGGAGAGCTAAATCGAACGAGGCGGGGGACGCAGCTGCGCGCGGGGATGCAGGCGCGGAGATGGCGGGAGACGAAATATTGGGCCGCCGTCTCGCGGCAAAGCTACGCTCACCTCCTCCTTTACTCGGTCACCACCTCGAGCGAGGGGATAAACTCCATTATTTTGGCACCGAGAGAGGCGGCGGCAACGGCGACAAGGACGATTTAGATCTGACCCACAGCAAGGCGGCGACTTTAGATCTTGGGAGGTTCCGGCGACGGTGAGGGCAGCGGCGGCAGTGAAGACCGTCTTCTTCAAGAGCCCCAGACCAAGATCTGCCACATCATCCACGACACCGGCAGCTGAAGACCGTCTTCTCCATGGAGGTAAACACCATAGCACCTAGGTACTGCGTAGATGGTTTGGTAACTCATGGATGTCGATGGATCTAAGACATGAGGACGCGGCTTTTCGTTCAGGTAGCCATACTGATAATAGTGATGAAGGCATGGCTGCTATTAGTCCACCCACTACTGGAAAATCATTCTCCGCCGAGTGGTCTCGGCTTCACCAAGTGCAAAAACGCGGGGCCACCCGGCAAACAGGACCTACGCCGAGAAAGATCCCAAAACACTCGGCGAAGCCAGGACCACTCGGCAAATATCATCTTCGCCGAGTGGCAAGCGATTTAGTACTCGGCAAAGAGGACACCACTCGTCGAACATACACTTTACCTAGTCTAGCCAAGAAAAACACTCGACAAAGATGGGACACTCGGGCAAAAATCCAAAAAACACTCGGCGAAGAACACCACTCGGCGAACTTGAGGGCCCATGTATGTTCTGACAGCCCGACCGACGGAGCCGTGACGGACACCCACCATTGCCGAGTGCCGACACTCGGCGAACTATCCAAAAAACGATTTTCCATTTTCTAAGTGTCAAAAATGACTTTTTTTTGTGAAGCAAGTACAAAAATATGGTGCAAAATTGCACCAATACAATTATCACACAAATTAGTCTATATTTGATGGATAATTCACAAATATTAGGAATTTTCTCTCTTTCTATCTAATTTCGTCTATTTAAATGACTTTATGCCGATTTCTCGAAAGTAATTCAAATTTGAACTACAAGTATGTGATAGTTTGTTTTGATTTTTTTTACAAAAATCATTTTAAGGTACACAAGTAGTGATTATATCACAGAACCGTTGATGGTTTTGAAAAATGTGACCCCGTTCAATGAATAGCCATCGTGGCCATTTTGGCGATTTTTAAAAAAAAGTCAAATAAAGTGAAAAAATAATCAGAAAAAGCAATCCTTTGGCATGGAGTCATTTTATGTGTACTAGTTGCTAGGATAAATGATAAAACTTGTGTTTTGACAAATTGTTCAAAAAAATCTTCACAAAAATGTCTATCATCTATAAATATGTATAGGTTTCAAGCCAAATAACCAAATTATTGTCATTCCCGTGCCATAGTTTGTGATAAAGTGTTCATATTTGACACATAGGTGTATCTTGTTATGGGAAAAAATGTTGCCAAACCGAGTTTCTAAATTCCTTTTCAAAATATCATTTTCCATTTTTTAAGTGTCAGAAATGACTTTTTTTGTGAATCAAGCTGATGGATTTTGATGGGAGTCTACGAGTTCTCGATGCTTGATCCCTAGGTTTCCAGCAGTTTGTTTAGTTTAAGCTAGCTTGGTGTTGTTCGAGATGTTCCTCCAAAAACCTGTTAGGGTGTTCCTGTTTTTTTTTAATTTAAACCACCATATATTAGGTCAGCAAGCCGCCTCATTAAAACCTTGTCAGTCCCCTAAGGTATCCTGACAAGGAAAAGAGTGCGTCAGAAACTTGCTGCCTCTAAGCATCCACAACGGTTACAACAGGCATAATACCCCTACAGTCATTTGTGATCATCTCCAACATGCAGGTTTTCTTCTTCCAACTTTTGGCTTGTGCCATAGTTGGGGGTATGTGGGAGCTGCGTCTCACCATATCATTACCTTGTGACAAATCACATGTTGGTGAAGTGGAAAAAGTTGTGAACTCGTCACAGTCAGAGGTGGAGGGAGAACAATCATCCTCAATAATATTGGACACTTCATATTTATCTTAAGCTTGGTCCAAACCTATGAGCGTTTCAAAAAGGCATGATTGAAGCAAGAACTACATCGCTCAAAACACATGTAAGACCATTAGAAACTAGAGTATCGAGATGAGAGTTTTACTCATCCTCTAAAGATAATTCTTGGGAATCCTTTGGAGGAGAAAAACCCACATCTACAATCCTCTTAATATAATTTGGACCCATGGCCCTAAAAAGATTAAGGATGCGAATTTTCCAAACATCATAATTTGTGCCATCGAATATGAAAGTGGGATCGTGCACTAATTCTCTAAATGACATCTTTACTCTCTAGGCGGTAAAGCCCAATAAAGAGAGCCCAGGCTCTGATACCAATTGAAAGGATAAGGATGTCGCCTAGAGGGGGGGTGAATTTCGCGTACCCCTCCGGTGAAATGTGCGCTTCTCTATGGTGCTTCGTAGGCCAGCCTACGCCACAATCAACTGCGGCGGATCTCGCCAGAGACCGAGAAGAAGATGCTTCGATGGCCGAGGCGAGCTCACCGGAGACGGAAATGAGCGTGGAAGACCTCTTCGCCGGTGGGGATGGAACGACTGGACACGACATCAGCGGTGAAAGGACAAGGATGTCGCTAGAGGGGGGTGAATAGGCGATTAAAACTTTTCCGCTTTAGGCTTGATAATTGCGGAATAAAACTAGGTGTTTAAATTAACAAGCCAACAACCTAAATATGCTAGGCTCACCTATGTGCACCAACAATTATGCTAAGCAAGACAAGCAACAAAGTGATAGCAATATAAATACTTCAAGCACGAAGGCTATCACAATGTGAAGTGCATAAGTAAAGAGTTCGGGTATAGAAATAACCGAGTCACGGAGACGAGGATTTATTCCGAGTTCCTCCTTTTTAGGGAGTACGTCTCGTTGGAGAGGTGTGAGATACCACAAAGGTCAACTCAACAGCCACAATGGCTTCACCTTCTTCTCCGATGAACCACAACACAAAGGTTTGGTTCACCTTCCACTATCGGAATCCTTCAAGGCAGAATCCGGAGCCTTTACAACAACAACCCGGGGCACAACCCACAACTGGATTGGGGGCTCCCGGATGGCTACAAGTGACCACAAAGGTCTCAACCACCACAATGGCGTCTACTGTCCAAAGACCCAATAGTAACAAGCTCACAAACTTTCAACTTCCACGAATCCTCGTGGAGAGCACAAACTGATGCATAAAGCAATGGCAAGAGCACAAGTGATCAAATCCTTCACTCTCAAATCCCACCAAAAGCAACTAATGCTTATGGGGGGAGAAGAGAGGAAGAACAAAGAATAACTCAACAAATGGAACTCCAAGATCAAGATCTACTAGGTTCCCCTCACTTAGAGGAGGGATGGATTGGTGGAATTGTAGATCTAGATCTCCTCTCTCTTTTTCCTCAAGAATATGCAAGAATCATGAAGGAATTGGAGAGAGGCAAGTTTTGCAAGTTCAACAATGGAGGAGAGAGAGGGGAAAAATGTGCTTAACTTGAGGTAGAAGGGAGGGGTATTTATAGCCCCTCCCAAAATATAACCGTTACAGCAGGAAAAACCGGATATTCCGGGTCAATTTAGGACAGGAAAATCTGGTTCAGAAGTTGACCAGAATGCGAAACCTTTTGGAGCGAGCCGGATATTGTAAACCGATATTCCAAAAAGGACCAGAATATCCGTTTTCAGAAAACTGACAGAAACTGCAAAACGAAAACTGCAATAACTTTTTATCCGGATTCCGATTTCGGTGATCTTGACTCGTTGGAATCGCAACGAAGAGCTCTTCAAGATTATGCAGAGAAACATCATAGTGCAACAAGGGAGGATTAAACCAAATGTAGAAAGTTAAACCTTCTCTATAAAAGAACAACCGGTAAATCCTCCAACATCAAAACTCAACAAGATATTCATCAAGACTCCGTTTTCTATGATATTGGGCTTGTTTCGAAGATAATCACAAGCCATACAAGATGATGCATATACACATCATAGTCCATCATGTGAGAGGAAACCACAAGGAGAGAGTTTGACCTCTCTAGAAAAGATAAGCCGGTAAAACCTCCAAAATCAAAAACACAACAAGATATGCATATGAAATCCGTTTTTGATGAACTAGAGCTTGGTATGGAGATGAACACAAGTTCTAAATTCTCACATAGATAAAAACCAAATAAGAACCAAGAAAGATGATGATGCCAAGTATGCAAAGGTTTGATCTCTCCACAAAGATGCGATCAAGTTACTCACTTGAGAGCCCCTCTTGATAGTACGCCGTCTATCCCTATAACCGGTCTCCCACTAACACCATGAGACCGGTAAAATAGAAACCCTATCACGATCATATATTTGCCTTGCGCATTCCACTTGATCTAGATGATGACGATCTTGATCTCTTCAAGTGGACCACTTTTTTGATTGCGCTTCGCTTGGTGAAGACTCACATATCGCTCCCCCATACACCAAGATGGAGAGTCTCTATAAGGCACATCTTCACTTGACCAATATCTCTAAATGGGTGACAAGCTTCAAGCATATGATTTCTTCGATATGCTTCTCTTGAACTTGCACTTCATCTTCTTCTCTTAATATATATGATGGCTTGGAGATAGACATGAATGTTCACTCAATCTTCTTTTCCTAGCCACACTTGCAATAAGCTCAACTCTAGATGACCATTTGTGTGGATCACACCTTGAATATTACTTTGGTCATCACTTTATCTTCTTATTTCAATCTTGATACCAACACATGGTATCAAATACCAAAACCACAGAGATAACTCAATGCAACCATTAGTCCATAGAGATTGTCATTAATTACTAAAATCACACATGAGGGCTCATGCACTTTCAAGCGGCCAGGCGAGGAATGGACCTCACCGTAGTCGGCGACTAAGTGGCTCGCCACGGCGGCACATGTGGAGGTGAGGTAGTAACTTAGCTTGGGGGTGGGTCGGGTGCCGAAGCAGCCCATCCGTGAGGGGGTTTGGGTTCGGTGGTGCGGGAGGGTTAGAGCGAGGCCAGGGAGGCGGTAGACCGGCGGTGGGAGGCAGATGGAGGAGGTTGGAGCGGCAAGGCGCCGTGGAAGCGAGGCCGTGCATGGGTGGCGGTAGCAGGCGACCTTGCAGGCGGTGGCGTGGGGACTGAATCGGTGGTGGAGAAGGCGCAGGAAAGAAGACGACCATCAGGTGGGCCCGCCGACAAGCGACTCTCTATAGGCGTCTGAGCGATACAACGTACTGAAGGCGCTGAATAGGAGCTCCCATATATTCTTGTTGCGAGGTGGTGCACCGCCTCGCCTGTACTTCCGCATGGGTCGGCCCATTTGGGTTTATTTTTTATTTTCATTGTTTTCCTTTCCCCTTTTAGTTTATTTTGTAGCTGTTTCTTTTTTGTTTTCCTTTATTTATGGGGTTTCCCTTATTTTATATTTGAAAATGGTTCAGATTTAGAAATTTTCTTTTTAAAATTGTTTAGATTTTGAAAATTGTTCATTTTTAAAATGTTCAGATTTTAAATTATTTATGTTTGAAAAATGTTTAGAATTTTAAAATTGTTCATATATGAAAATATTCATTTTTAAAACGATTCAGATTTTTCAAAATGGTTTAGATTTAATTTTTTTATTGTTCAGAATTTAAAAAGTTCAGATTTTGTAAAATGGAGTGTTTGCTTTTTCGTTCATACACATGATGGCATAAAGGGATTAGGCAAAACCAATACTAATGGAGTAGTTGCTTTCTAGTGGGCTTTTTTCTTTCTTGGGCTTTCGTCGGGGGAGAGAATCCAGCGGGTGAGTTGAATCATACACCTCCTAGAAGGTGATACATAGGGGGAACCACGAATCGCTCCCGTAGTACGTGGTGAATATGACTTCTGTCGCTCACTGCTAAGGCAATGTTTGTTTCTGTTTTTTCAGGTCTTGGTGGGGATAAAATCGGCCCAATCCCGAAACTCCACTAATTTTTAAAATCCGTTTTTTTTACGTATTTTTGGGCCGGTATATTCCCAGGCATTTCCTCACGTTCTCCAAACCCGGTCCATTTCTGATACGATCCAAGACGCGAGGTAGGGCTCGGCGTATTGTCCCATCCCCGAGCGAGAGAGAGAGAGAGGGGAGGCGGGAGGCGGCAGCGCATGCAGCGACGGCGGCGCCGTGCAGAGCGAGGACGGGCCGACGGCGGAGAGAAAGGGGCGGCGGGAGAGCATCTGTCCAGGGCCATCTTGGATCCCACCACCGAGCAACTCGGATCATCGACAACCTCGTCGCCGTTCTTGGCTACTCACCGGCGGACCCTCCGGTATGCACCAGCACCACTATCTATCTCTTTCTCTCTTAGGTTGATCTCGCCGGAGAAGTAGCACGCCGTGCGTATTTGGGAAGGGATGTTCTCATGTCCCCTTCCTTGGCCCTCATCGTAGATGATTTGGGTTCCGGCCTCCGGCTGTGTGGTCAGGGGCGCGGTCAGTGACATGGTCATCTACAGCTTCATATACACTGACCACCCGCTCGTCGATGTGATCAGTATACCATACTGATGCGAAGAGAGAATCTGATAGTATGCATGCATGCATGATGTACTTAGCTAGTGCTAAATTCGCAATTAGTGTCAGTTGTCCTTGTTCCTATGTTAAAAACGCCATGTTCCATATGTTAAAATGCCATGTTCCTGTGTTAGAAGATAAATGCCCAGGGGTCTGCATATATGCCTACGTTGCTCTCATGTAGTACTCCCTCCGTTTTTTAATATAAGATGTTTTAGCATTTGTCCACATTCACATATATTTAGATGTATGTAGACATATTTAGTGTGTATGTGCACTCATATTAGTATGCATGTAGACAACATGTTGGATAGCTAAAACTTCTTATATTTATGGACGGAGGGAGTAGGTCCTAATAAATTTCCCAGCTAGATCTCATTTCCTTTATTCTAAGCATCTGCTATGTGGTTATATGTCTATGCAGGACAGTTTGCCAGTAAGATATGACAGCAACAAACACCTACTGGCGAAATTTGAAGTGCTTTCATCTGAAATCTATCATGTTGTTTTTTGCAGAAAGTTCCTGAGTTTTGATGCTATTCAAAGCAGAAGTTAGCGTGCATAACGCTCACCCATGGCCTGATGATCCATAGCATGCTGAGAAGTATTTTGTGCGAATAGTATGTAAAGAGATGACATGTACTTCAAATGGATTCAGTTTCATGCGTTTTTTGGAGAATGTAATGCACCGGCATTTACAAGTTTGTTTTTGGAGAATGTAATGCGTTTGTGAGAGTACTGTTTTATAGCTTGCTATCTGATAAAAAATGGATTTTTATCACTGCAATGATTTTGAAGTTCAGTTTAGAACTATTCATTTATGCATTGTTAACTTGTAGCAATGAAACCACTATCCCTGTCTACCAAATGGCGCTAGGGATTGAGGTGGGGATGGGGATTCAGGATATCAGCGTTGGGGTGATGGTAGGGAATTGCATCCATTCCCTGGAGGGATAATCCCCGCAAACCCCTATCGAACTCTAGAAACAAACATAGCCTAAGGGTTACGCAATAGTGTGGACGACCCAAATAGGGCCCGACTGGTTCACTTATGTTTATAGAGGGGCAAAACACATGTAAACCACCTAAGGACAGCTCGTTGCTCGCTTTTAAGTTGTTCGATTATTTCCGCTCTCGCTCTTTCAGGTATGTTTCTGGTTATTTTAGTTTTTCTTGTAATCATTTATTTTTCTTCTTATTGTTTTCCATGGTTTATTTTTTATAAAGTTGAGTTTGTTTTCATGATTTCTATTTTTCATTCAGCCTCCAGTTGTTTTCTAGCCGTTCATTAAAACATATTAGAAATTTTGTTTTTTATACTCATGAAGTGTTTCAGGGGTGCTGAAATTTTGTTCCATTTAGTTCAAAATTGTGTGGTATACTTATGTGTTTACTTAATCTTAAAACTTGTTTTCACTTGGTCCAAACTCGTGCTCCCATAGTAGTCATGATTTGTTTACCGTTGTTAAAGCTTTGTTACTCTTCTACTACCTCTGTTCCTAAATGTAAACCTTTTTAGGGTTTTCTAGATTCATATATCTAAACGTATTTAGACACACTTTAGTGTATAGCTTCACTCATTTGGCTACATACATATAGTCCACCTTGAGATACAACTAAAAGTCTTATATTATAAAATGGAGGGTGTAATTGTTATTTGTTTCACGTCTTCTGCAAAGATATTCCAAATGTTGCTATGTTTACATATATTGTTTGTTCCTTGGGCACTAAAATCTTGTTCCATCTCGTTCATACGTTTTGTTACATTTGAAGTCGTGCTTTGTGTAAATGCGCTAAATTTTGGATTAAGTTAGATGGGATTTTTTCTCCCTGTAGTCGTGATTTGTTCCATGTATAAACTGATGTTTTTCGCTTCTATGTGTGATTTGCTCCTCGGCAATAAATTTTTATTTCAATTGTAATCATGCTTGTTCCACGGTCACTCAAAATTTGTTTTGTGTGCCTAAATTCTCTTCAGCTTGTCTTCATGACGCTCCATGCATGTGTTTTAAAAAAAATATTTCATTTGGACCAAATATTTGTTTCGCTTTGTAGTTGTGATTTGTTCAATGGTTGGAATTGTTTTATTCAAACAATACGAAATTTTGTTCCACTCGTGTAGTTATGATTTTTTACTCAGGAATTTAAGTTTGTTTCAAATGGACCAACTTTTTTGTTCCCTCTTGCACTAAATCTTTGTTCCACTTTAGTCATAATTTGTTCTAGAGTACTTTTTTATTAGAATTTTTTGTCCCACTTACAGTTATATTTATTTTGCCAAATTTTATCCCAATTATTCAAAAATTTAAAAATTCTTGCAGTAGTGATATGTTTGCTCATGACACGGTATAGGTATGAAGCTAGTTTCCGTATAAAGTTTGATGTTGCACCACCCACCCGTGCAAATCGGCTACGGTTTAGCCATGTTTTTCTTGTGATGTTTAAAATTTGCAGAAGTTGTAGTACTATGCAAAATTTACAGATCATGCAACTTTCAAAATAAAAAACATGTGACCCCTATCTATCTATAAGAGATTAAAACTCCACTAACATGCATTGACAGACATGCGTTCGGCATTGTCGTAAGCTACCTAGATTTAGTGTGTGGTCAACCGAAGGTTGTGTTATGGTGACTATGTCAGCCCTATGCGGAACATGAATAAGATTTTCTTGTCTCTTCGTCCACTTCTTCGGCAGCGATCTTGATGGTGGTGAGGAGGGGTGGGGCATCATATGTTCACTACTTTTTTAAAGCGGCGGATCTCTTTTTGTCTACATATGTTGCATGTTTGGTGTCTATAGATTCAGATCAATTCTTCCACTCTAGGACATGGTCCTTAGAGGCACATGCATGGAAACTTGCTAGCAGCTGTCATCAACAAACTCATGCAAGTTCCGATAGGGGAGCGGCGACAAGGTGCGTCGTCGGCTTGCTCTGACAGAGGTAGTGATTGTTAGGTGATTCAAACATCTCAACGTAGAATTTAATATTTTTGTGATGTTTTGTACTGGTACGGAACTTTTATAATAGATTCAGTCATTCCTCGCAACAAAAAAACTAAAAAAGATTGTTACACGTTTAATTATGAAAACCAGGCACACAAACAACAAATCTTAACAAAATACGCCCATCCAAACACACACAGACCACGAAGGAACCGGCTCCGCCGAACTAGTCGGTATCCACCACTGCTAGAGAGCGCTTGCTAGCACGGCATTCCAAGTTGAGGACTTGCCAACATGCCTACCGGGACACTTCAGTGTGTCTCTTTCTCTCTGAAGTCTATATAGGAGAACTCTTCCGTAGACTAGTGGTAGCCGTGCATATGCGCATAAGGGCCAGATCCCGGGTTCGAGTCCTCACTTCTACCTTAATGACAAAGCCGGGGTGGAGTCCCCCCTCCGGTCTTGTTGTTGTTTGAAGTCTATATAGCAGTGCCAGGTACAGCAGCAGGACAAAGGCTTGAAGTTTTGCTTGGTGCATTTGCTCGGCAAGCTGTCTGAATCTTGGTTGTTCGATCTCAAGTCCTAGCAGCTAAGCCTGAGGCCAACATCAAGTGTATGCCTGATTAGCCAGACAGGTATCTGGCCGAAGAGGGCCTCAGAGTGACCGACCAGACCTGAGCAAATTACATTGCAAAACCATACAGCTGCCTTGCTGCCTAACTCTGTGCATGAACGATTATTTCTTTCCCAACATCTCCTATTCCTATAGAAGATTTATCGTTACTATGCTTGGTTGGCTCTTTCTCCTCCATTTTTCTATTGGTGTACTTTGTGTCTTGGGCGTTAGCTTTTCTGCCCTCTACATCTTACTCACTGCTTGCCCTCATGTATGTATCAGTGTGTTGCTTTTGTGGCAAACTAACAAGAAACAATGCTAGGATGATATCTGTCAAATATATAGTGGTGCTAGCACTAATAGTGTCGATCATGCATTATTGCTTGGTAGGTAGTAACACTACACTCCGTACATCATTCATCCATTGAAAAATATGCATCTGGTGACAAGGACAACCACAACCAATATATGCAATCAAAATGCGAGCAATCAAATGTGTCATTCAAGTTATCCACTAGATCTCGACTGAGCAGGGCTTGCAAGTATGCGTTTTTTTCTACTAGTTTCCGACTCGGAAAGCAACATGTCATATCTTGATTCTAATTACTTTGATTGTCCCAAACTAAGGTTCAGCGGATGGATAAATTCATATTTTCTGTTCCCCTTAAAAAGGGGCAGTGGGTCAGATGAAATACCCATAGGACACCCTTCACTTTCTATTTTGCATGTACAAAACAATTTTGTGTAGACTATTTAGGTAGATAATGTTGGATAGCAATGACACATTTTTTTTTGAAAGGAGGCCACAAAGGCACGGAAAGTCCTTTTTGCACCCGGGCACCAGTGATCCCTCCTGTTTAAAAAATTTGAAAATCATATTTGTGAGTTTCAAAAAAATCTAAAAAAAACTATGATGTTGCCAATGGTGCATCCCACAAACGTGCAAATTTTTAGTGTCAAATACTTTATATTATGGGCTACACAAAAATAACAAATCTGATAAAATTTGGAGACTTGAAAATATATATACTCCGATCTACAAATTTGTTATTTTTGTGTAGCTCAAAACACAAAGTTTTTTAAGTTGATATTTTGCACGTTAGAGGGATATATCATTGGCCACACTCAGATTTTTTTCAGAATTTTTTGAAACATATAAATATGATTTTCGAATTTTTTAAACGGGAGGGATCACTGGTGCCGGGTGCAAAAAATCTCCACTGAGGCAGGCACTGCTTTTATAAAAAGCAAAGTGGTTCAACTTCAAACACCCAGTCCACCAAAACATATATCAGGGCGACAACCAAGCCAACACCCCTCAGCCACACAACAAACAAACGACAGCTTATAATGACAGGCACATATGTGCACACAAAAATCAACCTACACCACAAAGTCTTGCACCACAACAAGGTGCTATCTGGCACGCAACAGGTGCTCCCTCTATTCGGAAATGTCAAGGTCCAGTATGAGTCAAAAAGAGATATTTTCATATCACTTGCAACCGAGAGAAAACAACTTTATTTTGGAACACTAAATATTTTTTTCTAGTAATCCAAAGCGACCAAGATAACGCCTCAAACACAATCCAGCCAATAAAGTTACATTCCTTCCCATATTTCAAACCCCAACCAAGACAAAATCATCGTGGTCAGAGGGAGCACACACCCACCCTAGTGATTTCCTCACCAACCACCAACTAAAACAAGCAATAGCACAACTAAAAATAAGATGATTTACACTTTCTTCCTCTTCACACAATTTACAGCCAACCACACCGACCAATTTTCTTTTTTCTTTTTTTAAATTTCAGCGGTAACTTGAATGTAGCTTATCAAACACGAATGTAGCTTATCAAACACATCCAAGTGAAAAAATGCTTCAAGGGATTTTTTTATTTCCAAAAATCCATGATTCAAATGTCATGCACACCCGAAAAAAGGATTGAATCATATCACAATTTACTTACATTCTCCGCCATAGGCCAATATGCACTATATCTCCCTCTCCTCTGCAAGCTCCACCTGCAACTCCACTAAAGCTCCTCCCATTCCCCCATGTCCCTATCACTAAAAGACCTTCTAAAAGATAGCCCCCAAACATTTGTTAATTATGGAGCATTCCACAACCAGTGAATCTTGTTTCTCGCAGCAAACAAAATGACGCGGAAACTTGATGCTTGGAGAAACTTGGCCAAGCCATACGTCATGCTAATACTCAATAAATTTCTCATTATTAAGCTCATAAGCGATCCCTCTTAATTGAGAGGAGACCTTTCAAAAACTCTGCCCCTGGCTGCATCATGTTCGAAAAAATCAACTCTTGCACAATATTTCTTTTGGAGGATATGATGTACCATATCCATATCCTCTCTCAAGTTTAAATATCCATTTTGAGAGAAATTCTATATATTTGGTTGTTCTATTTGTAAAATCAAACCGTCAAAATTATTTTGGCCGACACAAGCTATTCCACTTCACCATATGTTCTCTCCTATTTTCTCCAACATCTTCCCAAAAACACCGCACCCTTGCCATATTAAACTGACGATTAACACCATCACCAAACAAATACCCCATCAAGGTATGCCAGAATTTTGCCAAGGAAACCTTGTACCCCCACCCCCCGATATATTGGCCATTGTTCCCACGATTATGTACACTACATCACTTTTTCATGTTAGCAGTTGATTTCATCCGAGTGTATTTCTGCGACCAATGCCACCTGAGCAAAAAAAAACAAATGTAAAAATAGCAGCCGAATCGAACATGCCATACGATGGTGATAACACTTTATGGAATACATATTACGTACGATGAACAAACATGTCATACAGAGGTGGATAATTACTCTAACAGCCGTCGAAGTTAATTGGCCACATTGAGCGACTCAGTGGCAAGTGAGCACCCAAAGACAAAAGGTATATGAAACAAATACAGAAAAATCTGAAAAACAATTACCACATAAATAAGATGTACATCATTTAAGTCACAAAACTTTATATCAAAATTTGGATTGGGTCTCAAGAAAAACAACAACAAGAAGTTAGCTCTCCTAATATTAGTGGACTCAATTTGTGCCCAACTTGAGATAAGTACTACTGATAACATGATTTTCCTTTTAAATTGTTGACCTATTCGTAGAATTTTAAATTCAATTTTTTTACGACACATGTTGTATCTTTGTGCAATATTTTCTAGACTTTCATAGATTTCTTTTTGTTATTCTACATAAGGTGTACCAGTTGCACCAAAAGGACGGATGCATATGATACATTCTCCGTTCCCCCGGCCATTTTGCAGCACAAAAAAGTAACGGTTGACGAGAACACACATGGTGAGAAGAGACCGGTGTGCCAATTACAAAAGATGTGAAACCTAGTTATCGGCTACCCAACACGTTTGTGACGCAGACGGTTCCCCTCTCTTTTTGTTATATTAAGGCGGAGAACCGCATATATCAGTTCTTCTTGTAGTAGGATTAGGCGTTTTTGTGGCAACATTTGACGGTGAATGTTGCGCCATGCAAAATAAGAGTCTCGCGTGTCATTGTGAATTACTGTTCACGCACCGAAATGCTCTGTTGGCGGTGGCGACGATAAAGGCATCAAGTTAGTTTTGGCTGGCAAATATATCTCATAGCGCCATGCAAAATAAGAGTTGCGCGTCATTGTGATTTACTGTTTGGCGCATCAGAATGCTCTGTTGGTGGTGGCGACGATAAC
Organism: Poa pratensis; assembly: GCA_947311845.1. Taxonomy (NCBI): domain Eukaryota; kingdom Viridiplantae; phylum Streptophyta; class Magnoliopsida; order Poales; family Poaceae; genus Poa; species Poa pratensis. The sequence continues at coordinate 25,307,271 of CAMZMU010000095.1, read as the reverse complement.
GACGTCAAGTTAGTTTTGGTAGGCAGGTATCTCGTTTCGTTCTTTCGTATTCCGAATGTTCCTCGGTATTCATTATTGCTCCTCAAGGGTGAGCTCGGTAAAAATGAGGTTAGAAATTTTGCGTTGATTTTCACCTTTTGAGGTGGGTAACTTTGTCCAAATCTTTGTGATCACTCTTGCTTGTGGATTTTAATTGGTCTCCCCCCTCCAAGTTTTCTTCGCCTATGACAGATGAAGGATGAGAAGAAGAATATGAACTTAGAGATGACAATTTGAGACCGTGCAGGCTTCCCTCGTTTCCTGTGCTGTGAATTTTGATCTTGTCAATAAAGCCATGGTAAATATTTCTGTCCTAACCTCCGAGTAACGGGACCAAACCCCGCTGCCATACCGCTTGGCCACGCCCCATTTCATTTTATGCGACACTAATAAACACTATTATGTTTATTTGTTATTCGTCAATCCCATTTCAATTACATAAAAAAAGAGGAATATTCGTTGTTCCTGGGCTCACCACGAGATGCCCGGGCATCGGTTGCCCATAAAAGCCGGCTTTAGACCTCACAAACAGCCGGCTCGCAAATTTAATCCGATCATATATGATCGGATCAAGGAGGAGATTGGCCGGCTTCTGAAAGCAAATTTTATCCGGCCTTGCAAATATGCTGATTGCCTCTCAAACATCGTGCCAGTAGAGAAGAAGGGATCGGGCAAAATCAGGGCGTGCATAGACTTTAGAGACTTAAACAGAGCCACGCCTAAAGACGAATATCCTATGCCGATAGCCGACATGCTTATCAATGATGCCTCAGGTCACAAGGTAATCAGCTTTCTGGATGGCAACACGGGGTATAACCAAATATTCATGGCCGAAGAGGACTCGGCCAAAACAGCGTTTCGCTGCCCCGGGTTTGTTGGTTTGTTTGAATGGACAGTGATGACCTTTGGATTGAAGAATGCTGGAGCTACATACCAAAGGGCGATGAACTTAATATTTCATGATCTTCTAGGAGTCGTGCTAGAGGTTTACACACGAAGACGTGCGGTGCCCTAGAGCTTCCCGGCGTCACTACAACTGCAGGGCCGCCGCTCGCCGGGGCAGGGGGATTATTTCGCGAGCCATGCGAGGAGAGCAGGCCCGGGGGATTTTTCCTAATTTTTTTGTCGTACGGGGAAGATGAGGCAGGGAGATGAAGTCGTGGCGTTCCGGTGGGATGAACGGTTCTAATTGATTATATCTAACGGCTCGCGACCCGGAGGATGAATCACGTCGATCCTCCAGAGGACGCTCAGCGCGGCCCATAAATTTATCGCTTTTGTTTTGTTATTCTGACGATCTCTAGAGTGATTTGCCACTCTGGCCAGTTAAGGGTAGAGTTGAAGTCGCCGTATAGATTTGCTGCCACAACTTGTCAAGATCAAACAAGCAGGATACAAACAACTAGGCGAGCAGGGACTCGATGCGTTTGCCCTCTTGGTGTACTTAGCACTGCTACATAGACCTCATAGACACGCCAGTGTGCTCCCGGCTACTCGGCCTCTTGTGCTGGCACAGCCCCTGCTGCCCCTTGATCCAACACCGTAGATGATCAGTGATTTGCGAGAAGGAAAGAAGAAGTAGGAGGAAGACAAGGAAAAGGGGACGAGAGGTTTGAGGAATTTGGCTCAAATGTATCTAGACCTGGCAGGGCGCTCGGCGAGCGTGGTGCCATGGCCAAGATGAGTAAATGGGATGCCGTTGGCAGCCAAGGTAGGGAGCAAGAGGTGTGAGGAAGAAGAGGAGAACCTGGGAGGGAGAGGCAGTCAATAATCACTACATACACATAATCTTAGTCATGCACCAAACCCCTGAAAAACCAAACCAAAAAGAACATTCAAATTGTTACACCACGAGAAGTACTAACTCCGGTTCTGTAAACACAGTACAGTATACTCCTTACACAGTTAATTATTACTTGTTTCTCGTTTCAGCAAATATCGACGGGTACCTCCTCGCCAGCTCCACGACCTTGCTGAAATTCTCATTGGCCAGGACGAAGTCGATGCACTTTGCTTTCAGCTCCGGACAGTTGTACGTTTCAGCACAGTTTAACACGGCGGCGACCGTGTCGACCGACATGTTGTCCAGCAGCTTCCGTGCACACAAAAGCTTCAAACTGTCCAGGGCGTACCGATCGGCAGCGGCAAGAAGAGACAGGAGCACGCGGTCATGGTCGTCTCCAAGGCCGGCTGGCAGGTTGTCCGTGTACATGAAGCGGAGCATCCTCTTGAACGTCTCGGAGTCCATGTCGCGCACCGTGATCTGCGACGACGGCGTGTTGTCCTCGACCTTGTCGCTGAACAACTCCGCCTTGAAGACCGACGAGCGGGCTGTGAGAAGAGCACGGTGGGCGCGCAGCGGCGGCGCTTGGTCGTCGTCGCCCACCACGAAAGTCACATCCGTCATGGAGGCCGAATCCAGCAGGCGACCGAGACGATCGTCTATGTCCGAGGGCGACGCGGCTATTCCGTTCGTCGTCGATAAGGGCTGCACCTGGTCAATCGGCGTGGGCTTAGTACCGTCGCCGACGACCGAGACCGCACACAGGATCGTGACCCGGCCATTGTTCCCGGCGTAATCGCGGAGATCGCCCTGGTGGACGAACCGAGCGAACCCCGACAGCACGTACTCGCCGTGCTCAAGCGGGTTATTGTAGACGCGCATGGTCCTCTGCCGCGAGAAGCGGGACGGCGCGGCTACCTGGTCGCTGTCCGTAATGGCGGCTTCGAAGATGCTTGTGACGTTCTTGGCTTCGCTCATGAGTTCGAGGTACAAGGACACGAAGTTGTCGACGTCGTAGGGGAAGCATGCTATCCTCCAGTTATGCCCTCCGGCGGAGACGATGTCGGAGTAGACGGCCCGGTCGAAGGGAACTTGATCGACCGACGAGCAGTCGAGCTCGAACTCGACGACGGCGGAGTCCGACATGGCCGGACGATCGATCGATGATACGAAGCTAGCTAGCACGGCACCCCGTTGTGTTTATATAATGAAACGTAAAAATATTGGTTTGCCGTGTGCCGGCTCATCTCTTTATACATTGCTTGATCATCTTGTCATACAAGTTAGGGTACAGAGAGGTTACGAAACCGAATCAAATCTATGCATGACGTATCTTTTTTTTTTTCCAACTGAGCTAACCCTTTTACATTAATTTCTTAACGGAAATGCAAGATCCAACTACAAGTTCAGAGATTCAAACATACCAGATATACTATCACGTATCTGGTCTAACCATGTTGTTGAGATCGTAATTAAGACGATCAAAAGCTTCTCGTGTGAGAGACTTGGCGAATATATCTGCTAACTGATCAGCTGAGGAAATACACCGTGCATTCAGCGTTCCGTGCATTCAGCGTTCCATCAGCTATCTTTTCTCAGACGAAGTGGAAATAATTTTCGATGTGTTTGGTACGTGTGCATGGAACACACAATTGGCAGTAAGGAACGTTTGCGCCTGTTACAGTATATATGGATTGCACTATCCTTTCCATCAATTCGTAGTTTTGTTTGTGCTGACTATTACATGAAATAGGACATTGTAGCCAAAGTCTCGACTCTCGAGGACAATCTTGTCATTCCGCAGTTTATTAGTAAAAAATTGCTCATAGCCCCTTTGAGTCCACACATATGCCCCCGTCTACAATGTCTCGAGTACAATGTCTACACTTTTGTCTACTGATTTTGTGCAATGACATCGGTGCCTAGTCATCCAACGGAAGTACAACAATGAGTACAATGTCTACAATGCGTAAGTCTCGAGTACAATGTCTACAATGTCTTGTTATCTTTTGCTACCCGTCAGGGGCATGCAGTTGCACTTGCATCGGTGTCTAGACATCTAGTGTTATAAACGATAGGCAAATAAACAATGAACAAAAAGATCAAACCAAACAGGGACACGAGATTTTAACGTGGAAAACCCTTCCAACAATGGAAGAGAAAAAATCACGGGCGCCAGCCAGCAAATCTTCATTGTAATCGGGTGAGGTTACAAACACCGAGATTTACAACATTCGACTTATCCCAACCGGCGGCTTACAAGAGGTATATATGTGGTAAAACCCTAAGTTGGCTGCAGTTCGACTCGGCAACGACGTGTACCGTACCGCTCCACTCGGCCCAAGCCTCCGGCGACGGGCCTCGCTCCGCTCCGTCCGAAGTTAGTCTTTATATTTATATGAATTTGGAACACATCAAAATAACATCTAGTGCGAATTTGCTGCCATGCCCTTGTATCATCCGCCGGTGGTCAACGTCTGGCGTACCACGCTGCTGACCCATCCATCAGTGGCGCCTTTTCCTGACTTAAACACACATAATGTGGTACCTTTAAGACGGTTAGTGATGTGAGGTCAGTGGCATGATATTCCACACTAGTGTGATAATATTTAGAGCACAAGACCTATTTGCCAACACTAAATTAATACAGGAGTCCGGTCAATCAAAATCCAGTAAGATGACTTGAATGACATTGCATACATTGGTTGTGCTTTTCAACAGGGTCTCTTAAAAAATGTTCAATGATATACATAGTACGTTATGCAAAAACAAAATGATATACATAGTACCATGTTACCTACCAGGCAATAAAACATGTGCGTACAATCATTGAGAGAATTCCTTATATGACACTACTTAAAAATTTGGTTCCCTATTTTACACTGGAATAGTTTTTCTTCCCTATATGACACCATTTAGAAATTTAGTTCCTTATACGACACTCCCGTCCATTTTGACGTTAAGTATGGCGTGTAAAGACCATTTTACCTCTGATGCTGTGATGCACTACGTGAGTCGTGACCATCAGCTGGCGTGCTGGAACGTTTCCTCGTACTGGTACGTTTCCATCAGCTGGCGTACTGTGCCCTGCGAACAGTGTACTTGCATGCCTCGACGCACAATCAGAGAGCATGTATGTGTTCAAGCGACGGAGAAAAACTTATTCTAGCTCCCCTGTTGAGTCTGTCTCTAGTCTCGAGGGTGCGAAAGCTGTGCGTCCCTGTTCTCCCTTTTATAGCGCTGGGTGTTTGTCTTTTAGAGGCAGCAATGAGGAAACAAAATTTGAGTTTGCTACTTGCTAGTCACGTATTTGCGTCCAGGATTATAAATTTAGTGCCCGCTACAGTTTTGCGTCGAGCAGGCGGTAAGAAACTAAAAATCATGTACACTCTTAGGAGTGTTCACATTACCCACGTGAATCGAACGACAAAATATTCCTCCAGCACAAATATCTTGTTTTCTATATACAATTTTTTGTCACATGCACTAGGGGTAGAAGTGTCTTTTCACGTCTCTATTTAACACCGTTAGTGCTCAAAATGAACTAGAGTGTCATATAAGGAATCAAATTTTAGACTAAGTGTCAAATAGGGAAGAAAAACTTTTGCAGTGTCAAATAAGGAATCATATTTTCAACTAGTGTCATATAAGGAATTCTCTCTACAATCATTAGAGCTAGCTCCATATATATTTGACTCGTCTCAAGAGCCACCACCAGTCTCCGTTGCACCTTGTTACTTCTTCTTTGCCAACACTAAAAGCAACACACACATACATATGTGAACAAGGAAAATTGACGCCCTGATACTAATACACGAATCTATAAATGGAGGAAAGAGCTAAGTATAGTAACCGTAAATTTTCTGTAGGAATAGGAGACATTGGGGAAGAAATAAGTGTCCATGCACAGAGCTAGACTACAATGACGCTCCTCAATTCTGCACCGTAAATTTATCGCTTTAGTTTTGTCATTCTGAGGATCTCTAGAGTGAGTTGCCACTCTGGCGAGTTAAGCGTAGAGTTGAAGTCGCCGTATAGATTTGCTGCCACATCTCGTCAAGATCAAACAAGCAGGATACAGGCAACTAGGCGAGCAGACGTACCTATCGGGACTCGATGCGCTTGCCCTCTTGGTGTACCTACATGGACCTCATAGACACGCCAGTGTGCTCCCGGCTACTCGGCCTCCTGTGTTGGCACAGCCCCTGCTGCTGCTTGTAACACGCCGAATGCAGCACATCAAGCTTTGTTCGGCGAGATGCGCTACTATCGGATGCTATCTCACTATACATAGTTGATTCGCATGTCGAAACACAATTTGTTTTGTTCTAGTTAGCAGTATGTGCTCTCTCCCTTACTATCAGAAACATATCTAAGAGCAAGCTAGTATATTAGGATGACTTAAGCAGGCTACAAAGATTGCCACATCAGATTTCTATGAGTTGGAGGCGAAACGAGAGGAGAGTGAATGGAGTCTGAAAGTGCGTTTGGAAGCCGAGCTCCACGGAGCTCAGTATTTTATAAAATTCAAAATCTGCATTATTATGTTTCAAAGAATTTAAAACAAAAATTCTAGGCGTAGATAATGTCGAGAACGACATGTGTGCGATATCTCAATGCAAAATTCGTATTATTTAGATTACACAAAAATAACAAGTCAGACAAAATTTTCAGAATGTGTACTGTTCACAGAACTAGATCCACCCATTTATCATTTTATCTAGCCCAAAATATAACATGATTCGGATTGAATTCTTGGACACTTGTAGATTATATTATTCTCAACATTTAGATAACTTTCTAATTTTTTTTAAAACTTCAAAATACGAGTTTTGAACTTTTGAAATACCGAGCTCTGTGGAGCTCGGCCTCCACGCACTCGGAGTCGGAGAGTGCACTGAATACGCTATAAACTTACATCCACATACGAGTAGAAAGGTGAGCCGGGATATTAATGCCATAGTATATAAAACCATCAATTATTATATTGAATAAAATAGTCACATGCATCAACAGGTGCAGGGTCGGGCCGTCGGGGATCTTCCCTTCTAAAAAACAGTTATTATACTATGGGCTTTTTGATAGAGAATAGATGACGTGGTACCGAGATAGAGCTAGTAGCTAGATTTCTTATTTGTCATGCTCTATATAGCCTAGGGAAAGTATTTTGTAATAATATACTCAGAATTATTATATTTCTTTTGAGTTTGATAATGACTTGGCCAGGCGATGGGAGAAAGAAGTGAGAGATTGAGTTTGAATGGCTCTCACCTACTGACAAGACATGTATAACGTTTAGTCCTCCAAGGTCGTTCGAAGACTCCGAACATGACATCCATGTGGAAGCAGCCGCTGAAATGCACAAAGTCCATCAGAGAAAGGACCGATAGCAGTAACCGTTTCTACTCAGCGGACCTACCGACAAGCGTTATCTGACACCCTTCGATCAGCGGTAGACCCGTTAGGCCCTGTTTGTTTCTAGAGTTTTTGTGGGGATTGGTGGGGATAATACTCTAGTGGATTGGGTGAAACACCAAACTTCAAAACATCGTTTGTTTCTAGTGTATTGGACAGGTTTTATCCCCACCTTTCCCCACAAATCCCCAAACTCTAGTTCATTTTTTCTCAATCCCCTAGGGGATTCAATACACTACCCCTACCTAGTGGATTGATCTCCAATCCCCTAGGGGATTGGGTGAAGTTTGGGGTTTCACCCAATCCACTAGAGTATTATCCCCACCAATCCCCACAAAAACTCTAGAAACAAACAGGGCCTTAGGGATAAGCTCGGTGCCTAGCGGAAATTAGCAGACATGGCTTTGTATCGTCCGTCCGTGGTCTATGTCTAGCGGAACACATTCATCCGTCGGTGATGCCTTTTCCTAACTAAAACATGAGTAATCTAGTGCCTTAAAGCCAATGATGTGGGGTCTCTGGCATGATATATATTCCATACTAGTGTACTACTCCTTAAAAGAACTAAGCTCCCTAGGAATAGAACTTCCTTGTTGCTCCACATGTCAACCTTCCATTGGTTTAGATAAAAGTAAAAATAATATTATTTCCCTTCAAAGTACTAAGCTTCCTATAAATAGAGCTCTCTTTTTCTCCACATGTCAACCTTCCATGGTTAAGATAAAGATTAAAAAATAATATTATTGGTATACAAAACTTATTTTCTATCAACTGCATATAAAATACCTTGTTGCTCCACGTGTCAACCTTCCATTGGTTTAGATAAAAATAAAAATAATATTATTTCCCTTCAAAGTACTAAGCTTCCTATAAATAGATCTCTTTTTCTTCACATGTCAACCTTCCATGGTTAAGATAAAGATAAAAAATAATATTATTTGTATACAAAACTTATTTTCTATCAACTGCATACAAAACTATGGTGTTTTCGAGTGCAGTGTTTTGTAGACCGGGCTAAATGTAGCACGTTATTTTGAAGATTTGAAATATAATTTTTTAAGTGTAAAAAAAATCTGAAAAATATGTGCATATAGCCACGGATATATCCTAAAGGGGTGCAAAATCTTAATCCGAAATAGCTGTACTCTACGACTACATTAAAAAGACAAAATATAGATCGGGTGCGTGAATAGGGCAGCTCCAAATTCTTTCAGAATTTGTCTTTTTTTACATAACCCAGAATATTAAGAATTTTGGATTGAAAATTTGCTCAATTGTAGGATAAGGTATAGACTACGTCCCGATTTAATTTTATAAATTTTTTAAATTTTAAAATACTATTTTGAATTTTTTTAAAATATGTGGTACATGTAGCCCGGGCTACAAATGTCTTTTTCGTGGTGTTCCCCTTTTTAGGGCATTTTCAATTGTTGCCCTAATTTAGGTCATAACTGTTTTTAAGTCATTTGAAGCCAAAATCTTGCTCCAATAGCCCCACTTAATGTAAATTTTGTCATCTTTTGTTAAATAAAGAACACCAAGTGTTGCAGATATAAAACACTTAGGCTGATGCTAGATATCAAAATGCAACATGCGCACGCTAACTGTCAAACGGAAGTCTCATGTCGTCCTCACAACTCTCCTAATGTGACCACTGCCGCCACTTCTCATATCGATTTGGCCTCGAATCCGACAGTTCCGCCACAACTCTTACCAATTCGGCTGCAATTCACCACGACTCTTCAGGGGCACCGCAGATCGGGAGAGATTTGGCATCGATGGATGCCGGCCACGCGGCCACTGTCGACTCTCGACCGTATTAGGTCATTTGGGACTAAAAGTTTTGCTCCATCAGTTGTACTTGATGTAAATTTTCCCAGTTATTTTTATCAAACAAAAAAAAGTGTTGTAAAACTAAATATTTGGGCCGCTGCTATATAACAAAAAGGCCAATGTGTGCAGGATAATTGCCAATCGGAATTTCATGTCCCCCCCCCCCCCGCCTCTCCTCCAGTAACGGCCGCCGGCTCTTCTCCATCGACTCGGCCTCGAATCCGGCAGCTCTGCTACAACTCTGCCGATTCGACCGAGAATTCACCACCACTTTTCAAGGGTACCATAGTTCGGGAGGGATTCGGCCTCGAGTGTTGACCTCACTCTCCTCCCGTGCGTGGCCACCAATGACGTCCTTTTGTAGCTTCGGCAAACGAGCCACCCGAGCGGCCCTCCTCCCTTCCACTTTTTAATTGTTCCTCCTCCTTCCCTGGCAACACGAGCACGAGTGACACACCACAGCTCTGCCACCGGCTGCACCTCGACTAGCTCCACCTTGCGCGGCTACTCCGCGTCTACACACCAGTTGTTGGGCTCACCTCGTTAAGAGATTAACAGATTCAAAGTTGTTACTTTTGTATTATATAGTTTATATTGCAGGTGCTAGACCAATACATACAATATTTTGGGTTATGAATTTTTACCTAATCATGTATGAGACACTAATCTTTACTCGGACCATTATGTCATGTATTGATAACTGCAATAATATCCTCGGGCGCAGCAAAACGCGCCAACTTCTTCTAGTGTAATTCTAAAGTTGCAGCTAAAATGAGTCAGTATGGCATTGTGGTAACACCGTAACAGTGGGTTGATTTATTGTTTCAGTATTGCTGCAATTTTTGGACGATTACATTGTAAATCAACAGTGAAATTGCGGGTTTACTAATGTCAGCACGGAAAACACTGTGCAACGGTCAGCTATGAGCTGGAGCACACGTCTACGAACTGACCTTGAATAGACAACGCGCTCTGCATGGTGGCATGCGACAGCAAGCGCAGCACAGTTGCTCGAACACGCGGCTCAGGATTTAATGCAAGACTAAATAAATACAGTTAAGTTAACGAAATACATAGACATATACAGTAAAGAAGGTGACCGTGTGCGGGAAGAATACAAGTCGATGGACACATTGAGGAGACGAATAGTGGACAGAGATCCACATGGCGGGAGCAGTGGTGCTCGAGTGACAAAACGGTTTTCCGCACAAGACAGTTGCTGCAAACAAGCAATGGAGTACCAGGAGAGCAGATCTCAGTACAGGGATGCATCGACCAACCAAACGACTTGAGTCAGTGAAGCAAATAATAACAAAGATGGAACCAATGTATATATGTGATATGATGCTACTGTCGAGTTTCAGCAGCAGGGGAAAGTGATCTCGGTAACAATCTCACCTGAAACAACAGCATGAATCTCAAAGGACAAGGGTAGTAACTCTCTGGTTTACGTTTTACTACTACAAAGTGACCTCGTAGCTCGGGCGAAGAAGCAGATATACCCCCTAGTTCAGTTTGGTCAAGAAGCAGACGTCCCTAGCTCAATTCCTTCAGGTGCTTGCAACTTGTCACCGGACTGAACTAGGGGGTATATCTGCTTCTTCGTCTGAGCTACGAGGTCAGCTGCGCTGCCAGGTTCCCGCGCATCACTGAACCGGGGCCTTCTGGCGCTTCACGTACTGGAGGATCGGCTCCTTCACCTGCGTTGTTACACACAGACCAAGGCTCATTATTCGTGCAGACCACCATGCCAAATGTAAGAGATTCACGCAGATAACAGATCGATGCGAGCAACTGGGTGACCAACATGCCAAATGTGAGAGATATGGATCAAGTAAATTCAGCATGGTGAATGGAAATTCGAAGGGCCGGTGACCGATCTTTCTCAAGGAAAGAGAGAAGCATAGTGGAGGAATTAGCACGAAGTTCTTACCTGGCTGGCCTTCCTTGTTCGCTTGCCTTGTTGGGTGTCCTCCGTGCTGGCTCTGGTCCTCTGCCCGAGCACCCCACTCTCCAGGGACGTAGCCGGCTGCAACAACGCATTCACAGTTCATCAACTTCAGGCTCAAATTCTTAGTGGTGCAGTGCAATATTGTTGACTTGGGGATCAGGTTTCAGTCATACCTCACGCATGCTTGTCGGAGTCCTGCTGGGGTCCTTCTGCATGGACGTAGTCTGCTCTGTCGTCTCCTGTAGCTCCCGAGTGCGGGTAAGATCAGATCCGATGGAGTGGAAGCAGCCGTTTGTCGATCCATCTTTCATTTCCTGGTCTGTTGAAAAGGCAAAGACTTGGGCAATGTTGCTGCAGCGGAGACTGCTGCCAAATCCAAGGTACATGGAAATGTGGTCACTTGCCGCTTACCAGTCATAGGGCGCTCTCTGGAGTCAAACTCAGCAGGTCCTGGCATGGTGTCAATGGCCTGCATAGGGTGTAGCAGAGTTTGAGATCAACTGGGAATATATAAGTGAGTGGCAGAATTACTAAACAAAAGGCGGTGGTCAGGCAGTACTACAGAAATCATAGCATACCATTTCTTTGTCTAAATCGACTTCCAGTATCTTTTTTATCTCAAGGAGCTTTCTGTTGCTGGCTTCAGAGTGAATCACAGCTTTGCCTGTTACACAAAGTGACATATATTTCATAAAAGACTGATCTAGTAAATCACATAACAGATCATACTAACATAACTAGGCTCATAAATTTTACTAAGATACACGATAGTACTAGTGATTACGAAGCATTCTAGCTGCTATATATCCAAGAAAGATCCACAGGCAATTATTACTGATAAAAACATTTTTAATGGAGAGAGGGTTCTCCTTCAAGGGAGCTGTTCAGCAGTTCATCACAAGATAACGTCAACGTGCACAAAATGTTCACTTGAGCATCAGTAATGCAAAAAAACAGGAAGTGTCGTTAATGGGCTGGTTTATTGACTTAATTCTTCTCCACTAGCTGACCAATTTCACAAAATAACATGAAACATATGAGTGCTCCAGAAAAACAGAGGCTAGAATCCAGGAAAGGCATCTTAGACTTCAGATAAGTTCAAGTAGTTACCCAATCTTCGGTTGGCTGAATTCTTAATGTATCCATCTTGCACCATTTTGTCAATTAACTTCCGGACTGTGTTCATGCTGGCTTCCCCATCTAGCTTTCCCTGAAGCTTGGCTATGGTCACATAATCCATCGGAAGTGCATGGTATAATGCCTGTAACAACAAAAATATGTTAGAAAAAACTAGATGCATTAACAAGTCAAGGGTCAAAAGACTCAAAAGGAAGGTCACCTTCATATACATCACATCAACATTGTTGGTTTTAGCTTCTTCAGTAGGTGAAACATTTTGCACAGTGACATCTTTCTTTATATGCGGAGTTCTGGGATCAGTAATCTGAAACCATAAATGATCAAGTATTCTTGTTACTGAAGACAATATAGCACTTGGTAAACAATATTGTTACTTTGGTTGACCTTGTTAACAGCATAACTATCCTTGCTTGCCCTGGAAAGTACACCATCTTTAAGTAGCTTCTCCAGAATATCTGAAAAGTGAGTCGTTAGCCTAGTAATTCAACGGAAGCGTAGAAAGAATGCCTGCAGGAACATGTTCAATCTGACAAGCACATGGAACTGTTTTTCCCTGCATTACCTTCCACCATTTCCTGCAAAAAATTCAACAAGCAGTTATTAGCAACAGCCCATAAAACTCGTAAAGTGCAAACAAGGCACATTCTACTTTACATGCACAGGTGAACAACATAACTTGTCACACTTTCTTGCAGGTTTAGCAACTACTTCCTTCGTCCCACAGTATAAGATGTTATATTGGTGGTAATAACATCTTATATTAAGGAAGAGAGGGAGTAGAATAGAGCATTAATCAGAGCAAAATATCAACAATCATTACAAAGAGGGAAATGGCAGCAAGAATTACCATAGATATGTCGGGGAAGTTAGAAAGGACAACTGAAGCATTAACAGAACTGGTGTCTGTTGAGCATATCCATTCTCTTACTTGAGCTGTTATCTCTTCCTCATGAGCAGGATCTTGAGTATCCTCTGCAAACATATAAAGTTAGCAAAGAGCAAACAAACTGATATAGTATGATTGTATGAAAAGATAACATATATGAATGAGCAAATAAAGCTCCTCTGAACCATATCAACTGACCTTCTGAAACTGAACCACTTTGATCTTTGTGATATCCATCTGTTTCAGTAAGCATATTAGCACAAAAAATAATAGATACAACGAGAACATCACTGAATAAATGTTACCATTAGGAGCAACAACGTAACGATCCGCTTCAGATGGGCGAACCTAACAGAATCAGGGATAACACAGTAGAGAGCAAATTAAGATAATGTTACTGAAACTTATCAGTCACATGATTTTTTTCTCAAACACACATTTTACATTAGAAGGAGATATCAATTATATGATATGACTGGCTTTTACCTCAGTGTCAGAAAAGTCATCATCCTGGTCAGACTTATGAGTCAAGCTCATGTTATCATCTTCACTGTTAACATCGCTAGCTTCACATGGGTCAAGGACAGTTTTGACCTGCATAAGCAAAACAGAAAAACATGAGAAATTCAATTGAATAACACAACAAAAAAATTCTGGCAAATTGGTCATCTCCACTACCTTCAAAGCTAACACAAGATGCTTGCTATTGACACTCCCCACTTCCATCTTCAAGGGGTTCTTGTTCCATATATTTATGGCCTCATTGTCAGCACAGCCCTTGAAAAAGGGAGGCTCATAATCGTCGGGCTGGAAACATAATATTAAATGTAAGTTCAACCAGCATAGTTGAATACAACAAGAGGTAAAATGATCCTCCTTAGAGAGAAAAATAATTAGGCCAACTACAATGGCAGCTGGAAGTTTCAATAGATTACTAGAACAAAAGGCACTCACTGTTACATCATCATAGTATAGCAGCTTCATTACAATGGTTCGCTGAACAACAAGCAAGAGATAGCATCAGCTTAGCGCAGTCTACTTTAGCCATATTACAGCATACCCAAATTACCTCATCTGGCATTTGGTCCAAGGTCCTCATAAGTGAAACCAGCGTTCTGATCATCTTACAAGCAGAGCTTCTGAAAGGAAAGCAGTTGCAACATCAGTACATTGCCAGTTTACCTTTGATTGGTTGCAAGGTACAACTGGCGATTTTTACTACAAATCATGCACACATGGACCAATAAACAGCGATTCACGACAACAACTTACTTTTGTATGAACACTACAGCTATATGGAAGAATACCCTCCACAACTTGTGCTAAGGATCACAAAGGACTAACTCAGAAAATAAAGCATAGCATCCAAAAGAGATGCGCGAGATATCACCTCATCTGATCAGGAGTGACCTCTGCTGTGTTTGACTTGAATGTAGCACTATTCTTCTTGCTCCCTGTGCGACTCAGGTTCATTGCAACTTCATCACCCTTTGAGGGGTAGCTAAACGCAACTGCATGATAATTATGACACAGGATAAGCAAATGCAAGATGATTCCTCAACCATGTCAGTTCAACTTAATATGCTAAGTAACCAAACTTTACACAGTGTTACTCACAGGCATACTCCTCAATCATTGGGCCTTCTTCCTTCTCACATATACAGAACAGAAGAGTCTTGAGATATTTCTTCTGTAAGGCGTCATATACACCTGAAGTCCATCGCAAAGTTAATCACATAAATAAATAGGTCAATAGGAAAAGCATATCTCCACATCTAAACATATATTATAAAACAGTGAATTTCGTGAGTGAGCTGAAGTTATCTAGAACATATTTCACCTTTCTCCATCCAATCAATCAACCTCCTGGACTCAGCATCCATGGGCATAAGCTTCTTAATCTTCATCTCTGCAACAAATACAAGGTTGTTTAAGGCTTTGAGTTTATAAATCTCAGACTGACTTGCAGATTTTGCATATCGATACTGCGGATGGTCCAGACCTAGTGCGGGAACAGACTTATCATTGAAGTACTTCTCAGGGAATAGGCCTCTGATATAGCTGATGTTGTATATAGCAATCCGGAGTAAATTCCTGGTCTGTTTGGTCAACAGATCACCAATGTCATTCAAACAGCTATATGAATAACTTAAAACTAAGTACTATGCTATGAATTTCACCAGATCATCCAGATACTTGAAGAAATCTCGAAACATCACTAACTGTGTTACTGACAAACAATCTCAAGACTGAAGCACAAAGTATGCACGTTAAATATCTTCAATACTGAAACACATAGTACAGAATACAGCACGCTTGGTTAAAAAAGCAGAAACTAGAACATAGAGACGTTTGCTGCTCCAGTGGAAGCCTTCAAACAACACAAAATCGTGTTCCTAGAAAGAAAACTAGTATAGTCCAAATCCAACTCAGATGACAGAAGTTTGTGCTGCTGTTCCTAATCGAGTTTCCAGATATTCAAGTCAGTAAACATTAATACTATATCGACATGAAGTTACGGATCAGATCAACGAGCTGCTACTAAAACATCAGAAATTAAATCGGAAATGGAACTAAACCAATTCCACACGTATTCGAAGCACTGAAAATTCTAGCCGTTTCTACCAGAACGCTTCAAATCTAAGCGCAGAAAACTAAGAGCGCGTATGAACATTTTGAGCCGATCAAATCTAAACGCGAGAAGTAGGAAGCATAGTTCGGCCATGGCGAGCAAACCAAATCGAGACGAAATTACCGAACAACTAACGAATCTTCGATTTGCCGACCACTGGACTAGAAACCACAAAAGCGACGGGATCAGTTCAACAGCTCCCCCAATTTCGGAACCGCAGAGATCAAACCACAAAGGAGGATTTCCCCGCGAATTTCCAGCGAAATCGAGAGAATCGACGAGGATAACCTCCAAAAGCAGATCCGACGGTTCAAACAAGCAAACAAAATCGAGCAAGCAAGCAGGGTGAAGGAAAAACAATCAACGAAATCCACCGGTACTAGCGCAACGGCGCGTTCGAGCGGAGGACAAAAGCATCCGAGAGACGGACATGCTACGCGGATAAAACTAGAAACCAACTACTAGAATCTACTGATGCATCGAGGCGGCGGCGTGCATTAAAACACTGGAGCAGAAACCCCACCAAAACCCCAACGCTGTTCATCCATACACGCCCCCAAAATCGCGCGCGAAACCGGTGAAATCCACGTAGCAGCACCCGAAATCCACCCCCAAAAAACTCGAAAAAAAACCTCCCCGAAACGACCCCGGCGCCCCGAGCGCCACCGATGCACGAACCGGGCCCAAATCGAACCAGCCCCCACGTAATCGCTACTACGCCCAACCAAATCCCAGGGCGTTCGCTTCTCGGAAAACGCAAGGGGAAATCGAACCAAGCCCCGACGGAATCGACCCGAGTCCCTGGCCGCGCGGAATCCGACCGGAGACGGGGGCGAGGGAGGGAGGGAGGGGAGGGGGAACTTACTAGGAGCAGCGAGTCCTGCTCCGTGATCTCCGCCTCCTTCGTCTTCTGAGCCATCACCTGCATCCACGGGAACGACCGGGGTTAGCAGAGGGTGGTGGCCGGCGGCGCGGGAACGAGGCGGGTGCAGGAGAGGAGAAACCCTCACCATCTCGCCTCTGCGGTGGCGCGCGCGTCAGGGGGACGGTGGTGGTGGTGTGACTGGTGACGTGAGGGGGTTTGGGAGTGGGAAGGGGGTACTTGTAGAGGAGGACGGGGCAGTGGCCCGAGGACCCAGGCGTGCACAGGAAGTCTTTTCTTTTTATCTTTTGACAGCTGGTGCCTCTCTTTTTGGCAGAGACGGGGGAGAGAAATCTTTCGCTCTATTTGAGATACGGGGCCATTTGAATTTCAAAATGAAACGCGTTTTGAGCTCCAATGTGCTTTCATCCATGCTGTGGCGGTACGCCGGTAGAACCCTACATATTCGAAGGAAGAAGGTTGCCAAAGTTGTCAAGTGTGACTGATCACTACTTGCAAATTGCATGCCCATCGGTTAACGCAATGTCACGTTGACTTGTGCCATCTCATAGGCATTGCCATGAAAACGATGTGCCACTATTCGCTCCCGATAAATAGTTGTCAAAAATATAGAAGATCCAAAACCTAGCGAAAACATAACTTAACAAGCACTAGTACTTTACAAAGCAAGACATATTTGCAAACACTAAACTAATACAAGAGTCCGGTCAATCAAGATCGAGGAAGATGACTTGAATGGCACGTGGTTGCTCGCACTTTTTTTTTAGACGAAAGGAAAGTAGTATTGAAGCATCGTTCCTTACAGAAAGGTCCAGAAACAAGAAAATATTACAAAAAGGTCCCCTGGACCCCGACGCCGCCGTCGTTCGGAACGGCCCGGTGATTTGCCGCCGCCGCTGCTCCACAAGACACCTTGTACCTGGTTCGGAGTCAGCCCCTCCACGGCCGGGAGACCACCGGACAACCCACGACGGACGCTCGCAGACGCCGCCGCCGTCGCGAAGCTCCAACACGCCTTCACCTTCGAGTTATTCAACAGCCGGATCCGCCGCACCTCAGAATCCGGCGAGGGGAGGCCACACATCGCAGATCCGCAGACCTGCAAGCATGGCACGAGCGACCGCTCCGCCACGAAGCTCCACCGAGCTCCACCGCCAGAGAGGAAAAGCGCCGCTCCAAAAGGCCACTCCGGCAGCGCCGCCAACTCCTCAACGCCGCCGTCTGGCCAACTACTCCAACCTACACTATATACACGAAGAGATCCGATGTTCCCCCACCCTCCCGCCGCCGGAGCGGCCGCCGGAGGGAGAGGGAACGGGCGAATCTTCGACGGCGAGGTGGTTCGAGCAGCGGGATCCAAGAAATCGCCCTTCGTTACTGTTGCGGGGAAGGGATAAGGACCAGGCTCCTCTTAGGTTTCGTCGGTTGCTCGCACTTTGATTGCATACGTTGGCTATGCTTTTCACATAGTGTTCTAAAATTTTGATTAATGATATACATAGTACAGTGTTACCTACCAGGCAATTAAATATGTGCGATACTATTGTTAGAGCTAGCACCATATATATTTGACTAGTATCAAGAGCCCCCACCAGTCTCCGTTGCACCTTTGATACTTCTTCTTTGCCAATACTCAAAGCAACAAACAAATAGGTACGTGAACAAGGGAAAATTAACGCCTCCACACAAATACACGAATAGATAAATGGAGGAGAAAGAGCTAAGTGTGGTGAGCGTAAATCTTCTCTAGGAATAGGAGACATTGGGGAAGAAATAATGGTTCATGCACAGAGCTGGGAAGCTACGACGCTCCTTGGTTTCGCACCATAAGTTAATCACTGCTGGTTGGTTATTCCGAGTCTCTGTGGGTTGAGTTGCCAGTTTGGCCAGTTAGGCGTAGGGTTGACGTCGCCTTAAGAGTGTCACTGCCACAACCCGTCAAGATCAAACAGCAAAGATACACGCAACTAGGCAAGCAGACGCACTTATCAGGACTCGCCGCGCTTGCCCTCTTGGTGAACCTTGCACTGCTACTAGTGGAATTTCGTGCGGCGCCACGCCGTAACTCTTTTGAATGTTTTTATTAGTAGTGTATGTTGTTGTTGATTGTTTTAACTGGTAGTGTATGTTGTTGATGGTATTGTATCGTATATCAAGTGGATGATCGTATGTTTTTGTATGTATATGGGTTGTTTGTAGATAAGTAATTATGTGGCAGCACCACAGCCATCCCGTCGGTGGCAGCAACATCACAACAGCACCATCACACCTGACCTGGAGCGGATGCAGAGAAAAACAGAGGAGACGTGGCCGAGCTTGGGGGTCGAGGTGGAGTTCCTAGCCGACACGGAACCGAGTCGAGGAGACCATTGCTGTGAATGGGGAGGCGCACCAGGAGGTGCGGTCAAGCAAGAGTGGCGACACCCGCTTTGTCATATTGTAAGTATAGCGGTGTGAAGAATTCAATTGAAAATGTACACAATCAAAAGTTGTTCGGATTTAAATCTATAGGAATTCGAAAAACAAATTGCATTTATAAGTTGTATTCATTTTTGAATTATGTTTACGTTTATTAAACGATCAAATTTGAAAGGCATTCAAATTTTTGTAATATTCAAATCTGGAATTTGATCGTACGACATAAATAGCAAGCATTTATTTTTCTGTTAATGTTGATTTATTTGTCACATTTGAATTTTTTTTGTTATTGAATGCTCAGATTTGGAATGCATTCAAAAAATTAAAATGTTCAAATTTGGAATTTGATTATATGCTATAAATAGTCAGCCTTTTTTTTGTGGTCATGTTGATATATTTTTCATATTTGTAAGTACTGCGGCCTAAAGAATTAAAATTTGAAATTGTATACATTCAAAAGTTGTTCGGGTTTAAATCTTCTTGGAATTCAAAAAAAGTTTGCATTTATAAGTTGTATTCATATTCGAATTATGTTTA
This sequence comes from Poa pratensis, assembly GCA_947311845.1. Lineage (NCBI taxonomy): Eukaryota > Viridiplantae > Streptophyta > Magnoliopsida > Poales > Poaceae > Poa > Poa pratensis. The sequence goes on along the minus strand of CAMZMU010000095.1, from coordinate 25,287,754 downwards.
TGTTTGTTAAACGCTCAGATTTAAAATACATTCAAAATTTTAAATTAATTAAATCTGGAATTTGATCATACGACATAAATAGCCAGCGTTTATTTTTCTGTTCATGTTGTTATATTTGTCATATTGTTCCGACGTATAGATTAGAAGTTATTGTTATACTTCACATTTCACATTCTTCTTGTCTTTTTCCTTTGCTGAAATAATACTCCAAATATTTGTGTTTTTGTTTGGACAAACGACTTCATTATTATAAATTGTAACATTACTTATGTTTTTTAGACAAATGATTCCATTATTAAGAGAGATGTGAAATGTTTGGAATATTGTAAAAAAAAGACTTCATTGTCATTTGTTTAAGGAATTGGAACATTGGTTAAACAGTATTTTCTTTTTTATCTTTTGCTTTTGCTTAAACAATATTCAGAATATTTCACATTTCTCTTATCTTTTGTAGATCATTAAAAAGAATCGTCGGAATTAAATAAAAGCAACTCTTATATTCCATCATCTAGTAAAGCTCACCGTGGATGTTGTGATTCAAAATGTTAAATTTCGTCGTAATTTGTCGTGTGGAGTATCTATAAATTTTGTAGCAAATTTGGATGTTCAAATATGTTTGTAGTTTGACATAGATATTTAATTAAGCTCCATAATAAGGGGGAATACACTATATAAGTTTCTTTTAAAATCAACTTCATTTATCTAGAGAAAATGTATTTAGGTTGTATCTAAATATTTGCTAAATTAAAATGTCCAATTTTTTTTGTTTTCTGTCGTAAGTAGTTAGCATGTATTTTTCTGGTCATTTTGATATTTTTTTTCCATATTTTTCTGATGGTTAGATTTTAAACTATTAATTTTGCAATATTAATCCTTTTTTGGAAATTGTCTAAACAAACTGGACCCACCTGTCAGGAAATTTAGCATTTTCTAATTTTTTCTGTGGAAAAGAATAAATCGCTGACGGGTGGGGCCCACTGTGATGTCCGGATGGCGTCGGCAATGGCGGCAGCGTGCATGGCGAGCATGCCGGCGTCGAACCACCGTCATTTGGGACGCGCGGCTCGGTGTGTCGGAGGCGCGTGCACGCGGGTTGGCCGGAAGTGGCGGCGCCGCTGCAGTTTGGTCGTCGTAGCGTCGCCGGCGGCAAGCAGACGCGGCGGAGGGAGCAGGGGCACGGCGGCGATGATTCCGACGCGGCTGGAGCGTCTCAGCAGGCGATAATTGGCGACGATGGAGAGGAGGCGACGGTGGATCTCGTCGTGGGCGTCGATCTGAGGGGGGAGGTGCGGAACGGCGGTGATGCGCGTCGGTGGCGACCTCCGGCCGCGCGGTAAAGAGAGGAGAGGGAGGGGAAGCTGTGTGGATGTTTTTGCAGAAAAGTCCCTGGAGTTTGCTGGAATTACATTTTAGTCCGTTGTGGGGGTTTTCTGCAAAATGCCAGACACTGTAGAAAAATTTGACAAAATTCGTCAAATGTTTGTGTGAATTTGGATCTAAATATTGAGGAGTTAGGCTCGACCAAAACTCGGAACCGATCATGGGGGTGGAACCTACTCATCGACGCGCATATTTTTTCTGTATATAATTTTTGGGAGAACAAAAAAAATCTGCCAAAAAAAGAGTACCGTCCAACACTGTTCATGAACAGTGCTACTGTAGCTTGGTACAGTACGCGAGCGCTCTCAGCGCGAGAAACGGACCTCCTTTTATATAGTGAGTAATATGGACCTTATAGATACGCCGGTGTGCTCCCACTAGTGGAAACAGGAGCTTTGGTGGAGAGGGGTGTTGGGCTCTAGTCCCGGGCGTGGTTCGAATCCGGACTAGAGGAGGGAACTAGTACGGGCCGGCGGCTCCGACGCTGCGCAGGTCGGGTCCCGGGTTGTAGGGCACCTCTAGTTCCGGGCCGTGATACCACCCGGGACCGAGGCAGTCAGCGGCAGGGTGGAGACAGGAGGGTGGACCTTTCGTCCCGGGCCGTGGTACAGCCCGGGACTAGAGGTCCCGCTATATCATCTCCCACCCCGGGCCAGCCACCATTTTTGAACTCTCAAGCTCATCTTCATTGTTTCCTCTCTCAAGCTCAAGTGTAGCCCCATTTTTTTCCAAGATTTGTCAAGATAGACGGCACCCATCTCTCCAAGGGTTAGCAACACTTGATCCTTTCACCCGGCGGCCGAATTTTAGCCATTTCCATACAAGTTTAGCTCATTTCATTTTTATAGTGCTACCTAGGTGTTTGATGAAATGCCTAAGCTAGGTAGTTCATTTTTTTATGTATTTTGAGCTCAAATTAATTTATTATTTGTGGATTTTAGTGTCGTCTCGGTCCTCACCGCCGTCGATAGCCCCCGCCATCCCGTGACCGGCACCACCTCGGTGAGCCTCTTCTTTTATCTGTTATTTTACAAAATTACTTGTATGATTTGAATGCATAATTATTTTTCTTGTATAATTTTCTTATGTTTTTTTATGTATAGTGTCATGGTTTTGATATCCGTCCCCGTCGGCCCTCGTCCGGTCTATGATTCGGATGTGGTATATTTTTATCACTATTTATTTTGTTTCGTGTTTATAACAATCATGCCGACCAAATTGACATAGATATATTTTTATTTAGGAGGTAGTTGAACCGGAAATTCCAGCCGACCCTATTGTAGAGTTTTTAAAAAAGAAAACAACGATTTGAAAGCAAAATTGAAGATAAGTGAAGATCTTCGTCTCCAATGCCTAGAAGAGAAGATGGTATTGGACTTGAAGATTGCCGACATCGTTGATGCTCACGGGGTCGAGCTTACCGACGTCGTCGCTGTTCACGAGATGAAGATGGATGCAATGCGCTTGAAGCTTAGAAAGATTAGAAAATATGTCATTAGTCAAGAGGCTTGGTATCATTATGCTGTTGGTTCAATAGTTACCTTAGTTGCGATTCTGATCGCATTTGTTGTTGGATTTAAATTCTTTAGATAGTTGTATTCTAGTTTCAATTAATTTATGTTTTATGAGAACTATGTATTACATTTGGTCACTACTATACTTTGGTTTTAATGTGATGAACTTGTATTAATGAATATGATATGTTTCCTATTATGTTGGTTTATCGTAATGGGTTTTAGCGGTGATTTGCAGATGAGTCATCCGTGGATGTACGCTGACCGACGCTCTAAAGAGTACATGGATGGCGTGCAATCTTTTCTCAATGTGGCTAAGGATAACAAGGGGCCGAATGGTTTTATGTGTTGTCCATGCAAGAAATGTCGGAATGAGAAGGATTACCCTAACACAGACAGAATTCACCTCCACCTGATAACTTCTGGTTTCATGCCCGGCTATAATTGTTGGACCAAGCACGGAGAAAAAGGGGTTATGATGGAAGATAACGAAGAAGAAGAGAACGATGACAACTACATGTACCCTGAATATGTTGGTAACCCAACAGGGGAAGCTGATGATGAAGAGGTACCAGATGATCCCATCATACATGATGATTTACGTGGGGTCATCGTTGATGCACATACCCTAGCAGAAACTACACTTGAGAAGTTGAAGTTGGAGCGCATGTTAGAGGATCACAAAACAAAGTTGTACCCAACTTGCGAAGATGGCAACACAAAGCTCGGTACCACACTGGAATTATTGCAATGGAAGGCAGCGAATGGTTTATCTGACAAGGGATTTGGGAGTTTACTGAAAATAGTGAAGGACAAGCTGCCGGCTGGTAACGAATTGCCCGAGAGTGCGTATGAAGCAAAGAAGATTATCTGCCCTCTAGGATTAGATGTGCAGAAGATACATGCATGCATTAATGACTGCATCCTCTACCGCGGTGAGAAGTATGAGAATTTGAATGAATGCCCGGTATGCGGTGCATTGCGGTATAAGATCAGAGCAGATGACCCTGGCGATGTTGAGGGCCTGCCCGCCAGGAAGAAGGTTCCTGCCAAGGTGATGTGGTACGCTCCTATAATACCACGGTTGAAACGTTTGTTCAGAAACAAAGAGCATGCCAAGTTGTTGCGATGGCACAAAGAAGACCGCAAGAGCGACGAGATGTTGAGACACCCGGCTGATGGGTCGCAGTGGAGAAAAATCGATACAGAGTACAAGGAATTTGCACGTGACCCAAGGAACTTAAGGTTTGGTCTTAGCACGGATGGCTTTAATCCTTTTGGGGAGCAGAGCAGCAGTCATAGCACCTGGCCTGTGACTCTATGTATCTATAACCTTCCTCCTTGGTTGTGCATGAAGCGGAAGTTCATTATGATGCCAGTGCTCATCCAAGGCCCGAAGCAACCCGGTAACAACATTGATGTCTACCTGAGGCCATTAGTTGATGAACTTTTACAGTTGTGGCGTGATGAAGGGGTACCTGTGTGGGATGAGTACAAACAAGCGGAATTTAACCTACGAGGGTTGTTGTTTGTAACCATCAATGATTGGCCTGCTCTTAGTAACATTTCAGGACAGTCGAACAAGGGATACAATGCATGCACACACTGTTTAGATAGCACTGAAAGTATATATGTAGGTAACAAGAATGTGTACCCGGGTCATCGTCGATTTCTTACAACTCAGCATCCCCTAAGAAAGAAAAGCAAGCAGCAGCATTTCAAAGGTGAGGAAGATCGCCGGCCGAAGCCACCCCTCCAAAGTGGTGAAGATATATATGATGCGGTCAAGGATTTAGATGTAATCTTTGGAAAGGGTCCTGGCGGACAGTCTGTTCCGAAGGACGCTAACAACCACGTTCCCCTGTGGAAGAAGAAGTCTATATTTTGGGAACTACCCTATTGGAAAATCCTAAAGGTCCGCTCTGCAATCGACGTGATGCACGTGACGAAGAATGTTTGCGTGAACCTGCTAGGCTTCTTGGGCGTGTATGGGAAGGCAAAAGATACTCCGGAAGCACGAGAGGACCAGCAACTTTTGAAAGACCCAAAGAACCTGCATCCAATGAGGACGGATAAAGGACGTCTACGTCCTGCTAGCTACGTTCTTACCAAAGAAGAGAAGGAGATATTTTTTGAAGTCCTGAGCAGTATGAAGGTCCCGTCTGGCTTCTCGTCGAATATAAAGGGAATAATAAATATGGCAGAGAAAAAGTTCCAGAACCTAAAGTCTCATGACTGCCACGTGCTGATGACTCAACTGCTTCCGGTTGCATTGCGGGGGCTTCTACCGGAAAATGTTCGAGTATCCATTGTTCAGCTATGTGCGTTCCTCAATGCAATTTCGCAGAAGTCAATCAGCCCAACCACTCTATTAAGGTTACAGAAGGATGTGGCTCAATGTCTCGTTAGTTTTGAGTTGGTGTTCCCACCATCCTTCTTCACTATTATGACACATCTCCTAGTACACCTGGTCGACGAGATTCACATTCTGGGTCCTGTATTTCTACACAATATGTTCCCCTTTGAGAGGTTCATGGGAGTGTTGAAGAAGTATGTTCATAACCGTGCTAGGCCAGAAGGAAGCATCTCCAAAGGGTATGGAACAGAGGAGGTCATTGAGTTTTGTGTTGACTTTATTCCCGGCATTAAGTCGATTGGTCTTCCTGAATCGCGACATGAGGGGAGACTAAGTGGAGAAGGCACTCTAGGAAAGAAATCATACATATGCAGGGACGGGTATTCTTTCACAAAAGCACACTACACAGTTCTGCATAATTCCACTTTGGTGGCTCCGTATATCCAGATGCACAAGGATATTGTACGCTCTAACAACCCGGGGATGGATGACTCCGCCATTGCAAAGGAACACATGGAGAATTTTGGCGGTTGGTTGGAAACGCATCTGAACAACAACAACAACACAGTCTCAGATGAGCTGTTCTTGTTGTCTAAGGGGCCATCTTCGACTATTTGGACTTTCCAAGGGTATGAGATAAACGGGAATACATTTTACACGAACGCCCAAGATAAAAAGAGCACCAACCAAAATAGTGGTGTCCGCTTTGATGATAAGAGCACGAATGAGGCCACGGTCACATATTATGGTTGCATAGAGCAGATATGGGAACTTGACTATGGACCTTCTTTGAAGGTCCCTTTGTTCTGGTGCAAATGGTTCAACCTGAGAGGCGGCGGGGTAAAGGAAGACCCATTGTACGGAATGACTACAGTGGATCTCACGAATGTTGCGTACGACAACGAACCATTCGTTCTAGCCAAGGATGTGGCTCAGGTTTTCTATGTGAAGGACATGTCTACCAAGCCAAAAAAAAGAAAAGATAAGGAAGTGAATACATCAGCCGATGAGCCAAAGCGCCACATAGTTCTTTCAGGGAAAAGAACCATCGTGGGAGTGGAGGACAAGACAGACATGTCAGAAGATTACGACAAGTTTCATGAAATTCCGCCCTTCAAAGTGACCACTGACCCAAGTCTCAAGTTATATGCAGACCCTTGTCCATGGTTACGGAGCGATCAGAAGAAAGGGTCTCACAAAAAGAAAAAGCGAAGACTAAATAGGGATGTTGTTCATGATGTGTAATAATTTATTAAACTTTTATATAATTTATAGTATGGAGGACAAGACAGACATGTCAATGAAATCAAGCGTATGGCGGTGGCGGAATGTAGTACTTAATTTATAAATTTTTGATGTAGCATCAAACTTTGTGATGTGAAATGATCCACTGCGCATGTAGTACTTGATTTATAAATTTTTGAATTGATTTTAAATTAAGCGTATGTAGTACTTAATTTAAAACCAAGCGCATGTGATACTTCATTTTAAACCAAAACAGAAAACAGGAAAATGAAAGCAATTTTTACTTAATTTAGACAAGTAAATCAAAAGATATAAAAAAAGTAAGAAACCAGAAAATTAAAAAAAATTAACCTCTAGTACCGGGCCGTGCGACCACCCGGTACTACAGGTCCACTGGGCTTGGCGCGCAAATTTTCGCGGCCCTGAGGGACCTCTAGTACCGGGTGGTAACACGGCCCGGTACTAGAGGGTCTCTAGTACCGGGTGGAGCCACGGCCCGGTACTAGAGGCCTTTTTGGCGCTACTTCTAGTGGCTCGGGCCGAAAATTTGCCCAAGTCCAGCAAATCGACGCTCCGCCTCCGGGCTCCAGACGACGCCGCCCCCTGCGCCGCCAGGCTGCCGGATTTCGTCCCCGCGCCGCTGCCGCCCTCACCGTGGGTCGCCGTCCTGCTCCTGCTCCGGGCGCGGCCGTCCCCGCTCTTCCCCCGAGCAAGATCGTCATCCCCGAGCAAGCAAAGCTCGCCCCCGACCCACGGTGAGCTCGTCCCCCGACCAACTACTCTCTCCCTCTCTCAGATCTAGCGAGCGGCGGCGGCGACGGACCCTAACCACGGGGCCTAAGGGCCGATTTCATTATAATTAGGGGGAGGGGGGTCGTCGTCGCCGGTGCCACCTAGTCGTCGAGGACGATGAAGGGCGGCGGGGTCCAGAGATGCTCCGGTGGGCCTGCTGCTGCGGTGGCGCCTCCTGCTCCTGCTCCTGATCCGTCGACCAGCTCCCGCCGGTAAAGACCCAGGACTGGCCAACGAGGCCGGGAGGCAGAGGACCGCCGGCACCGGAATCCTCTGCGGGTTCAGGTGCCAGCCCTTGGGGAGGTGGATGTCGCTCCACTCCAGCGTGGCGGCGTTGTCCCAGTGCCACTGGCACTCCGGCTCCGGCACGTAGCGCCGGCGCCGGATCCTCTCCCTCCAGCGGTGGTGGTGGTGGTTCGTGACGGCGCGTCGGGTGCGTGGGCGACGCACCGGTGGCGCGGTCCTCCGCACGCCCTGCGGAACGACGCCCAAGGCCGCCGGCGGTGGAGGCGGTGGAGAAGCGCGGCGATGGCTGGAGGACTCGCCGGCCTCGTTCTTCGGGGACTTCCCGAACCAGCGCGACATGGCGGCGAGGGCACTGGACGGGCGGAGGGGAACCGTGGGCGGAGGGGAACCGTGGGAGCGGAGCGGAGTGGAGTGTCCATATCCGCACGGGCGCGTCCCTTTTTAAAGACCAGGACCGTCGGGAGGGGAACCGTCGGGTGGGCCAGCGCCCGAGTCGCTGGCAAGTGGGCCAGGAGCATTGACTCCGGGTGGGCGGGGGCTGTTGGTGCTCCGCATTGACCACGGGGGGTGAAGGCGAGGCGGCCGGGTGGGAACACGAGGCGGGGAGGTGAAGACGAGGCGGGGGGGAACACGAGGCAGGGCGGCGGGGTCAGAACTGGGTCGCTGGCAGGTGGGCCAGCATTGACCACGCGTGGCCAGTGGGCGGTCACACGTGGCGGTGGGGCGGGTAGGCGCTGGCAGGTGGGCCAGCGATGACCACGGTGGCCACCTTTGACCAGGTTCTGGCCCAAATTTGGGCTGGGCTGGGATTGGGACAGCCTATTTTTTTTAAAGATTTTTTTTTAGATGCAATATTAAATTGTTTTTGTTGCATATTTGTATAGTTCCCTCCTTTGAATTATTGTACTAATGCTATTATTGTTTTATCTTTTTTTTGTATTAGTTAAACAATGGATGTCGATGCTCCCTTCGTAACGAGAGAAGGGGAAGAAGAGATACTTTCCTACATTTTGGAACCCGGTGAATTTCGGCATCCCGCGGAAGGAGCTGAAGATGAGGACTCGGAAATTGGTGGACCCACGCCGTCTGGCGAGGTATATTAAGCCTATGTTGAGCAGATGCAATAACTGATTTGTGCATATATATGTATTCACACATGTTTCATATTTTTAGACCTCCGCATCGAACCAATCCACTAAACGAGGCCATGCCCAAGGGATGGGCAAAGATGAGCATCTCACAATTGACGAGGTGAATGCAACTACTGGCCAACCACTGGCACCCGTGCCGAACGCAGTTAAGTTTGTGCATCAATGCGGAGTCACTGTCAGGGACAACGTTTATATCAGCACTCAGGAATGGATTAAGCCAAAGTTAGAGGGAGTTAGTTACGTCGACAAGAGAACCAAAGATGTGCTTTGGAACAAGCTCATTGCACATTTCACCCTACCGGTCTTGGAAGATGAGGTGAAGACAAAAAAATGACGGACAAAGTCAAGCATTTCGCTCTTAAGAAGATGGCTCAACAATTCAATAACTACAAGAACAAATTATTCCGTGAGTGGGAAGAAGATGGGAAACTTCCGGATTTCACCGGCACACGAGAGAGGCAGCGGCCTCACTGGCCTGCATTTCTGGAGTACAAGAAATCAGAACGAGCTAAGAAAAGGTCGCAAACGAATAAGAATAATGCAGCGAAAAAGAAGTATCACCATAAGATGGGGCCAGGTGGCTACCGAGTTGCCGAGCCTAAGTGGGAAAAAATTGAGTCCGAGTTGCGTGCAAAAGGGCTCACCCCGGTCACAGAGGAATGGGACAGAAGGATAAGGAATTGGCTACTTGCGCATGGAGGGGAGTATGACATGGAAACAGGGGAGTTAATAATTGATGAAAGCAAAGTAGTCAACGGAGCCCAAAAAAAATTATTGACTTAATTGCCAAGTCTAAAGAGGGAAAGTTTATTTCCGACAGAGAGAAGGACGAGCTGTCAGAGGCCCTCGGGACCAAAGAAAAAGGAGGATCAACACGAGGCTTAGGAGAAGTGCCGTGGATTGAAGGGTTTCCCAGGACCGTGCCTCTTATAGAAGCCGATTGAGAGCAAAGAGGAGGAAGGAGCAGCAGGAATCAGACCGGTTGATGATCTTAGAAAGAAATCATGACCAGATGGTTGCTCTCTATAAGGAGCAGCAGAAGCAAATAGATCAAATGCGCGAGCAAGGGGCGCCAACTCTTCAGCTGGAACAAGCGAGTCAAGGCGGCCCATCGCATCGCAGAAGCAGCGTGGCTTCCTCGGTTATGGTCGGTGATGATGAGACAAGTTACCCCGTGGATTATATCACGGAGAAAACAACTTGTGAGCTGCATGTCCCAGTATTTAACTTATCCATGAAGGCGGCGGACGGCTATGCATTCTCCATTGACTCTACAGCATCGTGGCTTGGCAATGCCATTCCAGATGGATTTGCTCGTGTCGGCGTGGATCAAGTTGTACAAGGATATGAATCACTGAACCTTGAGTTCCCAAGAGCTGATGATGAGTCGGTGCTAGGGGACGTCGTGGGTGGTCTAATTCTATGGCGGAAGAAATACATCAAGTTTGAAGGCTGGGCGCCAAGGCCACCATCGTCTCCGCCAATTCACGATTCACCACCTGATGACGATGAAGGGGACGACAACCATCAGTCGCCTCTGCATCAGTCGTCTCCGCCGCCGCGTGCGCCGACTCCACCGCCGCGTGAGCCGACTCCACCGCCGCGTCAGCCCACTCCGCCGCCGCATGAGCCGACTCCACCGCCGCATGAGCCGACTCCGCCGCCATGAGCCGACTCCTGAGCCCCGACATAGGAAGGGCGCCACTTCGTCGTCCATGGGATTCGGGCGAGACCCCCGACGTTCGCCCCTCCCAAAAGTACCCAAAAGCCTTGACGACCTCAGAGCTTGCGACATGACTAAAGAGCAATTGGATGCGTGGGTGGATGCAGACACAAAAAGACAGCTTGCACGGAAAAAGCCCGAGGAAAAGCAAACATTTACTGCAAAGGAAAACAAGTGGGCTATTGGATTCATCACGGAACCATCGCAATATGAGAAAAATAAGCCAGATAACTATTTACGAGCTCTGAGTAAAAGTAGTAGCTCTCCCAAGACGAGAAGTAGTAGTGCCAGAGGGAAAAGAGACGTTGCCCAGCTCGGACAACAGGCAAACCAGTCGATAGCCCCGCTCGTAGTTATACCCAGTGGTCATGGCTCCGTGACGGACCTAATTCCTACTTTATCCTTGAAGAAGGACTTTGCTGCAGATGCTGGTATTACTCTTGCTCAACTGGACAACGAAAATCTCTTTCCGTCTGATGTAGATGATTCATGGAAATGGAAATGGGGGAGGTCCCTGCTGCGAGGTGATCAGATAAAGTTCTACCGACATGTATGCGACAACTCCATAGTTGGTACATGAAAACCACAAAGGAATTTGATGACTTTTTGATCTGTGTGAAAGTTACAAAAAATCATTTCGCGGGTGAAGACATGTTCACAATTCAGCTCGAAGAACTCTGGTACTTATACAACCTTGACTCCCTCGACTTGGCTCTCGTCGGTGCCTACTGTCTGTAAGTGATTCAATTCATTTATTTCCAAAAAAGATAAAGTCTTTAGCTCTCAGCTCGTTCATTGCCATCGCTAATTATGCTCACTACGGTATTATGCAGAATGAAGAGTGATGAATGTGTAGAAAGGGCATCTATGGCTTTGGGTTCGTTAACCCAGTACGAGTTAATGCAAGGACACTAAAAAACCACGTGAAGGACACGGAGAAGAACTTGCTAAATGCCCTAATGAAGCAACATTTCAACACGGAGATAATGTTTCCTTACTTCTTCAGGTAAGAGAGTGTTACTCGCTTGTACAAATTAAGTGTAACTGATGAGTTACTGACGTGTATATAATCATGCGCAGCGATCATTACATTCTGCTAGTCATTGAAGTTGATAGATCAAGAGTTCAAGTCTACGACTCATTGGACTGGCCTGAGGAGAGGTACCAAAGCATTCTAGATACGCTCCAAAGGTAATTTCAAACATTATCGCACTATATCAGTCTCTCTTATTGATTTCAGAGATATCAAGCAACTAATAACTCATTTATTCTTTTTTTTGGCCGGCAGGGTTTGGAAACAATTCAAAGCGAGGACAAAGGGTTCAGGTTCATTTGAAGAACAGCTGACTTTTGTTCACCCACAGGTAGGTAGTACGGTCTAGCTAGGTTCGCGCATCTCTTTATTTATAGTTTTCAATACCACTATATGTTGACTATGATTTGATTGAATTCTATTCTCGTAAAGTGGATCGAGAGGCAACCACAGGGGACCAATTTCTGTGGATATTTCGTTTGCGAGTGGATTCGTCGTTCGGTCACTGAGCGGGACCCAAAGAAATTTTTAGACGTACGTGAACAATCATATTCATCAATTGATCTCCAGTGTCATTCATAATTTTTGATAGTCATGATTAATATTCGTATTGATCTCCTTCTTTTATAGGCAGAGCCATTGCGCGAGAGTATGCCACTAAAGAAGCGCTTTCAAGCACTAGCAGAGGAACTTGCGGGGTTTCTGCTCAGCGAAGTCATACCTACAAAAGGAACATACAATGGAGAATAGCGGTGAAGTCCGGTTATGATCTCCCGTGTAACCGAATAGACGGGCTCTAGTCCCGGTTATGATCTCCACACACGTGTAATCGAATAGACGGGCTCTAGTCCCGGTTATGAGCACCTCCATGTAACCGGATAGACGTGAACATATTTTTATTTATGAACATTTTGATATGTTATATGTAGTTTCTGTTTTTAATTAATTAAACGCATATTTTTTTGCACCATTTCAATATTAAATTGGGAGGAAAAACAAAAAATTACAGGCTGCCACGTGTGAGGTCCTTGGTCCCGGGTCGTATGACCAATCGGGACTAGAGGTCCTCCACCACGCCCGCGCCTCGGCGGCCACGTGGGAGCCTGTTGGTTCCGGGTCGTAACGGACCCGGTACTAGAGGGGGGGGGCCTCTAGTGTCGCCTTGCTAGTCCCGGGTGGACACCCGGTACTAGAGGCCCTTACGACCCGGGACCAGTGGCCATGTTTCCACTAGTGCCCTGGTTGCTCGGCCTCCATTGTTGGCACAGCCACCGCCGCTGCCTGTACCACGACAAATGCAGCACACCAAGCTTTGTCCGGCGAGGTGCCCTACTGTCAAAAGTTATCTCATCGAACAAATGTGGTTCAAGACGCAATAGTTAAATCTGTGCTAGTTAGCAGGTGTTCATGATTTTTTGATAAAAGTGATCTATTAATATCATTAATTTATCGATTACATCTTGCATATGCATTACCATGTAAACAATGTCAACTAGTCGATACATTAACCATGCACACAACAAAAGACATAACAAAAAAAGAAGAGTAAAAGGCTCGCACAGTCTATTAAGTTGCCACGCATTAACAGATTGGTCACCAACTAAAAAAATGCTAACTATCTGTTTAGAAGTTGTGCCAATGAGCAGATTGGTCACCTACACAAAAAATAAGGCCCCGACAAGTGATTAGGGACTGAGAGCAGCCGTAAAACAACCATCACGACTGCGAAAGAGGTTCTCAAACAATGACACCTCCAGCAGGGGAACAATGTACAAGCGTAGACGTCGTCCTTTCCAACCACTAAAGAAAACCATGGGTTTTCACCCTTGAAATTTCAAGGAATCTCGTTTAACACTGAAACAATTAAAAGTCTGTCATTACCAGCTACAACAAACGATGGTCAAATTTAATTTTTTCACGGGCGGGTGGGTATTCCCGCCGGCGAGAGCCCAAATAGGTCTTTGTTTTACCACCAGACATGTCGACAGCAAGGTTCCCGAGGTGCAGCCGAACTCGTTAGCGGTACAACGACCATACCGCCAAAGCTATTGGCGATTTATATGGCGAACTGCCAAAGCTATTGGGGGTAGCCCAATAAACCCTACCGCCATAGGGTGTGGTGGTACTATAATCAGTTTAATTTTGTGGGGATTTCATTTTATGTTGAAGTTTTCAAGAAAGATAAGATTTGGTAAAATTTCCGCTATTCTGAGGCTCTCTAGGATGAGTAGCAGATTGTAAAATGCAACTCCACACCTAGTTGGACGTACTCCACTTATCTGTTACGTCCAACTTGTTTAGGGTCTCTTTGGATTGTAGCAATTTCATAGGATTTTTTATAGGATTCCAATTCTTAGGATTTTTTTCCTATGGATTGTCTTTGGATCAAAGGAATGGTACTACCCAAATTTCTATGGATTGGATTCCTATGCCTCAATTCCATAGAAATTTGAACATCCACTCCAACCTCTTTTTAAGACACAAGCGCGTAGGACCGAGGCATTTTTCCTGTGTTATTCCTGTGTTTCACCCAAACGACTATTCCTGCAAATTTTCTGCGTTTTACAATCCTCTGTTTTGCACAGGTAAACCTGTGAGATTCCTATGTTTTGTCTATTCCTGTGTTTTCCAATCCTGCGATCCAAAGAGGCCCTTAGGATTTGTGTACAAATTATCTATTTTTTAAATACCAATGGATTATCAATATTTTTTCGTATTTATTTGAGAAATATGGATGTGATTCTACACAGATTTAAGCATCAATTTTCGTTCATGGTGCTCGTCCTGAATGAACTAAGATGTTCACAGTCCATATGCAAATTGTTTGGTCATGGTGTTCATCCCAAAAGAAGATCGAAAAAAGTTCCATGGTCATGGTATTCAGTTTTATGAAATTTGGATGCATGAAAAGTTTTGTTCGTGGTGTTCATCATAAATTTTTGCGCTAGTTCTTTTTACGCAACTGTGTCTAATCATTGTAGAATGAAGTAGAAGAAGGAGATATGGAAGACGTGTAAGGTATTTATTGCAAAATGGGAATAATCTCCTGATGCACACAAGCCTTGTAATATTGTACGTGTAGGAGAAGGGCGAGAAAATCGTGTAGATAATTTAGAGTAAAATATACACCGTCTTCCTCCTTAATTCTTTACACAATACTCCGTATAATAGTAACTCCTCCATCGTCTTCCTCATTGCAAAACATAAGCGATACCTTACGTGGTTATGGACAGCGTGGCGACGACGACGACAAATTGGGGTTGATAATCTTAGATTAGCTGGGCGTTCATACGGCACGTTCATAATCTTAGAATCGATGCAATGGCAATGCAGCTCAGGGTCTTCAGACGCGGAGGTTGAGCTGCGGCTTGCCGGCGGCGGCGCGACGATGGTTGCCGTCCATGACGGTTTCGAACGCGCCAACGAGCGCCTTCACATTGTTCCCCTGCCTCAGCTCCAGCAGCTTGATCCGCGCCTCCTCGATCGCCTCGTTGCTGCGCGCCGATTCTCGCCTCTCCATCGACGTCGTCCTTGCCCGCCTCCCCTGTATCCTCTTCACCACGTCAGCCTTGATCTCCTCCTCCCGCTGCTCCTTCTCCTTCACCGCCTCCTTCGCTGCCGCGATCTCGTCGGCCACGTCGTCCTCCGGCGCAGGAGGGGCCGATTCCTTCTTCGGATCCGTTTCCTCGTCGGCGGCGTAGTTCTCCTTCTCCGGCGTGTTGTCGCGCCCCTCGTCCTTCTCCACCGCCGCCACGGGCGCCGCCGGCGATGGGTTCGCCTCGTGTATGATCTTCTCTGGAACGACCTCCTCCTCCCGCTGCTTCGCGGCGGCGATTTCGGCGATGACCTGATCGTCCAACGAGAAGACGCTTTCAGCGTCGGAGCCCTTGCTGGCGACAGACCTGGGGCTGTTCACATCGCCGCCATCCGCGCCCGCCGCGTTCTTCTTGCGGCGGGACCTGCCGGAGCCACGGAAGGCGCGGGAGGCGCGCTGCATGAGCTTCCTCGGGGAAAACAACGACGCGTAGTACGACGCCGCGGACGCCGACGACGGCTGCTTGGTGATGCCGCCGGGGGTGGCCGGCGGCGTGTCGGTGGAGGTGGCCGCTGCTATGCAGTTGATGGATGGCGGCTTGCGCGGATACGCAGGCGCCATGGAGGTGGAGGTGGAGGCGCGCGGCGGCTGCTGCCGAGAGGACGCGTCGTTGCTGCAGAGAGGCGACGGGGAAGGCGCCTGCTTCGCGCTGGCACTGCGACGGAGCCCCGGCGCGCCGCCGTCCGCCGACGCCGGTGAGGGCATGCGCTGCTTCGGCATCGATGGATCGATCGACAAACAATCGTGAGACGCACGGTGTTAGTTAGGGCAGACAGATTAATGATAAAACCTAGGAATAAGGCCTCCAAATAAATATATCGAAATAATGTGATTTCTACTTGACGTGAAACGTGACCAGGTGGAGTCCAGGGATAAACACCCCCACGCGGTTTGCCAAGGAATATCCATCTCTTAAAAATGTTGTTTTGCATCTAAAATTGTATCCAAAATTGTATGTTGATTTGAGCCGTGTATTTGGACTTTGTGTGCGAATGCTATCAGACTAATTTTTCCCGAATATTTTTCAGCAAATTTCTTTATTTTTTAAAATACAGTGTTTACATTGGAACTGGTGACAATCTCCAAAGCTAGCTACCTGCAAAAATAACTATCTATATTTGTATACCATCTACTTGATTGAAGTATTTTTAATATCTTGATTGATGTACTAAACAGAGAATGGTCAAGTGTAATTAGGTTTACCTGAAGACTATTCACCTTCATTTCGTAGTTCAGATGGGGAGGCAACAATGAATGTTATAAGTGTGGCACCGTGCTCAGAGAAAGGGAGGAGGCAAAGGGCCATATGGAGGCCCCAAATGGCCTGAAATTGCACGGCGACGAGTTGATCGGAGGAGACGATAATAGAGGAGTTGGCTTGCTAGGGGGAGAGGTGTGATAGATAAAGCGTCTGAGATCTATAGGTGGAAAGGAGCCCAGAGAGAAGTTGAGGAGAAGTTCATGCGTAGCCTCGGACGCCCAGGCCAATAATTGAATGGCTTGGAGTCGTTTTAGGTTCCTCTCCTCTATATATGGCCCTATAAAACTACTATTTCCATCTAGATACAATGTATAATAGGTGCATGGTTTACCACCATGTAATAGTACACCTTTTTTGGAGTCTCGTTATTCTTGATTATAACTAACAGTCATGTCAATGAATGAATTTCACAAGTATAATAGTATGTGGAAATGTGGATTAGAAGAATTGTGGCAGAAAACTAACACCTCCTTTGGCTCCTAAGAATTGAATCTGATTCATCCAATTAGATATCAAATCCATTTCTGATAGAATTTTCTATTTACATCTAAATATTCCAGTTGTACTGTCATATTGGCGACCATGAAATTAGTTTTAGGGAAGAGTGTAGTCATATTCCTACTCCCCGAAGTAGGATTTGGAAACACTCATATATCTATAATTCAGTTCCAATTCTAATTGGATCTTGATACTCAAAAACATCATTTTTTTCGAGGAAACAGCACAAAAAGCGTGGGTCGCATACTCGCATGACGTTTGTATGGTGGTCACTGCGACGGCGGCCCGTCTCATCAGGCCCGTCCACGCGCCGACGGACGGCCGCAAAGCCACGGGCATCCGATCCCCTCCAACCGAGCCGTCCAAATCTCTCCGGCCATGACGGGACGTGAGCTGTGAAGTCAGTGGAAAGGGAGTTGCAGTTGGTGCGCAAAGGGCTGGGAGCGAGACAGCGCGGGCGCGGCGATGGCGGAGGCGCGCAAGCCGAGGGTGGTGGTGGTCGGCGGCGGCATCGGCGGCGCCCTCCTCGCCAAGACCATGGAGCACGACGCCGACGTCGTCCTCCTCGATCCGTAAGCCCCTGCCTTTCTCGACCTTGTTCCGTTTCACGTCCGCCATGTGTTTGTGGAAATGTCAGCATGTAGATTTTGGCCGATAAATTTGACGAATCCTTGCGGTCTTCGAGGCATATCTTATCCTGGGAGCCGCCTCGTGGGGGAAGGGAACGGTGGTTTTCTAGTTATCGGTTTGGGTGCGCACATGCTTCTGATTTCATATTCTGGCGTCAGAGTGCCAGAGTGTACATCGACATTAGAATATCTTGCTCCGGCATTTCCTTACTATCTCTCTGATGTAGCGCTATAGGACATAGCGCACTAAGATAGATTATGGAAAATTGAAGTTCCTAGAATGCAGGCATTGTCTCAACAGATCGACAATCGAAGAAGATCACTCTATCTGTTGGTAGATATTGTGCTAAGAATTCTGAATACTGTTTTTTGGTCATCAGTTTCATAACGGAGTGAACAATATAGATGATCTCTTGTGTTCATGGAAGTGGTAACATAAACGAGATTTGACCATCTCTCGTTTGTTCCGAATTCTCTACACTTGGAACATCTAAATACAAATTAAATAGTGCTAAAAATATATCAAACTATGTGATATTTATTCTGTCATGGCTACATGCCGTTAAATATTAGTAGTAGTTACTTCTTCAGTATTGGTAGGCTCTTTCATGAACGCAATTTCTTCTAATAACAGGAAGGAGTACCTGGAGATCAGCTGGGCTGAACTGAGATCAATGGTTGAGCCATCTTTCGCTGAGAGATCGTTGATCTATCATAGGGATTACCTCACCACTGCCACTATTGTAACATCTTCTGCAGTGAATATCACTAAGGATGCTGTCCTGACTGCTGATGGTCGATCTCTTGCATATGATTATCTTGTTGTAGCAACTGGCCATGTGCTCACTTCTCCAGGAAGCAGAACAGAGAGGCTTACAGAATTCCAGCGAGGTAACTGATGTCCAAGTGCATAACAAAAAATACTATGCTCCGTGCCCTTATGTTTCTTACCTATCCTTTCTGATTCTTTACAGAAAACGGGAAGATCAAATCATCCAAGTCTGTGCTGATAATTGGAGGTGGTCCAACTGGTGTTGAACTTGCTGGAGAGATTGCAGTTGACTATCCAGACAAGAAGGTGACCCTTGTACACAGAGGATCACGGTTACTTGAATTTATTGATCAAAAGGCTTCAAAGAAGTGTCTTGATTGGCTGACTTCGAAGAAAGTACATGTACTTTTCCAGCAATCAGTTGACTTAGGTTCATTATCCAACACAGAGAAGTTGTACAAAACATCAAGTGGTGAAACAATAACAGCTGATTGCCACTTCTTGTGTATTGGTAAGCCACTGAGTTCATCGTGGCTACATGATACCATCCTAAAGGAATCTTTGGACAACAAGGGAAGATTAATGGTGGAAAAGGATCTAAGAGTGAAGGGTTATAATAACATTTTTGCAATCGGTGACATCACGGATATTCCTGTAAGTTTACATTTAAAACTTCATGCCCATTCTGTTCGTTAATTCTTCTTCCATTGAGAACGTTATGTTTTTTTCTGGTTGAATCGTCTCATTCCTCGGTCAGTGTTAATTTACATATTTTAGCAATTACTTGAGCTCGATCGAGATGTCAAAAAAAATTTGCAGAGCAAATAACATGGCTGCATTTGTTTGTAGACTGTTAGAGTAATCTCGGCAATTCTGCCCTCTTTTATTTTCCAAACACGCACCAAAATACATGTCATTTGCATTAGAAGAACAATACCGAGAAGGCACAAACGCTAGAAAAGCACAGAACAAAGGACAGAGCAAAAAGAACCAAAGCTAGCCTAGAACAAGAGTGGTGGTGCCATGGGTCACAACATGTAATGTCAAGGCTATATATGTACTACACATATAGACAGGCTATGCTTGAAAGGTAGTGAAACGAAAGTGTATTATATCAGCAGATTTGAATCCGGTGATGTCCCTTGACAGTTGACATTACAAACAGCATGTAGCGCCGCCACTGAGAACAACAAATCCAAAGTAACCTACAAAAGGCAAAAGAACTAAGATGAAACCTAGGCTAAGATAAACTGGCTGCATGTCTGGAGGTCTTGAATGTTGCGGGAGCCTCCACAGCGATTTGGCACCTATTAGCTTCCACTGCTCTGCCTCAGCGATGATCTAATCTGCCAGCTCCTTATGATTATCTACTGCCTTTAATGTCGAAATGACTGTGTTTACCAGACTCGGTTTTATAGCAAAAGAGTTCATACTCAATATGATTCAAACCCTAGTTTCATCATCTTGTAACAAACATGAAGATAAGAGATGTAAGCAACTTCGAAAAGTTCAGATAAAGCAACTGATCTGTTAGAAAACCATATAAATCGTTCCAAACCAACTCTAATGCTTGGTCTTTAAGATATATAACATCCTCTTTCAAAGGTGACTCCATTAGTTTGTATCCATGGGAAATAACTTGTTCATCCAGCTGATATATACCAATCATCACAAATTCACAATCCAAGTTTCTTTCTTTTCGTTATACTGTGTGCAACATCTCCAACATTTAATGTTTGAGGCAATCACTTTCATCTGGAAAACGCTACGAGATTACTGAAATAACTTGCACTAATGTCCAGGAAATCAAACAAGGGTACCTCGCCCAGAAGCATGCGCTGCTGGTGGCAAAGAACCTGAAGCTGCTGATCAAGGGCTCTCCTGCAAGCAAGCTGGCGACCTACTGCACCGGCTACCCACTGGCGATCGTCTCTCTCGGAAGGAAAGAAGGGCTGGCCCAGCTACCGTTCGTGACGCTCACCGGGCG
This sequence comes from Poa pratensis, assembly GCA_947311845.1. NCBI lineage: Eukaryota > Viridiplantae > Streptophyta > Magnoliopsida > Poales > Poaceae > Poa > Poa pratensis. The sequence goes on along the minus strand of CAMZMU010000095.1, from coordinate 25,267,572 downwards.
CATACCGGGGATGCTCAAATCTGGAGACCTGTTCGTCGGCAAGACAAGGAAGCAGATGGGTCTGGATGCTTAAGCTGCGGCGCAAGGAATCATTGATTCTAATTTCTCCTCCTGGTCTTCAAACAGACAAATAAACCTGTCTATCCGTGCAGGTAAATGTTGGGGGTGTGTTGTGGATGGTGATATGAACATATTGACAAAGCGTATGCACGTGTATACAAAACTGTGTGGCCTGCTTGTTGGCGGTTAAACTAATTTGTGTGTTTTCTTTGTTAATGATGACACTCATGAATGCCAACAATCTCCCTTTGATGCCGACGGGGCCTCTGAAAATGGTTAATATGGTATCCATGTGCTTGCGATGTCACACATATCTGTAGACATATTTTAACTGAAAGGTGTTTTGCACGCTTCCAAGTCGGATGTAACATGACGGTGCTTTCTCAGAAAGTAAAAGGCCAAAGCAGCCTGACCCTGAGGTTTGCCAGGCACAGTTGTTGCCTTGAGGATGGGAACAATTTGGTAGTTTCTTTCTCTCTTTTTCATCCCCTCGCCATGTCCTGTCTTTCATGAGGCATCAAACAGGAGCAGACATGTCATGTCATTCTGAATTTTCTGATCTCTGGGAGTGAGTGACCTATACCCAAATAAGTTAGTCCGTTCGTCTTTTTTGGCAGCACCGGTGCTATGGAGATGTACCTGTAGTACTGGACCTGCCCATCCATTGCGTTTTCTATCTCTTCAGCTTTGGCCTGACAGGTTAGAGAAAGAGAAGTTATCTGAAATTTGCAAGGTCATGTACTATCCATGAATACATGTGGCCTTCCCTAGTGCTATAGTCACGAATTTCTTGGTTAGCATTGTCACTGGTACCAAGTTTATGATGATGAACTAATGAAAGTGACTAGCACTGTATCCTCTTTACATATCCCCTTAGTTATTTACCTCCAAAGCTACTGAACTGACAACAGTTCTCCCCGTTGATGGATCATGCCACCAGGACCTGAACCAAACCTCGCTCTGATATGCTGCAATCATCTGGAATAATCAAACAACCCCCACTTCTCCACAAGCATTGCAAATTCGGCTGCTCTCTGTCACTCGCCCAAGTTCTTGTCTAGCCGTTTTGCCCAGAAAAAGTTCTTGTCTAGTTTAGCTGATGCACCTAGCCCGTCCCTATGACCAGGTACGGCCATCAAAACCCTCTAGTCGGTTTACTTTTCAAGGCCAATTCTGGCCTTGTACAAACCCGTAGACCTGCTCCCTCTACCCCAGATAGCAACAACTCTGTGTATGTCGAGCAAAAATAAACTGGCATCATCGTCATCTTGTCCCTAATCTTCCAAATCATCAAGCTTATCACACATCAGGTTGACGTACGCCATGTGGCCAACAACTGTCCCACAAGGCTACAAGGCCACACCCACATTTTCCTGCACGCAATTAGCACGACGAACCTATTATTTGTCCTATTCATCGTCCGAGATGGGAGTGAAGTGAATGAAACGGCAGGTCCTGCCGGAAAGTGCTAATGTAGGTCGAGCTACATATAGCTTGTTTTTTTTAAATTCAAAATCGGCATTTTTGAATGTCAAACAATTCGAATCAAAAATCCTACATGTAGATAACACTGAGATCTATCAGTGTGCAAATTTTCAATCGAAAAGCCGTATTATTCTTGGCTACACAAAAAGACAAAACTAGCAAAATTTCAAATTTCTGAAACTGTGTACTGTTCACCACCCAAATCCACCAATTTGTCATTTTTGTCCAGCCTGAAACTGTTGTCTACATGCATATTAAAATGAGTGAACATATAAAGTAAAATGTGTCTAGAAACATTTGTGTGCATGTGAATGTGGACCAAATCTAAAACATCTTATATTAAATACGGAGGAGTACCAATAAAAAATATAAAGTCTGAATTTTCTAATAATAATATTTTTTATGATATGTATATCATATTATGTTGGTTAAATTTATGATCTACAGATACGTAGATGACTTATAAATAAGGACGGAGGGAGTATTATTTTTGCGATCGAAATTGCTAAAGAGATGAATGTTTTGCAAACGGGTTGTTTCAAAAGTATGGACCTGGGCTGGGGCGTAAATTATCCTTTCCGTCCTGTGCTACAACGGTAGACCATGAAATCTTCCTTAGGTCTTTTTTTATACTAGTGTATATTTATAAATTGGTGGGGATTATACTGATCAAATACCAAACCTCCACATATTTTGTAAAACCATGTTTGGTTCTATTGTGTTTGATGGGGTTTATCCCACTTGTTCACACAATTTTCCAAACTCTATTGTATTTTTCTCAATACTCAGTACTCAATACATTACCCTCTACCTAATGTATTCGAGATAAATGCGGATTTTAATGGATTGGGTGATAGTTGGGGTTTCACCCAATCCATAGGAATTATCTAAAAATATGGGGATTATCCCCACAAAACCCTAGTGAAAAAAATACAAGATCTTAATTACACTCGGCATCAACAGTATTAAATTTTCAAAGTCATATTTTTTCTGACAAAACATTTTAAAGACTAAGTCTTTGTTGATGTGTTTATGTAAATGAAAAATTCTAACTAATATGCAATTACTCCCTCCGTCTCATAATATTAGATGGTGTTGTAATCGATATAGAGTTTATAGCTTGTAAAGTTGTAATAACATCTTATATTATGTGCCGGAATTATTAATCTTACCATAGAGTAGCGAACAGCCACATACGCACTCATGCATTCACGCGAGCAACACCGCCGATTGTGCACATGGCCGGTCCTGAGATTTTCAGGGCCCGGGGCGAAACCAGATTTCAGGCCCCCTATACCCATTAAAATGATAATGATATATTTAAATTATTTAAAATGTATACACAAAAAATGTTCATATCAAACTATTTATACATAATGTTTTGAAAAATTCTAATATCAGTCTTACATACTATGACATCGACTCTACCTAGAACCGCGATATCATAGAGTGTCCTCCTCTACATGGAACCGCGTCTTTGCGGTGGTCGACATCTGATGTTGAGGGCTTACAATGGGTCGTCTCTAGCTCTTGTTCTTGGAAGAGGTGCATGACTCGCGCATGACACAAATCACATGGAGAAATAGAATTTAGTTAGAGATGCGAACAAGACTCGGTTCTAGCCGAAATCAAAGCTTGTGGAGATCGAAAAAAATCAACGGGCGAGATATTTAGATGAATCCAAACGACTGAAAAGAATGTCCATTATGCGTTGCATTCTCTAGATCCTTTTTCGGGCGTGATCTCTCCCACCAGCCCCATTCCACTTATTTCCTTGATATAGTAGCTTTTTTAGGGGGCCTTGATATGTAAGTAATAAGTAATGAAAAAAACTATTCGCACAAAAAAAATGGAAAACGCCTAGGCTAGCCAAAGGACGAAATAAAGCCCAGGCCAAGCAAAAGAAAAAGGGCCCAAGTTGTAGTCCACTAGGAAGCAGCCTAACGGTACATCATCGTCTCCGTGGAATCGTACGGGAGAAACCGTGCTACTCTAATGGCGCCGCCGGAAAACTCCTTCAGTCCCTTGCCTCTACACACGCCGTAGCTAGTCGGAACTTGGGGCCCCCTTGGTGTCGGGGGCCCGGGGCGGCCGCCCCTCCCGCCGCCCCCCCCCCCCAGGACCGGCCCTGATTGTGCAAATCACGTGTAGCCACTCGTGTGCACGCCCTGTTTCGCCAACTACTACAGCATCCTCCTTCTCCGTCACGTGTACCATGTACGACTACTCCGCACCCTAGCGCCACCACGCTGACTGCGGGCCCACGCGTGGGGGTGCCCTCCGAAATGGGCAGCCGCAGGATTCCACTTCCACGCAACTCAGGATGCAAGAGCTTTTGAGGACCTTCCTTGCTGTTTTAGTATATTGTCTTCAATGCCAAATTCGCAATCATGAGCTCGTCGCCAACGACCCAATTAAATCCACATGAACACACCCAATTTAGCAAACTACACCTAAGGTTCTTTGCAGTTTGTGAAATTCAAACAACAGGAATCGAGAGGTCGGCGGGATCGAGCATAAAAAAGGGAAGAAAACACACACTTATCCAACAGATCGAATCAAAAAAATTGGGAATGGGGGGGGGTGGTAGGGGAAGAACCAGGCATGCCGAGGAGCCGGGCCGCGGCGATCGATCTTTGTTGCTGCTGTACCCTGTACGTGCGCTTGTGCGAGACGGAGACGGATTCTTCTCTTCTACCTCCGGCAACTTCCTTCACCCCTCCACCGCCCGTGTTCCGCAGCTGCCGCTGCCGCCACCGTGCACGACATCTCTTCCGCAGCTGGGGGAAGGGGAGGGCGGCAAGCCCTAGGGGCGCTGCAGGATACTGGAAGACGTGCGCGGTTTGCCGGGGACGGCCGAGGAGCAGAGCGGCCGGGACCTGGCGGCTGTTGTTTTATTATGCTCTGAATCCTAATCTTATTGTACCATATATGGAGTTCTAACGGAATAAGGCATGTCTACAACTCTGTTTCGTGTCCGTTAAGAAAGAGAGTTGTTTACCCCCCATATATAGTTAGAGGTAGTCATAGATTAGAGAGAGAGAGTTCCACCAGATTGATAGCACGTAGAGGGTTTTTCCTCTCGTGTATGTAATACTCCTCCCTATAGTTATACGTTTTTGTGCATTCCGTGGTTTTCTTCACGTTAAATCCATGTTATTCTTTGTTCGATCTACTTTTGCTACGCTATTTTATAAAGCGGCGGGCGATCTCTTTGGTGCTTCGTTTACGAGATGGCCACGGACCGTAGTGGAACAGCGGACTCTTTCCGCCTAGGCATCCAAGTTATGCGGCCCATCCGGAAGCGGCGCGGACCGAGCGGACAGGCGGATGTCCGTGTCCGCCTGCATCGTGACCACGCATGGCTCGTCTCGTGTCACTCCCCACCAGACCCGACCCGGCCCGCTAATCCCGCTGCCGTTAAATCGCCTCGGATCCTGCCAAGAAGGAAAGGAACCCGAGCCAGTCCGGCGCCCCCCCCCTCTCCCTCCCAACTTGCTTCCCTCCTCGGCGGCCGTCTCCTCCCCTTCCGGCCGCCGCCGAGGACGAGGTACGGCCGGCTCCGTCGCGGACGAAGCCAGGACGCGAGCGCTCCCTCTCCGACGGCTGTCCTCTCGTCCGGAATGCGCCACTGTATGCATCGCCACTCTGCTGCTTCTCTGTTTTGCACTGTTTTTCTTTTCTTGTTTTGTCTCTGTTCGGTTCCGTTCGAGGATCAGGAACTCGTTTTGTCTGACGCCGTGGTGTGTGTTGGAATGTTTGGTGGCCTTTGGGATTGCTTCGAACTTCATTTCGAGCGGTTTTTACGGTGAAAAAGCTTGTGATGCTGCAGCGCTGTGATTTCTAGGCTCCGAAATGCAAACGAGAACTGGCGCGTCTTGGGCATGGTTTTGATCACAAATATACGCCCAAGAACAACCAACACTTCACTGGGGCTGCACTCTCGTTTACTGATTTACTACGGATGGGCATTTCCAGTAGCAAAAACTGTTGGTTATTGGCGTTTATTTCTTTACGCTCTGCGTAAGGTTCAGAGGAATCACTGTGCTGATAGGCAAGTGATGTCAGGGGCGCCAATGGCCATGGCGTGATTTGTGGAGCGTGGGTGGTCCCGGTCCTTTTGTCAAGCTTATCTTGAGAGCTGTAGCTTGCATTATAGGGCTGCTGGCTGATGACATCATGATCTTGTTTTATATGCCATAATATTAGGGACACCCAAAATTGACATGAACCTCAAGTGCAGCTACTCCCTGTCGGATTCTGTTTATGGCTTTAGGTAGTTCTATGGAAAATCATGCTATGATTGATCTGTTGCGAATGCTTTATCCTGCATCCGCAATCTAGCGTGTAAAATTGTGATATTTCAGTGACTGGAGGAAGTGTTTTTGATGGAGCGTTGTAGGCAGGTAGCTGAGCACACCAGTCAAGGCTCTAGATTGTACTTGTAGGAATTGTTGAGTGTCTTCATTTTGCTTATTTGTTGAGTGTCTTCATTTTCCTTTTTTTGCTCATTGTGTTGAGTGTCTTCACAAAAAAGCAACAAGCATCTAAATAAAATTCAAAAAATTTATCATGGCTACAATAATCGACAGGGTGAATTTCGGCCACTATCTAGATAAATTCAACCTTGATAACGAGCCCCGAATCAACTAAAATATTGGATATCTCATCTTGAAATCTTTAGCTTATTACAAGATTGGCAGTGCTAACTCGTATTTTTATTGGCACATATATAGAGATAGACTAGTGGGAAACACCAGATTATTACATTTGAATATCTGCTTCTCTAATCCCTTCATGGATTTAATCCTGCTTCCAGCTTACGTAATTCCATTACCAATTCAGATGAGCAATTAGGGTTGCAAGTTGGGCAATTTGCTTGGCAGTCCTTAAAGGAATGCCAACATGGTTTGTCCGGCAGTGTAAGGCAGCAGGTGCAGTCTTGGCCAAAGCCTTCTTTGTCGCCCTTGCCACAATCCCTTGGGACACACATTTTAAGGCCTAGTTTGCTCTCGTTGACCGTTGAGTCCAAGATAGTAGCATTAGGAGTTACATTGGCATAACGGTCTTGGTTGTCTCTTCTAGCTCCAGGACGACCTATTTACAAATGCAAAAGTACATGTATATCAGTCAGTCCACAACGAACCAGGATAAACGACCTCTCATAGAAATGGAGGCAATAATGTTTTTAAGACAATGAATTAGCTGCAAAAATATATGCGATGAGATGATGACGATATACTTACGCTGCCCAAGCACAACAAGGCACCCTATGAACAAAAGGGCAACCACATACACCAGGCTCCTCCCTCGCATGTTTGATCTTAACTTCTAATGACTTTACGAGAGGCGTTTTTCTTTCCGATCAACTAGAAGTTAGACACTTGAGAGAGGCAATCGCCGCTCGCCTCAGTATAGTATATATATAGGGCCATAGGGGTGCAATCTTAATTAACCTCGATATATACCCTTAATGGCATCACATAAATGACACACCCGCAAGATCATTTGCTTCTCCTTTGCGTAGCGATTCTTTGCTAAAGAGCTCCACAATATCTGGGTGTGCTGATCCGCCCCTGGAGTACTATAATTGAGAGATGGACAAAACCCCTTAGATTAAACGCAATCACATATAACCAGGAGCATATCTTTTTGGGGTAAACGTGGGAGTGGCATGTATGGAATGTGTCAATGAAAATTAAAACTCATATAATTGCGCGATCTGCAAATCGTAACGCGATCCCCTCCCCACTTCTCCTCGGTGTCTCCTCCCATGCTGCCGCGCCGCAGGATACGGCCGGCGCCGTTGCGGAGGAAACCTAGACGCGCGAGCCCACTCTCGACGGCCGGCCGACCACTCTGCTGCTTATCTGTTTTGCACTTGTTTTTTTTTGTCTGTCTGTTCGGTTCAGTTCTGTTCGAGGATCATGAACTCGTTTTGCCTGGTGCCGTGGCGTGTGTTGGAATGTTCAGTAGTTTTGATCACAGATGTACGCCTAGACTAACAGACAGTTCAATAGCGTGCTGCACTTTCGGATACGGATTTTCTACGGATGGGCATTCCCAGTAGAAGTAATGTAGAAAACTAGTATCAGTTGTTGGTGTTGACAGTTTGTTTATTTATGCTCTGCGTGAGATTCAGAGGTATCACTATGCGGATAGGAAAATGATGTCATGATTTGTGGAGCCTGGTCCTGTTATTTTGTGAAGCTTATTTGAGAGATATATACTTCGCCTTATAAGGATGCTGCTGATGACATCATGATCTTGTTTTATGCCCATAATATTAGTGACGCCTTGACCTGAACCTCGAGTGCAGCTACCCCTGTCGGATTTTATTTATGGCTTGGGTACTAGATCAGTGGAAAATCATGCTAGGATTGATCCCTGCGCGTTGGTGCGAATTTAGTGCCTCTTTTTGCACCCAGCTGGACTGTAGTATTCGTAATACTCTGTTGTTGGTTTCTTTCTTGCTTATTTGTTTCTTGTCATCCATTCTCCAGGTTCTGCCGCTTATTGATCCTTGCAAATCGTGACCCCGCGCTTCTCGGCATTGGAAAAAATTCCCATCTCGATATTCAGTGCCATCTGGTTACATGGACGAGTATTTAAGTAGGAGATCGAGAACCGCAATTGGATTTCTCAGAAGAGTTCTAGCATCTCTTCGAGAAATCAAAGTTCTGAAGAGTCGACCTGTCAGAACACCGATGGACAGGGAAGCACTGCAAGAGTCAATCCTATGAAAACCAGGCTGTCTGATAATCAGGAGAGACCAGATATGTACACGGTTTATATAAATCTGCAAGTTCAAAAGTCATGTCTGGAAGCTCTTCGAATGCTCGTCTTAGGAAATTTGGTGAGGAAAAGCGTATGCAGTCTTTGTTGGAAGGAATCGACATTGCTGAAAGCAGTAGAAGAAAGGCCCAGGCCATTCGTGTGGTGGATAGTAAGAAAATAGTTGTAGAGAAGCAAAGTTCAGATGCTCTGCAGACTGAGACAAAAGGATTGACTGCCAAATATGACCAATTGGTAGCACCTGATCCTGATGTTTCGAATTCTATTGGTTCTTCAGATGTACCTGCACGCACAGCTGTGTCCTTGGTAAGGTCTGAAACACACAGAAAGAAAGATAAGGAACTTAATTTAGGTAGACCTGGATATTCATGCTCTTCTCATTTACTAATCAGCCTACTATATCTAGAATTCCTACTGTTGGTGTGAAGCCATCATCTGGTCTTGTTAATGGAGAACAGAGACGGGGACCACATGGTCTTAAAAACCTTGGTTGCACGTCAGCTTCCGATGTTCTGCCATCAGGATGTTCATCTGATTCTGTCTATAGCAGGAGGTTTGATGCTATGAAAAAGAGAGCTTCTGAAGGGGAAAGCTCTTCCTCCAGATCAAGGGTCATAAGTGGACCATCCAGTTTAGGTCATTCGCATACAATATATCATAGCATTAGAGGTCCTAGAATCAGAAGTACTGACCAATCAGTTCCGCAAAAAACATTAGGAAGCCGCAGCAAAAATATTCAGGGTTCAGCAGTATCAGTAAGGACAAGACGAACTTCTAGGGACAGTAGGTTCAGGATGTCTGTGGAAAGACAGGATGGCATGCTTTCGCTCGACGATTCTACCACGGGGAATCAACAGTCAGCCGGGGTGCATTTTTCTGCAGAAGATGTTTCTTCAGAAAGCTTCACAAGACCAGTCTCTGTGGAACTACCTCATGCAATGTACTCATCTAGTCGTCAGGGGTCGAGTACTCGGACTGCCAGGAGAACATCAAGCGCTCATTTTGACGAAAGTCACCAACAAGCATCTCGTGGTCTATTGGGGGAGAGAGGTGGCCACAGATGCTTAAACATGGAAGGAATTGCAGAGGTCTTTTTCCAAACCCATTTTTGTATTGTTTACAGTTGTTCTGTTCTTGTAGATAGGATTTATATTGGATTAGATTCGTCATGATGCTAAAGAGCATTCTATGACTAAGGGTTTCTTTTGTATATTTCTATAAAGGTATTACTAGCGCTGGACAGGATTGAACAAGAAACTGAGCTGACTTATGAGGTTAGTGAGTTTGCCATCATCTTCGTCATTTTCTTAGGACTACCTTTTCACTGAAAATTAATAAAATGTTAGCAGCAATTGCGGGTCCTGGAGACAAATCTTTTACTTGGTGCTTTCGCCTCCAATGATCAGCATAGCGACATGCGAATGGATATTGACAACATGTCCTATGAGGTACTATTTTTGTCACATATAATTCTGACTGAAGAGGTTCATTACAGAAGTGGATTTCCATGAGGAACTCTTCCTTCTTCCTCCCTCCCTCCATCTATGATTGCATAAATTTGATATTTGATGGGATAACTTCTGGTATACTCGTTCAAGAGTAATTTGTTTTTCCTTCTTCTGAACAGGAACTATTAGAATTAGAAGAGAGAATAGGCTCTGTAAGTACTGCTCTTTCTGAAGAACAGTTCAAAAAATGTATCAGAAGGCGTTTATATAGACCAGTTGCTACAGAAGTAAAGACATCAATCGTAGATGACATTAAGTGCAGCATATGCCAGGTAAATATCTACCAGTTGTATTATATCATTTCTACAGGGTGCAAAATATAACCATCTAATATTGAATATTGTTTTGCTTTAACATCATCCTTGATTTCATCGCTAATAATGTTGACTTTCTGTATTCAATGTCCTGATTAAACTTCTTGACAATGACCAAAAGAACACTTCCAGTTTTGCCATGATCTAACTATCCTAGTTTTTTTTGGCAAAGTATATATCCAGTCTGTTACTGGTACTTGCTCACATAAACTGAAAGAGAAGTACTACTACTACTGTCGAAAACACCATCTAGCATACTCAACATCAACAACACTTTTTTTTAGGCTAACACCGGTGGGGAGAGAATCCCCACCTGAATTTTACTACATCAACAACACTGTCATCTGAAGCTTCCTCCAATGACACCAATTATCTCTGTGTCTGTGTTAATATGGTTCGTTGTTCCTGTTCCAGGAGGAGTTCGTGAAGGGCGAAGAGGTTGGCAGGTTGTGGTGTGAGCACCAGTACCACGTGTGCTGCATTCGACAGTGGCTTCTGCAGAAGAACTGGTGCCCAATATGCAAGGCTTCAGCGCTGCCCTCTCTTAAGTGAACCTAACTTAGGAGGTTCGGACTTGTAAATTACTACCATGTGTCAGAATTAGTCTTGATTTCTGAACCGTGAATAATCTTGGCTAAGCTCAGTCCTGTTTGTAAATATTCAATGGATTGTGCCCTGAAAAATGAGAAGGCCCAGATTGTGATTATCAGATTATGCTAAAAATCCCGTTATGTGATATCTAAACTGACGTGGCTTCATACCCTTTCGTATTATTAGCTACTTCTTCAGAAATAAAGGTTTTTTTTTCCATTAAAAGGTCTTCTTCTAATGACAGGAAGGACTACCTGGAGATCAGCTAAGCTATTCTGAGATCAAGGGTTGAACCATCTTTTGTTGAGCGATCATTAATTTATCACAAAGATTACCTCGCCACTGCGACTACCATATTGCTGCTACCTGAGTGGGTGATTAAGTCGTGTGAAGAGAAGAAACCACTAATTAAGCAGCCAAGATCTGGCCTACAGCATGGCATGCGCACTATCATCTTTTTGTCTCAGCTGTTATTTTGTTGACTGGAATTGTTACAAAGATGGCACATTTTCCAAGTGGTCATCCATAACTACCTCCCGATTGACAAGTGGCACATGGAGGAGAGGGTGGTTTGAAATTGGGTATCTACCGGTCATACCTAGCATAGGGACTACCTCGGAATGACATCGACTTTTCTATTCTATTCTCAGTTTGAAATGGTTTGTCTAGTATCTATTCTCAGTTGAAAAAATGAATGCCGTCTTTCTTCAATGAGGCTGTAGTGATGCATGCCTCTTAGGCTGCTCACAGTGGGGAGTAACATAGAGTAGTAACATGCTGATGTTACTAACCTATGTTACTATCTCCACAGTGGGAAGTAGCACTTGTTTATCTGTTTAATATATTTTTAAAAAATTCAAAATAAATAGACAAATTAAGTTGTGACTGCACATATATACAATATTTTTTTATTGTAATGTATCTTTTCAGGTAAATGCTGTGGTTGTGAATGTTGATGAACATTTTAACAAAGCGTATGTACATGTATACAAAACCTATGTGGCCTGATTGTTGGAATGTTGGCGGTTAAATTGAAAATGTGGTCTCCTTACTAATAAGAGCATCTCCAACATCATTGCTATGTTGGATTGTTAAAAACTGGTTATAGTAAGAGGAGAGATAAGATTTAGTAATCCAAAATGTTTTTTGCTTTGCTAGCATCCTTAAAACTAGATTGCTATATTTTCCCACAACACACAATGACATGTGGGGACACTTTGTCATTCACACTACGACACGTATAACACAACTCGTCACAGTATACGTATACTAAACCACGTCACATACACACATACAAAAACACGGGTTTTTCACGTACATATACATATGTACAAACATGTAGACAAACACACGGAAGAACACACATACATAGGGTGGGCAAAAACGGTTTCATGGTTTAACTGGTTTGGGCTAATTCATTTTTTAAACCGGTTTGGGCTAATTCATTTTTTTTGTACTATGTCTAAATTTATGATTGAGTTTAGGATAAAGGAAAATGAACTAGCTAGCTTCCCTACACGTACACACTAAATATCTCCTAAATATATTAAGTTGCACCGATTTCTCGCTCCCGCAGCGCGCCACCGCAGCGAGCCACTGTTTTACTGTGCCCGCTGTTTTTTTTGGCAAAAAAGCCCCCGAGTTTGCGGAGAATCACCATTCGGACCTGGCAGCCCACAGCTTCTCGGGAGGAAGGACCTATTTGCGATTACATGGAAACCTAGGTTCTTTTTCGTAAAAAAACCACAAATCCCCCCCTCGTCCTTCTCCCTCACGCGCGGCGCCGAGCTCGCCGCGGCCGCCGACGCGGCACGCCGTCGCACCGCCCCTCCCCCATCAAATCGATCCACACGAGCGGCTCCGCCGCCTCATCCTCTCCCTCCTCACTGACTTTGGCTTGCCGGAGCGGCGCACACAGCTCGGGATCAACGCCGCCGTGCTCCACACCCGCCGCCGCGGATTTCCTCGCCAGCGGCGTCTCCGGCGACCTAATAGTCCCCAGCTCCGCCCTACCTGCTCCCCTCGACGCTTCGCGCGGATCCGCGCAGAGCCAGCCCTGCGCGCGCGCCGCTGCTCGAGCGCGCGAGCTCGGCGGAGCGGGCGTGCGTCCGCCGCCGGCGCGGGTGACGTCAGCTAACGACGTCACCGCGGGCCCGCTTCCAGATTTTTTTTCGCGTAAAAAAAAATGACACGTGGGACCCGACAGACATATATTTAGTAAATACAGAAAAAATGTTAAAATTTGTAAAATTCATATCTTTTAATCTGTAATTCAAAAAATGCAAACAATATATCAAAAAATGCAGAAAAATGAAACCTTTACAAACATTACATACCCATGCATGATTAATCAATTTGCAATCCTGATAAATTAGAAGAACTTAAGCACCCTTTTATGTTAACTATGCAATTTGTAAAAACGGCATATGTTAGTCATTCCGACTTCACTTGAATTGATCTTCGTGTCCTAAGACACATTCAACATCTTTAATTGGTTAGATCTACTATTCATGCTCTACAATTACATTTATAATTATCTGATGAGCTGCATAGAGTAGCATAGCAAACATACGAAAATGTTTCTTTTCGATGAGTAGATGTGTGTTTAGTCTCATTACCTTCCCTTCATTTTTTTCTCTTTTTTATGTTATGAACATATCTTTTCTGCAATTTTTCGTTCAGACTTTACAACATAGGGGGCTGCTAATGAGAATAAATAAACAAGTCCACACCAATTGATTCTCCACAACAGGGCCGCTAGCATCTAAAATTTGTACAATTTATAACTTCCCATTTGAAATTCGGAATACTGCAAAAAAATGTATACAAACTTGTGGGGAAAAAAAACTTTTCAACTATTGCATTCCATACATTATTAATCAACTTAATAATAATTACATAAAATCTTCCAATTTAGTAAATATTTAGAGACAAACTAAATGCATTTTCTCCAATTATATAGAATTTAATTTAATAAATGCTCATATAATACATTTCTACTACTTATGAGGTTAAATTAACTACTTATGACAAAATACGAACATATTTGAACATTCCAATTTGCCAAATATTTCAAACTACTCTAAACTATATCTAAAATGCATTGGTAAATACTTACAGATGATCTAACTTAAATTTCTCTAACTATGAGGTTGAATTTAATAAATGCTCACACATTACATTCATACTAATTAGGAAGCTAAATTAAATATCTATGATAAAATACAACCACATTTATCTAAAAGCACCGTCAATCCGTACCTCATTGCCAACAAAGAGTCCCATTTTGTTTGGAAATCTCAAGAACATCATAATATCTTCAGTACAATTAGTTACTTACCTCACACATTAGTAACACAATTGTCCATAGACTAAACCACACAACATACCAATAATTTTTAAAAATGAATTTGTTTTTCCATCCTCATGTGTTAGTGCTGTCAGCATTTTTTTCCCTAAAAAAAATCGAAAATTAATAGATTGCTTACATGTGTTAATACAAATTTCACATAACTTCAAAATTTCAGATAACTTCAAAACTATCCACCGGCAAGACGTCAGCGTGGGCCCAAGCTACCAGCATTTTTTTCCCGCAAAAAAAATCAGAAATTAATAGATTGCTTACATGTGTTAATACAAAATTTCAAATAACTTCAAAACTATACACCGGAAAAAAAAATATATACATCAAAAATATCACAAAAAAAAGAACTCACTACTTATGTCATGCGAAAGAATTATAAATTTAAATATTTTCAAAATTTAAAGGAATTTCAACTCTCACCGTTTTACAAATTACAAAATTCCAAATCTAACCAATATTAAACCATAACCTTTTTTAATTTCAATAATTTTCAAACCAACACGATTTTTCAATATGTACATTTTCAAATTTGAATTATACCACGCACCCGCTACGTATAGATTTGCATATTTCAGAAATTTAAATGCCTTTCAAATCAAATTTACACAACTTCTCAATTTGAACAACTTTCCACATCTAGACAACCTTTTAGCTGTACACTTTATTTCTATTTCATTAATTTCCAAAGATTCTAAATATTTAAATGTCCACATTTTCAAATTTGAATTTTACTCACACACGCGAGGCATCGCCGCGCAAATTTACCTAGTATGTTACCTATGTATATACGCGGACACACACAACACGTACATGTACGCACAACACGCTCACACACGCACACACGACACAAACGGCACACACACGCACGCACGCACGCACGCACACGGCACACACACGCACGCATGTATCCATAATAAGCAACTTGACTTTGGATTGGTAAATACAGTATGTAAAGTTGATGCCAAGTTTTGCTCAATTTCCTAAAACACATTGGTGGGTACCACTTATAGGAATGCTGTTGGAACTTTTTTTTTTGACCAAAATTGCTAAAATACTAATTGAGTGCAAATATATAAAGGCTGTTGGAGATTCTCTATTGACACTCATGAATGCCAGCAATGGCCTTTTGATGCTGATACCATTGTTCAAGATATCTTCCAATATTCCGATAAATGTCTGATTTATCACTTCTCAGTGTCTGACCGATAAGATAAGTCGGCCGATAAATTCGCCGATATGCTGATAAATCAGCCGATATGCCGATTAATCGGCCGATTTACCCCTTATATTGGGTCGGCCGATAATTTCCCGATAAGCAATATCACCAACATTGGCTGATACCCATGGGGCCTCTGAAAATGGTTAATAAGAGCATCTCCACCGGTGCATCCAATAGCGCTCCCAATAGGCCTATTGGGCGCGCCGGCAACAAAACGGTCCCAGCGCGAGCCCAATACGCCGAAAGTTGCCAGCACGCCCAATAGAGCATCCGGCAACCCCGCTTCACGCCCTGTTTTTAGGGAGGCAAGCGGGCGCGCCGACAACCCACGACAAGACAACCACGTCGGATTTGACGGGCGAAACCAACGCGTCAGCGACACGGGAAGGTCCATATCACTTTCCCCTCTCTCCCGTCCATTTTCAGTCTCCCTTCATTTGCCTCCGCCGCCCACGTCCTTGCGCCTTTCCCACCTTGGGCGTTCCACGTCCGGCCACCCGATGTCTCCCATCAAGCGCAACCATGGCGGTGCTCGCGGCGGAGCAGGACGACGGGGCGCTGCTCGAGGTGGCGCTCCTTGCGGTGCCACCGGCGGTTATGTCGTCCCTCGCAAATCCCGCGCGCGGCCGGAGAACATGACGGATGCAGACTGGGAGAATGAGCGGGAACGTCAATCGGTGGCCACCAACGACAGGAGAGGACGGCGCACGAGTGCGGTGGCCAGGCACAAGGAGATCGATCTCTTGAACGCGTTGCTGGCGTTTGTTGCTGGTGGCGGCGCAAGTCAACGGAGCACCAACGCGCCGCGGGGCGCATCGCCGTCGAACCCAGCGTTCTTCGATGGCGGAGCCACTCCACGTTCTGGGCTCCGGATCTCGCCAGGATTCGGTGAGAGCAGCCGCTCTGAGTCACCGAACGTCGGCCTCGCGTCGATCTCAACCAGGCGTTTACCGAGTCGTTGATGCATGTAAAATGCATACATGAACTTTGTATTATATTACTTATATTTCAATCATATTTGCATCATATAAGGGTTATATCATTGTTTTATATGAATTTAGGAATATTTCATTGTTTCCCTATTTTTCTGGAATTAACCCTGCACAGGCAGAAAACCTTATTTTCTATATTTTGATGTTTCAAGGACCCAAACGACGTCCAAATGACCTAATAATTTACGGGGATCAGTTTTTGGAAGGAACGAAGTGTGGGAGCGAAGGAAGCGAACAAACGGAGGCCCGATGGCCAGAAGAGGGTGGCCCACGCGGCCAAGGAATCTGGCCGCGTGGGACCCACCATCTGGGGCCTCGTGGCTCCTTTGCCGTCGATCTTTTTTCCCGAGCCTCCGTCTTGACCTAAAAACGACTATAAAAATAGTCTCCGACGCTCTTCGGAAAGGAGCGCCGCAGAAACACAGAAACCACGAAACAGAGACCTGGAGTTGCAGATTGGAGGGGGAAAACTCCGGCGGGGCGCTGCCGGCGTGGTCTCCATCTTCTCCAACGATTTCTCCACCGTCTCCATGATGAAGAGGGAGTAGTCCACCCCTGGACTATGGGTTTGTGGAAGTAACTTATGTATCTCTCCTTTCTTGAGCTTCACTAATTAGTACCGTGTGAGCTGCTGAACATGATTACGGTCATCTATGTAATACCTTTGTGGTGGATCTTTATATGAGTTAATATATGTTTGAGATTGCAATAGTTTTGTTTCAGTTATGAAAGTAGATGCATATTATGTACCCTGTTCTTGTTTACTTGTTTTGATCAAGCATGTGTATGAGAGCGTGTGAGGGGGAACGTGTGCATTAGTTGGAGTAACGGGGGGTGGCTAGTGCGGTGAAGGTGGGAGAAAGTTCCGCGATCCACTTGGGTTTTTACCTTACTTTGTTGCCTCACTGGGGATAAAGAAAAATACCTTGCTACCGGAGATGTGGGTGTGACCATTGCCACTACTCCATGACTAGATCTAGCATGTTCTTATTTTAACTTCATTTCATGAAACTTAATGCTATGCTCTGATTTATCTTAATTACTAAGGTGTTATGATTTAGTTCGCATCTTGGTGGAGTATAAGAGAAATTAATAAACAAAAGATCTCTATGTTAGGACACGTGATGCCCATATAATTAGTAACTTGTCATTAAACCTTTTTGTTGCAATCTCATATGTCAATTCTAGTGTTTCATTGTCTACCATTTTATTAAAGAGAGAGTGCATTTGTGAAACCATGAACCCCGGTCCATTTTTAATCATAAGAAACACATTTCCAACAACTTTTATCCACTTTACATTTTCTGCCATTTAAAAATCCGAAAATACAAAAACACTTTTATATCTTGCATTCACAATACGAAACCCAAAAAAATCATCCATCATTGTTTCCACCATCCTTGCATATTTATTTATCATCATTGCATATTTATTTATTGTTTTGCATTCATTTTATTTTGATATCATTCTCACACCTTGTGCTTGACAACCACTAGGTGAGGTTGAGGGCCAAAACAATTTATTTTGTTTTGTAGGTTTTCAAGAGAAGGATAAGAAGATAAATCTTTCACTACTGATTCCCCGAGAGTTCGATATTAAACCCTCGAGTCACCCCTCGTGGGGAAAACCGTCTTTCCTATACTATACACTCTGCACTTGGAGTCTCAACCTAACCCATATTCTTTTGACGCAGGTAACTACGTCAAGGGCCATCAGTCGTCGACTCAGCAGAGGGGCCGGCCATGCCCAAGCGTCGATGTGCGTGGCCGCCAACGCTTGTTTGGCGCGGACGGCGATGGTGCCGGCGCTGGCGATGGGAATGGTGCCCACATGTTCGACGCAAAGCCGACCGACGTGGACGAGGAAATGGTATGAAATTGATACGTCTCAAACATATCTATAATTTTTTATTGTTCAGTGCTTGTTTTATACCATTGCTACATGTTTCTACCCTAGTTTTATATAATTTTAAGGCATTTATTGTACTAACCTATTAACCCAGTGCCTAGTGCCAGTTTCTGTTTATTTTGTTTGTGCATTGCAGAAAAGGCCCAAAATTGTAAGTGCTCGGAAAAATCTGGAAAGATTATCTAGTTTTATTTTAGTTGCATCGTACTATGTAAAATCTCGCACGAGCTATAGTTTTAATTTAAGTTTGAATATGCAGTACCATTGCGTGGATCTGATCGGCGCAAGTCTCTTCATACCAGATAAAACTTTTCCGTGTCACCCGATATGATTTATCCGGTACGAGAATATAGAGGATATGCTAGAGATACTGTAATGTATTGGAGACACGCTACTCCCTATAGGAATATAGAGGATCTGCTAGACCTTTGTACCCACCCCCGTTCCATGCAACGACCAAACACCCGTCCCCTCCCATCACCACCTCTCCCGTACAACAAGACGTTCGACGGGATCGGCTTTGATTCCATTGACGCGGAGCTCTCCGATGCGGCGGCTCCACAAGGATCGAGCTCCCCCATAACCTACGACGACGAGGAACTCGCCTTCGCGTGGCCAGCGAGCGTTCGTTGACAGACATGGGGGGTGCTAGCCCGGCCCCAACTGGCCAATGAAAACGCAACCCGGTGCCTGCGGCTAGCCATGGCCAGTTGAAAGGACAAGAATGTCGCCTAGAGGGGGGGTGAATAGGCGATTAAAACTTTTCCGGTTTAGGCTTGATAATTGCGGAATAAAACTAGGTGTTTAAATTAACAAACCAACAACCTAAATAAACTAGGCTCACCTATGTGCACCAACAACTTATGCTAAGCAAGACAAGCAACAAGGTGATAGCAAGATAGAATACTTCAAGCACGAAGGCTATCACAATGTAAAGTGCATAAGTAAAGAGCTCGGGTATAGAAATAACCGAGGCACGCGGAGACGAGGATGTATTCCCGAGTTCCTCCTTTTTAGGGGAGTACGTCTCGTTGGAGAGGTGTGAGGCACCACAAAGGTCGATCTCAACGCCACAAAGGCTCACCCTATTCTCCGATGAACCGCACCACAAAGGATTGGTTCACCTTCCACTATCGGGAATCCTTCTAGGCGAAAACCGGAGCCTTTACAACAACGATCTGGGGCACACACCCACAACCGAATTGGGGGCTCCCGAACAGCTACAACCTACAAGTGACCACACAAGGGTCTCAACCACCACACAGGCGTCTAGGGTCCAAAAACCCTAGAGTAACAAGTTCACAAGCTTTCAACTTTCACGAATCCTCGTGGAGAGCACAAACCGATGCAACGAAGCAATGGCAAGAACACAAGTGCTCAAATCTTTCACTCTCAAATCCCACCACAAGCAACTAATGCTTATGGGGGGAGAAGAGAGGAAGAACAACGAAGAACACAACAAATGGAACTCCAAGATCTAGATCAAGAGACTTCCCCTCACTTAGAGGAGAGATGGATTGGTAGAAATGTAGATCTAGATCTCCTCTCTCAAATCCCTCAAAGATATGCAAGAATCATGGGAGGAATTGGGAGAGGGGCAAGCTTTCCAAGGTCAACAATGGAGGAGAGAGAGGAGGAAAACGTGCTTGGAAGAGCTAGTTGGCTGGAGGTAGGTGGAGGGGTATTTATACCCCTCCCAGAAAAAGAGCCGTTGCAGCCAACTTACACCGGAGACTCCGGACCACGAAGGCCGGAGAATCCGGCCCGGGCGGAAACTCCGGACCAAGAAGGGCGGAGACTCCGGACCCAGAAGAGCAGGAAAAAGCCGATGCAGGAAACATAAACCGAAAACTCCGGACCACGAGGGCCGGAGACTCCGGCAAAGGCGGAGACTCCGGGGAAACTCCGGACCAACTCCGGACCCCTATACCGCAAGCGCCATTCGCGGGGCTATTGGCTCCAAAACCAGGGAGGCCGGAGACTCCGGCCCTGAGCACCCCTGTGGCCGGAGACTCCGGTCAGGAAAACAACAGCAAAACAGCAAAGCCTGAATTGCAATAACTTTCTCGTTCGAACTCCAAATCAGGTGAAACCAATTTTGTTGGAAATATTAAGGGTCACAAATATAGAGGAGATACCACACATGGGAAGGTGTGGACCTTATCTCGAGGAGGACCGGTAATATTTCCAACACCGAGAACGCAACAAGGTTTCCATCCGGACTCCATTATCTATGATCTTGGGCTTGCTCCGAAGATAATCACAAGCTCTACAAGATCATGCATATACACATCATAGTCCATCATGTGAGGAGGAGAACACAAGAGGAGAGTTTGACCTCTCTACAAAAGACGAACCGGTAAAACCTCCAGCATAAAAAACATCACAAGATATTCAAATGAAATCCGTTTTTGATGAACTAGAGCTTGGTATGGAGATGAACACAAGCTCTAAATTCTCACATGGATAAAAGCCAAATAAGAACCAAGAAAGATGATATGCCAAAAATGCAAAGGGTTGAGCTGTCCACAAAGATGCGATCAAGTTACTCACTTGAGAGCCCTTCTTGATAGTACGCCGTCTATCCTATAACCCGGTCTCCCACTAACACCACGAGACCGGTAAAATAGAAACCCTATCAAGATCATACCTTTGGCTTGAGCATTCCACTTAAGCTAGATGATGACGATCGTGACTCACTCAAGTTGGAACACCTTTCTTGATTGTGCTTGCTAGTACATGCTTGATGAAGACTTCTCCAAATACTCCTCCATACACCATTATGGGAGAGCCTTGCTTAGCTCCGTATTCATGTATCCATTTGCGCTTCATATTCTTCTCTTTATATAGATGATGGCTTGGAGATAAACATGAATGTTCACTCAATCTTCTTTTCCAAGCTATGCTTGCAATAAGCTCAACTCTTCACAAGACCATTCTTCATATAAACCCTTGGATGGAACCTTGGTCATCATGAAATATTCTAGAGTCCAACACATGAATTCCAATCTTTTCCTATGGACAAGATCTACAAGTATATCTCAATGCAAACATTAGTCCATAAGGATTTTCATTAATTACCAAAACCACGCATGGGGCAACACATGCACTTTCACTAGTGCAAACGTTGGTCCACACGTCCGCCACGCAGATCTGCGCCGCCCCATTTGAGGTGTGTGCTGGCACCGCTTGTGCAAGCTCCCTCCGGTTGTAGGCTGGTGCCGGATGGGACCAAATGGAGACTTGTTCGCACTCCTCTTAGGCCGCTCCAGCAGACGGCGGAGATGGAGGCAAGGGCCTATCGCAAGATTAGAAGGAACGCGCATGCGTCTATCCGTATGTCAATCTATGATTAAGTTGGTGGATGATCAACGTGCATAGGTTGTAAGGTTTTGAGGGGTGGGGTTTGAGGATGACGGACGAAGAAGGACAAATTTGGGGTTGTTTGGTGATACGCCCAAAACGTATCTACATTTCAAACACTTTTGCTGTTGTTTTGACTCTAGTTTGCATGATTTGAATGGAACTAATAAGGACTAACATTGTTTTAAGCAGAATTGCCTAGGTGTCTTATTTTTGTGCAGAAAATGAAAGTGCTCGGAAAATTCTAGAAAAATTCTAGAAATTCTACTTTGCCAGAAAACTCCGCAGGCTAGAAGGACAAGGCCAGGAGGTGCCCACGGACTCCAGGTGGGGCCCAGGTGCGGCCCCACCCTTGGCCGCGCCTGGGTGTCACCTGGGCCCCTCGGGCATCGTATCACGACGCCCTTTGGACTATATATTCCCCTCGACTAAAAACCCATGGGGACAAAAGGATTTTATGAGAAAAGTTCCAGAGCTCCGCCGCCACCGCAAACCCTATTTCGGGGACATAATTTCTGTTCCGGCACCCTGCCGGGACGGGGATTGGAGGGAAGATCATCGCCATCGTCATCACCAACGCCTCTCCATCGACCATCCATGATTCCCCCATCCATGTGTGAGTAGTTCCCCGTTGTAGGATGAAGGGGATGGTAGGGATTGGATGAGATCGTTCATGTAATAGATGTCAGATTGTTAGGGCATGATTCCTCGTATTTACTATGTGTGTTAATTATCGTTGTTGCAACATGGTATGCTTAATGCTTGTCACTTAGGGACCGAGTACCATGTTTTCAGATCTGAACATGTTATGTTTTCATGAATATATTCATTGCTTTGGATCATATCTACAAGTTGTATGCACCTATTATTGTCCGGAACCCGAGACCCCAAAGTGACAATAGTTGGGACAATCGGAGGGGATGGTTGTGATTCGAGAATTACATGTATTCATTGTGGTGTTAATGCTTTACTCCAGTGCTCTATTAAAATAAGTATCTTAATTACCATTAGGTTCCATGATTGGCCCCGCTGAAACGGGTTGGTTGGACAAAAAATGTCGTGCAAGATTCTTATTACAAGCACGCGCGACTATTTACGTATTTACGGAACACATGCCTATATTTGATTAATACCTAGATGCTTTATTATGGTTATTTGTGCTATGCCGTGTGTTATGACTATTACATGAACTATCTTATCCATGCAACGCCCGCTCATCCGTCCCTATGCCTATGGTGTTTTAATCCCGCTGTTCACTACAATTACTACTATTGTTGCTTTTACTTTATTATTGTTGTTACTTTATTGCTGCTATTTTATTACTGTTGCTACTGATAAATTGTGTCAAGCAAGTGTTCTCCTAGGTGTGGCAGAATTGATAACTTTGCTACTAAGACTTATAAATATTCTTTGGCTCCCCTTCTGTCAAATCAATAAATTTAGGTTTTACTTCCCTCGAAGACTATTGCGATCCCCTATACTTGTGGGTCATCATTTGACCCTTATCCGCGGACACGTCCGGTAGAGACAAATTTTCCCATTCTCGTTGGAGTTGCTCTTATAGGATTTTTTTCCCATCCTGTCCTACAGCGGTAAACCGCAAAAATTTTCCAGCTCGAGGGCTAGCTTTCTTTTTATTGTTTTTGGAGCATCTCCAACTGCCATGGTGTAATTTGACCCCTCAGACACTTTCGAACAGTGTACGGATGTATCCGTTTCGAACACTCATTTATCTGCGCATGCAGCAATGTCAGCTAAATTATTCGGTTAGTCGCATGTGATTGGTGCGATGGAGAGAGAAATAGAAAAATAAATAAGGAAAGAGATGTAGTGGACCGCATCTTACGTGGCGGACAGATCGGATATGCTCGGGCACGCTTATTTTCACCCCATATATGAGCTGAAAATGGAGGTGTCGAACAATCCGGACATATAGAGGTAAAGTGGAAGGTCTGTTTGTATATGTTTTTTCTTCTCTATCTTGTCCGGGATGTTTGTCCGGACATACCTGAGGTGAAGGGGAACCCCAGGAAGAGATCCAGTGGAGACGGGGGACTGTAGCTCAAAAGATTAGAGCAAGTGGCTACAAACCACAACACATAAGTTAAACTCGTTACTTTTTTATTTTACCAGCATTAGAGGTAGGCTCTTATCCATTTATTCATTAGACCGAGAAAAATCCAAAATTTTATTCCAGTAAAAAAAATTGAACTTTTTTATGACATGGTATTTTTTTTTCCATTACCTTAAGAATCAGTCGTGATCTTATAGACTCTACCAAGAGTCTCGACGAATTTGTTGCTCCATCCACATAGTGGCACTTAAAAAGCAAGCCAAGTACTCTACCGTCTTGTTAATACAAGACAGTAAATCAGTAATTCTCACGGTGAATATACAATTCGACCTTTTGTCATCTTTGTGATAAGGGACACGCCCATCGGCCTGGCTCGCACTCATCATTCACTCGAGCAACACCACTGATTGTGTAGCCACTCGTGTGCACGCCCTGTTTCTCCTACTGTACTACGGAATCCTCCTTTTCCGTCACGTGTAGGACTACTCCGCACGAACCGCGGACTCCTGTGAACACGTGTGGGGTGCCCTCCGAAATGGGCAGCCGCAGGATTCCACATCCACACCAGACCCGACCCGCTAATCCCGCTGTCGTTAAATCACCTCGGATCCTGCCAAGAAGGAAAGGAATCCGAGCCCCCACCCCTCTCCAAAGACCCAACTTGCTTCCCTCCTCGGCGTCTGCTCCTTCCCTTCCGGCCGCCGCCGAGCACGAGGTACGGCCGGCGCCGTTGCGGACGAAACCAGGACGCGGGCGCTCCCTCTCCGACGGCCGGCCTCTCGCCCGGAATGCACCGCTGTATGCATCACCACTCTACTGCTTCTCTGTTTCGCACTGTTGTTTTCTTGTGTTGTCTCTGTTCGGTTCTGTTCGATTCTGTTCGAGTATGAGCAACTCGTTTTGCCTGGCGCCGTAGGTGTGTTTCGAATGTCGGGGAGTGCTTTGAACTTGATTTTTGGTCGGGTTTTTCTCGGTCACCAGTTTGTGCTGCTGTAGCGCTGTGATTTTAGAATCCGAAATGCAAAAGAGAATAGGTGCAAGTTCGTCTTGGGCGTAGTTTTAATCACAAATTTACGCCAGAATAACAAACATTTTAAAGGCGCTGCACTTCCGTTTGCAGATTTTACACGGATGGGCATTCCCAGTAGCAGTTATGTAAAAAAAAATGTTGGGTATTGCCGTTGACAGTTTGTTTGTTTATGCTCTGCGTAAGGTGTTCAGATGAATCACTATGCAGATAGGCAAGACCATGCCATGATTTAGTGGAGCGTGTGGCCCCAATCCTTTTGTCAAGCTTATCTTGAGAAATGTAGTTTGCATTATAGGGCTGCTGATGACATCATGATCTTGTTTTATATATGCCATAAAATTAGGGACACCCAAATTAACCTGAACCTTGGGTGCAGCTACTCCTGTCGGATTCTGTTTATGGCTTTAGGGAGTTCTATGGAAAATCATGCTAGGATTGATCCTGCGGGCTGTTGCGAATGTTTAATCCTAGATCCGCAGTCTAGCGTGTAAAATTGTGATATATTAGTGACTGGAGGAAGTGTTTTTTATGGAGCATATGTTGAGTGTATTCATTTTGCTTATTTGCTGGACTGGGATGGATCCGACGGTAGAGAGAGAACGTACTGCCTTGTTTTGCACCCAGCTGGACTGTATATTGACAAGAAATAATAAATAGACCGGGGAAAAAGAGGGACATTGGCAATATATACCCTAAAAGATCAACAACTATCTTAATAAAATTCAATTTTTTTTTCATGGCTACAAAAAATCGACAGGGTGAATTTCGGCCACCATCTCGACAATTTTAACTTCGATAGAAATATTGGACATCTCATCTCGAAATCTTTAGCTTATTACAAGATTGGCAGCACTAACTCGTTTCTTTATTGGCACATATAGAGATAGACTAGTGGAAAACACCAGATTCTTACATTTGAATATCTGATTCTTTAACCCCTTCATGGATTTAATCCTGCTTCCAATTTATGTAACTCCACTACCAATTCAGATGAGCAATTAGGGTTGCAAATTGGGCAATTTGCTTGGCAGTCCTTAAAGGAATGCCAACATGGTTTGTCCGGCAGTGTAAGGCAGCAGGTACAATCTTGGTCATAGCCTTCTTTGTCGCCCTTGCCACAATCCCTTGGGAGACACATTATAAGGGCTAGTTTGCTCTCGTCGACCGTTGAGTCCAAGATAGTAGCATTAGGAGTTACATTGGCACGATGGTCTTGGTAGTCTCCTCTAGCTCTGGGACGGCCTATTTACATATGCAAAAGTCAGTCAGTCCCACAAACACCAGGATATACGACCTCTCGTAGGACTGGAGGCAATAAATTTTTAAGACGATAAATTTGCTGCAATAATATATATGATGAGATAATGACGATATACATACTTACACTGCCCAAGCACAACAAGGCACCCAATGAACAAAAGAGCAACCACGTACATGAGGCTGCTCCCTCGCATGTTTGATCTTCAACTTCTAATGAACTTTACAAGGTGCGATCAACTAGAAGTTAGACGTGTGAGAGAGAGGCAATCGCCGCTGGCCTCAGTATAAATAGGGCCACAGGTGTGCAATCTTAATTAACCACGATATATACCCTTAATGGCATACCATAAATCAGTTTAAAAAATGGCATACCATAAATGACACACCCGCAAGATCATTTGCTTTCCCTTTGTGTAGCGATTCTTTGCTAAATTCCACTGGAGAGCTCCACAATTTCTGGGTTTGCTGATCCGCCCCTGTACTTGAGTGTACTATAATTGAGATTAAGCGCAATCATATAAAACCAGGAGCATATCTTTTTTGGGGTAAACGTGGGAGTGACAAGTATGGAAGGGTGTCAATCAAATCAAAACTCACATAATTGTGCGATCTGCAAATCCCCTCCTCACTTCTCCTCGGCGTCTCTTCCCATTCCGGCCGTTAAGGAGGAAACCAATAGGGGCAATAGTCGAGCGCATCTGTATGCATCACCACTCTGCTGCTTCTCTGTTTTGCAGTTATTCTTTTTTCGAGTCTGTCTGTTGGGTACAGTTCTGTTCGAGGATCAGGAGCTCGTTTTCCCTGGTGCCGTGGTGTGTGTTGGAATGTTCGCCGGCCTTTGGGATCCCTGTTAACTTGATTTTGAAAATGTTTTACGGTCACCAGTTTGTGCTGCTGTACCACTGTGATTTTAGTCTCCGAAATGAAAAAAAATGTATTCTTAATACTCTGTCGCTATCTTTCCTGCTTATTTGTTTCTTGGCATCCATTCTCCAGGTTCTGCTGCTTATAGATCCTTGCAAATCGTGGCCCTGGCGCTTCTCGGAATTGGAAAAAAAATCCGATATCGGTATTCAGTGCCACCTGGTCACATGGATGAATATTTAAGTAGAAGATCGAAAACAGCTGTTGGATTTCTCACAAGAGGTCCTGGCATCTCTTCGAGAAATCGAAGTTCTGAAGAAACGACCTATCAGAACACCGATGGACAGGGAAGCACTTCAAGAGTCAATTCTATGAGAACCAGGCTGGCTGATAATCATGAGAGACGAAGATATGTCCACGGTTATATAAATCTGCAAGCTCAAAAGGCATGCCTGGAAGCTCTTCAAATGTTCCCCTTAGGAAATATGGTGAGGAAAAGCGAATGCAGTCTTTGTTGGAAGGAATCGACATTGCTGAAAGCAGTAGAAGAAAGGCCGAGGCCATTCGTGTGGTGGATAGTAAGAAAATAGTTGTAGAGAAGCAAAGTTCAGATGCTCTGCCGACTGTGACAAAAGAATTGACTGCCAAAGATGACCAATTGGTAGCACCTGATCCTGATGTTTCGAATTCTATTGGTTCTTCAGATGTACCTGCACGCACAGCTGTGTTCTTGGTAAGGTCTGAAACACATAGAAAGAAGGATAATGAACTTAATTTAGGTAGACCTGGATATTCTTGCTCTTCGTCATTTACTAATCAGCCTACTATATCTAGAATTCCTACTGTTGGTGTGAAGCCATCATCTGGTCTTGTTAATGGAGAACAGAGACGGGGACCACATGGTCTTAAAAACCTTGGTTGCACGTCAGCCTCCGACGTTCTGCCACCAGGATGTTCATCTGATTCTGTTTATAGCAGGAGGTTTGCTGATATGAGAAAGAGAGCTTCTGAAGGGGAAAGCTCTTCCTCCAGATCAAGGGTCATAAGTGGACCATCCACTTTAGGTCATTCACGTACAATATGTTCAAGCATTGGTGGTCCTAGAATCAGAAGTGCTGACCAATCAGTTCCGCAACAAACAATAGGAAGCCGCAGCAGAAATATTCAGGATTCAGCAGTAGTAAGAACAAGAGGAACTTCTAGGGACAGTAGGTTCAGGATGTCTGAGGAAAGAGTGGATGGCATGCTTTCTCTTCACGAGTCTACCACGGGGAATCAACTGTCAGTCAGGGGCGCATTTTTCTGCAGAAGAGGTTTCTTCAGAGAGCTCCACAAGACCATTCTCTGTGGAACTACCTCATGCAATTTACTCATCTAGTCGTCATGGTACTCGGACTGCCAGGAGAACATCGAGATCTCATTTTGAGGAAACGCCCCCACAAACATCCCGTGGTCTCCTTGGGGAAAGAAGTAGCCACCGACGCATAAACATGGAAGGAATTGCACATGTATTTTCTAAAACTCTTTTTGTGTTGGTTTCAGTTATTCTGTTCTTGCAGATAGGATTTATGTAGGATTAAATCCGTCATGATGCAAAAGACCATGCTCTATGACTAAGTGTTTCATTGTTGTATACTTGCATAAAGGTATTACTAGCGCTGGACAGGATTGAACAAGAAACTGAGCTGACGTATAAGGTTAGTGAGTTTGCCATCATGTTTGTCAATTTCTTAGGATTACCTTTTCACTGAGAATGAATAAAATGTTAGCAGCAATTGCGGGTACTGGAGACAAATCTGTTACTTAGTGCTTTCAACTCCCATGATCAGCATAGCGACATGCGAATGGATATTGACAACATGTCCTATGAGGTATTATTTGTGTCGCATATAATTCTTATTGAAGGGGTTCATTACAGAAGTGTGTTTCTTTTGAGGAACTCCTCCTCTCTCACTCCTTCTGTGATTTGCATTATTTTTATACTCATCCAAGAGTAATTTGTTTTTTCCTTCTTCTAAACAGGAACTATTAGAATTAGAAGAGAGAATAGGCTCTGTAAGTACTGCTCTTTCTGAAGAACAGTTCAATAAATGTATCAGAAGGCGTTTATATAGACCAGTTGCTACAGAAGTAAACATATCAGTCGTAGATGACATCAAGTGCAGCATATGCCAGGTAAATATCTACCAATTGGATTCTACAATTTCTATAGGGTAAAATCAAATAAAACCATCTAATATTGAATATTGTTATGCTTTAACATCATCCTTGATTTCTTGGCTACCAAGTGGATAATGTTGACTTTCTGTGTTCAGTGTCCTGATTAACTTCTTGACAGTGACCAAAAGTACACTTCCAATACTGCCGTGATCCCACTATCCTAGTAATTTTTTTTGGCAGAGTATATAAATATCCAAGTCTCCTAATGAAAATGACCGGTTACTCGGTACTTGTTAATGTTTTAACACAATTCGAACTTAAGTTCGCATCATCCCTACTTCTTGTTCCTTGCTAATGGTTCTGCGCACCTAAATTGAAAGAGAAGTACTATAGTACAAACTACCTTTTGTCAAAAACACCATCTAGTATACTCAACATCAACAACGCTGTCGTCTGAAGCTTCCTCCAACAACACCGATTATCTCCGTGTATGTGTGTAAATATGGTTTGTTGTTCCTGTTCCAGGAGGAGTTCATGAAGGGCGATGAGGTTGGCAGATTGGGGTGTGAGCACCAGTACCACGTGTGCTGCATTCGTCAGTGGCTTCTGCAGAAGAACTGGTGCCCAATATGCAAGGCTTCGGCGCTGCGCTCTCTCAAATGAACCTAACCTAGGAGGTTAAAACTTGTAAATTACTACCACGTGTCTGAATTGGTCTTGGTTTGTGAACCCGTGAATAATCTTGGCTGAGCTCACTCCTGTTTGTAAATATTCAAAGGATTGTACCCAGAAAAATGAGAAGTCTCCAGTTTGTGATTATCAAATTATGCTAAAGATCATGTTATGTGATATTTCAACTGACGTTGCTTCGTACCCTATAGTATTTGTCGAGAGTACACCTAGCCATACCTTAGCTTTCTAGAAGATAGAATTTTAGTTACAAGAAGTTAACAGAGCCTTGACTCCAAGGATGGCACTGAACTCCACACTAGTAGGGAAAAGGTTATAGAGGCCAGCTTACTAGTAGCGTGCATAATGGTGCACGCTACTACTAACCCCCGCGCACGCTACTAGTACGAAAATACTAGTAGCGTGCCCATAAAACCGCGCGCTACTAGTACTTTCTGACAGGGTGCGTCTCGTGTCAGATTTACTGGTAGCGTGCATCTAGGACCGCACGCTACTAGTATGGCCGCACGCTACTAGTAAGTCGTGCATACCTACTTTAGGACAGCACCCCCACTTTTCCCATCTTCTTCTTCCTCCACTTGGCTCCATTTTGCTGCTCTCATTCTCTCTCTCCACCTCCATTAATATTTGGGTACCTCTCCACTCAATCTCTCTCCCGACTCACTCATCTCACACCTCTCTCCACACACTTTACTCTTACTCACACTCTCTCCAATTCCCTCCAATTAATTAAGTAATTAACTCACCCCTCTCTCCTCCACTCAATCTCTCTCCCCACTCACCCATCTCACTCCTATCTCCACACACTTTACTCTTGCTCACACTCTCTCTCCAATTCCCTCCAATTAATTAGCTAGGTAACTCACCCATCTCTCCTCCACCAAGTACTCTATCTTGATCATGTGGGTTGCTATGTTCATTTGCATATTTAGTGTACAAAGTGTTGATGTGGGTTGCTATGTTGATATGTGTGTGATGATGGATTTGATTTATATGACAAAGTGTTGATGTGGGATGCTATGTTCATATGTGTGTGATTTGTGAAAATGTATGCAGGTACCCATGAGGCCCTTGAGATTGCCGGAACGTCGATTAACTTCCGTTCCGGCAATTCGGGTACTCCATATGTCCCTTTTTTAGCAAAGGTCATGCCGAAATTTTTCATGTATTTTAGCATGACTTTGCTAAAAATAGGACATATGGGGTATTGGACTATGTTATCTTAGTGTTGGAATGGATGCTATGTTTATTTGCATATATGCATGACTTCGATATGGTGTACTAATTAGTTCCATTGTTTATCCAATGCAGTTGATCATGGTAGATGTAAGGATCGTGGCTAAATTTTTGGCCTCCACGGTGGCGGTCATGTATCAAAACAATCGCAGAGAGATTGCATGTCCGTGTCGGAAATGCAAAGAGCAGGTGTTGATAGACCCATTTTTAAATGGTCACTTGAAGGCACACCTGTTAATGCATGGTTTCATGGATGGCTTTACTCGGTGGATAAGTGAAGATTACGTCGATGGGGCAGAAAATAACGAAGAGGCACCGAAGAAGAGCCCGAACATGAAGAAGAGGCTGAACATGAAGAAGACGCTGGCACGCCGCATCCTCATTTGCTAACTTCAGTCGTGCAGGACCCTCATCTTCAAGACCTGCTTCGCAAGAAGACGACTAACGCTAGCTCTGCTTCTAGAGAGGAGGCAAAGTTGAAACAGCTGGAGATAGACTCAACCATTGTATGATGGTTGCGATCCCAATGAGACCTGCTTGAATTTCACGCTCAATCTTCTATAGACGAAGGCAAAAAACAAATGGACCGACACAAACCTCGATGAGCATATCCAGTATCTAAAGAATATTCTTCCCGCAGGGAACGTGTGTCCTACTAGTATCGAGGAGGCCAAGAAAATTGTGTGCCCTCTTGATTTACCACACGTTAGATACCATGCATGCATCAATGATTGCATCATTTATCGGAATGACGACGCGGACAAGACCCAATGCCCAGTGTGCGATGCTGCTCGATACAAGAAGGCTGGAAAGAAAGCTCCTCGAAAAGTGGTATGTGATGGCCCTTCACGTAGTTACCCCACAATGACGCCAGAAAACAGTTGCTAGCCCTTCGCGTGGTTACCTGCGTGAAAAGTAAATGGGTTAGGTTGAGACTCCAAGTGCAGAGTGTGTAGTAAGTGGAAGACGTGTTTTCCCCACGAGGGTGACTCGAGGGTTTAATATCGAACTCTCGGGGAATCAGTAGTGAAGATTTATCTTCCTATCCTTCTTTTGGTTACCTACAAAACAAAGTAAATGTTTTGGTCCTCAACCTCACCTAGTGGTTGTCAAGCACAAGGTGTAGAATGATATCAAGATAATATGCAATGCAAACAAGAAATAAATATGCAATGGTGGTAAATAAATATGCAAGGATGGTGGTAGCAATGATAAATGATATTTTTGGGTTTTTATGATGAATGCAAGATGTAAAAGTGTTTTTGTATTTTCGGATTTTAAAATGGCAGAAAAGTGGTAAAAGTGGTTGGAAAGGTGTTTCTTATGATTAAAAATGGACCGGGGTTCATGGTTTCACAAATGCACTCTCTCTTTAATAAAGTGGTAGACAATGGAACACTAGAGTTGACATATGAGATTGCAACACAACAGTTTAATGACAAGTTATAATTATATGGGCATCACGTCCTAACATAGAGACCTTTTGGTTATTAGTCTCTCTTATACTCCACCAAGATGCGAACTAAATCATAACACCTCAGTAATTAAGATAACTCAGAGTATAGCAATAAGTATCATGACATGAAGTTAAAATAAGAACATGCTAGATCTAGTCATGGAGTAGTGGCAATGGTCACACCCACATCTCCGGTAGCATGGTATTTCTTTTTATCCCTAGTGAGGCAACAAAGTAAGGTAAAACACCCAAGTGGATCGCAGAACTTTCTCTCACGTTCACTGCACTAGCCACCCCCCGTTACTCCAACTAATGCACACGTTCCCCCTCACACGCTCTCATAAACATGCTTGATCATAACAAGTAAATAAGAACGGGGTACATAATATGCATCTACTTTCATAACTGAAACAAAACCATTGCAATCTCAAACATATATTAACTCATAAAAAGATCCACCACAAAGGTATTACATAGATGACCGTAATCATGTTCAGCAGCTCATACGGTACTAATTAGTGAAGCTCGAGAGAGAGAGATACATAAGTTACTTCCACAAACCCATAGTCCAGAGGTGGACTACTCCCTCTTCATCATGGAGACGGTGGAGAAGTCGTTGGAGAAGATGGAGACCACGCCGGCAGCGCCCCGCCGGAGTTTTCCCCCTCCAATCTGCAGCTCCAGGTCTCTGTTTCGGTGTTTCTGTGTTTCTGCGGCGCTCCTTCCAGAGAACGTCGGGGGATATTTTTATAGGCGTTTTTAGGTCAAAACGGAGTCGGTGGAGGAAAGATCGACGGCAACGGAGCTCCGAGGCCCAAGATGGGTCCCACGCGGCCAGGTACAGGGCCGCGTGGGCCCACCTCTTTTGGCCCTCGGGCTCCGTTTGTTCGCTTCCTTCGCTCCCAAGTCTTCTTCCTTCCAAAAATTGACGCTCGTAAATTTGCAGGTCATTTGGACGTCGTTTGGGTCCCTGAAACATTAAAAAAGAAATAGGGTTTTCTGCCTGCGCAGGGTTAATTCCATAAAAAATAGGAAACATATCAAATATTCCCAAAATCATTATAAAACAGTGATATAACCCTTATATGATGCAAATATGACTGGAATATAAGTAAAATAATGCAAAGTTCATGTATGCATTTTACATGCATCAACATCCCCAAGCTTAACCTATACTCGTCCTCGAGTATGAAGGTGATAAAACTAACATGGACTTTGCAATTTAATACTATCAATGGATATCAAAGATGATTACTATTGCTACATAGAGTAAAATGATTCATTCTTAAAAGGAGTAGCAATATGCAAGATAGTTTATGAAGTGATATCAAGTATTCAATGCAAGGATGTTCAATGATAATTCACAAAGTGTAACATAGAGAGAAAGTACTATGGACCACATGTATGCATAATAATAAGTAAGAACATCCTACAATGGTCATAGAGTATTGGTGAAAATCTGAATATAAAAGGTGGACACTTTGGAAAATATATATATGAGTAGAGGTAAAGCATGAATAAATTTCATCTAACTTCTGAACTTCTCTACTTAAGTCAATGATTGTAATATGGTAATCCTTGGTGTCAAGCTCTCATTCCCCTATCATAGCATCTTGAATGATTAAGTTTAAAGTGAAAGCAATAGAGTAGTGTGCTTGACAAAGTACAGGTTGAAAGTCTCATGCCCCTTGAATACAAGTACCTACTCCATGTGTTACTCAACTTGGAAAACAAAGCAAGTTCAAGTTAAATATCATTGTAAGTAATAATAGTATCATTAAGAGCGTCAACTGGGGTACCTCTTGTCCCAGGATATGGAACAAGCCCATATCAAAATGACAAGACAAACAAACATAATGAACAATCTCAACACCCTTTTTATTTACCATTGGATAGCTTTTTATTGTAAGGTGTATCACAGAAGGTTCACCATAGCATGTAAGTAAATTTCCACCATGAATGATGCATGGCTTAGATTAGCGGCCCAGGCGTCTCTCTAACCATTTATACAAACTCATTTAAACTCACTTCATTTCCCATTTATTTCACCCATGGTAAGCATCCATAAACAAAAGTACATGATATCAACTAAATGAGATGATGTGCAATGTTGAAAGCTTGCCATGTGACAGCACATATGGCTAACTCTCAACCAAAGACATTTGTCAAGTCCACAACTTCATAATTTTAATCACAATGGGTCATATTTATTTATGCAATGAAAGTAAAGTGTGCATCAAGTTCGCGAGAGCTATATAACCAACTTTTCCCACAACAATTAACAACATAAGCATTTTCATTCAGAGGTATAGATAACACAAATATCATGATAAACATACTCGGAATAGCATAAAGCTAATAGGTAGATATGGTGGACTCACTGGAAAAACTTTGGTTGAAGGTGTTGGAAACAAGTTTTTGCTTGTTGGAATTTTTGGGCTAGCAAGAGGGAGAAAGTTGACCATCTAAATGCATGCATGAGTGTCCATAGAACTAACTAATCCATGTTAAACAAGGTAGAATAACATTTAGCATCAAAACATGAATAAAAGATAGCTCTTGATAAAATATTTGCAAATTATTACTCATTAACAAGCTCATGAATCATGCAATTATATGTATCTTTTAAAATTAACTAACATCCCTTTTCCCAATCTTATAATAGCATCCAACATAATTCAACCCAAATTTCCAGTAGCTCTCTCATATATAAATGATAGTGTGGTGGTCTCACAAAATAAAAATCTAACCTAAACAAACAAAAAGACGCTCCAAGTTTATGCGATAAAGTGTTTCGATCGAAAAACAGAAGTTAGACGTGTGCAAACCGAGAGTGTGTAGGTCCAGTGGGGTTGTCTTCACATCCCCAAGCTTATGGTCTTCACCATCCTTGGATAGCTCTTGGTGCATCTCCTCTAATCCCTGTGAAAAAACTTCAAAACACCGTTTCTCCCATTTCTTTTTCTGTGGGGCACATTAGTAGTGATAAACAAATAGATTTCTTGCTGCATATAATCCTTAGAAAAAATTCATATGAATGTCCAGAAATGTATAATGTTGTATGCCTACTCATAAACTCAATTGGATCAAAAAGATTCATGTTAAAAGTTCTAAGCATGCATCAAACAAAATGGGACAGAATCTGTCCAGAAAAACAGCAGCAGCTAAACGTATTTTTCTACCCTACTTAACTTTGTCGGAAAATTCCGAAAAATTCATGCATACAGAGGATGAAAAGTTGCTACAGTTTAAATATGAGCTCATTCGGAGTTACAGAATAAGAATTAAAAATCATACCGTGCACAGATTCGTGCAGGAATAATATCTCCGAACGCTATAAGCAACTTCTTCATACCAAAATGAGTAAAACTTGGCACTTTATTAAAAATTCCAGAAACTAAACTAAACACTAAGTCTCTTGTTACAGCAAGAGGACACAAAGAAAATCACAAATAAAAACAACCGGGTTGCCTCCCGTAAAGCGCTTTCTTTATAGCCATATAGCTAGGCTTCTTACTTGATGTTTATTGTGGACGAAGCTCATGAGGGAGCTTGAATGATGTGCCCTCTTCCTTGGGAAGTGTTCCATACATTTCTTGTGTGGAAACTGAAACTTCACATTCCCTTCTTTTGAATCAATGATAGCACCTGTAGTACGAAGAAAAGGTCTTCCAAGAATAATTGGACTAGAGGTTTTATTCCCCATATCCATGATTAGAAAATCAACAGGCACAAATGTCATATGTAACTCTACCAAAACATCACTTACTTTTCCTAAAGCATGTTTAATGGAATCATCAGCAAGTGCAAGTTCAATAGAGCATTTTTCAAGATTTTTCAATTCAAGTACTTCATATAGTTCTTTAGATAAAACAGAGACACTAGATCCTAGATCAAGTATAGCATGGTGTGTCTCTTTTCCAATGGTTACTAGGACTTTGGGAATCCATACATCCCCAAGCTTAGGTGGTATCATAGCCTCTTGGTTGTACCTAGCAATCTTTTCTTTTAAGACATGATTAGCAATATAAGAACCAAAACCAGCTTGGTTAACATTAATAGAAGGATCACTTGCAAATTTTTGTAAGATAGATATTAATTCATGCAAGCTACAATTCTCTAAGTCAAGCAATGGTTCCTTTACTTCACTAAGCATTTTAACTTCTCAACTTTCTTTCTTTCACAACCATAATAGTTTCCTTAGCAATTCTCTCTTGCTCATGAATATGTTCCCAAGATTTATTTATAACCTCTTGACAATATTTAATTGTTTCCTCATGTTTTTGAGCTATAATGGTGTTCTTTAATGAGGAAACTTCCTTAGTGAGCTGATCTACCCTTTCAAACAAAGAGTCTTGTTTTTCAAACTTAGATATAAATTCCTTATTAAGCTCCTTTTGAGTAGATATAAATGATCTAATGGTGTTTTCCAAATCACTAGAAACATTACACTAGTAGCATATTTGTTTGGCACATATGGGGGTTTATTATAAGAGTTATAATTGTTGTTACCATACCCATTATTACCATAGTTCCTAATGAAGTTGACATCAATATTTTCAGGATTATTACCAACTAGTTCTTGCAAAGGCACATTTTCAATATTTTGTTTATTAATGAAAGCAAGAATAGTATCCATTTTAGATGACAAATCATTTGTTTCTTCTATGGAGTTCACTTTCTTAGAAGGATTAGGTGCTCTATCAGTATGCCATTGACTATAGTTTTGCAAAATGCTTTCCAATATGTTCTTAGCTTCTACTATAGTTTTTCCCATAAAAGCACCTCCAGCAGCAGAATCAAGAATATTTCTAGACATGTAATTTAGACCATTGTAAAAAGAGTGTAATATGGTCCATTCGTTGACCCCATGTGATGGACAAGTTCTAAGCATAAGTTTAATCCTATCCCAAGCCATAGCAACATGTTCATTTTCATTTTGCCTAAAAGAAAGAATGTTGTTTCTATTTTGCAAAATTTTAACAGGAGGATAGTATTTCTTAATGAAAGCTTCTTTTAAATCATCCCAAGTTTTAATGCTATCAATAGGTAATGAATGCAGCCACTCTTTAGCTTTTCCTCTAAGTGAGAAAGGAAATAACTTCAGTTTTAGAATATCACTTTCCACATTTTTAAATTTCTGCATGTCACATATTTCAACAAAATCATGAAGATGCATAGAGGCATCCTCCATAGCACTACCGCCAAATTGTTCCCTAGTTATCAAGTTCAACAAACTAGGACTTACTTCATAACTCTCAGCATTTATCTTAGGTGTGGCAATGGGCCTAGCAATAAATTGATCATTTGGAGTGTTTGTGTAATCACACAACTTAGTTCTTTCTCCCATTTTAGCAAGTTTTTATGTGTTTTTTAATTTTTTATGCAAAACTGAAAATAAATATGCAAACCGAAATAAATGCAAGACAATGACAAAACAAGATAAATTGCTTTGAAGGTAAAGATGGATAAGATGATGCTCACGTAGGTGCAACCTCCCCAAGCTTAGGTGTTAGCACAAGTTGGTGATGAAGTTGACTTGGTGAGATATCCTTGGATAAACCTTTCAGCAATGATTCCCCGGCAACGGCGCCAGAAAACAGTCTTGATGGCCCTTCACGTAGTTACCCCACAATGGCGCCAGAAAACAGTTGCTAGCCCTTCGCGTGGTTACCTGCGTGAAAAGTAAATGGGTTAGGTTGAGACTCCAAGTGCAGAGTGTGTAGTAAGTGGAAGACGTGTTTTCCCCACGAGGGTGACTCGAGGGTTTAATATCGAACTCTCGGGGAATCAGTAGTGAAGATTTATCTTCCTATCCTTCTTTTGGTTACCTACAAAACAAAGTAAATGTTTTGGTCCTCAACCTCACCTAGTGGTTGTCAAGCACAAGGTGTTAGAATGATATCAAGATAATATGCAATGCAAACAAGAAATAAATATGCAATGGTGGTAAATAAATATGCAAGGATGGTGGTAGCAATGATAAATGATATTTTTGGGTTTTTTATAATGAATGCAAGATGTAAAAGTGTTTTTGTATTTTCGGATTTAATAATGGCAGAAAATGGAAAAGTGGTAAAAGTGGTTGGAAAGGTGTTTCTTATGATTAAAAATGGACCGGGGTTCATGGTTTCACAAATGCACTCTCTCTTTAATAAGTGGTAGACAATGGAACACTAGAGTTGACATATGAGATTGCAACACAACAGTTTAATGACAAGTTATAATTATATGGGCATCACGTCCTAACATAGAGACCTTTTGGTTATTAGTCTCTCTTATACTCCACCAAGATGCGAACTAAATCATAACACCTCGATAATTAAGATAACTCAGAGTATAGCAATAAGTATCATGACATGAAGTTAAAATAAGAACATGCTAGATCTAGTCATGGAGAAGTGGCAATGGTCACACCCACATCTCCGGTAGCATGGTATTTCTTTTTATCCCTAGTGAGGTAACAAAGTAAGGTAAAACACCCAAGTGGATCGCAGAACTTTCTCTCACGTTCACTGCACTAGCCACCCCCGTTACTCCAACTAATGCACACGTTTCCCCTCACACGCTCTCATAAACATGCTTGATCATAACAAGTAAATAAGAACGGGGTACATAATATGCATCTACTTTCATAACTGAAACAAAACCATTGCAATCTCAAACATATATTAACTCATAAAAAGATCCACCACAAAGGTATTACATAGATGACCGTAATCATGTTCAGCAGCTCATACGGTACTAATTAGTGAAGCTCGAGAGAGAGATACATAAGTTACTTCCACAAACCCATAGTCCAGAGGTGGACTACTCCCTCTTCATCATGGAGACGGTGGAGAAGTCGTTGGAGAAGATGGAGACCACGCGGCAGCGCCCCGCCGGAGTTTTCCCCTCCAATCTGCAGCTCCAGGTCTCTGTTTCGGTGTTTCTGTGTTTCTGCGGCGCTCCTTCCAGAGAACGTCGGGGGATAATTTTTATAGGCGTTTTTAGGTCAAAACGGAGTCGGTGGAGGAAAGATCGACGGCAGCGGGCTCCGAGGCCCAACTTGATGGGTCCCACGTGGCCAGGTACAGGGCCGCGTGGGCCCACCTCTTTTGGCCCTCGTGGCTGTTTGTTCGCTTCCTTCGCTCCCAGGTCTTCTTCCTTAAAAAATTGACGCTCGTAAATTTGCAGGTGATTTGGACGTCGTTTGGGTCCCTGAAACATTAAAAGAAAGAAATAGGGTTTTCTGCCTGCGCAGGGTTAATTCCATAAAAAATAGGAAACGTATCAAATATTCCCAAAATCATTATAAAACAGTGATATAACCCTTATATGATGCAAATATGACTGGAATATAAGTAGAAATAATGCAAAGTTCATGTATGCATTTTACATGCATCAGTATGGTACTTTCCGCTCATTCCCCGTCTGCAGCGGTATTTCGTAGACCCTAAGGAAGCAATGCTCATGCGCTGGCATGCGGAAAGGAATATTCCAGATGATGGAGATGATCCGAAGCTCAGACATCCTGCAGATGGTAGCCAGTGAAAAGCATTAGACCAAGAATACCCACAGTTTGGTGTGGAACCAAGAAATATCAGGTTGGGTGCGAGTACTGATGGAATGAATCCGTTTGGCAGAATGAATCCGTTTGGCAACCAGAGTAGCACGCATAGCACCTGGACCGTGTTTGTATGGATGTACAACGCCCCCCCCCCCCCATGGTTGTGCATGAAGAGGAAGTATATACACATGAGTATGCTAATTCAGGGGCCGACACAACCAGGTAACGATATTAACTTGTATCTCCAGCTGTTGAAAGAGGAGCTAGAAACGCTATGGGATGACAACGGGGTCGATACATGGGACGCCAGCGTAAAAGAATATTTCCCCATGAGAGTCGCGTTGCTCACGACGGTGCACGACTTTCTCGGTTACGGATATGTGTCAGGCCAAGTGTGTCACGGACATTGCGGATGTGTGAGGTGCATGGATGATACAGCGTATCTACAACTGCCAAAAGATCCCGGTTCTTCGAAAACCGTGTACATGGGGCATCGAAGGTGGCTTAAAAAGGATGACCCGTGGAGAAGGCATGGAGATCTGTTCGGTGGTACAAATGAGCACCGAGGGCCCCCACGTAAGAGGAGCGGCGTTGAAATCGATGCGTTGTTGAAAAATTGGAAAGAGTGCCCTGCACCGGGTAAGAAGAGAAAGGCGCCAGAGCCGCTGTTGAAGGTATTTAAAACGAGGTCTGTTTTTTGGGACTTGCCGTACTGGAAAATCCTAGACACGCCTCATTGCCTTGATCTCATGCATATAACGAAGAATGTGTTCGAGAGCTTGTTTGGCACAGTACTCAATATGCCTGAGAAGACGAAAGATGGGCCTAAAGCAAGAAACGACTTGAGAATTTTGGGTCTCAGGAAAGAGCTCCATAGAGAATCAAAAAAGTCAGAGGAGGAGACAAAAGGCAAGGGCAAAAAAGTCATGCAGGACAATGACAAGGGCAATGAAGTTAAGAAAGAATACTATTGTCCACCTTCTTGCTTCACTCTAAGTAAGAAGGAGACTGATCAATTTTTCAAGTGCCTTCATGGTATCAAAGTTAGTTCCGGTTACTCGGGAAAGGTAAGCAGATATCTAGATGAGAAGAAACAAAGGTTCAGCGGGATGAAGTCTCATGACTGTCACGTGATGATGACGCAGCTGCTTCCGGTTGCACTTAGAGGGATAATGGAATGTATGCAGGTACCCATGAGGCCCTTGAGATTGCCGGAACGTCGATTAACTTCCGTTCCGGCAAATTCGGGTACTCCATATGTCCCTTTTTTTAGCAAAGGTCATGCCGATATTTTTCGTGAATTTTAGCATGACTTTGCTAAAAATAGGATAATTGGGACTAATGGGTTATCTTAATACTTAAATTTTCCGTGAATTTTAGCATGATTTTTTTCTTATATTTGTTGTACTAACTTCGACTTTCCTCCATAGGTGCGAACATGGCTGACAATAACGAGGCCGGGGGTTCTCGAACAGGAGGCGAGGAACCGATAGAGGAAAATCGGTATATGATTCCGAAGTTCATCGCAGATGCAGTGACAAAGACGCTCACCTCGCTCTTTCCTACCATCTGTGAGTCTGTCAGGGTTTGGATTGAGGGAGGCAAACAAGGGCCTCCCCCAATGATCAGCTTTGGCTCCAGCAAGTACTCAATCAATGTGGGGCCAGATATGCCCGACCATGATACGCCAGAAGATGCGCTGCTGGATAAGCCTAAGAAGAAGGAACAAAAAAGATATAAGAAAAGTGACTCTCACAAATCCAACAGCCAGTCGGTGCAGGGGACTAAGCCCCCGTTTGTGGATAGGATACCCATCAAAAACTGGCATTGGATACATATCTTGGGTAAAGAGATCCTGCCACCGCATTTGGCCAAAAAGTTGACTGGGGATATGCGTGAACTCCATGATGTTGTTCTTGTTGTGGAGAATAAGCTGAAAGTGCAAAGGATGTCGCCTAGAGGGGGGGTGAATAGGCGTTTTGAAATAATTACGGTTTAGGCTTGAATAAATGCGGAATAAAACTAACGTTTAATTTATCAAGCACAAAACCTAACCAAGCTAGGTTCACCTATGTGCACCAACCACTTATGCTAGACAAGAACAACCACTAAGTGATAGCAAGATAGATAATGTCAAGCTCGATGGCTATCACAAAGGTAAATGCATAAGTAAGAGTTCGGGTATAGAGAGAACCGCAAAGTGGACACGAGGAGATGTTTCCCGTAGTGCCTTCCGAAGGGAAGTACGTCTACGTTGGAGGAGTGTGGAGCCACCTAGGCGCTCCAATAGTACGGATGTGCTCACTCTATTCTCCGTGAGCTTTGCCGGTGAAGGCGTAGCTCTTCCACTATGAGGTCACCTTCGAGGCGTTGACCAAGCCGTACACAAAGGTCGGGGAACTCCACAATGAGTTGGAGCCTCCCAACAATGTCCCGGAGCACCTCGTAACAAGTTGAGGCTTCCGAAACCCACAAACGCCTCCTAGGATTACAAGCAACCCAAGAGACAATCCACAAAGAGTAATAAGCTTCTCAAACTTTACTTCCACGTATAACCGTGGAGAAATCAAACCGGTGCACCTAATGCAATGGCAAGAACACAAGAAGTGCTCAAAGCCCTTCACTCTCAAATCCCACCAAAGCAACTAATGCTATGGAGAAAGATAGGAGGAAGAGCAAGGAAACAACCAAATGAATCCCAAGATCTAGATCCAAAGACTAACCCTCAGTAAGAGGAGAGATTGATTGGTGGAATAGTAGATCTAGATCTCCTCTCTCTTTTCCCTCAAGAAGGAGCAAGAATAATTGGAGGGATAGAGAGATAGCAAGCTCAAGGAGGGTCAGTAATGGGGGCAAAACACGAGCTCTAGAGTTGAGGAACCGTTGGGGAAGAAGACCCCTTAAATAGGTCCCCCGAAAATCTGACCGTTATGTGCAGTTCTCGTGCCCAACGGTACTACCGCCGAGCCCAGCGGTACTACCGCTGCGGGTATCCTGGTGGTACCCAGTACAGCACCGCTTCCCAGCGGATGCGGTACCGCAAGGGCTACCGCTGCCTCCAGGTAGCGGTACTACCGCTGGACTTAAGTGAATAAATCCAGTGGTACTACGAGGCCACTACCACCGGGGTACCGTAAGGATACCCGAGGCTAAATCCCTCCTAGCGGTACCTCTGGCGGTAGCTCCAGCGGTAGTACCGCTGCCTGATGGGGAGCGGTACCGACCGCGGTACTACCGCCATAGGAAGTCCTACTGGGCACTACAGCAGTTCCGCTCCAGGAGGAGCGGTACTACCGCTGCGCCTAGCGGTACTACCGTCAGGTGAAAGTTAGCCTGGTATCAGAACTGCAATAACTTTCGCAAGGAAACTCCAAACGAGATGAGACCAACGAGGTTGGAAAGATAAGGACAAGAGCTGGACTTACAAAAACGCAACATGAGCTTTCCTCAAGGATAAACCGATGATATTTCCAACACCGAAAACGCAACAAGTTTTCCATGCGAAATCCGTTTTCGAAGAACATGAGCTTGTCATGAAGATCATGACAAGCACCAAAACTCAACAAAGACAAAGCCCAAAGAAGAACCAAGAAATATGATGCTAGGGATGCAAAGGTTTGAGCTCTCTACGATGATACGGTCAAGTTACTCATTTGAGAGCCCCTCTTGATGGGACGGAAACTATCCTATAACCCGGTCTCCCAACTAACACCATGAGACCGTAAAATAGAAACCCTATCAAGATCATACCTTTGCCTTGCGCATTCCACTTGAGCTAGATGATGACAATCTTGATCTCTTCAAGTGGGCCACCTTTCTTGATTGTGCTTTGCTTGATGAAGACTCACATGTCGCTCCCCCATACACCATTATGGGAGAGTCTCTCTAAGGCACGTCTTCACTTCGACCATTATCTTGATGACGCCCACCACTTGACGTCATCCTCCATAGGTTATATGAAATCTTCCTTTTGATGCGAACCCATGGGAAGATACCTAAACCCACATGGATACTCCACACAAACACATCATGGGTCAGTTCACAAAGCTATATAGACAATTGCTTACCATACCATTGGATCACATGATCCCACATGGTGCAACATTTAGCTTTGTGTGTTGATCAC
The DNA here is from genome assembly GCA_947311845.1 of Poa pratensis. Classification (NCBI taxonomy): domain Eukaryota; kingdom Viridiplantae; phylum Streptophyta; class Magnoliopsida; order Poales; family Poaceae; genus Poa; species Poa pratensis. The sequence goes on along the minus strand of CAMZMU010000095.1, from coordinate 25,223,528 downwards.
TTGAATCCGCATTCTTTTCAACTTCGCCTTGATCAACATTATATCTTTTCTTCTTTCTTGATCATCTCAAATATGTTCATTATATCCAATGACCTTCAACGCATTCAACCTTGAATCCAACACATGGAGTTCAATTGTTGGCTATGGACAAACCTACAAGGATATCTCAATATACACATTAGTCCATAAGGATTGTCATTAATTACCAAAACCACACATGGGGCAACCATGTTCTTTCATAAGCTTCTCAAGAAGGAAGATCCAACATACCCATTATTTATTGCAAAGGTACCAGAGGGGTTGGGCTTTGTTACTGATGCAGAAGACGGAGACCTGCTCTTCATGAGATTTAATGACATCTTCAGAATGTACCACATGCAACCGCTACACCCATCCATGGTACGCCTTGTTGCGCTCAGTATGGCGCACAAATCTCAGTAGAGAATACCCCTAACCTCATGATAGTTGACCCCTACTACATGCAAGAAATGTTCGTGAACAACCCTAAGGGTAGGGCAAGCGTGACGCAGTACCTGGAAGATCTCTTCGTGGCGAATATTTCCAAGACCGTCTATCTCCTCCCTTACTTTCCCGAGTAAGTCATTCCTAGCCACCATAACATGTTTTCGTAGATTTCCATCGTTAAATTTTGCATCTACAATGGTGAATTTGAGGATGATGGTCTCTTTGATCTGTTTTGCGTAGTAACCAACATGGCACCCTCATCTTGTTGGAGATGGAAGAGTCAAGTGTCGTGTATTTCGACAGCGGGAATCGTTCTAGGGAGAAACCTAAGGACTACACCCACATCAAGACTGTTCTCAATGATGCTATCAACGCCTATGCTAGAAAGGGCGGCCGGATGATAAGAACATAGCAAAATAATAGAAGGTTTGAATTCTTCCACAAAGTGTACTTCCCCTGCATCAAGCAGGACCCAGGCAGTTGGATGGAGTCATGGTACCTCATCTTTCAAATGCGGGAGTTATTAAGGTATGAACAACGAAGACAATTTCCGTCTGATCTCCACAAATGGTGCAAGATCCAGTGTGAGTACACTGATGATGAAATTAGAGAAGAGTTCCGTCGCATCCAGAAGATGATTGCGTGAATCATCTGCCATGACGTCATAGAGTCCGACGGGGAGTTCCACTTCGAACATGAACTATCTAACGACGAGATAAAAACACGCATAAGCAGGGCGGGTGATTCAAGGCTATTCAACTCGTTAGATGGTGCTTTCTCGTTCCCGCCGATGTGTGAGTAAACTATATCCCTAAATTAACTTGCCTACCTCTAGCTAGTTTCAGGGTTATGAATCGCGCGCATTCTTACTTAGTTAATTATATTGCTCTTAATTATTGTAGACATGTTCTAAATCATTCTTGTGTACAGTTTTGTATTTTATATAATGCCGATGATTGAAATGTGCATAAACTCTTGCTTTTCTTTGCCTAATGCTTTTATCTTTGTCTTGTGTGTATAGAGAGATGAAGAAGTGGTTCCGGGACACAAGGGCTACAAGATTAAATCAGAGGCAAAAACTATATAGGAAGAACATCCCCTTCTTGCTTTCAAACTCCATTGCGATGTATTAATACATGTATGAAAACTTTTGGTTACTTGTCCACTTTCGAACTCTATCCATTGCGATGTATTAATGCATGTATTAAAGCAAAGGCGATGTATTCTGCTACTTCGGTTTGTAATGTATGTGATGAACCATGTGTTTTGGTCACTAGCGCTTGTCTAATATTCGTATGTTTTGGCACGTTAAATCCATGTGTTCAATGTAATGCCTACATACTGGAATATATCTGTATATTGCACTGTCTAAATACTGACATAAAAAATAATTTAATTGGAACTATTTATTTAATTCGGAAAATAGTATTAGTAGCGTGCAGTACAAATGCGCACGCTACTGGTACATTTAAGTTCAGTAGCGTGGCCCGGACGGTACCACTACGGACAACTACTAGTAGCGTGCGGCGCAAATCGCACGCTACTAGTAAGGTCTTACTGGTAGCATGCGGGGCCGCACGCTACTACTAACCGTTAGCAGTAGCGTGATTATTGTAGCGTGCGCCCGCACGCTACTAGTAACCAAAACCCGCACGCTACTAGTAGGCTTTTCCCTACTAGTGCCATACCTAAAACTCAAGCTAACTACTCGATAAGATTATTACACTGAACACCTCGCTCCCCGATCCACAGTTTAAACTCGTCTACTATCCTGGTGACCAGCTCCGCGACATTCAGTTGCTGGTTCGTGTTGTTAAACACTGGCATTTCTTTGTTTCAGAAGTCCAAACTCTATGTTGCACCGCCAGCCATATGAACATTTTGCACTTTGGAGGCGCAGGCGTGTTCCAGACGCATTTGCTTGCAGCGAACCGTGTATGTTCCTGACAAAGCATGTTGTATGTGGAATTGACTGAATACTGTCACGTGCTAGACCATGGCCAGATCCATTCATCAGGGCTAGCCTCATCTCGATGCACGCCTATATGATCGCAATCCACGAACACATTGCAGATGTATTTCTGGGCAGCGTCAGGTCCTCAATCCACCTATTCCCCTCAATCACGTCAGCTACAGTCGGGTGTTTCAACTCTGGGGTGACCCCCATTTCGGGAAAAATCTGCATAACTGAAGATGCGATGTCGCTAACTGATCGCCCGCTCAACCCCATTTCTGCCATCTCCCACCTTGACTTTCACGAGGCTCTGCAAAATTGCTGCTGCCTCCTTGTTCTGGATGAGTGGCAGCCCTTGCCATGGTATCGAGATATCCGTGCGTTTGAGCCACTCCCACCTGACCTGAAGTGCTAACCCCCTGCTTGTAGCCTCATGGTTTTGATTCCTAGGAATGAGCTTCCGGGATCATTGAGAGACTACATCCAAGCGTCTGTCGGTATAAGTGACCGAGGTAAACTACTAATCCCAAAGTTACTGCAGAGCTACGCCAATAAGGGCGTGGAAGACTCTCTGTTCACGGACTGGATCTGCCAACACGTCTTGCCTGACCAAGTTGCAGCCATCCGAGACTCTTCTTCCCACAGGTGGCAGCGGCTCCTTGGGGCACGCAATTTTACTGTCGTCATGTTCGACTCAAAGTTCTTGTAGCTCTTCTTACCTGAGAACAGTAGCTGCCACAAGCAACAACCAAACAGGTTTCCTGAAAAAACCTACCAACCGAGTATATATCTAGGCCACATTGTCATTCTTTGCGCACTGGAAATTGGACTACCTAGTTGTAAATGATGTAAATTTTTGGGAGAAAAAGTATACGACATAACGAAGTTCAGGTTTTCCCCTTTCCTTTTTCTTCCCACTGAAATGTGGGTACATATAACTGGAACCAAATGAGTAATCTTTGCAATTCTTACTGATACTTTGGCAAATCATGATAAAATTGGAACACTGAATGCTGCAAGAAATCAACTAGGAAATCATCTCGGTAGGATTGTCCATTCATCTCGACAAGATCTTTTATCGATACCATTACACGATTGTCCATTCATTTTAACTTATTACCGAGCCCATCTAACTTATAAGACACATTTTACCTATGAAATATCACTAAAGAACCATGACAATAATTTACTTCATTTTCTAGAAGTTTCAGTATATATGGTTATCAAGTTATATACTAGAGACCACTATTAAGATATATGTTAGGTCATAATCTTTGGACATCTTTATCATGAATACGGTGATTATGTAGTTTATGCAATTACTGAAACATAATTCGAGAAGAATTATTTTGTTGTAAACTACAATTTTTTACTTCAGCAAAAGCAAATGTTTGTCTGGACATAAAGATTACAACTAAACTTTTTTTTTACCAGGATTACAACTAAACTTTAGACGCATTGTGTCAATTTTCCAAAAGAAAATAATAGAAATTTATGGTCGTTAATACTGTAGTTTGCAAAAATAATCTTTTTAATGTATAAAATTTTAGTACAAATTATAATTTGCCTCAGGGCTAATTTGTGCTAGGGTCGGTCTCGTTCGCATATTCCAAATAAATCATGTCTGTTCCAAAGCAACGATGGAGATTTAGGAATCATGTTCTATATTTTTGTTGGATCCTTAGCATCAATGGCACCGGTGATGTAATGAGACACATCTAAGTATGCATAAAGCCATGTTTTGGAGGTGAGAAAATCAGGGATGGGTACAAAATATAGCACTAACCATAAAAAACAGCGTCCCCTCCCCCAAATCCATATACATTACAAATTTGGGAGATTAAAAAAATTCCTTACTTATTTTTTCATTGCCGGGTGCATTGGTGCAAATCTGACGGAGAAACAGACGCGAGAAGACGCAGGTGGTCACGAGCCATTGACCTGTCGGTGATGGGGAAGGCTGGGGCTCGACTCCATGTTGAGGCGGTGAAAGTTTACAAACCTATTTCACTATATCAATATGAAAACAAAACAGGTCATTTTCGTCACACTATACCAAACCATGGAAACCCCAACTGTTTCTCTCTCTGTTAAAAGGAAAATCCCCCACCATCCACCACCGCGACGAGATTGGTTTTGACAAACCCTCGCCGCTGCCCCAATTCATAAGCCAACCAACCACATTAGTGATGCCATTGTAGCCATGATATCCACATGCATGTTAGGCTGACAGGGAAGCACGTCCTATCAAACTGCCTGGGCAATGTACAACATATACATGGTGGGCGCTTTAGCTCATCCCTCGAAGATGATCGAGAAACTTTGAGAAACATTGATACCACTGTACAGATGAGCGAACAATGTAATAGGCACATTGAGAAGATCCAGTCATGCATGAAGCATATGCAAATTACATTCTGATGTTTCAGTGATTTGTATATCTTACATTTTTAACATAGCAGTTAATATTAAAAAATGTTTTCATCTTATAACATGGTTATCTCTTATCTTATATTTTAACCAAAGTGTCTCTAGCTCAATGGTGGTTCTACGTGTTAGAAGCAGGGTTAACTAACCCCTGGTTTCTTCGGCGACACCCTTAATTATTTCCCTTCTTATACAAAATTTGGGACGCCTTGAAGATTCCTACTACAATTGAGGTAGGAATATTTTGAATATTGCGAGGTCCATATACTACTATATATGAAAGATGAGCACTTTGGCGAGCTCACAGCGATCGGACACTGTTCCTGGCAACAGTAACACTGTAGATAGGAACAGTGTTCAACAGTGCAACGATCCACACCGTCACCCGACGATCGGACGGTCCACGCTGCACATCCAAGACGCTTTTGCAAAAACCCCCCTCCAAAAACCAGATATCAACCCGCAGTCCACGAATTCACGAAACGGTGGACCAATCTGAAAATTGCGAAAAAACACAGGCCTTTTTGCAAAATGGTCCGCATATCCTCTCCCTCGCTTTCTCTCTCCCCGCGCGGCAGCGAAGTCGCCGGCGGCGCCGACGCGCCGGCACGCCGCTCCGGCCCTCCCCACTCAGATCGACGGACGCGGGGAGGTCCGCCGTCGCGTCCTCCACCTCCTCGCGGAGCTCCGCGTGCCGAGACGCCGCAGGCGCGCCGGAATCTTCGCCGGTGTGCTTCTGCTTCCGCCGCCGCGGAACTGCTCTCCGCCGGCGCCTCCGGCTACCTTTTGGCTCGCCGCGCCGCCCGTCCGCCTCCGCTGCGCGTCCTCTCGCGGATCCGCGCGGTCACGGCCTCGCGCGTGTCCGCCGCTGCGCGAGCGCGTGCTCGCCAGTGCCGCCGCCGACTGACGTCACGCCACGACTTCAGCCCGGACCCACCTGTCAGCCTCTCCCAAATTCATCAAGATTTTTTTCAGAGGAAAAAAAAGGGAAAACCTGACGTACGGGTCCCTGTGTCAGTTCTAAATAGGTGCAGAAAATAAATTATATTGTAAAATTCATAACTTTGAAACCGTAATTCAAACAAATACAAATAAAATACCAAAAATTGCAGGAAAAAGGATCCTTACAAGTAACACATATATATGCATGCTTAAACAACTTTACTAAAATTTAATTACAAAAAAATAGTATAACTTTGCCATAATAATTGTTCAGCTTATGGGAAAAATACCAAAAATTGCAGGAAAAAAGATCCTTACAAGTAACACATATATATGCATGCTTAAACAAATTTACTAAAATTTAATTACAAAAAAATAGTATAACTTTGCCATAATAATTGTTCAGCTTATGGGAAAACAAATCAAAAAGCTCAATATTGCGAAATATTGAAAACAACAAATTCTAATCCAGTTAAAACAAATTTATTTACAAGAAAGATGAGCACTTTGGCGAGTTCACAGCGATTGGACACTGTTCCTGGCAACAGTAACACTGTAGCTAGGAACAGTGTTCAACAGTGCAACGATCCGCACCGTCGCCCGACGATCGAACGGTCCACGCTGCACATCCATGACGCTTTTGCAAAAACCCCCCCTCCAAAAACCAGATATCAACCCGCAGTCCACGAATTCGCGAAACGGTGGACCAATCTGAAAATTGCGAAAAAAACACGGGCCTTTTTGCAAAATGGTCCGCAGATTCTCTCCCTCGCTTTCTCTCTCCCCGCGCGGCAGCGAAGTCGCCGACGCGCCGGCACGCCGCTCCGGCCCTCCCCGCTCAGATCGACGGACGCGGGGAGGTCCGCCGTCGCGTCCTCCACCTCCTCGCCGAGCTCCGCGTGCCGAGACGCCGCAGGCGCGCCGGAATCTTCGCCGGCGTGCTTCTGCTTCCGCCGCCGCGGAACTGCTCTCCGCCGGCGCCTCAGGCTACCTTTTGGCTCGCCGCGCCGCCCGTCCGCCTCCGCTGCGCGTCCTCTCGCGGATCCGCGCGGTCACGGCCTCGCGCGTGTCCGCCGCTGCGCGAGCGCGTGCTCGCCAGCGCCGCCGCCGGCTGACGTCACGCCACGACTTCAGCCCGGACCCACCTGTCAGCCTCTCCCAAATTCATCAGGATTTTTTCAGAGGAAAAAAAGGGAAAACCTGACGTACGGGTCCCTGTGTCAGTTCTAAATAGGTGCAGAAAATAAATTATATTGTAAAATTCATAACTTTGAAACCGTAATTCAAACAAATACAAATAAAATACCAAAAATTGCAGGAAAAAGGATCCTTACAAGTAACACATATATATGCATGCTTAAACAACTTTACTAAAATTTAATTACAAAAAAATTGTATAACTTTGCCATAATAATTGTTCAGCTTATGGGAAAAATACCAAAAATTGCAGGAAAAAAGATCCTTACAAGTAACACATATATATGCATGCTTAAACAAATTTACTAAAATTTAATTACAAAAAAATAGTATAACTTTGCCATAATAATTGTTCAGCTGATGGGAAAACAAATCAAAAAGCTCAATATTGCGAAATATTGAAAACAACAAATTCTAATCCAGTTAAAACAAATTTAATTACAAGAAATATGAGCACTTTGGCGAGTTCACAGCGATTGGACACTTTTCCTGGCAACAGTAACACTGTAGCTAGGAACAGTGGTCAACGGTGCAACGATCCACACCGTCGCCCGACGATCGGACGGTCCACACTGCACATCCATGACGCTTTTGCAAAAAAAAAACCCTCCAAAAACCAGATATCAACCCGCAGTCCACGAATTCGCGAAACGGTGGACCAATCTGAAAATTGCGAAAAAAACACGGGCCTTTTTGCAAAATGGTCCGCAGATCCTCTCCCTCGCTTTCTCTCTCCCCGCGTGGCAGCGAAGTCGCCGGCGGCGCCGACGCGCCGCTCCGGCCCTCCCCGCTCAGATCGACGGACGCGGGGAGGTCCGCCGTTGCGTCCTCCACCTCCTCGCCGAGCTCCGCGTGCCGAGACGCCGCAGGCGCGCCGGAATCTTCGCCGGCGTGCTTCTGCTTCCGCCGTCGCGGAACTGCTCTCCGCCGGCGGCTCCGGCTACCTTTTGGCTCGCCGCACCGCCCGTCCGCCTCCGCTGCGCGTCCTCTCGCGGGTCCGCGCGGTCACGGCCTCGCGAGCGCGTGCTCGCCAGCGCCGCCGCCGGCTGACGTCACGCCACGACGTCAGCCCGGACCCACCTGTCAGCCTCTCCCAAATTCATCAGGATTTTTCAGAGGAAAAAAAAAGGGAAAACCTGACGTGCAGGTCCCTCTGTCAGTTCTAAATAGCTGCAGAAAATAATTTAAATTATAAAATTCATAACTTTGAAACCGTAATTCAAACAAATACAAATAAAATACCAAAAATTGCAGGAAAAGGATCCTTACAAGTAACACATATATATGCATGCTTAAACAACTTTACTAAAATTTAATTAAAAAAAAGTATAACTTTGCCATAATAATTGTTCAGCTTATGGGAAAAATACCAAAAATTGTAGGAAAAAAGATCCTTACAAGTAACACATATATATGCATGCTTAAACAACTTTACTATAATTTAATTACAAAAAAATAGTATAACTTTGCCATAATAATTGTTCAGCTTATGGGAAAACAAATCAAAAAGCTCAATATTGCGAAATATTGAAAACAACAAATTTTAATCCAGTTAAAACAAATTTAATTACAAGAACTAATATAACTTTTTTTATTACTTATGAAGCTTACAGAAAAATACTTCAAAATTGTGTATTTTTGCAGATACTCAGAACAACAAATTCAAATTCAATATAGATATATTCTTTCAGGTTTTGCTGAACGTATTATTCGAGTCTTTCCTAAATATATTTTACGTTCAATGTGTAAAATACTATTTCGATTCGAAACTTCATGAAAACAACAATTTCTCATAAAGATACGAAGGTATTTATTTTTCTAACGACAGTTTAATTATTACTTTTCACGCTGACGAACAAAGCTAACAGTCACATGACCGCGCCGTGAAAGTACAAACATATTTAAACACTTAAATTTGCTAAAAAAATAGAAAAAATCCATCGACAAATCACAACAAATTTTACCATTTTGAATCACAACATCGACGGTGGGCTTTACTAGGTGATGGAATATATACTAGGTGATGGAATATAAGAGCTGCTTTCATTTAATTTCGACGATTATTTTTTTATGATCTACAAAAGATAACAAAAATGTAAAATAATCCGAGTGTTGTTTAAGCAAAAGAGAAAGATAGAAAAGAGAGGTACTGTTTAAGCAATGTTCCAATTCTTCAAACAAGTGATAGTGGAGTCATTTTTTTCCCAATACTCCAAACATTTGACATCTCTCTTAATAATGGAGCCATTTGTCTAAAAAACATAAACAATGTTTCATTTTATAATAACGGAGTCATCTGTCTAAAAAAAACCACAAATATTTGGAGTATTATGGATTTCTCGAGAAAATGCAAATTCATTTCCTCTAACTATAGATTGATTTCAAATTGTATTTAATAAATTCTCATACAACGTGTTTCGTCCGACGATTGAGTTTAATCAGATATGTAAGACAAACCACAGAAACATCATGCCAATTCGAATAGATTCATATTTACACACAATGTTGAACTTAATAAACGCTTAAGTTGAACTTACCTCCAATTATGGAGTTCAATTTAATAAACGCTTAAGTTGAACTTACCTCCCTATAATTATGTAGTTTAATTTAAATAATGCTTGACTACATGCATACTTCAGGAAATCACATATTCATTTCCTCTATAGATGGATTGAATTTAATAAACGCTAATACAATATATTTTTTCCCTTTTCTTTTGGTTAATAAACGCTAATACAATATTTTTTTCCTTTTCTTTTGGTTTGCAACAAAACAACATCGGAATAATGATCACATGAAGCAAAATAATTTCAGCACATTTTAACTTACAAAAAAACTACAATTTCCCTTTTTGAATTCCAGTTTGTTCTACTAAAGTTACAAAAAACATTGAAATCAAATCTTTCTATTTTTTTCCCCTTTTTTCTTTTTTGCTTCCTGCTTTCCTTTTGCTTTGCATTACAGCAACATTGCAATAACGATAAAAAAAAAGGTTCACAAAACAATTATAAATTCCCTTCTCCAATTTCAGTTTGCTTTAATAGATTTGTAAAAAAACATTGAAATTCATGTTCAACCAGTAAAACTACTGTTTTGTCTTCACAGTAACTCAATAAGTTCTAACATTTATGCAAAGATAAGTGCATTAAACAAACAACTCCACCATTTCTGTTCACAAAATATATTACGTAACAAAAACAAAAATACAAATTATATTTATAAAAATATCCACCTAGGGCGCGACGTGACAGCGCGCCTAAATTCAACTAGTAATTTACTGAAATGATCCTAATTTGAAGCATCTAGCGTGACGATTACTATTTATAAAAAAAATAGAATGATGGTTCGAAAATTGAAATACCCTTATCTCTTACTGAGGTATGACCCACCGCAGAATGACCAATGCATGTGAAGCATCAAGTATCTGTGTACGTATGGACAAAATGCATGTGAGTTCAAATTGCATGCATGTACCCTCATGCATGAGGTTTAGGACTCGGCAGCAAGTGGCATAATGAAATGGTTTAGCCACATGCAAATTTGCCGCATGCCGTACTATTTTTAGCTATAATTTAGTTGAAACAATGTAAGGATACGGTGTTTTGACTCGTAGGTCTAGATATATCTATTGTGAAAATATATTTTTAATGCATTTGAAATAACAAAAAAAATCCAAACAACAATTTCTTTTGTACATCCGAATATTCTATGTTCACACACAAAATTCCGCAAAAAGAAGACATTTTTAATGTACAGTGTAAAAAGACAAAATATGGTTTTGGGAGCATCGAAATTTGTGTTTTTTACTTTTTACACAAGCCACAAAAATGTATTTTTTTTCACAAAAATTTGTGTGCAATTATAGAATGTTCAGATATATATACACCCTAATTTTTTGTTTGAAACTTTTTAACATTTTAAAATACAATTTTAAATAGTCGGTGCATCTACACCTATAAGTCAAAACTGATTTCGTTGGCGAACTACTGATATAAACCACACATTATCGTTTCTTTTTCGCTCCAGTGTTTTGCCCCTCTGTCTCTCCTTCCATGAGGTATGACCCACCGCAGAATGACCAATTTTTCTAGCAGCTGTTAGCCTGTGAGGAGGCTACTTATTTTTGTTTCGGCCTCTTTTAGTTGCTTCTTGGCATCGAATTGAAAAGCCAAAAAATTGGAGTTGATATTGTTGCAAAAAAAATTGGAGTTTTTTTTTGCGAAACACAGTACAAACGCAGATGCTCACATACATATGCACACACTCACTCCTAAGAAGGCACACACACCCTACTCCTATGAGCACCTCCGAAAGACTGAGCCGGCGGGTCAGTCTTGAGATTGACGAAGTCACAAAAGGCACCACGCTGTCGACGGGAACGTCGTCTCCCACTGAAAAATATTCCGCCTAAATGAGAAGCACCAGTGTCAAACATGAGGTTTGAACTCTGGTGGGCTAGGGGTACAACCACCCTACTAACCATTTTATCACAGGCAAGTTCTCAAAAAAAAAAAAAATTGGAGTTGGTATCGTTCAAAGTGACATGCCCGTGCAAAGCTCAACTAGGCAAGGAGAATGTGTACAGATTTTTCTGGCAGACGAGTGCCGAGTGCGCACTCTGTTGCCAAAGTGCAGTTTGTGTACCTTAAAATGTGAGAAGAACATAGATGTGTAATTATAATGAGCATTTAGCAGAAAAAATATTTTTGGAAGTATGCTCTCTGAACTGAAACTAACCTAAGAGGTTCAAATTCATATTACTACCACGTGTCTGAATTAGTATTTGGTCTGTGAACCTGTAAATAGTCTTGGATGAGCTGAGCCGCTGAGGAAATATGAACCTGCTGAGATTGAACTGTCAACAAAAAGGCGAGCGTCAGGTCGACCAGCTATGTACAGGACTGCTTAAGCACATCACGGTGACTTTGGATGCCAGGAGACACATCGACATTCGGCAAGTTACATCGTGCAGTAGTGGAGGAATTCTATATGCTGACATCGACGGGAAAATGCTTGGTTGCACCGGGCGGCAACTGCTATGGCCAATTGTTTTATTCTCTCTCCACAGAGCGGGTCCCACACGCATGTATTCTATCCTATTTTTTCATCCGTATACGAAAAAGGCCACTGGTCGTACATGTCTCTGGACCAATGAGGTGCCGACTTGAAGCAGGAGCATATGTCGCCGTCTTCCATCTATCCACTACTACTTTTTTTTTTTTGATACAACTACTACTTGTTGGTGATGTATCTTGTTCCGGCTTTTCAGTTGCTGCCTGGCATCAGCAACTGACGCAAAATCGAAGACGGAAGCCAAAAAGTGGAGGTAGCCCTGCCCAACCAGACAAGGAGCATGTACACAGGTTTTTTGCACATGATGGCGCATCCTGTTGCAAAAAGTGCAATTTTGTGTACTTTAAGAGTGTCGAAAGAACATAAATGCTTAGTTGGTGATGCGCCTGTGTGCAGATTGGCATTTCCAGCTGGTAGCCGTAGCACCCTTTGTCCCCTTTTAGTTTTGGACCAATCAAATGTTGTGTGAAGTGTAAACCTAAAAAGATTGCAAAATCCACAACCACCAGTTCATTCGTGGAAATTAAATATAATCAACGACCAGTTAACTAACTGAAAGAAAATTAATTCTGAAATATATGAGGTGGACGCATGTTGTGAATGCATGTGTAACTTAGCGTAGCCATAGGTTAAGTTAGGTAGTACTGTGCACTCCACGTGATGGAACCAAACGAACAGTCTTTTTTAAGCACAATATAAACTTACATGCTTGGTTTACAAGAAAAGGTAAAACAATGCGCAAAGTATCTTTTCTTCAAAAAGATGCTAACTCACCCTATTATCATGGCTTGAAGCCAGAAAAAAAAATACTCCGTTCGTGTCACTCCTCTAGCTGTACCGATTTGATCACAATTGGGTAGGAGTGTTTGGTAATTCTACGGAGGAGTGGTAAACACACCATTGGTGTTGTTTGACACCCGTGTTTATATGCTAGCTACGCCCTATTGATACCCTTGTATACTCACAATCACTCTTCATTTCACTGATGCAATTTCCCGTTTGGAATTAAAAATCATGTGTGTTAAAAATAATAATTTTAAATTTCTTTAAAGAAATAGAGACCACTTCACGTAGTACACGGCTAAAAATACAGTATCACAAAAAAAACACAAGTTTCCCCAAAAAGATGAAAAACGTTTGTGTCCCCCTCTCTCTCATTCCTCCATAAGGCAACCAGTCGGCCGCTCTGGCGATGGGCCGGTGGGGGTTGGGACCCAATTCTCTGTGTTCTCGACGACATTCTGATGGTCGTGATATTGTGGGTTGGAGTAAGTGTTCCCTGATCCCAGCTCCATCTCAGTGGCGCCATTGCATCGAGGCCGAGGGGTCCGTGGGAGGTTACGCCTTCCACCGTTCCTCTAGTGTGGCGATTTTTGGTGTCCCTAAGTGTGCCAGCGGTGGTTGCCTTAGGCGGTGCCTATCGGTGTGTAATCATTGTTGGTAGTCCAAGAATTGGGAAGGCGGTGTGTGCGTGGCGGTCTTGGAGCTATGCCTCGACGACAAGCAACGGCTCCAAGATGTGAGGAGCACAAGGATGTCCCGGGTAGATATGCCACAATAACTTCGGCTCCGTCGGCGGCATGCCCCTTCATGGGCTCACATAGTTTTATCGGGCAATGGTTCTTCCTCACATCCGGAGATGACATCCAACATCGATGGCAGTTGTGGTATTCCCTAGGGGTTTCGTTTGTACTCCTTCCAATCCAAATCAGGTGTCGCAGATTCAGTACAAATCCGCGACACTTAATCCGGAATGGAGGAAGTATTTTTTTTGCAAATATTTCTGGACACGTGTTGTCTCTCACTTGTTCTCGGTGATTCCACCTGTGTGCATCGTGGCTAATGAAATTCGTGCTAATCCTAGGATAAAAAAGTTTCCCTGAAAAGAAAGCAGCAGCACTCATCCACCCATCCAGTCGCACTACCCTGTCCTCGTGCTCTGCTCACTCGACACGGAGAGTGGCCAAAGAGAGAACCACCGGCCAGCGCACGCCGGCCAAACCACACATCCCAGCCGTCCAATCCTACCCTCAACGGCCCAGATCTCCCGAGCTTGCCCCCAAAACCAAACCCAGCATGTCCTCTCGTCCTCCTCCACTTGCTCGTCCATTCGTTCCATCCTTCGTCTTCTTCCTCCCGATTAAATCCACCTATTTAACTCCAATCCCCCAACGAACTCCCACTTTTCTCCGGCATCATCGTCATCGTCATCAAGCTAACCCTAGCGAGCGAGCGAGACCCGTCGCGGCCCGCGCCATGGGCTAGGGCTCTCCGGCGCGCGATGGAGTGGGACAGCGACTCGGACGGCAGCGGGGACGAAGAGGAGGAGGAGGGCGTCGGGCCCTGGGGCGGCGGCGGCGTCGGCGGCGGGGGCTTCTCGCTGGCGATCGAGGGGGTGCTGGGCGGCGCGTGCGGCCTCGTCGTGTCCGACGCGCTCGAGCCCGACTTCCCCATCATCTACGTCAACCGCGGCTTCGAGGACGCCACCGGGTACCACGCCGAGGAGGTGCTCGGCAGGAACTGGTGAGTCGCCTCTGCTCTCCGAATCTCGGCTCGCGGATTCGGGTCTCTGTGTTCTGGCTTTTATTGTAAACGGCCAATTCGAGCTCGGCCGAGCAGCGTGCCGCGCGAGGTGTTCGTCTATGTTCCATGGGGATCTGAGTACATACTGCTGATATCATGTTTAGATTGGAAATGATTTAGCGGAACAAAAGGCATGGACTAGTTGTTCAATTAGTTTGGGCTAAATTAGCTAGCGTGTACTGTTTACTATTTTCTGTTGGATGCTAAAATCATCAATCGGTGTTGAAAATGGTAGATCAGGAATGATTTGGTGGAACAAGTGCAGGAACTAGTAGTTCGATTAGGTTGCAAAACTAGCTAGCGTATACTATTATCTGTTTGTTTTCTGTTTGGTGCTGATATCAGCAATCGATGCTAAATTAGGAAAATGGATGAGGAATACGAGCTCACCGTTTTATCGTGCAACAAATGGCCCAGTGCTTTATAGTTGAAAGGAGAAGCATTCCGTAGTTAGGAGTCAGAGTAGTATGTTAAGGGCTCTGTTCAAACAAAAACAAACAGCAACTACAATCACGATGTTCTCACGTAATGTTCTGTCAGTCTCAGTCCACAGACCAATATAAGCAATTTCGAAATCGTCTCCTGCGAGACTTGTTCGCTTGTTGCTAATATGTCTGGATGCTAAAAGCTACTGCACAACGGAACTCAAATATCAGTATAATATAGGCATAGCCATATAAAGTGATCTGAAGTGAACTGATATTCCGAGTCACTAAGAGCAATGCAAATTTCCTAAGTTAATCAAATATGGTAAAGGGATACGTGGTTATGTTTAGATTACTAATGCACATCTTCAATAAACATAAACAATCAAATACTTTTTTAATGAAGTTATTAAATAGTGTCTCGTATAAAACTAATGCTCCAGTAAAAGATTAATCGGTTCCAGTATTGAATTAGTGTTAATACATTGTACTTAAAATATAGATCAAAACAATCAGAAAGATTTTTTTTTGAGGATAAGGTGGTCGTACCACCGCTCGAATAGATAGAAAAGAATTGACCCAGTTTATAAGGGAAACCGGGCCCAAAAACCATACAAACGCCCTGTTTATGAGGAAAACAGGGCCAAAAAACCGCACAGACGAAGCGACCCGCCGCCCACACGACACAAGTCGACAAAACGCCACAACACACACAACCCGTTCCGGGGCCGCCGCCCCGGCGTAGCAACCAGATCGACATTCGCATTGCCCGAAAGCGATCCAGTCATGGTCGACGAACCCTCTGCCCACGCAGTCTTCATCTAGGTCGCCACCAAAACCAACCTGTTCCGGGCCGCCGCCCCGGCGTAGCAACCAGATCGATCTTCGCATTGCCCGAAGACGATCCAGTCGGGTCGACGAACCCTCTGCCCGCGCAGTCTTCATCCAGGTCGCCACCCAGACCCTCGCGAAACAACGGTGCTGCCTCATAGAACCGTCGTAGCGTGGGAGATCGAGGCCGCCGCCTCGGCGTCCACCACCGTCCGGGGCCGCCACCCCGGCATCCACCTCCCAAGACCACATAGCAATCCTACCCATCCGCCGCGAACCCGTCGCACCGAGAGAGCCGGTGACTCCAAGACGACGCCTCCAACAAGGTAGTGACGCGTCCGTCACCGTCGCCCGCCCCGATGGGGCTTGGGCTTTCACCCGGAGATCATCGGACCACTCCCGTCGGGCCGGTTGTCGAAACTCCACGACGATGCAAACAAGAAGGAGAACGACACCCAAGGGCGCCGCCATCGTCGGCACTGACCGGAGTCGATGCAAGGCTTTCGCCCGGAGTTCGAGCCGCCCACGAAGCTTCGGGAGCTGTGAGATGGAGACCGCGTCCATGGTCATCCACCGAGCTCCATCGCTTGCCGAAACCCCCGCGGCACCTCACGCCACGGAGACCGACAACCCGGCCGTGCCGCCCACGCCCCTGCCGCGGCCGCTGGTCCGGGGCCGCCGCCCCGGCTTCCACTCTCCCTTTGTCGCCACGCCGTCCTGATTAGACTATCATTGCAAGTGATCTTTGGTTAGCCGTCTATCTGTTCATCTGAAACTTAACTCTGACAAACATAAAATCAGTTAATTACGTTATGGTTGCACTACTACGATTTGTTATCTTACTTCTTGAAACGTTGAGGTGTTTTTAATTATTCGTTAAGACTGATTTAGGATGGAAAACCTGCCAGCTTTTTGTTAGGGTGC
Organism: Poa pratensis; assembly: GCA_947311845.1. Classification (NCBI taxonomy): domain Eukaryota; kingdom Viridiplantae; phylum Streptophyta; class Magnoliopsida; order Poales; family Poaceae; genus Poa; species Poa pratensis. The sequence continues at coordinate 25,206,707 of CAMZMU010000095.1, read as the reverse complement.
CACTCCTTTTTCGGTTGAAACAGTGTGAAATAACCAGAATGTCTGTGGTCTTTGCCGTCTGCTAAAATGTTCGAAACAGCCTATATCCCTGGTCTAGCAATACTTCCAATTCAAAATGTTGGAATCTGTTCTGCTCTGTTTATAGTCGTTGAGCCATTTACCTGCAAGTGTAAATTAACTCTGGTTCTGAACACTACCTCTGTTCTATTTGCATTTCGTCTAGTACTACTGTCCTTGTTAGTCCTCTTTCCAGATGAATTTGCCTTAGAAACTTCATTTTTGACAAACGTTAATTGTATCGCTATTTTCCCTAGAAGCGTGATTATAGGTGAAAACTCTTTCAGCTTGTGAACTGTCTTAGGTTTGAAATGTTATGCTATCTGGAGAAGCAGTAAGAAAGATCACTGATTTCGCATCAGGTCTAGTTATTACTTATTGGTCAACAAAGCTACAGAAAGGAAAAGGACCAGCTTGTGATCGGTGATGTTTGAGAGATATGGTTATGTTCATGGAATGGTGTTTACTTGACAAAAAACTGTAATGCTGTTTTGTAAAAATATTACTCTTGTTACGATAAATTGAAATAATGAAATGCCAATGTAAAAACTCAAACAGTAACTTATACTTGGTTAAAGGGCTCTCTTCCTGTTTACAGGAGTTTTTTTTTTTGAGTAATGCGGGTATTCTTGCAACCAGAGGGGTTGGATGAAATTGAAATGTTTTACAGGAAGGGAAACGCAACCTGTTTTAGCACTCAGCGTGTAAACAATTTTAATACCCCCTCCGTTCACTTTGATAAGGCATTCTAGATATTTCAATATGGACTAGATACGGATCAAAATGAGTGAACCTACACACTAAATATGTGTAGATACGTGTATCTCAAAAAAGTTAGAATGCCTTATAAAAGTGAACGGAGGGAGTAACATAGATGTTTAGAAGTTGCCTGGAGACACATGCTCGATATGCTGACACTAGTGTCTTACTTTATGCTAGATATTATTGGGACCTTTTGGTAAAAGTGACTGAACTAATTGTGGTCATCAGTATTATGGGAGCTAAAGTAGTTAAGACATACCAATTTTATGTGCTTAAATAGTGAAGGTGTGAGAAACTCCTGAACTTAACTTGCTTTGTTGATGTTATCATCGGTATTATGGGGGCTAAAGTAGTTAAGACACACCAATTTTATGTGCTTAAATAGTGAAGGTGTGAGAAACCCCTGAACTTAACTTGCTTTGCTGATGTTATTACTTATCATATCACCATTGACAGAAATAAAAAGAAATACATGCAGTCATGCTATTAGTCAACTTGTTAGCTAGACAAGATAGGTTTCATACATGCAAATGTAATATATCTAGCACAATTTCTCAAAGATTTTATTTCGAATATGGGCTATCATGCAACTTAGCTGAGCATGTTATGTTCGTCATCTTGCTTGTACATTGCTTAACTTACTATCTTATTGACATTTATTTTGGTACTTCTTTCGCAGCCGGTTCTTGCAATGCAGAGGACCATTTGCCCAGAGGAGACATCCTCTTGTCGATGCTGTAGTAGTTACCGAGATTCAGAGATGCTTAGAGGAAGGAACTGAGTTTCAGGTGATCTGCTGAATTTTAAAAAAGATGGTTCCCCATTCATGACGAGTCTGCAACTAAAACCCATGTATGGAGATGATGAAACAATAACCCACTATATGGCCATTCAGTTCTTCAACGATTGTAATGTTGATTTGGGGCCGTTGCCTGGCTCTATGGCAAAGGAAGCTGTGAAATCGATATGGATTACACCAGATAATACTCTCCGACCAAGTCCAACAGGGAAGGGTAACTTTTGCTCCGAGTATCCTAATCTCTTCCAACTCAGTGATGAGGTATTGTGTCAGAAGATCCTATCAAGATTGTCAACTAGGGATATAGCATCCGTAAACTCTGTATGTAAACGTTTGTATCACATGACAAGGAATGATCACCTTTGGAAAATGGTTTGTCAAAAAGCATGGGGCAGCGAGGCTACTAGAGCTCTTGAGAATGTGGCTGGCACAAAAAGTTTGGCATGGGGACGGCTAGCAAGAGAGTTAACCACATTGGAAGCTGTCGCCTGGAGGAAATTGACAATTGGGGGTACAGTGGAGCCATCTCGCTGTAACTTCAGCGCTTGTGCTGTAGGGAATCGTGTTGTCCTTTTCGGTGGGGAAGGTGTTAACGCACAGCCGATGAACGATACATTTGTGCTGGACTTGAATGCCAGCAAGCCAGAATGGAGGCACATCATTGTGGGCTCAGCTCCTCCTGGCCGCTGGGGCCATACCCTGTCATGTCTAAATGGATCATTGTTGGTTCTGTTTGGTGGATGCGGAGGCCAGGGCCTGCTCAATGACGTATTCATTTTGGATTTGGATGCAAAACATCCAACATGGCGTGAGATATTTGGCCGTGCACCACCAGTTCCACGGTCATGGCATAGCTCTTGCACACTGGATGGATCAAAGCTGGTGGTTTCTGGTGGCTGTGCCGACTCTGGCGTGCTTCTCAGTGATACTCATCTCTTAGATGTGACAATGGAAAGACCTGTTTGGAGGGAGATACCTGCACCTTGGACTCCACCTTCTAGATTGGGGCACTCACTCTCTGTTTACGATGGCAGGAAAATCCTGATGTTTGGTGGTCTTGCTAAAAGTGGCCCTTTACGGCTCAGGTCTGGTGATGTATTCACAATGGACTTAAGTGACGACGCGCCATCCTGGCGGTGCATCACTGGCAGTGGAATGCCAGGAGCTTGTAACCCAGCTGGAGTTGGCCCACCTCCTCGCCTTGATCATGTTGCTGTGAGCCTTCCTGGAGGAAGAATTATGATATTTGGTGGCTCAGTAGCTGGTCTTCACTCTGCTTCGCAGCTTTATCTCCTGGATCCGACCGAAGAGAAACCTACTTGGAGAATACTGAATGTTCCAGGGCGCCCTCCGAGGTTTGCCTGGGGACACAGTACCTGTGTTATGGAAGGAACAAAGGCAATAGTCCTTGGAGGACAAACTGGAGAAGAGTGGACGCTAACTGAAATACATGAGCTTTCTCTGGCAAGCTCCTTAGTTTGAGATCTGAAAGTCTCCATCAAGCCTACAGGTTCCTCAAAGCCATGCAAATGGAATTGGCAAGCAAACTGAGATACTCTCTTGGCAGGTTAGTTGTGTATGCTTGGAAGGAGACGACGACTAGTCTCGAGTAGATCAAACCTGGTTACTCCCGCAATGTCTCGGGAGTTGCCTCGTGTAGTCTATGAAGTAGGAATATGTTCTCGCTGGTGCTGCTGCTTGTTCGGTCTACTACAAGATAAGTAATTAGCGTCCATAACCCTTGATATGTATTGTTCTCATCAGATGTTTACAGCACTCTGATAGGGAAACCAAAGGGACTGGTGTTGTATAGTTGGAATCTCTGGTGCCACACTGCGCGCTTCTGTGGCTGGGCCCTGACACCGGCGCGATCGACTGTGTTGTAATCACTCTGGAATTTTGACCGCCTCGGTTATGTTAAGTTTTGCTGTATGTACTTTTCATGTTTTCCGTGGGCGCGTCGTGAGTTTTACCTTTTGAGGAGTGTATCCAGTTCTCGTACATTGTTACTACTTCAGCTGACAAGAGACTTTTTTCAGTTATACCTTTGTAACACTGATTGTAGCTAAAGAATCCAAGACCTGGTTGTATGAAAATATGGAGTTTTGCCTCCTCGCTTCATATTTTGTAGAATGTATACATTTCATAATTTGCGGAGATGTGTTTTTACGTAATAGGAGTAGTCGACATTAATTGATTTATATTTGTGCCATATTGGAAGCCCATTTTGAGATCTGGTTTGGGGGAAAGCTCCCACCAGTTCTAATAAACTCGTTTCCAGCTCCTATTTCAATGATAGTTGCGCCAACACTTGCATACCCTGGTGCTTTGTGCAATTAGCTTTGAATTGCGTGGCGCAAAACGTAGTTTACTGGCAAAATCATCCTTCCACCCAATCAAGCATGAAAGTAAGGTTAGAGCTAAACTAAGGTTCCGTGGCCGTAGCTGACGTTTTAGCCGTGCAAGCAACCTATGGAGTGTTCCATCTCTAAATAAAGTAGGAAACAGTCCAAGATTCCAATTCATTTCGGAAGCTAGGTCAAACAGATAAAGCGGAGCTGAATGGGGCTATAGCCGGCTATTTTAAACATTGATCATGACAAATAAGGCTGCAGCTAAACTAAGGTTCCGTGGCCACAGCCGACGATTTGGCCGTGCAAGCAAGCTGATGGATTAATATCAGCGGTCCATCTCTAAATAAAGTACAAAACAAACGAAGATCCCAAGTCATCTGCAACAAGCCATCAGCGCAGCCGTAATGGAAGCCAGGTCAAACAGGAATCAAGCAGCAAGCGATTGGTTAAAGCAACCAGAAATACAGGATACAGATAACAGACATTACCTGTCCCGCTTATGCAAGAAATCACAGTTTAGACACCAGTAGCAATCAAACACACCCAGCACGAAAGCTTCTAAAACAGGCCATCAGCAGAAGCAAAAGCACAACACACAAACCAGCACTTACACAACCTTCTTTTCGAAATTTAAGAAATACCCACTGGGAATGTTTCCTGATAATTACCGCACACGAGGACCCCGTGGTGGTTGTTTGTCTTTTGACATACAGTGGTTTCCCGGATGGAAACCGGACCAACATTGCTACTATAAGGTAAAAGCTAAATATTTACACGAAGAACCTAAGATGGGGAGAGCTGAAGTGGATGGACAATGAGGGGAAGATCTGCTATCTTGTAATACTACTATACACATGAATTCAGGATGGGATAGGTAGGGAGAAGGGAGAAAGAATGAAATGGGCAGAGATTCAGTGGTTCTGATTGTTGCTGCAATGAATTTTCGGCTGAGCTTCCTTTCGCTGCTTGATCCTAGAACTGCGGGCGTCGGCGTACATATCTGGCATCCCTGTATTGATAAGAAAATTACACATCAGTGAGCGCCAAAGTGAAACATAAGCAAACTACAGTTTATAGTACGAATTGATTTTACAGTTACATCTGCGACGTCACTTGTGCTGATTTTCACACTGCTCAAAGAGCTACATATAAATAACAAAATCTAGTACTCCCTCCGTTCACTAATGTAAGCCATTTTAGCTTTTTTTTATTCAAATGTATCTAGATTTATTTTGTACATATATTCACTCATTTTAGTATGTATGTAGTCAAAATTGACCAATGTCTTAAATTAGTGAATACAGGGAGTAATTGAAATGGCACCAATAAAATTTGGTGGTTAATTGGCACCTTATTGATTTTTTCTGGATAAGTTGTTACTCTTTAGCTGCCAGAAGAAGTAATAATCTCTTAGCAACAAGCCAACGCCAAAAAAACGAGAAGAGCGAAGTATATACACAGACCTGTAATGACTGGCCATTCTCCTGGATGCCCCTGTAACTAGATACTCATCATCTACTCCACCAAATCTGATTTCTCTTATGCCAACAGATCTGGCCGGAACCTCGAGAGTAAAGCTTTCCTGAGTAGACCTGTTGACGCTCCTCCCTCCACCACCTCTCCTTTCCCTTGCCCTTGCTCTTCTTCGGCCTCTTGAAGATCCGAATGCCTTGCAGAAAATACAGGATGTCCACCAGCTTCCCCTGACCCTGTGGAGAACTTCATAGTCATCTCTAGCTTCATCATCCCCATACTCGATGACATAGTCTCCTAGGACTATACTATTGGGCACATGTGCATGTATCGTGCTCAAGACATCTATGATGTCAGAGGATTGCTGGAAATTCTCCCAGTCAACCCGGCGAGCAGGATCAATTTCCGAAGGCTGGGAATTCGGATGCTGCTGTTGGGTGTGCTTCTGAAGCTCATGGAAGTTGCCTACATATGAACAGCAACTCTCTTCGCAACATCTTTTCTTTTGGTTAAGATGCTGGCGGGCCTCGCCGATAACAGTCCACCCGATAACATCGCCCCTACACAACGGGCAAGCTGGCTGGTTGTTTGCATTTGATGAGATGATATGGATGCTATCACAAGGAGCGATATTAACAGCCGACACTTTCACGTTGACCGCTGTCCATGAGCACTTTTAAACCGCTCGAGGCAGTTCGAACGTGACTTGTCAGTGTCACATACGAACGGCCTACAACCCTTCTCATAAGATGTGCACCTCAGCAAGACCGCATGTGTGGAAAATCGAGACATATAGGGCAAGTAACGTCCTCCATCCAGCTTTGTCAAGTTGTATGTCCAGGTCGAAAGAGCCAGGCTTCACCACCTTCTTCATCACCAGATTTCCTGAACCCATGCCGAACTTCCTCGGTGAACCTCAGATGCCTACCAAATTTATCTTTTCACAACAGCCTGCCTGTCATAAAGCAGCATGTCAATTTAGTCTCTCACCCCATAGGCCCATAAGCAATAAAAGCAACAAGACTCTGCATCTCCATCACACAGAAGTATAATCATAAGCCTAAGAGCTAAAACGTGGTACAATAGCAACTTTCCAGATCAGCCTAGTTAACAAGATGCGGATCCAAATAATTGTACTCACATCTAGCATCTCAATTGATAAGTAATTATCAACCTAATAATTGGCAAGTGTCCCAGTCTACACATCATTTTGTCAAGGAAAAAGTTACGGATCATACTGATTTGTTTGCTTTGTTACATAACATTTCACACCATGTGCTTGAGCATTGGCACCATTTAGGAATTTACCATAGACATCCGGTATAATTCTAATGTGCAAGAGAAGGAAAACCAAGCCATCTTGTGCAACAAAAAGTCTATGAAAACATTCCACCTCAATTGCCAAAATATTCAAACAGATTGACCACACAGCCTACTATTTCAGTCAAAAACAAACAAACAGTACTAGAAATTGGGAAAACAAATCGTGAAACAACATGGAAGCATGCAATCCAGTAATACACTTACACAAAGCTGGAGCAGATTAACCAAAATCTATGCGTCAACGAAGCAAAACCCAGAGACTAAACCCATCCAACACTCAAATCCAAAATTAGTTAAGTTAAATTCGCCGGACGAACACCAAAAGAGGAAAAAATAACAAGAAATACAAGCTTTGGTGCCGCCACAGGACCAAATATGAATTGCACAGTAAAAAGATCTCAGAAGGGGGGCGGATCCACTACAAAATCTTCAAAATTACAAAAATGAAGGTACGAATCAGATGAAGGGAAGAGGGTGATGGGGCGAGACGAGAGAGACGCACCGCCGCCGAGGTCGCGCCGGGCCGTGGCGCTGGAGAGATCAGCGAGCCCTACGGATGGGAACGGGATCGTAGTCGCCTCCCCCCCCCACTCTCTCTACACTTTTCTCCTCTGACTCTCTCCCTCTCTCGGGCGCCCTTCTTGGCTTAATATTCTCTGGGATTCGTACCACCACCACTACTAGTCGACTCGTCCAAGCATAAAAACTCCAACTTTTCTCTGCTTCCGTGAGGAAAGCGAGCAAAAATCGAATTTCTTTATGGGGGCGTTTTCTCTGTATTTCGTTTGGTGTGTGAAATGACTCGATGAGTGAGAGGGATGATGAGGGAGAAAGTGAAAGTCCGCGCCGGGGTAGAGAGAGAAAGTGTGATGCGCACAACTCCAAAGCAAAACGTCTAGTGCTGTGCTACTGTAGCGCGCTCTCTCTCCACCCCTTGCATCATCTTGCTGTCTTTTCAACGCTTTGCTTTATTTTTCTCATCTTTGTTCAGAATGTCGAAAACACCCCTACGACAATGCTGTTATTACCATTTTCTGCTGTATTTTCCTTAATTTATTCGAGATAGAAGATATATCTGCAAAATGGCGAAGAAACAACTTACATGCAAAGGCAAAACAAGGACACAAGGGGATAAAAGAAAATAAGCGCAAGTTGAAACGCCGAGGCCCTCGCCCACACCATGTGTCATACCGAGACTAGACACCACAGAAGAAGGTCGTGTCGTGTCCTATTTTGATTGTGATGAGCATCAAGTTATGGTGATGGCATGTTCTTCAAAATCTAATGTCAGGACTGATCGGGTCCTTTCGTGCCACGACCAATGCCATTTCGCTACCTCCCGGCCTATGTATCCAAGCTAGCCCCGTAGCAGTTAGCACCCATGACCTCCACTTGTCGTAGATTTGACGCCACCATCTCTGCCTACCTCTTGGGGACACTAATAGGGCTGGAATTAAAACTCGAAACTCGCGAGTTAAATGAGTAGCTCGGAACTTGACTCGAACTCGTTGTTAAACGAGGCAAGCCGAGTTTTCATTTTAGATGCTAAACGAGTTCGAGTTAAACGAGCCGAGTTCCGAGCTACTCGTTTAGATTGTTAACTCTGTAAGAAAAAATCGTTACATTATTCTTGTCTTTCTTAATTATTTTACCTAATTGTCATAGTTTAACGACTAGATATTACTTAATATTGTCATAGATTGTTTTAATAATTGCATCATACATGCCTAAATAATTAGAAAAAATATAAACAATATCTATTATAATGTTTGTTAACAGTTTTATTTATCGAGCTAAACGAGTTAAACGAGCAAACTCGCGAGTTTTGCGAGCAGAGCCGAGTTCAATTCTGAACTCGTTTGTTAAACGAGCCGAGTCGAGTCGAGCTCGCTAGTTGACCGAGCTTGAACAAGTCGAGCCGAGACGGCTCGAATTCCAGGCTTAGACACCATCCCTGATTTGGGATTCTAGAGCCCTTCGTGTAAGACGGAGAGGGACTTACCCGATGACCTTAGGACGAGAAGGGAGAGGGTAGATATCGAAGGGTTAGGGTTTCAACCTCTTCACCACCAAGGGCAGCGCTAGGGTCAGAATGTTTGCGCATAACTTTCCGTAATTTTTTACGAGAGCTAAAAACCTACTCATCCGGTTTGAAACACAATTTTGTTTTGGATATTTCAGTATGGACTCTACATACTAAATGAGTGAGGACCTGTTTGTATCTTCATATTTTTAAGTATTCCAAAAATATTTCGGTTTTCAGAAATACTGAAATATTAAATACTTAAGGTGTTTGGATTTAGCCAAAACTGCAGTTTATATGCTTCTGTATTCAGGAAATTCAACTATTTTTTTAAGTATATGAAAAGGAGGGTTGGACCTGTTTTTCCAATACTGAAGTATTGGTTGGCTTGTCATAGGAATACTTTGGTTTTCGAATACTTCGATTTTAAAAACACTTCGCTGCCAAACTAAATCTGAATATACACACTGAAAAAACAATTCAGAAAAAGGTAAAACATCTATATAATTTGAAATGGAGGGAGTATTTTAGTGTTAGTGAACGCAGTTACAATAGTATCAAGTTTGGACACAAGGTTTGATGCATCAGATCAAATCAGACGCGTAAAGCTTACAAGACACTACTATCCAGACGAGACACTAACTACTATCCAAACACAGTTGCCAGCTTGCCACTGTTTAGTTAGCCTCGTGGCTTTCATTCCAATTTTCTTCAAGGACAGTGACCAAGGGAATTGTCTCCACCTGATCTTAGCTTGCGTGATCACACGTTTGCACCATTTTAATATCCTTCTCTAAAATGTACGTGTACGTGGCGTCTATGTTGTTAACTTGTTAAAATTGTAATTGAACACCCATATAACAATATACCAGTATCGACTTTCTGCAGGTTTGTCTATTCTGGTTTTTTTTTTTTTTTGAACAGGATCTGACCACATATATTAGGAAACTCAGCAGACATTACAAACAGGTCCAAAAAGAACCAAAAATTACAAACGGACCCAGTAATATGCAGAGAGCACCCCAAGTCTCCGGAAGGAATCACGATCAGATCCACCCACGCGCTCCCGAGCACCTAGACCACGCCGGCGTCGCCGTACCACCATCCGCATGGGAGAGAGCACCTCCACCACATGTAGACGACCGCTGAGCCGTCCGCCGCGCCGCGACGGAAACCGAAGACGTTGAACGAATACGGCCACAGCACTAGCTCCCTTGCTCCACCCATCTTCCCGCCGACACGGCGGCGTCCAGGTCCACCAGCTGCAAGCTTCTTCAACCTCCAGACGGCCACTCCCCTCGCCACCACGGCCGGCCGGAGCGAACCCATCGAAGAGGACCACCACCACCACCTCCAGAAACAGATCGCCACCACCCACCAACTTCCCCCCACACCACCACGGCCGGCCGGAGAAGAGAGAAAGGAGGAGGCGCCCACAGCAACAACCAACCCGTCAACGTACCTGAAAGACGCCGAAGCCGATGCACTTCTCCCCTCTCCCTCCTCGCCACCACGGCCGGCCAAAGAGAGCTTCAAAGCAGAACGGATCCGCCGCATCAAGCAACAGCCACGGGCAGCGCCCTTATTACAGAGAGCGGTGGCCATCCCCAGCGCCCGAAGCTCCACCCAACAGAGCAAGCAAACGCGAAGGAGAATCCCTAGACTCCAGATCTGGCTGCAGAGATCCGGGGACACGCTCCAAACTACGGCCATCCAGGCCCACACCGGCATCCAGCCGAAAACCCTACATCTACTAAGTACATGACCTCCCCTCAGCCATCCCCCACCGGCGACGCCGGCGAAGGAGGCCTCGGTTTGGCCAGAGAAAGGAGGGGGCGCTCTCAGCTACAGTAAAACGAGAGGGGAAGGGAGAGGATAGGAATGTTTTCCCGTTGACAGATGTAACTCTTTCCTGCTAGAAAGTGGGCAGAAGTCATTTTAAAAAGAAAATTAAGCCGATGAAATGTTTATGTTGTCACATTCATCTTGCATAATGGCTTCACAATTCGCAGCACATATTATATATTTTTGGCTATGACATCATATGGCCACGGATACAAGCCTAATGCCTACACCAGAACCATCGTTTGGTGGCTATGTGGCGGATTTGTGGGGACAAGGGTACAACTACACCCATCATGATTTAGATCTCAATATTCATACTTTCAATTCGATGGATTTAGTAACGAAAACTCTATCAAAGAGATTTACCAGTCATATATACTGCCACAAATTATTCTGGACAATTGTGTGTCACCTCTATGACAGTTTTTCCTGGAACACATAAATATTTCTAATATAAAAAAATCTCTGAAAATTGTAAGAAGTGAAATAGAATGACACAAGCGAGGTCTTAGATTTTTCCGTGATAAACATTGATGATATGCACAACCAAATTGTTTTTTTTAGAAACTAGTGGGGCAAAAGATTTGCCCCATTTTGATTAATTAAGAGAGAATGTTAGACACGAAGTCCAATAGTACAAGAACAACACGGCCACAACACAAAAGGCCTACTCTCCCGGAATTAAAACACCCAAACTCCTCGCACCCGCGAGAACCCAAAGTTTAGCTTCGAACTTGATCTTATCAAAGATGGTAGGCGGCGACGCGTGCTTGTTGCGAAAGACACGGGCGTTGCGCTCGTTCCAAACCTCCCAAGAGACAAGAAGCGTTATGGAAGCCATGGCCTTGCGATGGGGTAACACGCCCATAGTCATATGTCTCCACCACTCCATGGTTGAGAAGGCCGTCCACCCGGTGACATCAAGTGCATGGAGGCCAACCCAATTTTTGATCATATCCCAAATTCTAGAAGTGAACCGACAATGAAGGAGGAGGTGAATGATCATCTCGGGTGCCCTCTTGCAAAGGGGACTGTGGCGCCCCGACCCGACTGTTATACAGTGATGCTGCGTGTCACCGGTTAAGCGATACAAGCGGAGGTTACGGGTTTACCAATCCCCGGCCAAAACCTTTGGCAGGCGTTGCTGGGTACACCTCACTCCAGACAACGCAACACCCCGATTGATGCCTTAACACGGGCGCAACCCTCAAGGCATAATAGTAAGATCAAGACTTGTGGAACAACTGGCACATCACAGACTCTACGACACAAAATCATATAGTTCAACTCTTATAATAGAGAAAGATAGCAAATGACAAACAGAGGTCACAGACCCAACATTACAACATGCGGAAGCGAAGTGTGTTGTTCTAAACAACAAAAACCAAATATGGCCTAAGAGGCCTACAGATAAACATCACAACGCCAGCTGTTCCAGGATGTCCCAAGCTGCCACCTGGGAACCCCAGACTACTCGTCGACGTCCACAAAGAACCCACCTTCGAGGTCGGTGAAGTCCTCCGCTGAAACAAAAGCAAAGACGTTGAGTTCGACGAACTCGCAAGATTAAGAGCTAATGTATGCTCGATGATTGGCTTTCAAGGTTTTATGGCTGTTTTGCATAAAGCTGATTTTATTTAGAAAACATAACTCAAAGGCATCGACTATTCAGAGTATTTTAAAAAGAGGTAAGAAGTAACTCTTTTCTCTTGAATCACATTTCTCACCATTTACCACCATCATCAACATTGTACCTGTTCATCAAAGGCACCTCCCCGAATCACCCTCGAGGAAGCTCACCTTGCAATCGTGAAGTGGTACCTCTAGTACCCAGTTTTTAATCATTCCGTTAAAGTTATTCTATGATCTCAGAATCCGTCACCAAGTCGTCCATAACCGCGGACACGGCTTTTCGAAAAGATTTATCCCTGCAGGGGTGTACAATGTGAAAGACGTCAGGTTCCCGAGGGACCTCCCAGCTTCTTATCCATGCGTACCGTCCGGCCCATTGCCTAGCTCTTAGCTCTCTTCCGGGGAAAGCCGGCTGGGTGGGAGCGGCTACGACCTTTACCTCGCTTAAGACTAACCAAGGATCATCAGTGGCGGTAGGACAGCCAGGATCACAACACCCCGCCCCACGGCCACTCATTTTCCTAACACCGTAGTCCTCATCTCCGTCTTGGCCACCAACTCAACGCACGCGCAAATGGAAAGCCAAACTAGAGGACCCTCGGCTAGTCCGCCACAAGTTAGTCGGTCGACGAGGTTCCATATGCCCACGCATGGTTGCACGCTCAACTTGGCTCGTAGGCGAGAACTCGCACTTAGGCGGCGAGAACGAGACAACCCACCACATCCCATGTGGCCTCTCATCCCCACCTTTAAGCATTTTACCATCCGTCACCACAATTTCTCCACCATCATTCTCATATCATCACCTGTTTCCCACATGAATCATCCATCGTATAGCTATGCAATTAACTAAGCATGGCTAAGCATCAACATAGCATAGTAAGTATCTCAGGCCAACAATACCAACCTATGGATAATAGGAGGGAAAACAGGTAAATGGCATAGGGAACTTAATGCAACTATAGGATACTCTAATCCAACAAAAGTGACATTTGGAACCGCATGCAATATTATAGTGGAGAAAATATATTTGCGGAAAATAGGATAATATATGCTCAGAGGGGGGATTACGCTTGCCTTGCTCAACGTGCTGGTAGTACGGATCGTCGGGGTATTGTGGAGTAACCCCGGCTGCTTGATCTATCGAGGCATAGCAACGGAAGAACAATCAATCACCACACAACTTTAGCAAATGCAATGCACAAACACCTGATGACATGTCAATTTAAATCCCCGAGAGGAGGATGATTCAACTATTCAATTTAAACGGAGTTTGGGTGCTTAGTGGGGACACACCTCGAATACACCGTGGAGTTAAGTAAGGAATCATCTTTACTTGTTGATTAACGTAGTTGAGACCCTAGGATTTAACTTGTAGATGATATGACATGATCATGTGAGAGATGCAATGTTTAGGTGGTTAACATTCTTGCAACAATTATAAAGCAACGGAAAAAGAATTGGTGTTAAAACAAGTTTCAGAGAGCATCCGGTTTGAAATCCGGAATTTTCTGGGATGATTCCGGGTTTTGTACCGGGTCATTCCGGGTTTTATACCGGGTCTGGCACCGGGTTTAATTCCGGGTCATTTCCGGGTATGATCCGGGCAAAGATGGTCGAGTCCAGTACCGTTTTGCTTAACCCGGTATAGATTCCGGACAATTCCGGGTCTGGTACCGGGTGATTCCGGGTTCAGTTCCGGAAATTTCCGGGTTGGACACCGGATTTGTCAACGCGACCAAAACGAAATAGAGCTACGGGGATTCGATGAACTAGGGGGAAAGGGAGGAAATGTAGCGGTGCATTAGGATGGTTAGCTCACCCTGAACTCGTAGGGAGTGCTCGGGAGGACCGGAGATGACCGGAGACGGCCGGAATCGTCCGGGAAAGCTCCGGCGGTGGTTTGCGGAGAACTTGACGGTGAGCTCGATTGAAGGCTTCCCGGCTCGATTCCTTCGGTGGAGAGGTAGAGGACGGCGAGGCGGAGCTAATGGCGGTCTTCGTTTCGCTCGGGGACTCCTCAATCAACGGCGGCGAGCTCGGCCATGGGAGCTAGCTTTTGGAGCTCTATGGGGAGAGAAAAAGGAGAGGAGAGTGAGGATGGAGGGAGTGGGCTGGTTGGGGGTTTTCTCTCCTTTTCTTTAGTGTCCTTTTTTACACAGAGCCCCCTGCTCTTTTGTTTCCAACACGGACTAGTCCTTTTCTCTTTTAAATTTGAAACCAGTCGCACGTTTTGAATTTGTAATTGAACAAGTTGGGCATTTGTTTTTAGATGGTGCCAAAACCATTTGTGTGTTGTTTAGCAAGTTAATATTGGATGCCATGATGCAATGCAACACAAAGGCGAAAATTTTACCCTGGTTTTTAGGTTTCCGAACTTTGGGCTGTTACAGGGACATAGACCACAATTTTGTCGACCCCGTCGTGCTAGACGATCCGCCGTCCACACCCTATTTTGGAGAGCAAGCCATGCAAAAAACTTGATTTTTGGATGAGCCCAAACCTTCAAACAAGACTATTCATGTCGGTATGGACGATGTCACGGAATTGAGCTTGGTATGCCGACTTAGCCGAGTATACTCCATTGGCCGAAATGGTCCAAGTGATGGTGTCCTCTAAATCTTCATCAAGTTGAAAATCATGGATTTGAACCCAAAGGTTGACAAATTGAAGAAGGTGTTGCATGGAGAAGCCCTCATCCATCTTAATTTTGTGGAACCAAGCATTGTTGAACAAGGCGTCGTGGATGCACCAATTTTTCCTTGAGGATATCTTGAAAATGAGAGGAGCAATGTCCCTTGGCTTGCGCCCATATACCCAAGGGGCGTCCCAAAAAGAAGTCTTCTTTCCGTTGCCAATGGTGATCAAAGTGGAGGCATAGAAGAGGTCCATGTCCTCACTAGTGCAAGGGTTCTCCAAGCCGGCCCAAATCTTGGTGGGGTCATTCCATTGGAGCCATGGCCACCGAAGTCGAAGGGCCCTTGCGAACTTGTCCAAGTTTAGAATGCCAAGACCTCCAAGATGAGTTGGCCGACACACCGTCTCCCAATTTACCTTGCATTTCCCTCCCAAAACCTTGTCGGTAGCCGCCCAAAGAAAGGCACGCTCTATTTTGTTGATGTATTGGAGGGTTTCCGGGTGCACAATGAGAGGTGTCAATGAGTAGATTGCTTGAGAGGAGAGGACCGCCTTGACAAGGGTTCCCCGCCCAATCGTGGTGATGTATCTCCCTTGCCAAGGTGGAAGTTTGCCGGCGCATTTGTCTTCAAGATATTGGAAGTCCCCACGTTTAAGCCGTCTAATCGATAGCGGGAGCCCAAGGTAGCGCATTGGGAAAGTCGTTTGCACCACCGGGAGACCTTGTAGGACGTTCTCCAAGTCAATGTTGGCACAACGGATGGGCACGACGGAGCTCTTTTGGATGTTTGTGCATAGCCCCGTGACCTCACCAAAACCGTGAAGGATCGCCGTAAGCTTTTGGATGCCCTCTTTTATTGGGGCCACAAAGATGGCCGCATCATCCGCATAGAGTGAAGTTCTCAACACGGTACCCCTCCCACGGATTTTGTGAAGTAGCCCAAGATTGGTTGCCAACTCAAGGATTTGTTGAAGAGGGTCGATGGCGATGACAAAGAGGAGGGGCGACAAAGGGTCTCCTTGTCTAAGACCGCGCCCATGGTGAATCGGAAGGCCGGCCACCCCATTCAATAGGACCCGAGAGGATGAAGTGGAGAGTAGAGCGGTTATCCAATTACGAAACCTAGGAGGGAAGCCACGCCGTTGAAGAAGGTCCAAGATATACTCCCACCGGATGGAGTCAAAAGCCTTGCGGATATCCAACTTGAAGAGGAGAGTTGGAGTTTTGCTCTTGTGAAGCCGGCGTGCCAAATTTTTCACATAGAGGAAATTGTCATGTATGCTCCTCTTTTTAATGAAAGCACTTTGAGCGTTTGAGACAAGGTTGTTCATTAGGGGCCCAAGACGAAGGGCAAGTATTTTTGCAATGATTTTGGCGATCCCATGGATGAGACTAATTGGCCTATAGTCGGTGATTTCTTCCGCCCCCTCCTTCTTTGGCAAAAGAACAATGTTGGCGGAGTTCAACCAATGTAGGTTAGCCACATGGAGGTTATCGAAGCGGTCAATGACCCTCATGACATCAAACTTGATAGTGTCCCAACTTCTCTTGAAGAAAGCCCCCGTGAACCCGTCCGGACCGGGAGCTTTGTCTCCCGGCATTTGGTTGATTGCATCTTTCACTTCGGCCTCGGTGAAGTGAGAGGCCAAAGAGTCTAAATCCGGATTTTCGAAATGAAGCTCCTCCCAATTAAAATCTTGGGACCTCGGCGTCCCTTTACCAATGGCCGACCAGAAATGGTTGAGGACAATGTCCTCTTTTTCTTTTATGCTCCGTGACCCACCCGTTATTGTGCTTGAGGCGATGGATGTGGTTTTTGCGCCTTCGCCAATTCACTTTGAGGTGGAAATACTTTGTATTTGCGTCACCCTCCTTTATATTGGAAACCCGCGAGCATTGCTTCTTCCTTGCTCTCTCAAGGATAGACAAGCAAAGCACTTTTTTCTTTAGCCTCGACCGGATGTCGTGCTCTTCCGTGGATAAAGGCCTAGAATCTTGAGCGATGTCAAGTTGTAAGATGACCAAGAGGGCGGCATGAAGTTGGAGCTTCGGCTTGGAGAAGAAACGTCTTCCCCAAGTGGATAGGCACTTCCCTAGTCTTTTTAGCTTGTGAAATAAGACATGGTAGGGCTCGATGAATCATGGTAAATTAAGAAAGACAACCTATGAGAAAGTCCAGCGACATCAACCTATGATTCGGTAACGGGTAATTTTTTTCCGCTTTTTCTGTAAAAAAGGAGGGCTCCAACGAAAGCAGCGAGCGAGGCAACAAATATAGCTGCATTAGGGAAGGTTGTACGGGCTCGCTGCTCCTCAATGCTCCCAGCTCCACAACTCCATCTTTCAGTCTCAGGGAGATAGGGAGCAAATCTCTAATCTGCTCACCATCCTGTGGGTGAGGAGGTTAGCGCCTAGGTGAGGAGCCCCAACATGTCGTGTCGCGAAGATGGAGGTTCATGTGTGCGCGCTCGTGGGCTGGAGTCACACAACATCGTGGTTGGCAGCGGCCGACGATGTCTTGGGTGCTCTGGTGGCGTTGCGAGCTGTGTGGCAACGATGACGGTGGTGAGCGGAGCCGGGTCGCGGCATGTCCTTCGTCACCGACATTCCGCGTTGTGTCCCGCTGTGAAGCTGTGAAGTCGGAGCTGCGTGTCTCGGGGCGGACATGCTGGCAACGATGACATTTTTTCTGCAGTGGCCTCGCGGATTCCGTCGATGCAAGGTGTGCAACTTTCTCCGGTGAAGGTCTCCGTCGAAGTCGGAGCTGCCTCCTCCTCGACGCTTTGGGTTGACTGTTTGGCATAGGCCGACATGGTTTACGACGTCGGCTGCGGCGGGGCTTCGTCGATGGTCGTCCAAGGTGAAGTCGGAATCGCTTGCTCGGGGAGGAGTGACGACGATGACGCTCGGTGGTGACCTCGATGGTGTTTTTCTCCTCGGCGGCGTGTATGTCTCGTGTGGGTAGCCAGGTTGGCCGGGTCTGCACAATGTGGTGTTTTCATGACTACATTGGTGCTCTTGTAACGGTTTTCGGCCGGCTCCCCGTTAATGAACCGGTCAATTCCCCTCCTACTTTTTTAATAAAATGAGGCAATGTTGCCCGTTTTGTTCAAAAGGTGACAGAACATGGAGGCAACTTGGACGGTTGGTTAGGCTGAGAAGAAATAGGGTATTAAATAAAAACATAACAAAACTTATTAAAGTTAAATAAAATTGAGTGTAAAATATAATGAAATAACGGATTGACATGTTAAAGATTTTATTTCACGCTAGATTGTATCCTCCATATGAATTATTTATTATTTTGTCTTTCTCGATTGTCATGTTGTTGATTGGTAGTTACAGGAAATCGATAAAATATCGATTGTTAGAATTTGGCGAGTGAGATCTGCAGAGTCCACTAAAACTGATAAAAATATAGTTGCAATTTTTTAGGGAACTCTCCAAATAGAGTATGGAGTAAACAATGTCGCCTATGTTGGACTTGCTGTAGGAGAAGTGGGCAAACTACATATAGCATGAAAAAAAAATAGCCTACCAGGCTACCACTATTAATTCATGCAATAGACTTAGGTCCACGGAGCTGCCTTTAGTCTGACCCAGTGGAAAATGCAAAATCTTTCACCAATCAGTATTTTTTTTTTGAGGACAAGATGGTCGTACCACTGCTCGAATAGATAAAAAGAATTGACCCAGTTTATAAGGAAAACCGGGTCCAAAAACCATACAATCTGTACAAAAGAATGGCACAAACGAAGCAACTCGTCGTCCACACGATCCAAGTCGACAAATGGCACAACACACACCACCCGCTCCGGGGCCGCCGCCCCGGCGTAACAACCAGATCGACATTCGCATTGCCCGAAAAGCGATCCAGTCATGGTCGACGAACCCTCTGCCCACGCAGTCTTCATCCAGACTGCCACCAAAACCACCTGTTCCGGGGCCGCCGCCCCGGTGTAGCAACCAGATCGACCTTCGCATTGCCCGAAAACGATCCAGCCGGGTCGACGAACCCTTTGCCCGCGCAGTCCTCATCCAGGTCGCCACCTAGGCCCACGCTAAACAACGAATCTGCCTCGTAAAACCGTCGTAGCGTGGGAACCCAAGGCCGCTGCCTTGACGTCCACCACCGTCCGGAGCCGCTGCCCCGGCGTCCACCTCCCTCGACCACACACCCATTCTGCACATCCGGCAATCAGTATTAGCTACTACCTCTGATCCGTTTTAAATGTCGCATGGAAAGAACTGACTAGGTACACAAGTCGCGACATTCATTTCAAATCGGAGGGAGTAGTGTTTATTTACAGGGAATGACCCCGGTGTAATAGAGAAATTGTAGTGATGACCCCAGTACCACCTTTTCTCAGCTTCCTCCCAAGGTCCAGCTCCGGAAAAAAAAATCTCGCCCTCTCTCAGAGTCGTAGTAGCCATGCCAAGGGATGCCTATATAGCCCATTCACAAAAATCGTTGTAGCTTAGCTAGCTTTAGGTAACCCTCCAAGTCACTAACCTCAGCTTTTCTTTTTCTCACAAGTTGTAAGCTGTAAAGATAGTGGATGGTCAAAAGGGGAGAAAAGAAGAGTGCCTATGCGTGGAAAGAATCAGATCTATGTCAGCAGAGCTCGATGAAACCCATGCTAAAAGAAGCACTCCCATAAGCTGAAATTCTTAGCACAATAACCTACTCCTTAATCAGCTTATGGGAGTAATTAAAAACGAACAGAGTTAAAAAGCATGAGTGTTTGGTAATTCTAGAGCATACACGAGGAGACTAGCTAGTTAGTGATACGAGTACCCACTTTGCCCGTTTAATCAGTTCAGGCTAAATAGTCAAAGGGTGGATGCCTTGTTGACTTTACTACTTAGAATTAGAGGCAATGGCTTCCATACCATTGACAAGCGTTGCAATGACTCTTTTGCCGTCGAACAAAGCTCGAGTGCTTTTATACCAGAATTTACTACTTATATACCATTGGCTGTTAGTCTAACGTTTTCTCAGTGTCGTAAGAGTCCAAAATTACTGCTTTGCCCTCAATGGCAAATACGCAACAATTGTAAATCATGTTTAGGAAAAAATATCAACATCTTGCCTCTATCTATTGCATTTCAGTAAAGCAATTTTGACAACATATAACAATTTAAGCATATAAAATATATATACTTCATCAACCGTGGAGTAGAGGGCCGGGTGTTTGCTGGTTCTGTTGCCGGGAGATTCGAGTGCAGTGTACGTGACTTTCTCTTTTTTATTTTATTTTCGTTTTTCTATTCTAAGTTGAGGGTTTTTTTTGGTACAAGGGGTGGGGTCAAAAGACCCCGGTGCTGCATATCTATTCATCCACGTAGCAGGTACAAATTGCAAAAAGGCCCTTTACATCTATTGCCCTGGAAGACCTAAAATTCAAAAAAAGGCCCTTGCTATTACAAAAAACACCCTAGAAGAAGAAGAGAAAAAGCAATCAGGTTCTAGGGTGCCTCCGCTACCCATCGCCGGCGATCTCCAGGTGGGAACACCGAGATCATCGGAGCACAGTGAAGCACTCGGACTCTCCCTTCCGGCGAGCGATCGCAGACGCCAGTAGACTTGACGCAGCCGGGGACGAACCACTTGGATGCATTGAACCGCCGAGCACTGGCGCCGGATCGAGAAGGCCATGGAGGTTGAAGACGGGCCGTCAAATCGGCCAAAGATCGCGACAGCAAACATGGCTGCCGCGTGGTATGTTGTGGGATGCAGCAAGATCGCGAACTCCCACGATGCAGAAGATGAAGAAGACCAGCGACATCTCTTCCCCTCCTCGCCACCACGGCCGGCCAGGGGAAGATCCGCCAGCTCCACACCTGCAAGAAGAAGGACGCAGCGCTTGATGGAGAAGTTTGCTGCCGACATCACCTGCTTCGGCTTCCACCTTGGAAGTCCACCGGAGACGCACATAAGCACCTGTCCTGCGCCGCGCTCGAACGCAAGGACAGCTTCCCGACACCATCCCCAGGCTCCAGCCATATCAGAGCAGCTTGCCGTCTCTCCCTCGCCACAGAGGCCGGCCGAGAGACAACACGCAACTCCACAGAAGCTGAAGAACAGGAGATGCGAGCGCTTGCAAAGGGAGTCGACCCAAAAGTCAACGTCTTCATCCTCCCACCTTGGGAGCATGTCGAAGGAGCTTCGAATCCACCGCTTGGTGCAGCGCCCAGGCACCAACGCGATTCCTCCTATCAGGACAACAGATTCGGCCAACCCCCACTCTCCGTCACCACCATGGGAACCAGAGCATGTGGGAAACGGCCGAATCTGAGCCGATCCGCGCTTATTTGAAGGAACTTGACCAGATCTCCACTCCAGCCGGCCTCCCCACCATGGGGAATCACCAGGAGCAAGATCCAGCCGACCACCATCGCCGCGCACGGACGAGACAGCAGCTCCAAGACGGCATAGCGCAAAAAACAAACCTACAACTACTATGGACAGAGGGGTCGGACACCCTCTCCTCTCCCCACTCCGGCCGGCAGAGCCGCCGGAGAGAGATCGGAGAGGGGCTGGAGAAACGGGGAAGGAGCGGTGAACTCTCAAGGAGGCAAGAGGAAGGAGAAGAGAAGAGAAGTCAGAGCGTCAAGTTGAGGGTAAGATTGGATTTTTTGGATAGTATGGTAGGAAAAACGGATACACACTAACAGCGACGGCAACTACGCACTTAAATTTGTTTGTGTTTGGTATATATGAACTAAAACATTGTCGGAGGGCAAATGAGCCATTACGAAAGTTGTCAATGGTATAGAAACAATCTTCTCTTAGAATTACTGGAGCAGCACTACGCGGTAAGCACTAACACCACACTAGCGCTGGGTCACGTGACTCAGACGCACGTGCAAGAATTACGGGGGAATGGAGCTGCCCAGTGTTGACCCATGCCCCTATGCATCGCGCGAGGTCGATCATCGCGTGTATGATGCGTTGGATGCATGATCCACGAGGTCAACAAGGAGGAAGGCCGCCAAGAGTGCGCTACTTTATTTCTTCTCTTTATTTTTTTGTGCATGATTAATATGATTCCTTCTCGTTTATAAACTTATTTATATATTTATTGAACAACATTTGGAAAACTCTTTGATGCACACGAGCTCACTAGAGCTCGTTTTCAAAAAGAAAAAAAAATCAAAACTCGTATTTTTGAGTCCAAAAAAATGCCAAAAAGTGTACAGATACATATACATATTTACTACTAACATCCGAAGTTTCATTTAAAAATACGTTGTATTTTATTTGTTATTTTTTTGTAGCCCAAAATACAACGTCTTTTTTACCAAAACTTTGCAAATATTTACATAACATGTTTATCTATCCACGTTAGGGGTGGAATCGAGCCAAGCCAAGCCGGCTCGAGGCTCGGCTCGGTAAAACTCGAGCCGAGCCTGGCTCGGCTTGGTACGTGAATGATTCTGAAAAGTGGGCTCGCGGCTCGGCTCGGTGGGCTCGAGGCTCGGCTCGGAAGGCTCGCGAGCCGGCCGCCACAATGAGCCCAACTCGGTCACGGAAACGCCATTCCCCTCGATCCCTCACGCTCTCCTTCGCTGCTCTGGCGCCGTGCACTGGCACCGTCGCCAACGCCGAGCACTTCTCCCATGGATCCCCCCTCTACCCGTGCTCCTTCCGACTGAGACGCGCAAGGCCCGGTTCGTCTAGGCCGCCGCCGCCGGCCCTCCGCCGCCTAATTTGTGTCTTCTCGAGACCTCCAGTCGTCCACCACCGATTGGAACTTCGGGATCCAGCTGCTCCTCTCCTCCAAGTTCCGCCATAGAGGCACCGGCGGCGCCCTTCCTTCTCTCATCGGTCGGCGGCGTCCTCCGCCCTTCCCTCACCAACGGGCGGGTCGGCGGCAGACCCGATTCTTCCGTGGCGTTGATCTACAGAGAAGTTATGAATTGACCCCTCCCCTGCCGTCCCAGCCATCTCCTCCACTCGTTGTGTTCTGCTGGCGTGTCGTGAGAGCAGATTGAGAGGAGCTGCTGTTTGATTTTCTTGCTACATGTTGTTGTATACTTCACAATCTGTTTGATTTTGTTGCTAAAAGGTGTTGTCCACTATGCTTTTTTTTTTGAACAGGTCCACTATGCCTTGAATTGCTAGATTGAGAGGAGCAGATTGAAGCATCCGCAGAACGGGCAGAAGCTGCGTACAACAATGCCTTGAATTGCAAAATCGCATCTCTGCTCGGCATTTGGTGTATTTCAGTGCTGGAATTTTTTACAGCAACAAAACTGAAACAAAATAGACCAAATGTTGCTTATTTAGTGTATTTGATTGCTGAAACTTCCTATACAGCAACAAATCTTGCAAAACGAGAGTAAATAATGATTCTCCTGGTTTTTTATTGGAGATTTGAAAACGTACATATTTAGATACACGCTTTTGTCATTTTTGCATAGCAAAAAATATAAAGTATCACTCGTGCGCGGGAGCACACGAAATCGAGCCTTCGAGCCGGCTTGTGAGCTTTACCGAGCTGGCTTGTCGAGCCTCGAGCCTTGACCGAAAGGTTTAGGCTTGGCTTGTCCGACCTTCGAGCCGGGCCGAGCCCGAGCCGAGCCTTCTCGAGCCCGAGCCGAGCCTCGAGCCTCGAGCTTCACGTCCACCCCTAATCCACGTTAAAAAAATTGAAACTCCAAAGTATCATTTTCAAAAATCGAGTGTCACAAATCTGAGTCCTATTTGGAAAACTACCTTGCCACTTTTCCTGAAAAAAGGACGATTTTGTCTACTCCCTCTCATTCTTTTCTAAGGTGTCAAAGTGGGATCCCACCAAAGTTCCACTTATAGTTCATTTTATGATTTCTAGTTTAAAATTTGGGAATTTGGGCCCAAAGTTTGAACTAGAAATTACAAAATAAACTATAAGTAGGATTTTGGTGGGATCCCGCTTGCATCTCTATTCTCTTCTTCGTTGTGCGACATAAGTTGTTAAAATCTAGTTAGTTCGACTTACATAAGTGTGAGATTTAAGATTCTCTGCAAACGGAGCTTGGCTCTGATGGTTGGGTTCCCTGTGGTGGAACCAGCCCACCCAGGTTCAAGTCCTAGACTTGGCATGGGCGTTTGCATTTATCTGGATTTATTCCAGGTTTATCCGGCGCTATTCTTTCAGTGGTAGGTGACGTGCCCGTCAACAGCGAGGCGTCTGTGGTGACTTCGTCAACCTCAAGATCTGCCGGCTCAGTCCTTCAGAGGTGCTCATAGGGGTAGGGTGTGCGTGCGTGCCTTCATAGGGGTGACTGTACATGCGTATTTGTGAGCGTTTGTGTTGTACTGTGTTCTAAAAAAAAAGATTTAAGATTCTTTGAAATTTGCATGCTGATTTTAGGGGACATGTTTTGGTCTCAAAAGATAGAACTAATCGAATAGATATTTCATACTGTCGAGATCGAGCGATCTTTCTATTATAATTAATTTAAAATCATAATTTTACAACTTTTTTAAAACTGGAAAAAAACCTCCGTGTTGTCAATGTTGTATCCCACAAACGTGTAAAATCTCAATTTGAAATACTTTATATTCATTAGCTATATAAAAATGACAAGTGTTGATCTGAGTATACACTTCCAAGTTTGGAAAATTTAGAAGATTTTGTCATTTTTGTGTAGCCTACAACATAAAATAATACCGCACTCTGATTTTACATGCTCGTAGGATGCATCATTCACTACATCCATTTTTTTTCAGATTTTTTCAAGACCTGTAAATTAGTTCTTAAATTCTAAAAAAAATGGATCACATGATTTCGGGAGACAAGGTGATTTTTTTGGAACAAATAGGTCCAATCACGTTGGCTTTATGTATCCGTATTCAAAACTTTCATTGCTTTCACAGTTAGTCCTTTGATCTTAGTATTTTTGTTCTTTTCCCAAGAAGACTTTTTTCTGTAAAAACCAATATATCTTTACTATTAAAGCTGGCTTGGTGAATGCCTGGTGTCACACGTCTAACTAATTACAAAACAAATGCCACCACAACTAATAAACCCCATGTAAATAGAAACAAACTAACAAACCGTGTTTTTTTTCTCTCTATCTCTCTCTCCTCTCCTCTCCTCACGTGCAACAACTAAATAACAATAAACTACTACTACTACACAACATCAGCACTGCGTCGCAGCCTTTGCTCCCGATTATTTTGCCTTGATCGCAATCCACCTCCAATCTCAACAAACCCATCGAGAGTTTCGCGGACTGCCCCCTCCCCCGTTCTAATCTATCTATCCTAGAGACCGTTTTGTATCACTTCTTCTCGTGCCATCGCTGTAGACCGTCGTTGCCCCGGCCGCCAGAACATCCATGGCTCTCACACGTCCCTGTACTTGTTGCGTTGCTGCCTAGCCTAAGACAGGTGTGGTGTATCGTCGACGAGCACGACCACCGGACATTGCGGAGCTCGCTCAAATTCTTCACCTCGCTGACTCATCGGGATGTGAATATGCGTCAGGTTGCAAAGATGTACAGCTTGCCGAGGCCATGCTTGCCGCCCCGTAGGCAAATGGTGCTGCATGGTGGGCAAAGATTCACAGTGCTGCTGCTTAGAGGCTACCTGCGTAGAACGATCGTTGTGCTAGGCTTCTGCTTTCGTAGTGCGTGTTCCACCAGCTGACAAACCTTACGCTCATTGAGATGGAGCAAGACGCGTACTAGCATGTGGTGTTCCGCTAGCTAGCTGCTGGTGCTCTGCCGAAGGTTGAAGGCCAACCAAACACCTCGATGTGTGACAGCTAAACCAGGTATTTGCATGAACGGTCTGTGCAACATTTGCATGATTAGAAAAAAAGTGCATGGTTTGGATCGTTAGATTGGTTAAAGGGGCTTGACGACGGTCATTTATGATTTATATTCGATCATCTTCACTACAATTAGCATAAGATCTCTAGCCATAATGTCGAATTGTCTATCACCTTCTTGTTGCCTTTTATATTCATTCAACGTCCCTATAGGTGAATTGTGGAGGGATCGTAAGAGCACTCTTATGGAGGCAGTTTGTTTACCCAGGGAAAAAATATATCGTTAAATCTACAGTAACAGTCTCTAACTCCAACGTGAGGCGCTAAAAGGGATTTTTTCATGCGCCAGACAGCGAGCCGCATTGTTTTTTGCGGTGAAAAAATATGGAAGCTCCCGACAAAACTTTTAGCAGCGACGCACGCGAGTTCCTGGGTTTGGCAGGGAATCGGGCCTAACCGCTTGGATTTTGATCCTAGCGTCAGCGCATAAGAGCCTTGATGTGGATGTTCTAAGGCCATGTACAATGGTAACCAAAAATATTACTAAAAAATGAAGTTGAGAGTTAGTAACTCCAATGCCGAGCGTTTATTGAGGCTCTTAAAATCTACTAAGCCAATCATTAGACAATCCCTAATTTGAAATATGCAATTGTTCTTCTCGCGAGATAAGTGTGGGACTGTACAATCCAGAACTAAAGCCACTTTATATATGTACTTCGGATGGAGGTTCAAAGAAAAAAATATTCCCTCGTCCCGAATTAGTTGACACGGATTTATGTACATACAGATACATCTACACACTAAAATGCATCTAAATACATCCGCATTAGACAAATCTGCGTCAATTAATTTTAGACAGAGGGAGTAGTACAGAACTAGAAGAAGATTTACACTGAACCTCTATGCACTTTTAATGCGTCTATTGTCGTGGAAAACTGTTCGACCAATTTTGTTTCGGTAGATCTCTAGATCAATCAAATATTGTGACAATCTATGGTCCTATGCTCAGTTACTCATATTCCAGTTTTAAAACTATTGTAACATATCTTTCCAACAAATTTAAAAAACCAGAAATCTATCGTATTGTATCCAAACTTATCGAATAAAGCCTTGCTGATATATCCATTTGAACTAACCTTGCAGTGAATTTCAATCATATATTTGACACATCATAGTTATATTGCTCTGTTAAATTTGGTTTTAGCATAGAAGTCATCATGTATTTGCCTGGGTGGCTTGCATAGCTAATGAAGACATGAGATGAAGGTCGCATGTCACATGAACATTGTCACATGGCCGTGCATGTCATGGTGGCAAATGAAACTTCAACCGCACTAGGTTTTTGGAGGTCCTCACCGGGTGGGTTACCTGCAATGGTAGATGGTTTAGGAGGTCTGAAGGATCAGACTTTTCAATTTTACTGTACATTCTAAGACGTCTACGAAACTCTGAGGGATGTAGTTTTTTGTGCATTATATTGGAGGAATATAAGTGGATCTTGAAATTTTGGCAATCTGAAAGTTGGCTCATGTAGGTATTGGGCGTGCTATTTAACTGGTTTTGATTATAAACAACTGTAGGTTGTGGAATAGCCATGGCGAAAATCTATGTTGCAGCAATTGGTCAGATGTAAAACGTTCTTTTTCCTTCTTGCCGATATAGGTCCTGGAAGGAGGCAATTACCAAATTATTTTCAGATTTCCTTTATACTTTTATATTATATTATTTCAATACATTAATGCTGCTACCCAACGACCCTCTGACATGGTTTTTGCTAATGTTATAGCCAATTCCGGCCACTTATTATTTAGTCTATGTTGCAAAGCAATTATGAAGTACCCATTAGTTCTACAATTTTCACTATTTTGTTTCACGACAACTTTTTAAAAAAACATCGTTTTTCATTGCTCAACTATTTGATGTATAAGGTCACACAAATAATTATATGTCATTGGTAGGAACCAACACATGTTTCAAACGTTCTGCAGATGAAAAGAACATGTGTGTATATGTTTTTGGACACTACGACAATGTGTATGTAACGTGGTCATATTTTTTTGACGAATTTTGACAAGATGACGTTTGGTAGCGGATCAACCGTACCATGACACCAAAAGTGGGACCAGAATAATGATCAGAAAGTATGCAAAGTGAAGTCAAACAGAAGGAAGGAACTAGAGAGTGTGAAGTGGTTAGAGCCAGCCATGTGTTCACGATGATGTATAATGAACTTTTGCTGGACAAAGTGGATTCACAATTTAGGTTCACTCTGAAAGTAAGAGTGGTGGAAATTAAATATAATAGCAACGCTCGGGCACAAAGTGGATTCACAATTTAGGTTCACTCCGAACACAATATTATGATATTGTTTATCAATTCTCAACATATTTTGTATTTTATGACAAAAGATATTTTATATGCCGAAGCAACGTTCGGGCATTCAGCTAGTTAATATAAAGATGGCAGCAAATACACACAACCTCTCCAAATAATATTATGTCATGAGCTAGTTGAGACATCGAGAGTGCACACAATGAAATTACTGAAAAAATCTAACCTAAAAAATAATGTCTAAACAATCAACGACACACACCATCAACCATCAATATCAACACATGCCGGGGCGACGGTTGATCCCAAATTGGGAAGCTGAGGGGTTGCTGCAGTAGTGGAAATCAGTGGCGGAGGACGGCCGGGAGTCGGGACTGAGCGGGGGCGGCGCGGCGAATTGGCGGTGGCGTTGTTGGCCTGCAGCTATTGGGGATTCGGCGGCTGCATTTGGCAGGAGAAGAAGGTGAAGTTTTAGCGCAGCGGTTGGGCCAACCCGTGATGACGACCATAAAAGGAATTATGTCCCACCGCCACCGCTTGCCACGTATCCCGTAGGCTTTGCCTGCAGGCGACCACCGATGGTAGAGAGGAAGAGATATGTACCATCACCTCTGGACCATTTTATTGGGGTGCTGCTATGTCGGCCTCACTGAGCCCTTATATGTTAATTAAATATTTAAATTATGTTTGCTTCTTTTGTTTACTCTGTATAAATCACCCTCGATTCTTTGTTTATTTAAAATTTTATCGCTTCTTAAGGCAGACTCTTTGGGTAAAAAAAATATGGACAAAAGAAAGGACAATATTATTAACTCTACATTTTGTTGTGTAAGAGCAATGAGTCGCAAGAGGTAGCTTTCATGTTGCAAATATCTTTGTCAGCTGTTGAGTACTTTGTTCTCTTACGTCGATTACATGGTTTTTTTGTTATAGGATCTTCTTTTTGTCATATGCCTGATGCCCTTGGCCAAATCATCAACTGCCTTGTGCCGACTACAGAAGCATGTATAACGACACAACATAGCTTTCAAATGGATTAGCTTATAAGAAGGCAGCATGTCGCCTAGAGTATGCTTCTCTGGTCACCATCACCATCCCCAAGGCTGAGTCACGCTTGCTTACCCTTTGTATTATACAGTATATAGATTTCAGACTGCATGCTGTTAACCTTATTTCTTCTTTTCAAAATGGAGGTTGAAACCGACTGCTGTTAACTTGCTGCTATATATCCTTTTAATTGATTCCACGTTTCCATCACCCTTTAAGCCGTTCACACCAGAGAATGGGTGCGCTGTCTGACCACGAGGTTCCGACCATGTCACGGCTGGCACCCTGCGTGGCTGCGTTGTCGACTAGAGCTAGACGTTTCTGAAACACGCGCAGCGCAGGTGTCAACCATGCATGCCAGCAAATGTGTTCGATACTGTTTTCTCAAGCCTCTTACTGGTAGCTTCTAAAAGATCAAACTCATCAACCCATCTGGTTCTGGCCGACCTTGCAAAAACTTATCCAGTGTGTGTACTACGATCTCTTTCACCTGCACATGTTGTCACTGTCTTCTGTCCTACACAAACTCCAGCTAGCTTTGTTAGCAACAAAAAAAATAGCAATGGTCATTGGTCAAATACGTATACGGAAGACTACGCCAGCGTCGAAATTAAAGCGAAGTGCATATTGCATACGAAACATAATGTGACTCGCTGCGCGCGTGTGTTCCAAACTCCTTTCAGTTATAAAATGATGATTGGTGTTACGTGCAGGGAATGAACGGTTTAATTAGCAGCTTAACCAAGGGTATCAAACTCAATTTGATCGTGGCACTGCAACGAGCAAGTTACACACAAGCAGGGACGGATTACTAATTTTACTTCTACACTTCTAGCAAATATTCGATTTTGCTATTGTGCCTCCGTAGACATGAAGAGGAAGACACCGATTAATTTTTAAAAAACATTCAAGCCACTTGGTTCAATGCAAATGTGATTGGTTTGGAAGCTAGTTAACAGAACAATCCTAATCCTGATGACAGTGATCCTCCTAGTCGTGGAGTGGGCTTCAAGTTAATTGCTCATATCCACATGGTATATTTTGACAATCTGAACTTTATGATATTTACATTGGTATGTCTTCATTGCTTTTGAAGTTTTTTATGCCTCTACTTCTCGCCCCCCCCCCCCCCCCCTATCCCAAATTTCTGGCTCCGTCCCTGCACACAAGAGCCACCTATGAATATTTGGGAAGACGCTTGCGTGGATGCATGCTCTCCAACTGGCTTGATCTTGCATCAGCATTTTCAGAATTCAGAATTGCTTACCGTTACATCATCATCGAATCATTACACTAACAGAACTGGCCCCCAGCGCTGCTCGCAGATGACCAATACGCTAAAATGGGTTCGCGCGGAATCTATGAAATGGGCCCGCTCCCGAGAACGGCCGATGCGATCCTTTCGAACTGTCGGGCCGTCATCGAGCTGCGCAGCCCGAATCTCTCATTCGCGGCGCTGTCAAGGCCGGCAAACCCTACATGCCGCCCGTTAGCGGCGCGAATCAGCCGCGCCGCTAACGGGGAGCTTCTGCCAGGCCGACCCACCCCGCGGCTTTCTGTTTTTTTTCTTTCGTTGTAAATTTTTTTCTTGTTCCTTTTTCTTTTTCTTTTTCGTTTTGTTTCTTTTCTGTTTCTGTTTTTCTTTTTTGTTTCTTTTTTTTCGTTTTACTTTTTCTTTTCTTATTGTTTTTCGTTCTTTTTTAAATTGTTTTTGAAAATTGTTTAATTTTTGAAAATGGTTTCATTTCGAAAATGGTTCCAAATTTAAAAATGGTTCAAAATTTGAAAATGGTTCCAAACTTAAAAATGGTTCCATTTTGAAAATGTTTACAAATTAAAAAATGGTTCCGAACTTAAAATGGTTCCAAATTTAAAAATGGTTCAAAATTGTTTAATTTTTTTCTTTTCTTATTGTTTTTCATTCTTTTTTAAATTGTTTTTGAAAATTGTTTAATTTTTTAAAATGGTTCCAATTTAAAAGTGGAACCAAATTTAAAAATGGTTCCAAATTTGAAAATTGTTCATTTTTAAAAATGGTTCCATTTTGAAAATTGTTCTAAATTTAAAATGGTCCCGAATAAAAAATGGTTCCGAATTTAAAATGGTTTCAAATTTGAAAATTGTTCTAAATTTGAAAATGGTTCCATTTTGAAAATGGTTCCAAATTAAAAAATGGATCCCAATTAAAATGGTTCCAAATTTGAAAAGGTTCAAAATTTGAAAATGGTTCCATTTTGAAAAAGGTTCCATTTTTGTAAATGGTTCCAATTTTAAATTTCGATCCATTTTCAATTTTGAAACCATTTTTTGTTTCGTTTTTTCTTTTTCAAAATGTTCATATTTTTTAAAATGGTTCATATTTTTTAAAATATTCAGATTAAAAAAATATTCGTGTGTCAAAAAATAGGTTTACATTATTTTACAATTTTTGAATAGATTAATAAATGAAAATAATCGAAAAGGGAAAACAGGAAAAAAAATGCAACGTACCTTAACTGGATCTGAAACGCCAGCGAAACGTTATTTGGGCCAGTCCACGAATGGAAGCTAGTAGGCGGCGCGGGAATTTAGCGCCGCTAACGTGCGACACAAAGCATCTCTCGTCAATGCCCACCTCTTGTCGACATTCAAACGCCTCGACACCGTAAACGCTATATACTGCCCGTCAGCGGCACGGTAGGCTCGCGCCAACTAAAAGGAGTGCGCTGATGGGCCGGCCCACCTGGATGTTTGTTTCTTTTTTTCTTCTCACCTCTTTTTTGTTCTCTTTCATGTTTTTTTCCTTTTCCTTTTCCGCTTTTCTGTTTTTCTCAGCCTCTTACCTTTTTATGATTTCAAATGTTTCGATTAAAAAAATGTTCAGAATTTGAGAATGTTCAGATTCGAAAAATGACAGCTTCAAAAAAGTTCGGATTCGGAAAATGTTCAAACTCAAAAAATCTTTAGATTTAAAAAATGTTCATAATTGGAAAATATGAACATTTGCATTATAAGAAGGCAGCATGTCGCCAGAGTATGCTTCTCTGGTCACCATCACCATCTCCATTGAACCCGTTCACACCATAAAATGGATGCGCTGTCTGACCACGAGGTTTCGACCGAGAGAATATCCGGTGGAAACCAAGTTTCGGTGGAAACCGGTGAAAACCACGGAAAAATCATGTTTAAAAGTTCAAAAAATTTCTAACCAAAAATGCATTACATTGGGAAGGTAGCGTTTTACAGACATGCAAAATGGCAACTTGAAACTCAAAACATTTTAGGAACTATGAAAATGACAAATTCGTCAGTGAATAATACCAGAAATTACTATTCACTGCTGAAGTACTATTCATTGCTGATTTTGTCATTTTTATAGCTCCTAAACAAATTTGAGTTTCAAGTTGCCATTTTGCATGTCCGTAGAACGCTACCTTCCCAATGTAATGCATTTTTGGTTAGAATTTTTTTAAACTTTTAAACATGATTTTTCCGTGATTTTCACCGGTTTCCACCGAAACTTGGTTTCCACCGGATATTCATGCATGTCACGGCTGGCACCCTGCGTGGCTGCTTTGTCGACTAGAGCTAGACGTTTCTGAAGCAAGCGCAGGTGTCAACCATGCAGATGTACGTGTTCGATACTGTTTTCTCAAGCATTTTTTTTTTGAGGAAGGATCCGACGCTATAATAGGTAGCTCCACACACTTTACAAACAGGTCTAAAAAGAAAACAAAATTACATAGAGGACCAAGAAAAGTGCAAGAAGCACCCCAAGCCACCTGAAGGAATCACAATCGGATCCACGACGTGCCCCAAGCTCCTAGACCACGCCGGAGTTGCCGTACCGCCTGCCGCCGGGAAGGAAGCGCCTCCACACCTTGTAGAAGACCGCTGAGCCGTCCGCCGCCGCGCGACGGAAACCGAGAACGATGAACAACACGGCCACAGCGCTTGCTCCCCGCTTCCACCGAACATCCAGCCAACTCGCCGTCGCCCAGGCCAACCTCCACCAGCACCCAACCAGCTCCAGACGCCCACTCCCCTCGCCACCACGGCCGGCCGGAGCAGAGACGCAGAAGAAGACCACCACGAACACCAGCACCAAAAACGGATGAAGCACAACCACCTCCTCCTCCCCTCGCCACCATGGCCGGCCGGAGAAGCAATGACAGAAGAACTCACCCGACGAAGAACCTTCACGACCTCCCCGGCACCAAGGCCGGAACGGGGAACGGAGGGAAAGGACCACACCCAACTCACCGACGCCATCGCCGCCGTCTTCGACGTCGCCGGGAGGCACTCGCACCTAGAAAGACCTATCTACAGTTCTACACACATGGCAGATTACCAGAGCTCCCCCCCCCACCTCCCGGTGCCAAAGCGGCGACCGGAGGCGGAGGGGAGCGGAGGAATCGCGGGCGAGACTGCGAACTCTCGAGTCGCCTTTTCCTCCACCTTTCTCTACTGTAGCAAAGGATAAGAGCTCGAGTCCCTTTGTTTTCTCAAGCATATTTATTACTGGTAGCTTCTAAAAAATCAAACTCATCACCGCATCTGGTTCTGGCCGACCTTGCAAAAACTTATCCAGTGTGTCTACTACGATCTCTTTCACCTGCACATGTTGTCACTGTCTTCTGCTCTACACAAACTCAAGGGTATTCGAAACTCCTTCAGTTATAAAATGGTTGGTGTTACGTGCAAGGAATGAACGGTTTAATTAGCAGCTTAACCAAGGGTATCAAACTCAATTTGATCGTGCACTGCAACTAGCAAATTACACACAAGAGCCACCTATGAATATTTGGGAAGATGCTTACGTGGATGCATGCTCTCCAAGTGGATTGATCTTGCATGAGCCTTTTCAGAATCCAGAATTGCTTACTGTTACATCATCATCGAATCATCACACTAACAGAGCCGGGGCCCCAGCGCTGCTCGCAGAGTGACCAAGAAGCTAAAATGGGTTAGCGCAGAATCTATGAAAATGGGCCCGCTCCCGAGAACGGTCGATGCGATCCTTTAGAACTGCCGGGCCGTCATCGAGCTGCGCAGCCCGAATCCCTCTTTCCCGACGCTGTCAAGGCCCACCTATCGTCGACATTCAAACGCCTAGACACCGCAAACCCTACATATCGCCCGTTAGAGGCGTGGTAGGCTCGCGCCGCCTGAAAAGAGTGCGCTGATGGGCCGGCTCACCTGGATGTTTGTCTTTTTTTTTCTCTGCCTCTTTTTTTTCGTTCTCTTCTTTTTCCTTTTCCTTTTCCTTTTCTGCTTTTCTGTTTTTCTTCCCCTTACCTTTTTATGATTTCAAATGTTTAGATTAAAAATATGTTCAGAATTTGAGAATGTTCAGATCGAAAAATGTCCAGATTTTAAAAAGTTTAGATTCAAAAAATGTTCAAACTCAAAAAATATTCAAAGTATTTTTTTTTTCAAGTTTTTAAACGCAAAAAACAAAAAAACTTTATAAAAACAAAAGGAGAAAGGAAAATACCCGATGGGCCGGTCCAGTAGAGCGCTCGGCGTGGGTGGCACGCCCGTGCAATGCCGAGCGCCATATAGGAGCTCGCCTCGACACCTCTTGGCGCCAAAGGTTCCCGTTCTGGCTTTGCAAGATTTGGTGACGCCAACACGGGTTTCTTTTTCCTTTTGTGTTGCAAATACGGGTTTCTGTAGAGCTAGACCCACGTCCTCCACACCGATAGTGTGCCAGTTACTAAGTACGTACTAACCATGCGATGCGGGCAAGGAGGCGATCCGATGGTGATTTTTTTTCTCAAGTTTGTTGGGCGCCTCTGTCTGTGCCTACGTGAGTTGATAGCATTAAACTACCTGTTTTCAAGACTTAATTAAATGGTCCGAGAGTTGTCCGAGTTCAAACTTAAATATGGGTTAGATGAGAACTAAAAATCCCATTTTCCATGTAACACATTACACGTGAGGTGCAATTTCGGGGTAGAAATTTGTTTCAAAAATACATGCAGTATGCATGATGTGTGACAAAAAAAGATGAATTTTACAATATATACAATTACATGTTTCAAAAATAAAAACAATATATGCAGTTGACCGTAGCAAATCCGTAAATTAAGTATGCGTGCAGTGAACATGGAGCCAAACATGACGTGATGGCTTGGCAGGCTTATGTTATGCCAAAGTTCTATCAACACAATTAAATATGTTCTTCTTTTTCTTAAATAACAAAGGCAATTCTTTTGTCAAAACAATAATTCGAAAAAATCAGTTAATGATGAATTTTTGAAACCAAAATGTCACACAAATTGTGGGGTATGGTGAGGTCTCACACTAATGGTGTGGTGAAATTGAGCAACTCTTCATGTAACTCTGTCTCTTCTTACTATATATATATATATATATATATATGAAGGATGCTTTCCTCCAGTATTACACCTATCTCAATATTTTCTATTAAGATTTTAAGTTTATCTATAGTTATGTTCAGATCTTGGAGGAAACCAAGTTGTGTGTTGATGTTTGGAGAAACACTGGCCTTACTGCTGTACCCATGGCTGTGGCACCAGTGGAGAGTAACATGGAGCTGCGCAGACAACAAGAAGGCCTCAACCAAGGGATGTGCGGCCGCTAGACGGCGGGAGCGCGGCCGCGCACTTCCTGGTGGGCGACGGCGACGTGGGCATATGCCTCGCCCTCCCATACCCGTAGAGGGGTGACGAGGTCGTTTCTCAGCGCTGCGTGCGCTCCCCTGTGACTAATTGAAAATAGGATTTACCGTAACTTAATGCTCCTGCTTTGATCGCCAAGTCAATCTAGTACATGATGGGTGAAAATTGAGATAACGCAGAAGCAGGAGCATTAAGTTACGGTAAATCCTATTTTCAATTAGTCACAGGGGAGCGCTAGACGCAGTGACGGTGGCGGTGAAGCAGGCATCGGGTCGACGATTACCGGCTTAGGAGACAGCATGGTGCAGGGTACCCACCCGTGCACCTCGCACCAGCCCAACGACAGCAGTCCACCCACTCAACATTAGTTTCGAGCCAGGAATGAAGAGACGGTCGTCCTCTCAATTTTTTTTCTTTATTCATTACTCCTGATTAATTTGTACATATACATATATGCCGTCGGCAATGGGTGACAATGGTGGCCGAGCAGAGATGCTAGTGCAGTCGCCACCGGGGTGGGAGTGGCCGAGCGGAGATGCTATTGCGCCCGGTTCATGTCAACTAGTTTTATGACATTAGAGTATTTTTTGCCAAATCTAGCCCTTTGGTGGAACTAATGCCACATGTGGCCCTTATGTGGGACTATTTCTAAATCTGGCCAATCTATGGGGCACCAATGACATTGGAGTCGAAATTGTTTAGCTCGGCGCCAACATTTTTTCTGGGTATCTGGACGCTCAGGAAGCTCGGCGCCATGGAGCCTGGCACCGAACTAGTTCGGCACCGACCTCGCTTCAGTGTTACGAATTAGTTGACGCAAAACTGCAAAACCTCGGTGTCATTCTCATTGGCGCCAAAGCGAGGGGTCGGATTTGAAAATAGTTTCGCAAAAAGGTTAGGTATGTTATTAGTTTCGTCCGGAGGCATTTAAAAAAAAAGATTAGACGAGTAGTTCGGCTGCCAGGAAGTGGCTAGTTCCTGCCCCGTCAATCCAGATTTTTTAGATCAGGAGAACGACATGCTACCGCCGAGCGTACCGGTTCCCTAAAAATCATAGTACTACTTGTTTTAGATGAATTATTTTTGAAACTTGATTCAGAATGTGTGTTGTACATATCATGACCGATTCGACTATGTGCATATCGTGGATATACAGTTATACAAGAACGATCAAAGTCTCAAAGCTGCGCCATATGTTTCAGATCTTTGTACCCTGTCACTGCTATGCAGCATACTAGAACTTGATATTCCAGGTTTGAGGTGATGCTCATGGTATAATGACATAAATTTGCTTTATTTCTGCAGAGTAACCTTGGCAGATTATACTCTTTACTTTATTTCGGTTCCGGATCTTTATTAGAACTTGACATATGTTCACTGTAACCGTGTTTTTCACCTACGAAATCCAGCGTCGGAGTGTTTTTCATAAGGAAGGTGTTGGGGATGTGGTACAACACCGCTTTGGGCGTGGAAGGGACGTCGACGCTTACGGGTGACTTCTTTTGGGCTCCTGCTTATAAATTCTGGTGGGCAGAAACTGCGGTGGGCAGAAACTCTTCAGGAGACTTCTTTTGGACTTGTACTGTTTTGGTTTATTTGCTGTGATGAGTTGTGAAATGTCTGTAGCGCCCCCAATTTGATGTGTGCACTAAATAAACCATTAAATCTTGAGGCCTTTTGTGGTACCCTCAAATGAATAACAGCCATTCATTTTTGTTAATCTAAAGGCTGATAAGAAACCATAGGTTAGAGGGTGACCAGTATAAATCGTACTGGTGCTCACTCGGCAGCCCTCCATAGATGGGTCCCGGCCCAGGACCGTATATGGGTTCCGGCCGAAGAATTAGTAATGGTTCGTGTCGTTCTGAACGCCATATTTTTCCAAATCGACGAATTAGAACCCTAAATCGAGATCGAGCTGAGCTCCCCGCTCCCCCGCCTGCACCTCGCCGCTGTCCTTCTCGCCTTCCTCCGCTTTGCCGTCTCCGCCGCCGGGAAGGCCCAGCCCCGCCGAACTAACGGGATGATGGCAAAGGGAGGCTGCAGGGCGTTCGCGACGCCGGCGGCGGCCTCGCCGGACTCGCGCTCCACGTTCCAGTGGGCCAGGGACGGCGGCGTGACGGCATTCCGGCGTTCGTCATCAAGATGCTAATGGGGGTCAAGCCGGTGGCGGAGAAGGATCGGTTCCAGTTTGGCTCCGCCGGATTGACGGCACTGGCCTCGGCGACGAAACAGAGAGCGGCGGCCACTCGTTTAGCTGATGTAACTTCTGTATCCGCGTTCGATAGTAAGCACTTGGAAATGCTTTCAGATCAAGCTCGCCTATTCTCTTGATTTTTATATGTGCTCGACACCTGAAATATCAAGCAAGCCCTGTAGAACATGTACCAGATGAAGGATCAACTCCCATAAGATCTGAAGAAAAATATCAAGCCCTGTACAACATTTTGTGAAGCAACGTCCTGCATGTTTCTGCTACGATTGTCTACTTGTCTGTCGGTGCATAATGATTCCTGTGGTTATTGTCTATTCAAATCAGTTTCAAATGTACATTCATTCATGTGAGAAATGCAAAATATGTACCACATGTGACCTTTGCCTAGTTGAAATTAGAAGTTGAGAATTTTTTATGTCTTCATTTTTCGCGAGCATTTTGAAATATG
Organism: Poa pratensis; assembly: GCA_947311845.1. Lineage (NCBI taxonomy): Eukaryota > Viridiplantae > Streptophyta > Magnoliopsida > Poales > Poaceae > Poa > Poa pratensis. The sequence goes on along the minus strand of CAMZMU010000095.1, from coordinate 25,168,371 downwards.
TAAAACATGTGCCCTGTACCGAGTTGAAACGAGAAATTCAGTTTTTTATTTCTTTTTACGAGAAGTTCTAAAACAACATATATTTCTGAAGTAGTATTCAGAGACTGAACGTCAAATGGTTTATGTTGCCATGTATGCAAGCAAATCTAGTAATACGTACGACAGAATTATACTCATTACAATGTTTCATTCAGTAAACAATATTGTATTTGATGGTGTAAAAGTAAGTCCACGGTGGAATGACTGAACATTACATTCAGTCATGTCATAATACAGGAACCATCAAAAGGTTCAAATATCATTCTCATTCCAGCTATTCACCACAAAGAACATATGTGGACAGTTTTACAGTTTACAAACATTTGACGGATCACTTGATGTTCAGTAAGTATATACACAGTCAAACGGTGGATCCAAAATACCATTCCAGTTGTACCAGCCTTGTCTTCTCCCTTCACATCATTTTCAAGTCACAAAGCGCCTAATCACTCAACATTTAGCTAGTACCTAAACAGAGGCAGGAAAACACATTCCAGTTGAACCAGAGCCTTGGCATCTCCCTTCATGGCATCTGTAAGCCGCAAAGTGCAAAAAATTCTTCTGAAAATCAACTTTGCTAGAATGATTCATGCCATACTAAGTTCAGCCGAGGCAAAAAAATGGTGAATACTATTGCCAACTCATGCTGAGCTGAATAGCTAGCTCCAATCAATTATCCCGTGGAGTTCATTGTTATCTTATTCTCTGTTCCCATTCTTTGATACGCTAGAGCAGGACATTAACCATTCTAGTCTTTTTGTAGGGCTACGACCATCGTTCCTTAGGCTGGCAGATAGATTCAGCTTCATCATCTTTCCTCTGTTATTTCAGGTTATTCTGTGATTTTTTCACCCTGTAAATAAAGGTAAATGTTGCTGTTAGAAAAGCAAGTAAAATCAGCTGAACCATTTTTTTATAGTGTACAACACGAGATTATTAGTCTATGCTGCTAATCAACTTGTTAATTCACACAACAAAATTGATCGAATCTGGCCAAAGAAACAGTGATACTGCTGTTGGATTGAACAACAAACTTTGTTCTCACCGGTGCTTAATTCGGCGTCTAGCCTGAATGTCTAATAGTTGTTTTTTATCAGTGCACATTACCTAATGTGACAGATCTACAGTACTTATATGTGGCAATAGTTTTACAAACAAAAATAGAATGCTCATTGCAACTCGACGCCCATCACAGGATTCATGGACTTCCTTAAACTTATTGTCAGCTACCTTTTACTACGAGACTGAACACATAAGGCGTTGTGTACTAGACACTGAATTTACTTTTGGTTGAGCAGATCATACATGTATATATATGAATTGCTCTAAAACAAAATCAAGCGTACGATTATTCATTTGGTTTGTGCTGTGCGGAAATCAAGCAGATCATACATGTACAATAAATTACCTGTCTCTTGGTTTGTGTCGCGCGGAAATTCAGAAAAGATGGAACTGGAGCAGCTGCGACCTCCGGAGTCCTAGTACCAGCAGGAAATTCGGGAAGAGGGAGGAGATCCTGGGTCGCCGCTGAAAGATGCGACCTCCCGTGTGGAGACGGCGGCAGCGGGTTAGAAGTGGAGAGATGAGATGGGTTTGTCGCGGCGTACGTTGAAGGCTGCGGCGTCGAGAGCTGAGAGGGGTTGGCAACGGCGGCTGCTTACGTTAGGGCTGAAGGGTGCGGCTTCAAAGATGAGAGGCGTTGGAGCGGCGGCGGCGGCGTCGAGTGCGGAGTGGTTGGCGGGTTGGCGGCGGCGGCGTCGAGAGTCGATAGGCGGTGCGGCTTCAAAGATGAGAGGCGTTGGAGCGGCGGCGGCGGCGTCGAGTGCGGAGTGGTTGGCGGGTTGGCGGCGGCGGCGGCGGCGGCGGCGTCGAGAGTCGATAGGCATCCAGGTCGGAGAGGATTTGTTCATCGTTGAAAACTGTCAGGAGGCTAGTAGCTCGTCATTTTTTTTCCAATCGAATCGCACTAATGGGCCTCCTGGGCCAAATCTTTCTCAGCCGTCGGATGAAACCATACTGGTCATATTTGAGGAGTAGTAAAAGGTACTGTAAAATTTGCCTAAATCTTACGTATACTAGTTTTTAATAGAAATGAGTCAGAGATGAAATAAGTAATATGAAATAACTAAATGTGTCGTAGGATAATTTAGACATTTAGTACATGAAAAAAAATAAAAGAATGTCGTAATTATTTTGACAATAACTCCTCAAAAATACAAATACGTGCATATAAATACATGTACATAATGCTTGTATCAGTGCCCAACCAGAAAATAAAAGAAAGATCATTTTTTGCTATGTGTTGTGTACGTGAGGACTAGTTAGCTAACGTCGCTAACTGGCTACCTTTGCCTCGGTTAGATCTGATTTGATCACATGATCGATTGACGTACTCCTCTTGGCCACCACACAACAAGCTCTAACAGGACGAGGGCCGCCGCCGGACACATGGCCATCGTCATAGTAAGTTATGGTTTTTTCCTTCAACTCACATGTATATGGGGCTTTGTTTTTGAAATACATCCCAATGAAACAGAGCAAAACGATAAAGAACGGCATCTGTACAGATGTCACAAAAAGGCGAACCAGGTGGCCGCTCGTACCAAAATGAGCACGCAACTTATCGGTAATGTATCGCATCCTTTTGATCTTTTTTTTTTGTTCACATCGCATCCTTTTGATCTGTCCACAACCACATACAATCTTTTTTTTTTTAAACGAGCCAAAAGCTTTGCCTTTTTTTATTGATATAGTAGAAGCAAACGGACACGGCCTAAGCCAAATAAAAAGGAATTACATGCTGTAAAAACTCAGGAAACAATCTCTCCAAAATGCTTAGCGCCTGCCAGGATCCAGTTCTTCCCTTCATACTTAATTTTATCGAGAAGAGCCGACAGCATGGTGAATTTGTTGTTGTTGAAGACCCACACATTCCGCTCCTTCCACAACTCCCAAGTTATCAGAATGATAGCTGATTTGAGCCCTTTGGGGTGGGCAGTTGGAGTCTTCGCAAGCGCCTGCCAGTAGGCAAGCACAGTGGGGCGCCCAACGCTATTGTCTTGAACCAAGGATGGGCAAGACAGCCAAGAAGCAGCGGCCTGCCAAATGCAGCGAGAGAAACGACACTTGAAGAGGATGTGTCTGGCCGTCTCATAGTGGGCTTTGCAAAGCTGGCATAAGGGGGGTATGAGGCCAACCCCTGACAGCGAGACGATCGGACGTCCACAACCTGTTTTGCACCACTAGCCATGAGAAGAACCTGCACTTCGGGGTGCCCAGGTCTTCCAAACCAGGTTGCCAAAGGAGCAGGGAATGGACCCTAGGAACTGGGCTTTGTATGCCGAACCAGCCGAGTATTTTCCATTGGGGGATAGGGTCCAGGTGATGGTGTCGGCAGTGCCCGGTGTCAACGTGACCTCCTGAAGACAACCCCAAAGGTTGACGAACTCCATCATGTGATCAATAGTGAAGTTCTGAACCGACATGTCCGCAACCCAATTGAGGTTGGTGAGAGCGTTCTGGACGCGTCTGTTTTTCTTCTTGGAGGCCGCAAAGATCTTTGACGCAATAGACATAGGGGCCGTCCCATTTAGCCAAGACGACGTCCAGAAGCGTGCCGTCATGCCGTCCCCAATTGTGACATCCGTGGCAGCGTTGAAGAGCTCTTTATCAGCTGCAATTTTAGGGGTTTCCAGGCCGACCCAAGGCTTGTCCGGGGCGTCCCACTCGAGCCAAAGCCATCTCAGACGCAAAGCCCGGGAAAACTTTTCAAGGTCAAGAATTCCGAGCCCCCCAACTTCTTTGGACGGCAAACCTTCGTCCAGCAAACTTTGCACTTTCCTCCACTGATTTTGTCGCTCGCAGCCTAGAGCATGCTTCTTCGCAACTTGTCGAAGGCTTTAAGGATAGCCTTATCGACTCTGATGATGGTGAGGAGGAAAACCGGCAAGGCTGTGAGCACCGATTTGACGAGGGCATCGCACCCGGCCCGGTTGAGGAATTTGGATTTCCAAGGATTGAGTGTTGAAGCGATCTTATCGATGTATGGTTGCAGGTCAACACGTTTTAGCCTGCCGAGTGAAAGAGGGAGTTCAAGATATTTCATCGGGAACTGCGATAGGGATACATGGAAGTTTGTGAGGATGCCTGTGAGATCAATGTCGGCGCAACGGATAGGGGTGACCGAGCTCTTCTCAATATTTATCATCAGGCCGGTGACCTCCCCGAAATTTTGCAGCAAGGCAGCCAAGTTGTTGGCATCGTGTGCGCTGGGTTGCAGGAAAATGACAGCATCATCAGCGTAGAGGGAAATGCGCGACTTGATGAAATGCCCAGACAGCGGATGCAGGATGCCAGAATCCGTAGCCAGTCCAAGCGCGGCGCCATCGGCAACTGGGCCGCTGTCCCGGTCCAACTCCACAGGACCACTCGAAGCCAACGGACCAGGCACATCGGCGAGAGGGGCCAAAGACGAAGTAGCAGCCTCCTCCCGGCCCAGCCCGGCCCCAACAGGAGCACCGTCCCGCACCTCGAGCTGCGCACCGCGGCCCAGCCCATCCGCAGCAGCAACGCGGGCTGGGATGTGGTCCGCTGGCCGTGGGGCAGCCGAAGCCGTTGCCGGCAGTAGCACCTCATGCGCACCGACACCAACACCGTCAGGGGCAACCGTCGGCACTGTCTCCGGCGTGGGGCGCAGCAGGCACGGCGAGGAAGCACGGATCCGCTCCACAATCTCCCGACCTCTCGGAGTAGTAGGAGAAGAATTGTATGGAGTTATAGCCATCACATAACCAACTTGATCACTGGGTGCAGCGGACTTGTTGCCAACCGGTGTCTCGGACGATGTACTACCATCAACGTCCATGTTGCTGGAAAGGGGGGCATTGGAGCTGTCCATACCCGAAGAACCCTCGAAGCCATACTCCTTACGCTCCTCATCATCGGCGTCGTCACTCTTACAGCGCCAAAAGAAAGGTACAAAGTCGGGGTCCGGAACGAAATCCGCAGGCTCACGGCTGAAATAAAACCCAAACTCCTTGAGTCTCACCACACACGAAGCCCCAACATACGGTCCATCATCTGCTGTGCGCTTTTCCAGCACCTTCGAATCCAGCATGCCCACTAGAATGCGAACAATGCCACGGCTCCGGTAGGTGACAAGATCCATATCAATAGTCGTCCCAATGAGCGTACCAACCGCCCAAAATCCAAGAAAGTGTCTCAGTGCATAAGGAACTCCCTGAACGTGAACCCAGACCTTCTCAAGCACTCTAATGGGGACTGCATCATCATTGGACTTCCACACAGAAATAGTTGCCTGAGAGTTAAAGGACGGAATGTTCAGCTGAATCCCGTCTACCCTGCGCAGATCCTCGGCTGACGGAAACCCAATGAGAAAAGCGCCATCGCCTTGGGTCAAAGCCTCCCAAGTCCACTGTGCCGAGTAACACACCTTGGAAATCAGACTCTCAATGGCAGTTGCGGGCACCGGGTCACCCTCGACCGAGATCAGAGCAGTGGGCGAGCTCGAGGGAATCAGATGTGGCTTGTAGACACTGTTAGGAAACTGCACAAACATCGTCTCCGGAACGCCCGAGCCCGTGGTGAAACAAGTGGGCTTGGGAAGCCGCAAAGTCGGACACCTGGCCATGGGATGAGCTGCATTATCACAAACTAAACAGTAGTGTTTTATCGGGCACGCTTTAGTGGTATGAGAGTCCAACGCACACTTGAAGCACTTACTGCCTTTCTTTGCTTTACTCTTACCCCCAGTCGAAGACTCGGATAGATGCCCCGAAGCAGAATCCAGACTAACTCCAGCCGCCACACCAGAGACCACCGTGGCGGTGGGCGCACTCACACCCGGGATGGGAGGAGGCGCCACCGGCGACTGCCCCACAAACTGCCGCTGAAACGAGGGCTGTTGAAACAGAACTTGCGGCATCGGCGGCTGTCCACGAGCCCCCGGCTGCTCCCCTTGTTTCTTCTTCCTCTTAGGTCGCGGAACCGCAGGCCCCGCAGCCGCGGCGGGCTGCTGAGCATGCTGGTAGGTCGGGTACCCCGGGTTCATGAAAGGCGCCATCGGCGGTGGCTGAAACTGCGGCGGAGACATGTACGCCGGTGGCCCATACATCTGCGACGGCCTCTGAAGGGGCATGAACGGCAGAGGCGCCATCACCATCCCCCCGGATGAGCCGCCGTTGAAGGAGTCGGGCACACCTTGCCCCGTCCTGGCGAAAACATTAGGCACCGCCGCCGGGAATTGAGGCCGAGTTGCAGCCGCCTGAGGTTGGGGTCGATACGGCGCAGCCGCCGGCTGTTGTGGGCGAGGCCCAGCCAGCTGCTGCTGAGGACGCGGTGCCGCCACTGGGTGCTGAGGACGGGGAGCTGCCGGAGGTGGATGCTGGGGACGAGACCCGCCACCTTGCGGGGGTCGCGGTGGTTGCGCTCCAGCCATGGGTGTCGGTGTCTGTGGCTCGGCGACGACGGCTGCGAAGGAACGGGCCCAACGCGAACGCAGCAGGGACGCTGGACCGCCGGCGATGGGGGCGACGAGCGGCGGCGCGGGAAGTGTCGGTGTCGATGAAGGTAGGGTTCGAAGTCGAGGCGGCGGCGGACACGGACGAAGCCAAAAGCATCCCAGGCGACGGCGGAGATGATCCCAAGGATCTGGACGGTCCCGATTCGCTCCTCTGTGGTGGGCCCCACCTGACAGGCCGTCTGAATTTTGAAAACCCTCCAGCGACGACGAAGGCGTGGAAGTCGGATCGCCCAGCACAGGATCCGCGGCCGTCGTCGCCGGCGAGCTCGTCGTCGATGAAGTCGTCCTCGATCGCCCCAACAACGCCTTGTCGATGAAGGATCCGAGGATAGGCGGCGGCGAGGTATGCTTTGGCGGCAGCGGGCCACGCCACGCACCCATCCTCGGCGGCGATCTCGTTAGCCGCACTCCGGCCGCCGGACCACGGCCGCGCGTCCACTTCTCCACCTTCTTCCCTTCCCTGCACAGAACAGAACCCTTAGAACGCTCACCTGAGGCCGGCGACAAGGTACCCTCCCAGGACCGGGATGCCGGCGTCGGAAAACCGGCGTCCACCCAGAACTGGTCGACGATCTCCGCCTCCGAGGGGGGAGCCGGTTGGTTGGAGCGAGACGCCGGCGCATCCTCTTCCAGGGACTCCAAGGCAACCCGCACAGATCAGGGGAACAACGACTACTGCGGAGCATACCCCTGTTTAAGCGATGCAGAGTTTATTTGTACACGCAGGTAGGTTTAATTAGTTTCCGAGTCTGATGTCTACAAGGGTCATCCTTAATCTATCAGTATCGTAACCGATTCGACCATGTGCATATCTTGGATACACTTATACGGAGTACAAGATCGATCAAAAGCTGCGTCTCCAACTCCTTACCTGTCCTGAACCACGCCCGTGGAGCCTCCAACTGAGCGCATCCATCTTACCCAAAGCGATCAAGACAACGACATCGTCCATGGAGGACCTAACGCGGCTGCTACCCCCAGACGTGCTCGCCGAGGTCCTCAGCTCGCCGAGGACCTAACGCGGCATCTCGTTGCGTCTGCAAGGCATGGCGCGACGTCGTTGACGCCTGCGGCCTGCTGCGTGCGGACCTCATTTGTAACAACCCTGAAAATTTCAAATTAGAAAATAAATCTTTTGCAAGTACAAAGTTCTTCTTCACGTTTTGCTCTAATTCTATTCCAGCCCATCCCTCTCCATAGGCCTTTTCTTTTGCCTCACTTTCCTCTAGCCCAGCAGCGCATTAAGCAGGTCTGAACCAGTAAATCCTCCATCGACCAAATCCCAGCCGCTGCTATACCAGGGCTCCGCCACCGCCGTCGCACACCTCGGGCACCACGCTGCCGACCTGCAAAAGAGAGTTTCAGAGTCCACGTGTCGCTGCAGCCTTGGCCGTCCTGCACGCTGTCGCGAACCGCCTCACGAATCTCTCAGCGCCGCACTGTTGCAAGCACGCGCAGCCACGCGCACTTGGTCGCCGAGACGCCCGACGCCGCCACGACGATGCCGCGCTGGAGGACACGCACCTGGAAGCTCGTCTCCGTCCGCTGGAACCGCCTCAAGCAACCGACATCCGGCTGAACCGACCTCTAGCGGTACCGCCTCTCCACTATAAATTCTTGCATCAGAGCAATTCTAGCTCGGTTTAGTCGAGCTCAACCTTCTGTAGTGTTCTCTGAACATTACAGTGCAGCCATTGTGATTCTGTAGCTCTGTAGAAAGTGTCCAACATCTTCTCAGTCCAAAGCCATGGTCTTTTCAGCTGTAGCATGTACAGCTTTTCTTCACAAAAATGGAACCCTCACTCTCTACTGATCACATCCATATCCTTGGTTGCTGCTGGCGAGTCTCGCCGGCGACGCAATCATCCATTTTGAAGCAGCTAGAGTATCCTGTTTTACCGAACGTGAGCTGAACCTTGAGCTTGTTCTGAACCTGAACGACACAGCATGCTCTGTGTCAATTGTATTCAGTTAGCCCATCTGGTTGTGTTTCTCCTTGAGCCCAATCCAGTGAAACACCACTTGACAATTAAAGTCTGGCCCAACAAATCTGAAACATTCTGCTAGTTTCACCGAACAATATAAATTCCATTTCCATTTCCTCTTTACCATAAATCTGAATACTATTATTTATTCTTTAGTACAGTATTATTTATTCTTTAGTTCTAGTTTCAAATTAATTCTTTTTTTGTTCCTAGCTTGCATTTTGTGAGCTGGAGCTTATCTGTGTTATGTTCTTGTTTTGCAATAGGATGCGCTAGCAACGAGTCAGTATACAAGAAGGGAGTACAAGGTGAAGACGACCCTCAACCAGAAGACCAGAATGAGTGCAGCATTTTAGGCAAGTCACTGTTATTGATCATTTTCAACCCACATGCCACATATATAAACAGTACTGGCTAGTTATTTATTTTCCTGCATGATATTTAATTACCAACTTATTTTGGAATGACATGCAATTTAGTTCATTCCCATCAATAAGCCTGATTGCTTCCATTGGCTATGTTGCCTTGAAACATAGGAATAACTAGAAAAATACCCCGCGCGTTGCGGCGGGTGGCAGGATTTATTGGAAGCAACGGATACTACTGTTGGGACCTCATGATCAAGAGTAAAAAAAAGTACTATTAAGACAATATTCAGAATTGCATATCTATTACTCACATACACATTTATTTTTATTGAGTAAGAATAGAAATAAAATGCAAGTACACATGTCTATCAACGTATAGATTTACTCCACTAAAATATATAGGGCTAGAGGCACTACCCGCCACCCGGCTACTGAATGTCATGAAAGCTAAACACACGTCATATAAACTACAATCACAGGCACACACCTGGTGGGTTGATTCGTCCCAAGATTTATAAATCAAGCTAAAAAACTTGCAAATGTAAGAACCCCTTTCCAACTTCATCAAATATCCATTTGGAATAAGAAAAATAATCCAGACTATATACAGAGAGCTGCTCCAGAACCGTAAAAGTTCCCATTAGCATCCATCAACGCACACCTCAATGAAATCCGTGACCAAGAGTAATATCAACTCTGTATCAATTCGACTGCTGAAATTAGGAGCAAGTAAATCTCAAGAGTAAAATCTGCACAGTAGCAATGTTGTTATGAATCATCTCATGGAGACAGAGCCAGCTCAAAATTATTCTGCAGACAAAAGGGAGCAAATATTCTCACCTTGTTAGATAGTTGACGTATTTCATCGAATAGTTGGCAGGCAGTCTAGCAGCTTGAATCCTAGAGTTGAAATAAGTTCCACATCAACTTACGCATGTTGAATTGACCTTAGAAATGATAGACGCTATTTCGAGTCCCATTAGTAGAAATGTAGAATCACAGCCAAGATCTGCTGGTAGTACTGAACTACTTATCAGATATTTCTTCACATACCCATTACCTCCAATTGACGTAGCACTATGTACTGACACTTGCCCCTTATTTCACGTGATCAACAGAGGCATGATGACCGCAAGAGATTGAGTTGCTTTGCACTGTTTACTTGACGAAGAGATTGATCGCATAACAGATCTGGGAGATCACATACTGGATGGGGAAGCAAGGCAGGGGCGGCAGAACAAAAGGTTGAAGCTGCTGACAGCTGTGGACGGTCAGACCGTCATCCGATGGAGTCGAGGCTGTGCCCTCGATGATGCGACGGAAAAGTTAAGGCTTGAGAAATATAACGAAATCTCACGCTGATGGAGATCATGGAGTGATGATGGCTCGTGACTTGACGAGGTGGGTGAATTGGAAGAAGGCAAGCAACAAAGGAAGTGGACAAGGATACGAAGAGCTAGGGACTTATCCCCTTCGTATGCCCCCACACTGCATCGAATTAAATCCTACACTCTCAAGTAAAAAAAAAGAGAAAATATGTAAAGTTTGCCACAGTACCGTCACGATGAAACAATAGGATGAACGGCTGGACATGCTAATCGGATGGTTGTGATTAAGCGATGATGTGGATGTGCTGCATGTGGAGATAGAAAATTCATAAATGAACTTAGTGGGGTTTTGTTTTATAAGAGGTATAGATATCATTTGCGACTGGTTTTTAGTAATGAGAGCTATACTATAAGTAGTGTTGCTAGACTAAATCCTGGAGCATGAAGTTTTATGAAAAAGATAATTGCCGACGGTTGGGGGCAGAGATTATGGGTTCTTTCATGTATTGATCGTGTATCCATACCCCAATCCGTAGAGTAAGGGTAATGTTGGATTGCCTTACTCGTGGCAGCATAGGGCTAAGACCCTCATGCCAAGTGAGAAACATAGAATTCGCTCAACCACATGTTTGATTCATCATACCTGGCCTAGTAGTCTGCTCTATCCGATGGACAACTACAGAATGGCTTGCCTTTCCTTTTCTCTGGGAGGCCCGCAGAAGCAATTAGGTGAAAGGCCTCATTTTGAGGAGTCACAACGGAAATACACTCAAGCCCCGGATCGCGAAGTTGACACTTGGCCAGTCGGCTCCCGGGAGGCGAGTGATCTCAAGTTTCCGGGTAGGGACTTCAAAAGGTAGAGCAGATAAAAAGCCTTGTTATCCCACCTCTGTCGGCACACCGATGGGCGTGTGTTATACTAGTGACAAGAAGAGGCGTGGATATCTTGTGGGTAAATCTGAGCAACTCTGCAGAGTCAAAACAAATGGTATTCGAATACGCCGTGCTTCCGGTTAATGAAGCTATGTTTTGGGGTGATTCCCAGTGCAAAGGCATGAGTAGAATTTTGATAAAGTTATTAAAATTGTGGCGATGACCTGAAAGGGTTATTAATACAACTCTTCTACTGGAGAAAATGTTTGAACAAATGTTTTAACGACAAAATTGGAGATTTGGACTTTGCATCCACCATATATTATAAACCCTATACCCCTCCACTGAAATCCAAGCATGTAGCTAAGTAGGCATCTCCTTTTGTGACTTGCTGAGTACTTCTTGTACTCATTGCTGCACCAAACCTCTCAGATCAACCCGAAGGAGAAGTTCAAGTCTATGATGGCGAGTACTCGACGATGCTGACTTCGAGTTCTAGGTCCCATCCGCGCTCAAGGATGCCGGTGGCGTGTAGGTCTTTTTTGTTGTAGTGTAAATTTTGGGCTGAGACGCCCCTACTGCTGTAAAACATATTTCATGTTCTGTAATAAAGTTGAAGGTTGTGCGCTGTGCTGGCAACGTAATCACTTTGTGTTCGCAATTGAGAAACTCCTGGGAATTGCGAGCATTCCATCACAGCTCCGAAATTCGGGGCGTGACATCATTCCTCTCTCATTATCAGGCATCTTCACCTACATCAGCGGCGGTCACGGCGCAGGCCTCCCCAAATTTTTCTCGCCGATCTCATCGGCAAAAATTGCTCCCTTTGACTACTTGGATACCAACGACGTCAACAGCCTGACGATCATTCATCACTGCAATGGTCTCCTCCTGCTTGGCAGCAAAGAGGTAAGAGTGCTTAACCCCACCACGCGACAATGGGCATCCTTGCCTTCTCCGCCGGGCTTGGAAGACGTCGATAAATCCGTAAACCCTTGCATGAAGTATCATGATCAATACCTTGTGTTCGACCCTACTGTATCGCCGGACTATAAAGTCTTTTCAGTCAAGTATGTCCCCCCTTATGCCTGGCCCGATTGCCATCACATTGCTAATTGGGACATATATGAACGAGAATGGCCACCGTCGACATTTGTCATTCATGTCTTCTCGTCGAGGACGAAGCGGTGGGAGGAGAAACCATTCATTCGAGAAGGGGAGGCCGCGGGGGACATTGGCCATATGTTTGACGTCTCCACACCCGATCACCACTATGCAGAATACTGGCGGGGGGCACTTTACGTGCACCAACATGATTTTCTTATGAGGTATTTGGCTAACCTTAATGCAACACTAGATTAACTTTGTTCCGGGTTTGAGGTGATGATAATAGTAGCTTGTTACATATTCGCTTTATTTCTGCAGGATAGCCTTGGGGAATTGTAAGTACCAAGTAGTTAAGCTGCCAACTGGTGGTCATGTGAGATCTTATGATTACCATTATGTCAGAAAATCAGAGAAAGGAATATATTGTACATTACTTTATGGATATAATGGATTAAGGTATGGATATGATGGCTACGGCCTTCGGGTTTGGTTCCTCGATGAATCAAGCGGTCACATGAAGTGGGATTTGAAGCATGACGTCGATCTTAAGCCTTTTCTGGCCGACTTCCCGTGGAAATACGATGATGGGCCTTGGAACTCAACATGGTAAGGATGATCACGATGACATGAGCAGAGCACCAACGAGAGAGGAATTTGATTGGAGTTTTGACTACTATAACCCACTTGATCATGGATATATCGCCCGTAGATATACCATTTCTCTAATAGGTTCCATCCAAACAAAGTGGTCGTCTTCTTCCACACACCCTCCAAAAGAGTAATAGCATATCACTTTGATAGCTCCAAGATTGAAGACTTGGGGTGCTTACCCACGGAATATCCTGGCGACGTATACAAGTCTTTTCCATACATGTCATGTCCTATTAAAGAGTTATCAGACAGCTAGTTTAGAAAGCTGTCATGATGTGTAGTTAGCATATGTTGTTCTTTTGGTTATACTTTGTACCAGTAGTCATCCTCGTTCAAGTCATGTCCTGTGCGTATAAGATTCAAGATTTGATGGATACAAACTCTTGCTGCATTTGAAACAAAACAACGGTAACATTGTTTCTGGTAGTTTGAAACAAACAATTCTCTGTCATCATGGAAAAAAGTTATCGATTTGATGGAAACAATTCTCCGTTATCACCATATATTTCGCTCTCAACGGTTAGACTTCATCTAAGCATTGACAGAAATTTGAGAACTTCACTAAGAGAGACAAAACAAAGGTTTATCAGAAAGGTACTGGAGGAGTGCTCTAACCTATTATCTCATTGCAGGACCATCAGCAATCGCCTGTATCTCCACACCTTGTTCTTCTACCCAAAGTGCACTTGCCTCTCCAGGATAGGTCAAACCATCACCATTCGAACCCAGGATTCTTCTCCTATCATGGCGCTTCTCGAGCACCAAGCACTCCTTAAGCTGCGCCACCACCTCCGCCATCGTCGGACGCTCCCGGGAGACATCTCGCTTGCAATGCAGTGCAAGGTCAACAGCTTTCCAGACAGAATTGATATCATAGTCCCCTCCCATCTTTGTATCCACAATGTTCTCCATGGTGCCGTGGTCGAGGCTCTGCTGCACCAAATCACCGACGTGGATTCTCACGCTGTCGCTTATCAGTATGACCGGAGGATGTCCTGTGATGAGCTCCAGGAGGACGACACCAAAGCTGTACACGTCGCTCTTCTCGCTAATGTGACAACTGCGATAGTACCTGAACAATCGGTAGACACGGAGATCCTCAATTCTGACAAAACAATGCCACTGTATGAAATGTCAAAGAAGCTAGTGGAGTATATTAGGAGAATAAATGTTGTGCACGACGTACTCGGGATCTAAGTAGCCAATAGTACCAGCTGGCAAAGTGGTTATGTGTGTTTTCGAGTCACAGAAAGCCTTGGTCAAGCCAAAATCAGCAATCTTAGCCACAAGATTAGTCGCTAGGAGAATGTTCCTGCTCTTCACATCTCTGTGAATCAATGCTGGTGTACACGCGATGTGCAGATACTCAAGACCTGTCATAGAGAAAATACTAAATACTAAAACAGTTGCACGCGTAAAGGAAATCTCAGGACCTAGTAAGTGGCTGCTAAGTCCTAACCTTGAGCAGTATCAAGGGCGATCTGAAGACGTTGCTCCCAAGTGAGTGGTCTACTAGTAGAAGTGGCTTCACATGTCAACAGAAATTAAACATAGTAAGTTTATCAAGGACTTCATTGGTAAACACAGTCGATTTATAGTCTACTCATTATCCTTTGAGAAAATGTAGCATTCCGCTGTAATCTGAATTTCAGGATATACGGCACAACCAATCTATAGGGCGCCTAAGAACCTCGATTGGATGATATAGGAACGCATATTTGAATGGATGAGATGAACAACCTCTAAGTTTATCTTGCAGGTCCCCTTCGGGCATGTACTCGTAAACAAGGGCCAAATGATTTCGGTCCTTGCAGTAGCCAATCAAGGAAACTAAGTTCTTGTGATGAATCCTTGTCAAGTGCTGAGCCTGTAGTACAACGTGCAGAACTATTTTTCAGTTGATTTAGGCAAAACATATAACAGGAATGTTCAGTGAATAGAGTTTTATCTACAAAACCACAACGATTTTTTTAAGAAGTGCTTATTCTTAAGAATTTGTAAAGACAGATGAAAGGAAAACAAAAGATTATTTGAGTTGCAAAACACAGAACTTCAAATTGTTTTTTCATTTTACCTCAGCTAGAAACTCTTTACCCCCTTGTGAAGATGACTCAGAACGCACTTTCACAGCTACTGAGTTTCCATTCTCCAAGTAGCCAAGATAGACAGGTCCAAACCCGCCCTTGCCAATCTCTTGCCTAAAGTTATCCGTAATATGCTTCAGTTCTCTGTAAGAGAATTCTCGGTTCTCAAGTAACACTGATTCATCTTCATGATCAGTCGCCTTTTTCCTAGCTGAATACATGCGTAAACTAGTTAAAGGCAGAATTTTCTTTTTGTATAACAAAAGGAAAAAAAATACAAGTTTATGTAATAACTGAACAGAAACTATTATTTCCATTTGGCTGTTTACCTTTTCGTTTGACCACTTTGCGCATCAGAAGAAATAAGATAATAAATAATGCAATAGTGGCAAGTATTGGTATGATTATTGCAGCAAGAAATGTCCCAGTAACTTTCTTTGGGCCTGATATGCAGGCAGTACTATTGCCACAAAGATTTGCATTATCGCCAAGCCTGACAATATCAAAATGCACATAATTTCGCATTAAAGATGTGCTTTGATGGTATTATAAATGAAGAGAAATGTCCAACTATAGATGCTGTAAGGAACCAGTAATTCTATACAAATATTCTGACCAATCGGAAATGATAATCAACTAGTAAAATGTAAGAGTGAAACGCTCCAGAGGTCACGAAGTTGCGCAAAAATTAAGGATTGATCACCAACTTGAAAAAGCTCAAAACTGGGTCACAAAGTTGTGAGTTAGCCAATCTTAGTCACTCCGTCACGACGGACGTTAAGTCGCTGACGTGGCGGACTGTTTTTTTACAAATATCCCCTTAGAATTTTGTTTCTTGCCTGCGCGACCGTCACGACGGACGTTCCCTCGCCGTCGCCTGCGCGCCGTGCCCGCCCCCGCCCTCGTTGTCGCCTGCGGGCTCGCGTCAGCCGCCGGTTGTGCCCCGCCCCCGCCCTTGCCGTCGCCGCACGAGCTCTGCGTCTCGCACGCCGCGGATGGTGTCCGCCCTCACGGCGGCGGGGTTCTCCTTCCCCGAGGCCAAGGCGCCCAAGACCGGCAGCGGCGTCCGGTGTCGCGTCCACGCACGGCTCGCCGAGCAGCACGGGAACTACGCCGCAGTCGTAGCCTGCAGCGCGGCGAGGTTGGGGGCAGCTGACCGCCTCCACGACGGCTCCCTGTCCTACGCCCGTGCGCCCTTCCTGTCTTGCGGCCGCGCTCCCAGACGCCCTTCCCGTGCAATCACGGAGACCGCCGACGAGAGCCACTATGCTGAGGGCCTTGCCCCGCGCGAGCGACGCCACTACACCGTGCTCGGTGGCTAGATGGAGCCGGAGGGCGGGAAGGAGGTGACGGGCGCGGAGGGCGCGAGCGGGCAGCCATCGGAGGTTAGGTAGGAGGAGGGAGGGAGAGGAGGAGGTCGGAGACCGGGAGATTGGACGCGACGTTGAGGTGACGACGGCGAGCAAAAATAAAATTTGAGACCAAACTGTGCCCAGATTTATCGAGAAGGATCTAGCTATTGGAAGAAATAAAATTCTAAGGGGATATTTGTAAAAAAACTGTCCGCCACGTCAGCGACTTAACGTCCGTCGTGACGGAGTGACCAAGATTGGCTAACTCACAACTTCGTGACCCAGTTTTGAGCTTTTTCAAGTTGGTGACCAATCCTTAATTTTTGCGCAACTTCGTGACCTCTGGAGCGTTTCACTCAAAATGTAATACTGACACTATTTCAAAGGTACTTTCATAACTAATGCTCTATAAGAAATGAAACTACCCATAAAATGCAACACAGTGAACTAATATATAACATTATTCCATGCCTTCCTTGAAAAAATCAACCATCATCATATAAATTTTGTTTACTGATGTTAACCCAAAGTACTATACCTTACTACAAAGTTGTTCAAGAACAGAAGGCCCAAATAGCATAGCATAAAACATTAAGTAGCTACTGCAATATAAATTACAAATTTTAAAGTATTAATGACATCCTCCAAACACGTTGAGTATTTATATATTAGTGTGGGTGTTTTATTTCCAAAAAAATCTATGGAATTTAGTTCCCGTGCACTTTTATCTTTTAGTAATATACTCCATATAACAAACCTTAGTGATAGGGACCCATTTTGGGATTTTTGTAGAAGGCTGTCAGGAATTGGTCCACTGAGATAATTGCTGGACAGATCCCTATGAAGAAAAGGCATTGTATACCATTACCATAAACATTTTCTGTCCAGACCCAACAAAGTAATAAGACTTACAGAAACATCAGTAATGAAAGTTGCCCAAGAAAATCAGGAATAGGGCCAGACAAGTTGTTGTGTGACAAATCCCTGGAAGCAGCATCAGATATTGTGAATTACATATTTTTAATACAAGTACATCAATTTCTGGATATACAAAAACATAAAGAGGATGGGGAAAAGAGCCACGTGGACCATTTTGCTAGTAGTATCAAAAGAAACAACAAGCAGCGCCACATTAATATTTCAAGCGAATGATGATGAGAAGTCATAAACCTACAGATACTGGAGTGCTTTGAGGTCTCTAAAATTCGTAGAGATGGAACCAACTAACCCAAAGGAAGATAGGTTTCTGCCACAAAAAGTAATCCAGAACAGTTAGCTTCTCTTGTCAAAAAGTCCAAATATCAAAATACTCTAACAAGTTAACACCTGATTAACTTTAATTCATTCAAACATAGTTGGAAAACTTACATTGCTGTTATTTCAGAGGGATCTGCTGGAGGATATGAGCAGGTTAATCCTCTCCATATGAAAGCTTTTGGAGTACATGGATCACCCATCCAGTTCTTTTTCACACCAAAATTTTCTTGGATGGCCATCATGGCTTTAGCTGGTTTACAAGGACAATGAGATGGTTAAGCCAATACACAGCAAACAGGTAAGCAGGCAAGCTTTAAGATACTAATACACCTCAAATGCGAAAAAAAACAGCTGGGAAACTATCAGTTCAATACATTTCATATTGCAAAGAGGAGGTCTACTTCGCAACCCTGAACTTGGCAAAATTTAATTTTCAACTTTATATTGTAGAACCGTTTGAATTGCAACCACAAATTGTTGAAACCATAAATTTTCAACCTCAGGTAGCTCCACAAGTGGTTTTGGCTGACGTGGATACGATGTGTCCACAAGTTTGTAACTGGAAGTGGACTTTTTTCTATTGTAAAGTAGACAAACCCCTTAACTTTGTAACTAGCTTATTTTGTACCCTATGTCGTACTAATACTGCATCAGTGAATTCATACCATCTCCCGGATCAGTTGCAACCTCAGTTATTGGTTTCACCAAGTACATCTCCATGGCATTGAGGATAGGAGGCAGCTTTGCATTTTTTGTAGCAACAAGTGAGACACTATAATTTTCCATCCCATGTACAATGCCGGACAAATAACTGACAAATAGGAATGTTGGCGTATAAGGTTGTGTGTTCCATGTCTTGTTACTGATAATGATATCAAACTGCCGGACCGCATTGCTGGTTACATTCTGCAGCTCAGCAAAGTAGAAAACAAAGAAGTAGTTGGAGCTTATGTCCACCGATGGATCAGATGGATCCCATGAGAAATCAATTCTTGAGCCATTAACAGTTACTGCATTTTGGATAACAGATGATGGCACATCGTAGATACCGCTGAGGTTATTTTTAATGACAGATGTTGTAGATATCTCTGTACAGTTCGGAATTGCGCCATACGTCGACCAGATGCGGTCATGGGGATCGGAGGGGTACCTGTTTCGACACGTGAAATACATCTGTTTATGTAGTGTTATAGTTCATTGAATTTATTAGAGTCAAAGCAACCATCTCTTTGCCGAAAGTAAATACAATATGAGTTTAAGAGCAGCAGTTACGGTCTTTCTCATTCAGTCATCAAGATGCTCAGCCACTAAAAATTTACTTCTATCGATCAAGATAGAGATAACACATATTTTCAAAGTTAAATTTGATTGCAAGAATTTTAAGTCGAAAACTAACCTGATGCTTGTATTATCTGCGGGGCCCATGTGGAATCGATTAGAATTAATCAGCGCAAGCGATTGGCTTGCATTTACCTCTGGGTAAAGAGTGGTTTTCAGTGACCTTAAATCCAACCCAGATATAAACGGAGTTCCACTCCCTTTGTTTACCAAACAAACTTGCAGGTAATCAGTAGGAGACAAAACTATGATGTCCATCAAATTAACTGATCTTGCACCACCAGAATTAACTTCATGCCAGTAGTTTGCTCCCAGGTAAAGATCAAAGACGGGAGGTTTATCGAGGCCATCATAGTTTCCATAGTAAAAGGAGGCACGAATAAGGTACCTGTTTCCTGTCACCAAGGACCTCAGGGTGTAGCAATTCCTTGGCCATGTGGAAAGAAACGGACATTGACATGGCGTTTCTCCAGTGATTGATTTATGTAATCTGAGGAGATGTTGCGGTTTTCTCCTGGGGCGATGAAACCATAGTCTGATACATATGTTATATTCGTAATGGGATCTTGGTAGGTAGTGTTCACCGGGATACCACAATCGATGCTTATGAAACCTGGAAACAAAATACTAGTCAAAAATATTTCTATCACCAACATAGTGAAAAAGATTTCCATCAACAAAATACAATCGATGCATCATAAATGGGTGCATCACCAGCATGAAAATAATTCTTTGGATGGTACTTCTGATCATTCCAGGTGCTTCTAATAGCGTGTTTTCTGAACAGAAAGAGCAGTAAGAAATAAGAATGAAGGGCAACGCACCTAGATGATCAGGCTGGCCATGGATAAACTGAAAGATGAAGAATAGAACTGCAACACGTAGATTCATGATTCTTGTTCGATCTTGTGAGCAAAACTAGAGCCTTCTAGCCAAGGGTGAAGCAGTCAAGCAAGTCAGTGCAGTAAGCAACAGAACCATGGCATTTATATACATGGGGCTAACAAATACTACTTCTACATGCTTATTACTGTTCAAGTCAAGCAAGTCAATGCAGTAAGCAGTCAAGCATGCATATTTTTTCTCATTTTCTTTTGTCATGATAATTGAGTACGTTCCACCAATGGAAGCGGCACAGCTAGCACATTCTTCCAACTTATGCAATTCACACTATGATTCCTCTCTTGACATTAGATAGTGGCTGTCTTCTCCTTTGTTCTGCCAACTTTCACAATTAGCATACTGTAGATAAACCAACAATTTCAGATTGAACCCCACAGATGCACGGCGACCACGTACCTGGCCAAGACAAGGGTGCGCGACAGCACGGCCCGCGCCGCCTTCGGAGACTCTGAGGCGAGGTCTTGACGCGCAATCCATACATCCTCCCCGACGGCAACGTCGGATGTACGAGTTCACGGGTGAGGCCGCCCGCGTCAAGACGCCACCAACCACTCAGCCATTGGAGAGAGTGCAGTCAGTCTCCTCCCCTTGACCTCGGTTCCGTGGGCATGTCGGCACGCCCTGCACTGCAGAAGTGCAGAGAGACCGACGAGGTCATTACGCCGAACACCCTGCGCGCCTGCCGACGCGGCGGCCGGAATCGACCATGCATGCACCGCTTCTCGAACATTGCCACCAGGCCCACCACTGACCACCCGCAGTGCGGCCGTGCGGGGAATTGCAACGGAAATTTCGTGGCGATGCAGAGAGAGAGTGTACTACGGGCCTAGTGTACAATGAGGAAAGCCCGTTCTCTGTTGATGGTCAAGATGCAAAATCAATCTTTTTTTTGGTCAATGCAAAGTCAATCCTCATTGCAATGTTTTAATCTTTTTTCTAGAAATTCCATTCCTATATGATGAAAAGAAAATTAAAACCCTCTATGAACACCAACCAGCAAAAAGAATGTACAAATCCACCCACGATCCATCCTACTATATAAAGAAAAGAAAAAAAAATCAATTTTCCTCATTTTTTCTCTTCATTTCTCAGTTATTCAATTAATGAATCCTCCTATACTGAACACGGAACACCATGCGTCACGAGCTTAATCACAGGTGATGACTCACGCAAAAATTTAACCTTTCAGAAAAACGAGCTCTAACTCGAACTCCGAAACGTGCGTGGCGAGACAGGCGGCGGAGGAGTGCGCGAAGGCTCTCCTATTCTCATCCTCCTACTATTAGGAGAATGGATTTCTTTATAATCTATTGCACATCTCTCCCAACTAGTAATTTGAGACTAAACTTAGTCTCACATCTATACTACTATTAAAAGAGCAAACTTGTGTTGAGTTGTGTTGATACATTAAATCTAATCCGTTCAATTTGATCAACGATGCAGATCGCATACCTTTTCAATTTCGTGTTAATTACTGGGTTGCCACCGGATAAAGAACTCTCCTTCCTCGCCTGAACGCTCACTCCGCCGGAAAAATCGAGGCCGTCGCCAGCTCGTATTCCTCTCCCTCCGTCGATTTAAGGACTCTCACCGTAGATTCCAGACCACGCGCCTGGCCTCCGGTTCAATTTGCTTCCCCGCCAGGAGCTTGGTCCTCGGCTAGGAGCTCGCCCTCACGACGTTGCGCGTTGTAAGGAAGCAATCGCCTGCTGCCGAATCCAGGCGCGAAGAGCTCTGCGTCCACGGCTGGGGTGCTAGAGCATGCCGTCGCTGGTCTCCGGCGCGGGCCGCCTCTGGTCGCTGGCGCTCTTCTCCCGCATGCGCTTCCAGATCCGCCCCATCGCCTGAAACCATCTCTCCTCTCGTGGACCCTGCTCCTGATTCCCTTTCTCGCTGTTTCTGTGTGGAGCCTCGCCCAGCTCTGCCGCGTTCGATTCATGCTGTCGCTCATGCAAATCAACGCCACGCGGTGAGTGGCCAAGCTCAGCCCACGGTATGAGTCCTGGATGCCGTCCTCAACCACTTGCCGGGTGCGGTAGGCGCGAGATGTGCAGCGCAGGTGCACCTCTCTCTCCTCCTCTTTTCCAGTGATTCCGGTATGGGTTGTTCTCCTATTTCTATGTTCGAGCATTCAGTTAGCGATGGATGTTATGCATTTTGGTGTTTTTGGGTTCTGCTCTCATATGGTTTATATAAACTGTTGTTGTTTTTGGGTTCTCCTAAGGGGCTTGATTTGTTGTTGTGCAGGTCCATAGGCCTTTTGCTGGCGGAGGCACGCCAGCGCACAACTGCCACCAGATCCCATTCTCCATAAACTGTTCTTACAAATCCATTTACTGATGCTTTTTGAAGGAAATTTGGCTGGTGTTCTGCCATTTACTGATGTACATCGTCTTGTTCTGCAGTCTGCACCCAAAAGAATACAAATAGCAATCTTGGTGATCCACTGATATTATTGTGCAGGTGCGTTCAACTGCTTTTTTTTGTACAAAAGCTCAAAGAGGAAGACCGAAGTGAGGAAAGAATCAACCTTCACGTTACAGAGAGCTGAAGTCTTTAAGGATTGATTTGGATTACAGGTGCTAAGTGCTCCAATCGTTCAACTGCTTTTTTTTTTGTACAAAGGCTTGAAGAAAAAGACCGAAAGTGAGGAAAGAATCAAGCTCCACATTAGAAAGAGCTAAAATCTCAAGGATTGTATTGATTTGGTTTGTGTCCGATTTAAGTCTTCCGCTGCATATTAAATCCGAGTCGTCCCTTTTTCCCTTTTCTTGTGTGGTCACCCTGTCATTATGCCCTTACCTACATCACCTATGACCTCTTCCTCGAATGCCCCCTTAGATCGTTGTCGGAGGTTCAGCCCGGCCATCTCGACCCGTACATTTTTGCATATGGGGAACAGATGGTATATTTGATATTGATGTAAAATGGTGGTTGAACATTTTTACTTGAAAGAAGTTGTGGAAATATGTGTGCTTCGGTAGTCATGTTTCTCATCGGTCTTGAAAATTAGCAAAATATCTCAAAAAATGTTATAATTTTTATCGTTGCGTTGGCAAATTAATATAATCGCGACGTCATTATCATGATTATGAGGAACTTGATTTTATAAGAGTCGCCGCAAAGTGTTTTTGACCAATTGATAGACGTGCGTTGCACGTGCCGACTGACTAGTGCCACAAAACTGTACAAGCTGAATGAACCTCTCAGATTTCGGAATTTTGGCTAGATGGGCTGGCTGGGTTACAGCCATCAAAATCCAAAAGAAAGCCCGGACTTTGTTGATGGTCAATGCAAAGTCAATCTTTTCTTTTTGGTCAATGCAAAGTCAATCCCCATTGCAATGTTTTATTCTTTTTTCTTGAAATTCCATTCCTATATGATGAGAAAAAAATTAAAACCCTCTATGAATCACCAACCAGCAAAAAGAATGTACAAATCCACCCACGATCCATCCATCCTACTATATAAACAAAAGAAAAAAAATCATTTTTCCTCTTTTTCTCTTCATTTCTCAGTTATTCAATTAATGAATCCTCCTATACTGAACACGGAGCACCATCACCAAGAGCTTAATCACAGGTCTTGTTGCGTCTGGATCTCCATGAACCTGGAGAAGACCCCGACCATGGGCGCCGTGTTGTACGTGCATGCCTCGGTCTGCATGTACGCGCCGCGATGGTCGGTGAACCTGTCCTCCCCGTCGGGCCCGCCGACGACGGCGCCAACGAGGTCGTGCGGGTTGTCCCCGCCGGCGCTGTACCAGTAGTCGAACCCCTGCGTGCACCCGATGAAACCCTTCTCCTGCCTCACCGACGCGGTCGACGCCGCGCGGTGGTGCACCTGCCGCGGGTACCGCTCGCCGTACCCGACCAAGTAGCTCGTCTCCGCCGGGTTGGTGCCCAGGATGTAGTCCGCCTGGAACTTGGCGAACGCCAGCACCTCGGCCGCGGGGACGACCACCTCCGCCGCCGTCTCGCCGCCCGCGTCGGAGGTGTCGGCGTCTTCGTCGGGGAGGCAGCGGAGGGGCTCGCCGAGGGAGGCGAGCAGGTCGGCGTGGACGGTAAGGAGGAAGGCGGCGTTCGTCGTGTACTGCAGGTTGTTCCAGCGGCGGATGAAGAGGAGGCCGGCGGGAGTGCGGGGCGCGTTGCGGGCGGGGCCGCCCGGGTTCTTGTTCATGTTGGAGCACACATAGAACTCCGCCTTGGTCCGGTACTGCTCCAGCACCAAGCGCTGTTCTGAGCTTAGGTACTTCTCCTCGAGCAGCAGCTGATCATCATCCAGAGAAATAAATGTCAGTTTAGTTGGACGGGTCATATTACTCTTCAGTTGATCAGTAAAAACATAGTTAATGACTTGATGTGAAATTTGCACAAAATATTTGAACCTTGGCAAAATTTACTGAGGTATCCGTGGTTCATTTTTTTGGATAAAGATCCGTGGTTCATGGACTATTCTTTGGCAAGATTTACTCAGGTATCCTGGTTTCATTGACTATTTTTTAATGGTTTTTCTTTGACTATTATGTTCTGTCCAATAAATGCTACAAACTGTCAGCTCCTTCTAGTAAAACAGATTAGTTCAAACAGTCAAACAGTGCCAAACTTAAATAGTAAGTTTGACCTTGATCGTTGTCATCATTTGTCTGCTACTATATGTGAACATGAACCGACAGATAGAAACGGTGCAAAAATGGCATCAATGGATATGGGCCCTAATTTCAGTGTCATACAACAGAACAAGTTGTACATTTGATCAAGGTCAATTTACATTGGCAAGAAAATGGAATATGGGCCGCATGATCCGTATGGGCTCAATCAGTTGTGAACTTGTGATCCAACCACTTCACTTCTCCCAACCATGTAGTAATAGGTTTTTTTTTTTTTGCCACAAAGACATGTAACAGTTGGTAGAATCTTTTTTGTCTCATGCTTCCACTTATTTTTCCTCTCTTCATCAATAGAAATTTCTATACTTTAGTCGCAACTACTTATGTAAAATTTCTTGCTTCCACTTCTTTTTCCTCTCTTCACCAATTGAAAAGTCTATAGTTTAGTCGCAACTACTTTTGTGCCTTCATTTAACAATTGAAGGAATTACCATTGACTCATGTCACTGCTGGATTTCCAATTGGGAAAGTAAGATGTGTAGCTGGAGTATCTAGGGTTAGTTGAATTGCTTGTTTTCAAAGATCACATTCCAAGAAAGCATGCAAGAGTTAAGCTTGTGGGTGACTAAAGAAATGGACATGTGCATTCACGGTAAGAGCTGCATGCTGCCTTGCATTCTAAGCATAATATGGGAGACATGAGAGGTGTGGTCAATGGAGTTATGATTAGGAAGGCAGTCCAATCGTAGAAGATCACAAAATGACAGTGCTGTCATCAGCCTACCCGTTGGAACAAGCCAAGGTTAGGAAACCTGTCTGTTTCAAGAAGGTTTAATAAAATTGGAGCTACCAAGAGCACATGTGAAAGGAACACATTAGATTTAGGAAATGGTTGCCAAAAGGACAAAGGCACAGGTGGAGAAAATCGAAAGATCTTCCCTGGCCCCATGTTTTTATAGTAAAACAATTCGGGCATCTAACTTTCTTCCCTTTGGTGGGCTGAGCATCATCGATCTGCTCCTCATGATTAACTTTTTGTTAAGAATAGCAATCATCTGCTTTTAACTAACTAACAAAATTAACTATGTTTTGCGCATGATTGATTTCTAAAGTTATAGTGAACATATTATATAAACTGGAAATATATACGTGCAACAAAAAGATGGGTGTATTTCCTCGGAATGCATATGCCCTATGTTTTCACGGAAAAAAAACCCAGAAGAGCTGATTGTAGGATTTATGCTATGCATTCTCCCACAAGAGATTAGATCGAGATGGGCCGGAGTTGTTGAGCATGGCGCATCCATCCATCCATCAACTCCATGATCACAAGCAAGAAAGCAAGCTAGGTAGCGGCGGGGTAGCCATGCTTGCAAGCTAGAGATCGAGGGTCGCTAAGCAAAAGCTAGGGTGCACCAAACAGGCTTGCTCGTCATGCTAACTATACACAAAACCGCTGGCACAACCAAATCAACTAGGAGAGGATGACAATTAACCACATTGATCCACACATATCACCTATTCAATTACCACTATTATACTACTACTAATTAAACCGGTGGCATAGCTAAATCACGTAAGTGTTGACCTGTTGTCTTTGACAAATTTACGGCGAGCGCAATCGGCGGTGGAAAAGAACAATTTTGATTACGCATGCGAGCCCAAAAAAAGGTATTCAAATTTGACCAGTACAGGTAGGTCAGGTGCATGTTTGGGTTTATTTGGATGCGTGGGGAATGTGCTGACTGACTGACTGACCTTGGAGGCGAGTATCTGAAGACCTGGGTACTTGATGTCCCAGCTGAACTCGGAGACGCCCCAGCCGGTGCCGCCGAAGTCGTCGGCGTTGTCGACGGCGTTGTCGAGGTAGTCGTGGCTGCCGGTGGCGCGGTGCAGCCACAGCGCCGCCCACAGCAGCTCGTCCTTGTACCCGCTCGACGACGGGTAGTAGCTCTTCACCACCGGCACGCTCTCGTGGTACGGACCCCTGTACTTGTCCGCAAACTCAAACAACTGCACAAATTATAAGTACAAAATTAATATACGTCAAATTACAAATTACACAGCGTGCAAAATTAAATATACACTAGGATTATACGTACAAAATATATTGTTGAAATGTATATGTATGTGTAGGACTAGGATGGACGTTGAGCTGCTCGCTGTCGCGTACCGGCCGCGGCTAGTGGAGTGTCATATTTTAAATGTGAATTTTGTGTAAAGCTAGAGAGCTAATTATACAAAAGCTTAAAAGGGAATTTTCTTTCATAAGAAATAAGGAAAAATAGTCTAGTCGTCTGATTATTTCGCTTTACTACTGGCTTTGTGTGACAAGGGAGTACGTAAGTAGGTGACAGCGTACCTGCTGCGCGTGGTGGAGGAGGAGGTGCGCGTAGTGGGCGTCGCCGGCGCGGCGGAACACGACGGACGCGGCGGCCATAGCGGCGGCGGTCTCGGCCGCCACCTCCGACCCCGGGTGCTCGGCGTCCACCTTGTATGCCCGGCGCGACGTGGTCATGTCCTCGGGCCGCTGCCAGCAGTAGTGATCCGAGTCGCCGTCCCCGACCTGGGTCCAGAGCTCGTTGGGCGCGGTGTGCGCCTTCATGAAGTAGTCGGTGCCCCACTTGATGGACTGCAGCGCGTGCGCGAGCTCCCCGGCGGCGGCGACCTGGTCGCCGTACTCGATGATGGCCCAGGAGAGCATGGTGACGGTGAAGGCCATGGGGAGGCCGAACTTGACGTGGTCGCCGGCGTCGTAGTACCCGCCCACCAGGTCCACCCCTTGCTCCAGCCCGTCGGTGAGGCCCGAGTGGCCGCGCCACCGCACCCGCTGGTTGTAGGGAGCCGCCCCGACCGCTGCGCCTCGAAGTAGAGCAGGCTCTTCCGCAGCGCGTCGCCGTAGTCGTGCGACGGCGCCGCGGATGACGATGGTGATGAGGAGGCCGATGAGGCCATCACTAGCGACACAGCGACGACGGCCGCCGCAAGCACGAACCTGACGGTGACATCGCTCATTTCACCGACACTCTTGATCCTAGCGTCTTCTCCTCTAGAACCTCCAACGCGTCGATACGATGGCCTTGTTGGGAACAGGGGATGTACTCTGCTCGATCAAAGTACGAAACGCGGCCCTGGAAGAATGAAAGAATGGCTCACCGGCGGCGGGGCTCGCTCGCCGGACGGAATCGAGATATCAGCAATTAACTGCCTCCCAAATTTCCTCCTGGATTGCCAAGAATGGGCCGGCGCTTCCAAACTTAAGCAGGACCTGCTCCTCCTCCCCGGGTAATTAAGGAATGGAACTGATAACCGAAGGATTAATTGTAAATAATGGGTAGCTAATGATCCACTTCCAGACTTCCAGTCCTGCTCCTCTTCTCCGGCCGCCCTCTTTGATCGACCGATCGATCGATAATATCTCTGGTGGCGCTACGTGATGGGTTTATATACATGGGCAGTATATGATAAAGTAGTAGGAACTGAAATGACCCTGATGTGTGGGTTGGTGGGCTGAAAGAAGCTTGGAAGCTTGGCATGCATGGCGGTGTCTTGGCAGTGGGAGGAAAGGGACGCCTGCCTGCCGGAGGAGAGCCTGAGAGAGAAGTCAGTAGGAGCAACTCCTTGCCCCAGTTCGCTGTAGATTAAGTCATCGCGCGCGAGCGCGTGTTCGCTTTGCTTTTGCAATTTGGAGCTCTGTTCTGTTCACTTCTGTTCGGTCCGTGCGGCCCCACGTCGGCGCTGCGGGGGTTGGTCGGTCCGCGTGGCAGAGAAGAGAGTTGTGAGGGAAATCGTCCCACGTTTCCGGCGCCGTACGATTGGGCGCGTCTAGGCGTCTACGGCCTGGATTAAAAGCGTCCATGAAAATTTCTCCTGAAAGACACTTGGGTGCGGTTTGTGTTTTTATTCCTTTTCTCTTCGTTCCTTTTCTCTACACTCCTTTATGTGTTTTTTCTTTTACATTGGTGTATCTTTGTACACTCTTCGTGGAGGGAGGGTTTTCCCTCTCTACTCTTTTCTCCTACTCCCCGTTACTAATTATAAGATGTTTTAGATATTATAATGTGGAGTATATATGGATTGAAATGAGTGAATATACACACTAAATCAAGTCTACATGCATATGAATATGAGAAAACGTTATTTAGAAACGGATGGAGTACTAGGTACTGCAATTAAAACGTGGGCTCTTTTTTTCTCGAAAAGGATGGCCTCTACCAGTAAAATGGTTGCCCTTTAGTCCGTGTTCTATTCGCGTAGGTGTTAGACTTGATTTTTTTGTTCAAAATGGGGAGATAGTAAAATGTCGTCTCTATTTTGTTCGGTCCGTGCGTGTGGCAGACAAGAGTTGCGAGGGAATCGTCCACGTTTCCGGCGCCATACAATCAGGCGCCTCTACGGCCTGGTTTAAAGCGTCCATGAAAATTTCACCTAAAAGACCATTGGGTGTGGTTTGTGTTTTTGTTCCCTTTCTCTTCATTCTTGTTTGTGTGTTTTCTATTTTATTTGTGTATCTTTGTACTCCCGGCAGAGGGATGGTTTTGCACTCTACTCTTTCTCCTACTCCATCCGCTCCTAATAATAAGATGTTTTAGATATTGCAATCTGAAACATGTCTTAATGCATAGGAATCGCAGAAATCGAGAAAAATCTTTAGGAACGGAGGGAGTACCCCGCAAGTAAAACGCCGGCTCTTCTTTTCTCTAAAAGGATTGTCTCTGCTAGTAAAATGGTTGCTCTTTAGTCTGTGTTCTATTCGTCGAAGTGTTAGACTTGCTGCCCGATTCTTCTTACTTTGCTCCTCCGTAGTAATCAGTGCTTTATTAATTTAAAGCCGGGCATGTATAAACCTTCTATCTAAAAAAACTGGCGGCTCTTTTGTTGTTTTTGGTAGAAAATATGTGATCATCAGTGTCCCATATAGATTGCTGCATGGGGCAATTGTTTTGTAGATAGCATGGGGCCAATGACTCAATGTGACTATGTTTGGTGAATTTGGAGCACCTACACCTTCTGAATGGCCAACAGTTGGACGGCAAACACAAAAGATGTGCAAAGTTAATCGATTTTGTTAATTATTGATCGTCTATTCTTTTAATCTCCGTAGCTTAAAGTTCCACAACACTTTGCCAAAAATTCAGCGTATATGCAAGTGCACATTCACCTTTTTCTTTTGCATTTTTAGTTTCTAGGTTATATCTGTATCAAGTGCCTGAGATACAAATAAATTTGATAATGCAACTTACAAATAGAAAAATCATAGTACACTTTATTTCCATGAGAACGAGCGAAGGAAGGTGCATGCATGCGTAGATGGAAAAAGCTTGGTTTTAATTTCCCAAAGCTAGTGTGTACTTTGTGGTTCTTTCTGTTGTAGGTGAGAGTCCGGCCGTTGCGGGGTCGCCGTCAAGTGGTGTGCTAGCGAGTCCGGCGGGTCCCGTTCGTGGCAAGCGAGCGCATCAATCGTAGGACGATCGATGCTTGGGTTAGAATCAAGAAAAATACTATTGTCTCTCTAGCTGCTTTCTTGACGCCTGTTTCTCCATCGCTCGACCCACGTTTAGAACAAGACTGCTAGTAATAGCAAACTGTTAGGCGAACGGAAGCTGCCACTGGACCTTGACGAGGAGAACCACTGGAAGCTGCCACGACCGTCCAATAGTGGCGGCGAATATGGGACTCCCTCCGTTCATAAAAGGTTGTCTCAATCTTTTCTAAATTTACATGTATCTTTTATGAACGGAGAGAGAGTACTTCCCTACGTTTTGAGAAACCGAGCTAGTGTTCGCCACCAACGTATCGATCGCTTCGGTTAGAATCAAGAAAAATACTATTGTCTCTCTAGCTGCTTTCTTGACGCCTGTTTCTCCATCGCTCCACCCACGTTTAGAACAAGACTGCTAGTAATAGCACACTGTTAGGCGAACGGAACTGGACCTTGACGAGGAGAACCACTGGAAGCTGCCACGACCATCCAACAGTGGCGGCGAATATGCCTGGGTTTTGAGAAACCGAGTGTTCACCACCACCAAATCGATTGTTGCGTAGCTAAATGTCAACGATGACTACTGATTCCGATCATTTTATAGTAATTAATACTCACTCCGTTTGGAAAAGGATGTTACAAAAATGAACTATAGATAGACCATTTCTGTGACATCCTTTTCCGAACGGAGGGAGTACTATATGTCTTAATCAAACATAAGGAAATCAATGCACTCACTCTCTTCGACAAATACATGTACGTCCGTCCGTCTCCAGTTCTGGCACATATAGTCTAGCTCCCGCGTACAACTGTGATCACTGTTTCGAATATGAATATGTCTAAGCCTTTGACCAGATATGAATATAGTATTTTTTTGAGCCGCGGGTATCAATATAGTTAAAATCTTGGATAACTATGGCATTGTGAAAAATATATATATTACACATGATACATCGAATGATCATATTTTATCTGACCAGTGCAGATTAATTTTCACGTATAAATATTGAAAACTATTATATTTGGCAACACACCTTAGGGCATCACCTATTAATTCGTGTGTTGTAACATATGCTCGTATGAATATTTATGTTAAATCCATGCTTCTCGTGATGGAAATTGAAGAGAGGAGCCTTACAACTGTGATGACTCATCAACCAGTTCTCTATATGCTAAGCTTCACGGAGAGGCTTGTGTCTTTAGTTGCAAAGAAAAATGGAAAACCTCAGAATAAAGATCTTCTGGTATCTTATTCGTGGTAGTTTGTCGAGGAGTGACCAAGTGCAGAAGTGTCATAGCCCTAGAGATGACATTTGTCCTCTATGTCGAGAACAAGAAGATCAAGATCATATTGTTTTCACCTGTGTTCTCACAAAGTTCTTTTGGGCTTGTATTTGGGAAATCTTTGGATGCACATGGGCCCCCACTTCCTTCCTCGAGTTTTTCACCGTTATCTTGGAATTTCTGGCCAATCACGGCGAATTCTTTGGATAGGTTTTGCTGGTATTTTCTGGGTTTTGTGGAATATTAGAAATAGGGCGCTTATTGAAGGAATTTTACCCGACAAGCAGCTGGCGATTCTTACCTACTTATTGTCTATTTGCATATTTGGCGCTCCCTGAGCAGATCACAGGACCAGGAGGCAATCTCCCTTCTCATTGCCAGAATAAAGGGCCAGCTTAGAGCACATGTTGCTTCGGAATTTTGCGGTCTCTTATTTTTGAACCTAGTTGTTATGTACTTTATCTATCTGTTTCGACTTACTCTGTTACTCTTGTATCCTCGAGGCTTTTATTTATAAAGTCGGGCTGAAAATATTTTTATGAAAAAAATGTGGAATCATATTCTGGAATCCTATATTGTGGATTTGTGTCAGAATTAGCTGATATGGGGGGATCGATTAGAGGTCCATATATGCCATCGGTCACATCCATGGAATAAGAGTCTATAGCAGCATCCCATTTTGACAAGCAAGCCAAGCGGTTGATACCACCATATCTTATGTAGCTTGAACAACACAGGCCACCGTTAGGAGACATGCATCCCAATCAAGATTCCATCGTAACGTACTACTATTGGGTGTAGCTAGCATGCACTCGCGTTCGACGGTCGTCACCCGGTCGTCACAAATCACACGCATGCGTCAGCAAACAAACTGATTAGACGATGCAGAGAATTGTCAACAGATTTGGCAGTACGTATATACGTACGTGTGCAGCGGAGTCGAACCGCCTAGATTTTCAACGCCGAACACTTGAATTGACATGCATCACCAGGTCAAGGTGCTCGACCTCTCTCTCTCATGGCAAATTAAGTGTCTTGACTGATTGAATTCCAAGCTAGAAACCTGGCTACAAATAGCTTTAGGTGTGGGACGTATAAATTTTCTTGTATCAAAGTTAATAAGGTCACGTTCACACATACAATTTGTCTCACAAAGAAAAATGTACGCATATATAAGCGGTCATACTTTGTATATATTCAACCCCAAAGTTTGGGTTGTTATGGGAAAAGGAGGGACACAAAGGTTGAACACGCATGACCTTTCATTGTGCTTAATCAGTTAGCTTGCTAGGGTTAAATGATCGTGTTGTTTCTATGATTAATTGCATCGTTAGCTTGACTTTGCTTCTGAGAAATTAGAAAGGAAATTAAAAGGGAGGGACCGAGAATGAAAGGGCTGCTGTCCATATAGCAAGATAGCTGCCGGAAAATGCCTAACTACCTTGATTTTCTGAACCACCGGTCGGCATCTGTTGATAGGAGCACAAATGTTATACAACGCCATGCACTTGTCACCCAGTTGGTAACTTTGGAATGCAGCTGATAAAGAAGGTTTAGTCGTCAACAACAACGCAACTTAAGTAGGCTGCAAATCAACACGCGTGCAATTAGTGTGAGGTAAGGTAATCATATCAATTCAACTTCATTATAATACGTTTAATTAATAAAATGACTAGTACTTGATTTGCTTTTATTTCTGCCGCGTTAAGTTGTTTTGTTCTGCCAGCAGGTCAGCCAGCGGAGGTTCGTTGAGTGCTTGAGAAAATCACTATAGTCTTTTTGTTTTGCCAGCAAAGCTTTACTAACAACTCTAGTTGCGAACTGAGCATCATAGCTTAGCTTGGAAGTTGTGGTGCAGCTGCAAGCCTGCAACGTCGTATCCGGAGCACATATTGAAGTTGACGCTCATGAGCTAACAATTTTCTTAGATCAAAAGATCTTCTCAAAACATTTTCTACATTATATTTTGAAACTCTTAGTTTTAGATGATGTACTCCCTCCATTCCACAATATGAGACATATTGGAAAGCTGGTTTAGCTTTCCAAAACGTTTTATATTGTGGAACGGAGGTAATACTTCAAAATATCTTCCATTAACCGGAAGGTGGTGGACAGGTGGAGTAGCCAAGTTTGCCAACCTGAGCCAAGACCATCACATGCCCAACATATCGGAGATGATAGACTGATAGGGCAAATCCTATTTTCGAAACTCTTGGTTTTAGATATACTCATTCCGTTCGACCATATAAGACATTCTGGAAAGCTGGTTTAGCTTTCCAAAACATTTTATATTGTGGACCGGAGGTAGTATTTGAAAATATCTTTCATGAATGGTGATGGACAGGTCGAGTTGCCAAGATTTACCAACCTGGGCCAAGAACATCATACACCCAACATATCGGACATGATAGTGGGTGCAAAACATTGCCAGCCATACACTGCTGGTCTGTTAAAATACGCATGCTGCTACTAACTATCCTATTGGGCTTCAAAGCACCAAACGGTCGCGAAGTGCAGGCGTAGCTAAGTTGTCGTTACCCATTTCTAGGGAGCTCCTTTACGACGCCTGCGCAAACCCTATATGCTGCCCGTTAGCGGCACGAATCGGCCGCGCCGCTAACGGGGAGCTTCTGTTGGGCCGGCCCATTGGGCGGCTTACCCTTTATTCTTTCGTTTCTTTTGTTTCTTTTATGTTTCTGTTTTTCTTTTTCTTTTTCGTTTTCTTTTTTATTTTTTATTTTCTTTCGTTTTATCCTTTTCTTTTCTTATTGCTTTTTTGTTTTTTAATTGTTTTTCGAAAATTATTTAATTTTTTAAAATGGTACCAAATTTAAAATGGTTCTAAATTTGAGAATTTTTCATTTTTTAAAATGATTCCATTTTTAAAAAATTCATTTTTGAAAATGGTTCCATTTTCAAAATGGTTCCAAGTTTAAAAATGGTTTCATTTTGAAAATGGTCCAAATTAAAGCTTGAACTGAATTTTGTTCTTTGCTAGTGCCCATGCTGCCATGCACCATTCTTTCTCGTTCGTTCTTTTGGGATTTCTATTTAGGTTTTTTCTGTGTACAATCTCTTGCTAGCATGTTCCTTTTCTCAAACCTGATTATTACTATTACGTTCTATTTTATTTTACTGCTAACATTACAAATAGAAATTACAACGAAAAAGGTGCTGCTTGTCGAAAATTTTGGTTCACACTAAAGTAAGAAATGTTACTCTGAACAAAAACAAATCCAGCAACAAAAAATATTTTTTCACCATAATAGAAATGTTCAAAGTAACAAAAAAAAATCATGGGTTTTAAAAATGATGTTCATGGGTTCGAAAAAGTCTTGTTGCCGCGTTAAAAAAAACCACTGCTCTGAAAATTAAAAGGCCAAAAAGAGGAAAATGAAAAGAAACGAAAAGGAAAAACAGAAAATTAAAAGCGAACAAAAAGCGCATTGAAGGGTGCCCGAGATTATCCATGCTTGGATAGCTTCGGTTCTGGCTTCTGGGCTGATCTACTGGGTATAGTCGAAACGTCAGAGACACCGAGCGCTCACTGTAGCATATGTATGCATGTTCAGTTTTGAGGTAGGATAAATCACATTCTTATCAAGATCTAGCAAGCAGCAGTGCGCACTATATACTAGCAATACTAGCAAAATGACCGTGCGTTGCAACGGGTCCAAATACGCGGTGACATCAAATTGACCCTTGAAAATCTAATGGCCACTCCAATTGATTTCGTCTTCTGACAATTCTACTATATGTTTATACAACAATCTTCATGGAAGTTAAATAAAAAGTTGCCACTTATTTTTCAGCCTTATTTGTTTATAAATCATGGATATAGAAAAGCACTTAAATTATCACACATGGACCGACAACAAAATCTCTAAGATAAGTTTGACAAATTATATGGAACATCACTAACAACAAGTATTTTTAAATCGTCAAAGTATTGGACTGGCAAGGAAAAATCTATTTATTCAATATGAAGAAGCAAAGCACCTTCCCTCGAAGCTGGTGCCACCTATAGCCTCAGATGTCGGTGCGTACAAATTATAACGATGCAGAACTCCAAATTAGTCATTATGCAAGCGTCAGTGAGGACCTCCTCGTCCAGAGAGTGGATGAGGCTCTGCAGTGCTGAGAGAGCCGGTTTGACCTGCTCAAGTACACATAGATTAACCAAATCATGCTAAGAATCAATATATGCAGCAAGTTGAACCAATAGGACATCAGTCCAGACTCCAGAATTAAACCTGCTCAAAGTTTGGCAGTGGTTTCCCACGGCAGAAGTTGGAGAGGGTCCATGTGGCATTCCTGAGCATGGAGAGCTTGGCCTGCTCATTGAGCTGCTGCAACAATGGGAATAGTCCACCACTTCCAAGCACCAGGTCACGGCACTTTGGAGAGTCACCAGCGACATTCCCCAGAGCCCATACAGCCTGAAAATACAAATAGGGAACGTACTAACATAAATATCAGGCAGTAAGGTATCTCAAAGGAAGACGATTCTGTGAAATTATTTTTGTACCTGCTCACGGACATCCTCACTCGGGGAGCTGAGTAACTTGTCAAAGATGGGCACAACACCAGCCTCAACCACCACTTTGGTATTATCTGACGTGCCTGATGCAATGTTGGTGAGTGCCCATGCAGCCTCAAACTGTAAAAAGCAAACCAGAGTATTATTTGTCAGTCTAGGTGATTGAATGTAACTACAGCCCAATTAACCCAACTTCTCATTCAGATTGTTCTCACCTGGAGTTGGGGATAGTCCTCACGTGTCAGGAACATAATGAAGCGGGGAACCACGCCTGTGCTGATCACTTCTTCAATTGGAGGGCTCCGCTCTACAAACATTGAGAAACATATCAGCAAGTAAAACCTTCACAATTTTGACACAGAAGCAATCAATCAGTGGAACAACTGGCCATCAGACTGACTTTGTTCAAAAATTCCATGAACCAAACTGAAGTTCATTTGCTGTTGCATGTTTAACAGATGGTGTACAACGAAACAAGTATGTGATATGTCCCTAATTACTGAAACTTTCAACTGTCGCAGGGTTACTGAAAGAGTATTTGCTAGATCGACTAAAAGTTGACAGAAGATCAACGGAGTATTGAGAAAAAATAAAGACAATTGCAGAACCGAAGCTTCAAAAGATAAATTGAATAAACGTATTCAGTGAATTTTAAATATCAGTCCTCGGGGAAACAATTGATCTTACCCACAACCTAATCCGCAAGTAAACTAAGACCCATACAAGGTTGTCGTGATTCCGCCCCAAGGAAATCTAGAACTGACCACGTAATTAACCCTAGAATCATCTTAATTGCATCGCATATACTCAACCCTAAGGCAAATATTATCGAGCCTGATGAAAATTCAAGTCTCACCGATGGATAGCAGCTTCCGGAACTGGGTGGTGGCCTCCAGCTGCACGGCCCCGTCGTCCGAAAGCACGGCCTGCACCATCGCCGGCAGGCCCTCGAGCTACACGCAAACACAGATCCAAATCAATCAGATCGAGAACCACCAGCCAGAGCCACGACATGGAGACCGGGGCTGCTCGCCGCGGCTGAGCTCGCCGCGCTCGGCTGCGCACCATCGGCCGTCGAAGGAGCGCATCGAGCACGGGAGTGGCGGCGGGAGAGTAGGGGCGCGCGGCGGCAGCCCCCTTGTGGGCCACGGCGGGAGGCCACGACGGCGCCCCATGCGGTAGGAGGAGATTGGGGAGGTCGCGGCCCTGCCGGCGGAGCGGTCTACCATGGCCAACGGCCGACCTGCATCGAGCACATCCATGGGGAGCCTGTGCGCCATCCATGGGGCAACCGGAGCGAGGCGAGACCTCATCTTCCTCCCCGAATCACCGCGGCGACCTCCCCTGCTCCTTCCTCTACATCGGCTGAGCTGCCGCCGGATCCGCGGGATGCAGGGGATCAAGGACGGGGCGACGCCGACACGTGATGCAGGGGATCGTGTTTTTTGCAAAGTGAATATCGAACCGGTATACGACTAAAAATAGGACTACGGGTTGATTACCTTATTGCCGAGGGGCTAAAACGCAAAATCGCCGCGACATACGTACGACTTACATCGACTAAGGATATTATATCTTTATTACTATTAAATGTGAGTTGGTATGTTGGTACGTCCTCCCATATTCTGCCAGACAAACGTCTTCGATTCGATGGACCAATGCCATCGCTCACATGGGCCGGCCCATCAAGGAGCGATTTCTTTCCCTATATTACCCAGACAGTAAAAATATCATTAGTTGCCAAAATAACTGATTCCTTTCCATGTGAGCGATGGCAGTCGTTAGTTGCCAAAATAACTGACTCCTTCCCGCATGCCCGCACAATCAGACGATGAAAATTTGAATACAGCAACCTGTCGTCCTGGGCTCGCGGCATAGAGCAACCCTTCGCGCTGGTGCCCTGCACGAGCTCCGGTGTCCACCCAATCCACGGCCTGGTTTCCACGCCATACCAACGACGCCGGTTGTCGCACAGGCTTGAGGACAGGTTGCCATCCCGCCCTGCTTCGAGTCCTGCCGACGAATTTCGCCGTCGGCCGTGCCGGTGCCCTGCACTTGCTCCGGTGTCCACCCAGTCCACGGCCTGGTTTCCGCGCCATACGAACGACGCCGATTGTCGCGCCGGCTCGACGTCACTGGTTGCCATCGCGTCCTGTGAAAGTGAGTAAAGTGCAAAAATCAGACGACTGCAGGACAAATCAGTCGAGTGCTTAACAAAAGTAGCCTACGAACGTTTGAGGCGAGCCTACAGTTCAAAGCAGGAACTAGGATGCCTGAACTTTGCTGGTATGGATGCCTAACTTTGCTCGTATGGATTATATATTGTAGTTCCTGATCTGAATCAAATTAGTTTAAGGGAAAATGCAATGAAAGAAAAAAACTGAACCAAGCAAACTTACGATTTGTGCAAAACTTCAAACACCAGTGTTTTTTCACTTCACAACAATGGTTTTTTTACTTCAGTAATAGTGGCATTTATCGCGAATTTGGCCTGCAGAACATGGAAGATTTTCACTTCAGTAACCATGGCATTTATCCTGAATTTTAACTACAAAACATGTAAGTTATGACTTCTACAGAATCCTCGTTTTATAACAAATCCTCATTTTATAACAGATAGGATAAGCAGTGTGTTGCATATGGCATCATCAAAGCCTACTGCAGTACGGGCTCCAATACAAGACATAACGAACGGTAACAATTCAGGTAAACATATCACCACCTCTTACCTACTTCAACCTTATACAGTCTAAATATTGGTTACTCGCATGACAAATAGCAGATCCAAAAGAATTGAAGAGACAAAGGAAACGGGAGAGAGATGCACGAACGAAAATTGCAGCAGTTAATCTCAATGGCAAACAGAGTACATCTAACACACCGGTTGCCATATCACCTGGTACGTTCATTCTTGAGACCACCCCATATGATGCAATAATCAAAAGCATGATGATGCACCTCAAAGAAATATAATGAATTCTTCATGTCAGGATTTCACACTCCAGAAAATGCCACTTTGCAGTCAGCTATCACACAACTACCACACGCCCCAACAACTACAGAAGGTGATGTTTACTACCTGAGAGAGCACCTTCATTTGTGTATTACTACTGAAAGTATAAAACATGGTGATGTAGGCATACCGACTATTGTGATGCCGTCCGATGCCACTAGATGTATCAAAGAGGCGGTTTCCACAAATGCCCTGGAATATATTTAGCTGATCTGGTTTCCTTGCATTGACCTCATTGAAAAGCTGCAGAAGACGAGATTACGTGACCACGATTAACCCCACTGTATCAATTTGTATGAATCTCAGAGTCAGATTTGAGTAAAAGGCAGAAACTCACTTGGCAGAGAACAAATGTGTTGAAGATGAAGGTATTTTTCACATTTTCAGCATGGGCATGGTTGTCATGATTGAAGGTATTGTCAATAGCTTACTTTCTGTTTGCCGCTTGCATCTTCACCCTGAACTGTTTCATCCTATAAGATCGCCACTATAACCCCTACAGTTGGAACCAGATGGAATTAGAATGAAAACCAAAGGTAAAACTAAAAAAGGTTCTGTCAACGCAGTGGATGAACAAAGCAGCTCCTATTATAACAATTTAGACGACCAACTGAGAAGAGATAGAGGATACATGAACGATAAAGAGTTTTATAAGCACCTGAAAACTAATTTCGAACACATTTTAGTATCGATATCAAAATGACCTAGACAGCTTTTGACCGTGGTGAGCAGAAACTCAGAAACGTTGTTTCGGATTTCCTTAACAAAAAGTCCACAGTGCACATCTCAAAATCCCCTCAATAAAAATCATATACCATATATGGAGGAAGATTTCACATTCCATTTGTGATTTCATTGCAGAATTATGTACCGGAAGGAAATATTGTGATCCAACACCTACCAAATATCAAATAATGTATACCAATGTATAAATAGAGATTACCTATTATTTTCCTAGGTGAGCAACCTTCAGTAGCGGATTCAATCTAAAACGACGACAACTCGTCGGCGACAAGGTATGATCTGAAACCACGCAACACCGCTGCCAGGCCTCTGCCGTCCTCGATCCTGTCAGTCAAAGCCGCTCCCTCGATCCCGTACGTCAACGACGCTCCTCGGAGCCGTCCGTGTCAACGCGCGGCAATGGGAGATGGGCGCAGCTTCCGCCGGTGGTGCAGCAACGATGGCCTTGCACAAGGCGGCGGCGGCCTGGATCCATATGTATCCCATCGCGTGCGAGAACAGAAGGACGGACGGCTGGAGGTCGAGGGCGCTGCGCCGGATGGCGAGCGACGGCCAGAACATGAGCTGTCCGGTCGTGGGCGTGGGGCGCGGGGGAGGGGGTGGGTAAGATCGAGTGGGGGCGTGGGGCAGCAGGCGGCGAGGACATGTGGGGCGGCCTGGAGAGCAGTCCGTGGAAGAAGAAGATAGGAACTTAGATTAAGAAATTGGGGATGGGAGCTAGCTAGCGGAGCAGAGAGTCGAGAGTGATACTGGGCTACGTTTTCTTGAAGTGAGTGACTGAAAACTTGTCCGTGCAGATTGTCTAATTTAGACATATGTACAATATTTGTCAAAAAATTCTGTGCTTTCCGAAGATCTATTACTAATTTTTCTTCTCATATATATGATTTTTAATTATACTATGCAGTTATGGAGACAATAGGCACCGACATGATGGTGTTGGATGGGAACAAAATCTTGCCGAATTCAACACAATCCGCAGAGGTGCAAATAGATAGTTTTTTTTAACCAATACGTAAACCTTTATTAATCACTCAAAAAGGGTTACATCTTCCACAAGCTGGATAGTTATACATTTGTGTTCTTGCTATACAAATTCTATATTGCCATATTTAATTTTTGTTTTTATAAATTTTCCACATTTGTAGATCGTGAATGTGACAGAAATAGATACTACCGACAATCTGAAAGAATTTAACGACATAGGCCCTGATGAAATGACGGTGGGGAGACTGAAAACTCAGCAAGTTCTACTTCAAAAGTGGTGAGAATTGTATTTTTATTTTAATATATAGATGGTCTATATAACTGTATATTTGTTTATTCTTAAATGGAGTAAGACACAATCAAAAAATGAATAGCGGCGCAACAACGGCAAATAAGTTTATCCAGAAAAAACAACACGATTCCTCTTCTATAATACTAACACTATTTATGTTAACAAGTTCATTTTACACAAAAAAGCATTTCAGTGTTTTCATAATTCTAATAATTCATACTCTCATTTTAGAACTTTGTGACCGACTACATTAGAGACCCAAGAATCCGTCTACCATTTGATACCCAACACTACGTTCTGACGTACCCCGACAACGAATGTGAAGGCAACATCTCTCAAGTTGTTAATGATATGGTCAAGTTTCTAGGGGTAGATTTTTTCCTTTGAAAATTTATTGTTCGAACGATGTAATCATATATCTTTTGTCGACATATACTTCAAGCGAAGTGGAATTTTGTTTGTGGATGTCTTATTCATACAGATGAAAGTTTGCATGTATTATATTCGCCAGCATTACGAAGAAATAGAATCCGTAGCAACGCACGGGCATTCCACTAGTAGTAAAGATAGGAGAGTGAATAAAGTGAACCGGGCGGCAGGTGCTCTGCCTAATTTTTTTTTAAACGTTGACTTAAACCACTTTTGAAAAGTCAAAAAAATCTGTAAAAAAATCAGATGCATAGGTAATGCAAATCCAATGCGCCGGCGAGTGAGTTTCGTGACGAATTTGTATTTACGTTGGCTAAGTAAAAATGACAAATTTTCATTGCTACAGTAGTGCTATATAGCAGTGTATATACGTCATAGATTTGTCTTTTTTACACAGGGCAAATGAAAGATCGTTTCTCCATGAAATTTGGTACTATTACATAATACATGTGTATGAATGCCTCAATTTTTTTCGAAATTTTTGAACATTCGCAAATTGGTTGACCCGGACAGGATCACATGCACCCAGGTTCATCCTAGTATTTTCCGTAGAGATAGTTGCTATTAGAGTAGCCAGGGATCGGATGGCGGAGCCGATCAATGCCGGCGGGGACATGGACAAGTAAGAGTTTACTAGAAAATACAGTAAACTTAAACATCACCATTGTGCCGCCGGACAAGCGGAGGTTGCGAGCGGATTCTGCACTCGATCTTTAGTTATATCGAAATACATGCGCACGCTGACGAGAAAATTTCCATTTGCAAATGAAAGCTGAGCCGGCTAGATTTCGATGCAGAGCAATCACCTACTAGCTACTAGTGTCTATATATGTTAGAAGAACTTCAACTTGCTTCATTCAACGAAACCACAGCCACCTGCTTCGATAAATCACCGACGATCATCAGGTCCCATTGATTCGCTCCACACGAATCCGCCTCGTCGTTGCGATCCCCTCATGGATGATCGCAAGAAAACAATCCCTCGTATGCGCGAAATTGACTCCTCAACAACAGAGATCACTGACAGCCGCCTAGACAACCTCCTACCAGAGATCTTCCTCCGACTACAAA
This sequence comes from Poa pratensis, assembly GCA_947311845.1. Lineage (NCBI taxonomy): Eukaryota > Viridiplantae > Streptophyta > Magnoliopsida > Poales > Poaceae > Poa > Poa pratensis. Next base: position 25,126,094 of record CAMZMU010000095.1, on the reverse strand, counting down.
CTCCAGCCGACCTTATCTGCACATCCGCCACTTGTCAGTCCTTTTACCGGCACATCACAGACCGTTCCTTCCTTAAACGCTTCCGCAAGCTCCACACCCCGCCCCTCCTAGGGTTTCTAGATTTGGCCGGGTTTCACCCAGTTGATTCGCCATACCCTTACACATCTGCTGCCCATGTCGCTGCCAGCATTGCCGATTTCTCCTTCTCTTTGCTTCCCTACCTGCCCGCTGGACCGTCCAAGACATTCGTGAGGGCCGTGTCCTCCTTAGTCGCCACCAAATCGGTGAGCCACGCCACTCAACATTCGCCGAGCTGGCTGTGTGCGACCCCATGTACCAGCGATACCTCTTGCTTCCTCCAATTCCTAACGACGTAGCCGCGTCAATGGAGGATCCACTCTGTAAGATAGAAGAACCATTCCGCACGAAACAGGCTTGCGCCCCGCTATATTAATATAGCAACCAACCAACCGATACAACTGTGATACTGATACGTGCATTTTGTATCATCATTTATACAACTTTTAGTATCATATTAGAATGTTATTTGCATTGTTATATCATTATTTTTACATGTTTAGATGATTTATGGGACTTTCTTACAAAGTCCTATTTTTGGTATTTAATTTCTGAGAGGCAGAAAACCTCCTTTTTCTTGTTTTTAATGTTTCAGGAGCTACAGGGACCCAAAAATAAAAGGAAAATTACACAGCTGGTTTTTCGTCGAGAGAAAGGCAGAGGGAAGAAGACCGAAGAGAGAGCCACGAGGCCCAAAAGAGGTGGGCCCACGCGGCCAGAATCTGGCCGCGTGGGACCCACTAAACGGGCCTCGGGCACCTCCTCGCCTGGGGCTTTTTATCGACGCCTTCGTCCTCCCCGAAAAGTACGCCCTAATTTTTCCAACCATCCGAGGCCGCGGCGGCGGCGAAACTCCTGATTCCCTCCGAGGGGGATCAGATCCTGCTGCTCCGGAGCTCCGGAGAAGGGGGAAATCATCGTCATCATCACCTCTCCTCCTTGGCGTGGGAGGAGGCCTCTACATCATCACCATCACCAAGACCAGCACCATCTCCATCATCATCTCCGTGATCCACTCCGTTCCCCTCGTAGTTTGAGAGTTGCTATACCCTAGATACTTGTCTTGTGCTACTATTCATGTTTGTGATTGAGTACTTGTCATTATTTGGTGGTGAAGTTATATTTTCAGATTGTGTTGTACCACTTATGCCACTGAATATTATCATGTTTGCACGTTGTGAGTAGTTCCCGTATGTTCCTGAGGGCATAGGATGAATTGGCAATGATTTATATAACATGTGTTGGTATTTTGTCAAGAGTTTATCTTTTATGTGATTCTATGATGGTGTTGTGCGAACGTCGACTGCACAACACTTCACCTATATGGGCTCATAGGAGAACACCGTAGTATAATGAATTGAGGGAGACTTGGGAGGACATGTAAACCTGGACCGAATCATGAAGTTATATTATGAGGGTATTAGTATCGGGGACCTTAGAGTGTAATGCTATGGTGGGACTTTATGTCTTAATAATTCTTGTGCAGTCATTTACTTGGCCACATGATCCATCATAAGGGGTTGTAGTTTATTTATTTAGCTATACCTAATAATGGCTCCGTCCAAAGAAGATTAAAACTTGACAAGATATTCAACGTGTTGTTTAATAAATCTCTATGCCTAGCATATCCATGCCGCCCTCGGGAACGTTTTCCACATATAAGTTACACATCACTTGAGCTTGTCCTCTTGCACATAAGAGGATTGGGCTTTCTCTCTTTGAGAGCTTTGACTTGCTACTGTTTATTTTCTGCATTGCAACTATACAACCAAAAATACCAAAAACACTTGCATCTTTTATTGTTTTATTTATCAATCTTACTAACCAATACCTTCAGCTCCTCGTGGGTTCGACAACCTTTTCTAATTGAAAGGTACTACAATTGATCTCCTGCACTTGGGAGTCATCAAGATACTTTTCTGGCGCCGTTGCCGGGGAGCGTAGCGCTATTGGTAAGAAGTTTGGTAAGGAAACTTGAAAGCTGTTCTGTTTTATCTCATTGTTACTATGGCATTTATGAATCGTTCCTCGCTGCATCTTGCTCTATATGAAAGTGCTTATGCCACTACTCCTAAAGTGGTTGAAACTACTGTGTCTGAGATACCTAAAGTGGGATTTAAAATTCCCATTGGTCATGTTAAAAGAGTTATGAAAAATCCATTTACAGGTGATGGAACTAAGTCTGCACGTGAACACATGGAGTTAATTGAAGACATATGTGGTTTATTTAGACTTCCTGGTATTTCTGAAGATCAGGTAAAAAGGAAGTTATTATATTTGTCTTTATCTGGTAATGCTCGTGATTGGTACAGGTCTCTTGATGAAGAGGTGCTATTGAATGGAATATCTTGAGGAAGGTTTTCTTTCTTAAATATTTTACTCCTAAAGAAGCTTATGAGAACCGCTGCTATATATTTAATTTCTGGCCACATCTGGGAGAGAGTATTACTCAAGCTTGGGGGAGGTTAAAGGAACTCCTTCGCAAGAATCCTTGTCATGATCTTACAAGGAAACTTATATTGATAAACTTTTATGTGAGGCTACCTGAAGCACAAGGAAATTCTGGATAATTCATCTGGTGGAAGTTTTACTAATAATACTGAAGAAGAAGCATGGAATTTATTGGAGACTATTTCTGAAAATACTAGTCATTGGGATCTTGATAAAGGTAATGAGCCTATTTTGATTATGGATATTCATGTGTAGAGAACTTCTCTACTTCTATGTTGTTTAAAAATCTGAGTGATACTTTTAATCTTGATCCTTATGTTATAATTGAGATAGCTAAAGGTTTTGCTGAGCATATCTGTGTTCCTCAAAGTGGTTTGAAGTTTATGTTGAACCTGTTAAACAATCTATTGTTGTTCCTAAAGTTATTAAACAGGCAGAACCAGTGTCATCTGTGACAATTGAGGAGTATGTTGAACCACCTCCATATCCAAACCAAGTTAAGGAGAATTTACTTATTGCTGTTACTAACAAGAGTAAAGAAGATGTTCTCAGCCTTATGAACAGGTGGAAGTCAACAGTCAAATTTCTATTATCAAACAATTAAATGAAGAAGACCCTGTTGATGTTTATTTATGTGAAGATGCTACTAAAGTCATCAAAGGTAATTCGGCCAAAGTTGGTAAACCTGTTATATCATGCTCTATTGGGACTTCAAGTTATCATGGTCTATGTGATATTGGAGCAAGTATTAGTGTCATTCCATATTCTCTTTATCTTGAAATCAAGCCTGATATTGATCCTATCATTATGGAAGAGACAGGTATGACAATTCAACTTGCTAATAAAGATTATATTAGTCCATTTGGAATTGTTAGAGATGTTGAAGTATTGGTTGGCAAAATAAAATATCCTGCTGATTTTATTGTGCTTGGTTGTCCTCAAGATTCATTTTGTCCTATCATTTTTGGTAGACCTTTCTTAAACACTGTTGGTGCTGAAATTAATTTGCCTAAAGAGAAAGTGTTTATTAAATGTGCTGGTGAAAACTTGAGTTCAACTTTTCCAAATTTGCTGATAAACATGTTGTGAAAGAGCCAATTTCTGAAGATATAATTGAAACTCTTGCACATATAGCTGTAGCTTCAACAGATGTTGTAGAACGTTATATGCTTAATCAAGATGAACCATTTAATGATGAGGAAAAGATGCTTTAGAACAAATATTATGGCAACAACCACCACAATTACAATTGCATATCCCACCTGATAATTTAGGAGTGCTACCACCACCTAAAGGGGATCCTAGTTTTGAATTAAACCTTTGCCTACAAATCTGAAATATGCATATTTGGATGAGAAGAGCATATATCCTGTCATTATTAGTGCTAACCTTTCAGCTGAAGAAGAAGAGAAATTACTTGATGTGCTTAAAGCTCACCGACCAGCCATTGGATACTCTCTTGATGATCTTAAAGGTATAAGCCCAGCTCTATGTATGCATAAAATTAATTTGGAGGATGCAAAACCTGTTGTTGATTATCAACGCCGTCTCCATCCAAAAATGAAGAAGTGGTAAGGAAAGAGGTAATAAGACTTATTGAAGCTGGTATCATTTATCCATAGCTGATAGTAAGTGGGTTAGTCCTGTTCATTGTGTTCCTAAAAAGGGTGGAATGACTGTTGTTCCAAATGATGAGGATGAACTTGTGGCTCAACGTACTGTTGTTGGTTATAGGATGTGTATTGATTTCAGGAAGTTAAATAAAGCAACTCGTAAAGATCATTACCCATTGCCATTTATTGATCAAATGTTAGAAAGGTTATCTAAACACTCTCACTTTTGCTATTTAGATGGTTATTCAGGTTTCTCACAAATTCCTGTCCATAAGGATGATCAAGAAAAGACCACTTTTACTTGCCCATATGGTACATTTGCTTATAGGAGAATGCCATTCGGTTATGTAATGCTCCTGCTACTTTTCAAAGATGCATGAATGCTATATTTGCTGATTATATTGAAAAGATAATGGAAGTTTTATGGATGATTTTTCTGTGTATGGTACTTCCTTCGATAATTGCTTGTTCAACCTTAACAAAGTTTTGCAGCGTTGTGAAGACCAACACTTAGTTTTAATTGGGAGAAGTGTCACTTCATGGTTACTGAAGGTATTGTTCTTGGGCATAAGATTTCTGGAAAGGAATAGAAGTTGACCCAGCAAAGATAGAAGCTATTGAAAAGCTGCCATACCCAAGGGACATCAAAGGTATAAGAAGTTTTCTTGGGCATGCAGGTTTTTACCGTAGGTTTATTAAAGATTTCTCCAAAATATCAAAACCCCTAACCAATCTTTTGCAAAAGGATGTTCCTTTCTCTTTTAATGATGATTGCATTGAGTCCTTTAATATTTTGAAGAATGCTTTAATAAGTGCTCCTATTATTCAACCTCCTGATTGGAAATTGCCTTTTGAAATTATGTGTGATGCTAGTGATTATGCAGTTGGGGCTGTTTTGGGCCAACGTGTTGATAAGAAACTGAATGTTATTATGCTAGTAGAACACTTGATGCTGCTCAAAGGAATTATGCCACAACTGAAAAAGAATTTTTAGCAGTGCTATTTGCTTGTGACAAGTTTAGACCTTATATTACTGATTCGAAAGTCACATTGCATACTGATCATTCTGCATTAAATACTTAATGCATAAGAAAGATGCTAAGCCTAGATTAATAAGATGGGTACTTCTATTGCAAGAATTTGATTTACACATTGTTGATAGGAAAGGGGAAGATAATCAAGTAGCTGATCATCTTTCTAGAATGGAAAATATACCTGATGATCCTATTCCTATTAATGATAGCTTTGTTAATGAACAACTTGCAATTGTTAATGTTTCTAGTGCTAAAGTTGCATCTCCATGGTTTGCCAACTATGCAAATTTTATTGTTGGTAAAGTTTACCTCCACACTTCACTTTCAACAAAGAAAGAAATTCTTTTATGATCTTAGACATTATTTTTGGGATGATCCTTTCCTTTATAAGAAAAGTGTGGATGGTATTATTAGACGTTGTGTACCTGAGCATGAACAACAGGCTATTATAAGAGATTGTCATGACAGTCCTATGGAGGGCATCATGCAGGAGATCGTACAGGTGCAAAGGTATTACAATCTGGTTTCTATTGGCCTACTTTATTTAAGGATTGTGCTGAATATGTTAAATCTTGTGATAAATGTCAAAGAGTAGGAAATATTGGTAGGAGAAATGAAATGCCTATGAATTATTCTTTGCCACTTGAGCCATTTGATGTTTGGGGTTTTGACTTTATGGGCCTTTCCCAGAGTCAAAGACAAAGCATACTCATATTTTGGTTGCAGTGGATTATGTTACAAAGTGGGTGGAAGCAATTCCAACCAAAGTGCAGATCATGCCACAGCAATGACGATGCTCAAGGACATCATTTTCCCCAGGTTTGGTGTTCCTAGGTTTTTAATTACTGATGGTGGTTCTCATTTCTTGCATGGTATTCTTAGAAAAACATTGGCAAAATATGATGTTAACCATAGAATTGCATCTCCCTATCACCCTCAAACAAGTGGACAAGTTGAATTAAGTAATAGGGAAATTAAACTCATTTTGGAAAAGACAGTGAATAAGTCTAGATCTGATTGGCCAACTAAAATTAATGATGCATTATGGGCTTATAGAACTGCTTTTAAAAATCCTATGGGAATGTCTCCTTATAAATGGTTTATGGAAAAGCTTGTCATTTACCTGTTGAATTAGAACATAATGCTAGATGGGCTATTAAACAATTGAACTTTGATTTTAAACTGCTGGAGAGAAGAGAATTCTTGATTTAAACCTACTTGATGAATGGAGAAACGAAGCTTATGAAAGTGCTAGAATGTTTAAAGAGAAAGTTAAAATTTGGCATGACAAGAAAATTAAGAGAAAAGAATTCAAAGTAGGTGATCAAGTTTTATTGTACAATTCTCGTTTCAAGTTTTCTGCAGGAAAGTTAGCTTCAAAGTGGCAGGGACCATTAGTGATACAGGAGGTGTACCGTTCAGGAGCTATCCGTCTTCACGGTGATATGAAAGGTAAACCTCATGTAGTCAATGGACAACGCCTTAAACATTATATTGCAGGAAAGAGCTTCGTCGGAATGGTGGAAAATTGAATTTACAAACCGGAGGAGGTAATTGAGAGAGGTGCAGTTTCAGAAACCCTAAATCAATAAAGGTAACTTTAGTGTTGGAAAGTTTCTCGGAATTGCGTAATATTTTACGGAAGTCATTTTTTATGGAAATTAACGTGTGGGACAAGAAAACTGGACGAAGCGGAGACCCGAGGAAGGAAACAAGGGGTCCCACACGCCAGAATCTTGGGCCGCGTGGGACCACTCCTTTCCCTCCTCGGAGTCCCTTTTCATCTCGTTTTCTCTCCGACTCTTCGTCTTGACCTAAAAACCGTCAATATATACCCCTTCCGCCAATCTAATCTCGCACCAAGTTCTCGAGCGATCTTTGCTTTTGCTGTTTCTGTCTGTCAGGGTTTAGCCATGTCTTGCTCCGGATCCAACCATGAGGGAGAGAGCGTCCCCAAGGGAGGTGTTGTGAACCGCTACCTCAACTCCGTGATGGCTCCACCGAAGGCCGTGACCTTCAAGGAAGTGTGCTGCTCGTGGAAGCGGTGAAGGCTCCCAAGGCCACCGGTATGGTGGAGGAAAGGCTGAATGAGAGGAAGAATATGAGAAGGAGGAGGCCGCAGCAAAGGAGGCTCTAGCAGAACGTCAAGCTTGGGGGAGTTCCAACTAGTCTTTATCTCTACTAGTTTATCATATCTATCTAGTCATGGTATGTTTTACTTATCAATATCTCTTAGGCATGTGTGAGCTCATGGAGCATTATCATGTATCCCTATCTTGTGGTTTATCAATGAATATTAAAGTATGGTGTCATCCATGATTCTCTTGTTTGGAGATTTATGGGTAACACTCATGCAAATAAGCGTGGCATATTTAGAAGTTTTAGTCACATCTTGCCTTGAATTTAATTAACTTGAGTGTGTTGGACAATTGTAGAATCACCCCATTATAAATAAGTAAAGAGAATGAGTCAATATGACTTGAAAATTAATAGTTTAAGGTTGAGATATGGTCTTGTAGGATAAAAAGTTAGGAAGAGTTAATGAAAAGGATATGAAACACTCTTGTTACAATCTAGTATGTTTTGAGCAAATTAATGATCATGGATATTTCAATACTTATGCTCTTGGAAAGTGAATGAAAAGGAAGGCACCTGAAAATTCAGTTAGCCATGGAAAGTGTGAGATAAAGGTTGTTTAGAGCATAGGAACTTGATTGAGATATCCATGACTAAAGTTTGCACTAGTTACTAGTGAAGCAAGGGTGCAAACAATTTTATATCTGTCTTTTCATTTGTCTTCTTTGAACTTGTTATCCAATAAGAGTTTATCTTGTCTTTAAATTTCAGAAAAGTATAAAATATTATAATGCTTGCCATAAAGAGCAAAAGCATGTGAAAAAGAGTATGATTCAATTGTCCAACATACAATGGTTATTTGCCTTCAAAAGTAAGTGGTGATTCCTAGAGCTTCTACTTATGTTGCCCTCATGTGTATGAGTTTTAGTTCATTTATCTTACATTGCAACTGAATATGATGATGATACAATGCTCATATTTATTTATCAACCATAAGTCCATTGATGCATGTAATGATCTATGTCCTTACTTACTCGAGGACGAGTAAAGGTTTAAGCTTGGGGGAGTTGATACGTGCATTTTGTATCATCATTTATACAACTTTTAGTATCATATTAGAATGTTATTTGCATTGTTATATCATTATTTTTACATGTTTTAGATGATTTATGGGATTTTCTTACAAATTTCCTATTTTTGGTACTTAATTTCTGAGAGGCAGAAAACCTCCTTTTTCTTGTTTTTAATGTTTCAGGAGCTACAGGGACCCAAATAATAAAAGGAAAATTACACAGCTGGTTTTTCGTCGAGAGAAAGGCAGAGGGAAGAAGACCGAATAGAGGAGAGCCATGAGGCCCAAAAGAGGTGGGCCCTGATGCATGTAAAATGCATACATGAACTTTGCACTATATCACACATATTCCAATCATATTTGCATCATATAAGTGTTATATTACTGTTATTTAATGATTTTAGGAAATAAATCAATTGTTTCCTATTTTTATGGAATTAACCCTACGCAGGCAGAAAACCTTATTTCTTTCCTTTTATGTTTCAGGGACCCAAACGTCGTCCAAAAATTATGGAAAAATATAGGCGTCAGTATTTTGGAAGGAGGAAGACCTCGGAGCGAAGGAAGCAAGCAAACGGAGGCCAGAAGGCAGAAAGGGGGTGGCCCACGTGGCCAGGTACTGTGGCCGTGTGGGCCCACTCATTTGGGCCTCGTGGCTCCACTGCCGTCGGTCTTTCGTCCACCGACTCCGTCTTGACCTAAAAACGACTATAAAAAAGGTCCCCTGGCGTTTCGCGAAGGGAGCGCCGCAACAACACAGAAACACCGAAACGGAGATCAGGAACTGCAGATTGGAGGGGGAAAACTCCGGCGGGGCACTGCGGTGTGGTCTCCATCCTCTCCATCGACTTCTCCACCATCTCCACGATGAAGAGGGAGTAGTCCACCTCTGGACTATGGGTTTGTGGAAGTAACTTATGTATCTCTCCTCTCTTGAGCTTCACTAATTAGTACCGTATGAGCTGCTGAACATGATTACGGTCATATTTGTAATACCTATGTGGTGGATCTTTCTATGAGTTAATATATGTTTGAGATTGCAATGTTTGTTTTAGTTATGAGTATAGATGCATATTATGTACCCCATTCTTGTCTACTTGTTGTGATCAAGCATGTTTATGAGAGCGTGTGTGGGGGAACGTGTGCATTAGTTGGAGTAACGGGGAGTGGTGAGTGTGGTAAGCTGACAACTTAATATCGCGATCCACTTGGGTGTTTACCTTACTTTGTTACCTCACTAGGGATAAACAAAAATACCATGCTGCAAGGGTTGAGGGTGACCAAGCTTCTTCCTGTGACTATATCCAGCATGTTCTTATTTTCACTTCATGTCATGAAACTTATTGCTATACTCTGAGTCATCTTAATTACTGAGGTGTTATGATTTGGTTCGCATCTTGGTGGAGTATAAGAGAGACTAATAACCAAAAGGTTTCTATGTCAAGACGTGGTGCCCATATATCTAAGTAACTTGTTATCAAACTTTGTGTTGCAATCTCATATGTTAATTCTGTGTGTGTTCCATTGTCTGCCACTTTATAAAGAGAGAGTGCATTTGTGAAACCATGAATCCCGGTCCATTTTTAATCATAAGAAACACATTTCCAACACCATATACCACTTTTCCATTTTCAGCCATCATTAAATCCGAAAATACAAAAATACTTTTCATCTTGCATACATCATTAAAAAACCCAAAATATCATTTACCATTGCATCCACCACCATTGCATATTTGTTTCCTGTTTGCATTGCACCTATGTGAGCACCATCTTATCCATATTTACTTACAAAGAAATTTATTTGTTTTGTTATTGTCATTGCATATCATATTCCGCTTGCATATTTATTTTCAGTTTTGCATAAAAAAATGCAATTGCTAAAATGGGAGAAAGAACTAAATTGTGTGATTACACAAACACTCCAAATGATCAATTTATTGCTAGAGCTATTGCCACACCTAAGATAAATGCTGAGAGTTATGAAGTAAGTCCTAGTTTGTTGAACTTGATAACTAGGGAACAATTTGGTGGTAGTGCTATGGAGGATGCCTCTATGCATCTTCATGACTTTGTTGAAATATGTGACATGCAAAAGTTTAAAAATGTGGAAAGTGATATCCTAAAACTGAAGTTATTTCCTTTCTCACTTAGAGGAAAAGCTAAAGAGTGGTTGCATTCATTACCTATTGATAGCATTAAAACTTGGGATGATCTAAAAGAAGCTTTCATTAAGAAATATTATCCCCTGTCAAAATTTTGCAAAATAGAAACAACATTCTTTCTTTTAGGCAAAATGAAAATGAACATGTTGCTATGGCTTGGGATAGGATAAAACTTATGCTTAGAACTTGTCCCTCACATGGAGTTAATGAATGGACCATATTACACTCTTTCTACAATGGGTTAAACTACATGTCTAGAAATATACTTGATTCTGCTGCTGGAGGTGCTTTTATGAGTAAGACTATAGTAGAAGCTAAAAACATATTGGAAAGCATTTTGCAAAACTATAGTCAATGGCATACTGATAGGGCACCCAACCCATCTAAGAAAGTAAATTCTATTGAGGAAACTAATGATTTGTCATCTAAAATGGATACTATTCTTGCTTTGCTTAATAAACCTAGTGTTGAAAATGTTCCTTTGCAAGAACTAGTTGGTAACAATTCTGAAAATATTGATGTCAACTTCATTAGGAACTATGGTAATAATGGGTATGGTAACAACAATTATAACTCCTAAAATAAACCCCCATATGTGCCAAATAAATATGCTTCTAGTGGTAATGTTTCTAGTGACTTGGAAAACACCATTAGATCTTTTATATCTACTCAAAAGGAGCTTAATAAGGAATTTATCTCTAAGTTTGAAAAACAAGACTCCTTGTTTGAAAGGGTAGATCAGCTTACTAAGGAAGTCTCATCATTAAAGAGCATCATTACAGCCCAAAAACATGAGGAAACAATTAAATATTGCCAAGAGGTTATCAATAAGTCTTGGGAACACATTCATGAGCAAGAGAGAATTGCTAAAGAATCTATTGGGGTAATGAAAGAGGTAGAAGTTGAGGAAGTTAAAATGCTTAGTGAAGTCAAGGATCCTTTGCTTGACTTAGAAAATTGTAGCTTGCATGAATTAATATCTATCTTACAAAAATTTGCAAGTGATCCTTCCATCAACACTAATCAAGCTGGCTTTGGTTCTTATATTGCTAATCATGTCTTGAAAGAAAAGATTGCTAGGTACAACCAAGAGGCTATGATACCACCTAAGCTTGGGGATATGTGGATTCCTAAGGTACTAGTAACTATTGGAAAAGAGACACACCATGCTATACTTGATCTAGGATCTAGTGTCTCTGTTTTATCTAAAGAACTATATGAAGTGCTTGAATTGAAAAATCTTGAAAAATGCTCCATTGAACTTGCACTTGCTGATGACTCTATTAAACATGCTTTAGGAAAAGTAAGTGATGTTATGGTGGAGTTACATATGACTTTTGTGCCTGTGGATTTTCTAATCATGGATATGGGGAATAAAACCTCTAGTCCTATTATTCTTGGAAGACCTTTTCTTCGTACCACAGGTGCCATCATTGATTCAAAGGAAGGGAATGTGAAGTTTCAGTTCCCACACAAGAAGTGCATGGAACACTTCCAAGGAAGAGGGAACCACCAAAGTTCAAGCTCCCTCATGAGCTTCGTCCACAATAAACAACAAGTAAGAAGCCTAGCTATATGGCTATAAAGAAAGCGCTTTGCGGGAGGCAACCCGGTTATTTTTTGTGTGATTTTCTTTGTGTCCTCTTGCTGTAACAAGAGACTTTGTGTCTAGTTTAGGTTCTGGAATTTTCAATAAAGTGCCAAGTTTTACCCTTTTTGGTTTGAAAAAGTTGCTTATAGCGTTCGGAGATTTTATTCCTGCACGAATCAGTGCACGGTATGATTTTTAATTCTTATTCTGTAACTCCGAATGAGCTCATATTTGAACTGTAGTTGCAACTTTTCATCCTCTGTATGCATGAATTTTTTCGGAATTTTTCGAGAAAGTTTGGTAGGGTAGAAAAATACGTTTTACTGCTGCTGTTTTTCTGGACAGATTCTGTCCCATTTTGTTTGATGCATGCTTTGAGCTTTTAAGTTGAATCTTTTTGATCCAATTGAGTTTATGAGTAGGCATACAACATTATACACTTTCTGGACATCTCATATGAATTTTTGTTCAAGGATTATATGCAGCAAGAAACATATTTGTTTATCACTATTAATGCACCCCACAGAAAAGAAATGGGAGAAACGGTGTTTTGAAGTTTTTTCACAGGGATTGGAGGAGATGCACCAAGAGTTATCCAAGGATGGTGAAGACCATAAGCTTGGGGATGTGAAGACAACCCCACTGGACCTACACACTCTCGGTTTGCGCACGTCCAACTTCTGTTTTTCGATCGAAACACTTTATCGCATAAACTTGGAGCGTCTTTTGTTTTGTTTTGTTTTGGTTTGATTTGTTTTGAGAGACCACCACACTATCATTTATATATGGGAGAGCTACTGGAAATATGGGTTGAAATATGTTGGATGCTTTTATAAGATTGGGAAAAGGGATGTTTGAGTTGATTTTTAATGATACATATAGTTGCATGATTCATGAGCTTGTTTATGAGTAATAGTTTGCAAATCCTTTTTGAAGAGCTATAACTTATTCATGTTTTGGTGCTGATTGTTATTTTACTTGGTTTAACATGGATTAGTTAGTTCTATGGACACTCATGCATGCATCTAGATGGTCAACTTTCTCCCTTTTGCTAGCCCAAAAACTCCAACAAGTCAAAACTTGTTTCCAACACCTTCAACCAAAGTTATTCCAGTGAGTCCACCATATCTACCTACTAGCTATATGCTATTCCGAGTATGTTCATCATGATATTTGTGTTATCTATACCTCTGAATGAAAATGATTATGTTATTGATTGCCATGGGAAAAGTTGGTTATATAGCTCTCATGAACTTGATGCACATTTTTACTATCATTGCTATAAATAAAACATGACCCATTGTGATTAAGATTATGATGCTAGTGGCTTGATAAATGTCCAAGGTTGGGAGTTAGCCCATATGTGCTGTCACATGCAAAGCTTTCAACATGCTCCATTTAGTTGATATCATGTGCTTTTGTCTATGGATGCCTATCATGGTGAAATAAGGGGGAAAAGATTTAGTTTGAATGAGTTTGTATAAATGGTTAGAGAGACGCCTGGGCCGCTAATCTAAGCCATGCATTATTCATGGTGGAAATTTACTTACATGCTATGGTGAATTATCTATGACACACCTTACAATAAAAAGCTATTCCAATGGTAAATAAAAAGGGTGTTGAGGTTTTCATCTTGTTTGTTTGTCTTGTCATTTTGATATGGGCTTGTTCCATATCCTGGGACAAGAGGTACCCCAGTTGACGCTCTTGATGATACTATTATTACTTACAATGATAGATAACTTGAACTTGCTTTTCCCAAGTTGAGTAACTCATGGTGTAGGTACTTGTATTCAAGGGGCATGAGACATCCAACCTTTACTTTGTCAAGCACACTACTCATATTTGCTCTCACATTAAACTATAATCATTCAAGATGCTATGATAGGGGAATGAGAGCTTGACACCAAGTATTACCACATTGCAATCATTAACTTAAGTAGGAGAGTTTGGAGGTTAGATGAAACTTATGCATGCTTTACCTCTACTCACTTATTCATCTTTCCAAAGTGTCCACCAAACATATTCAGATTTTCATCATCACTCTATGGACCACATGTATGCAAAAGTAAGAATGTCCATACTACTATCTGTTATGTTACACTTTGTGAACTATCATTGAACATCCTTGCATTGAATACTTGATATCACTTCATAAACTGTTTTGCATATTGCTACTCCTTTGAAGAATGAATCATTTGACTCTATGTAGCAGTAGCAATCATCTTTGATATCCATTGTTAGTGCTATATTGCAAAGCCCATGTTAGTTTTATCACCTTCATACTCGAGGACGAGTATTGGTTAAGCTTGGGGATGTTGATGCATGTAAAATGCATACATGAACTTTGCACTATATCACACATATTCCAATCATATTTGCATCATATAAGGGTTATATTACTGTTATTTAATGATTTTAGGAAATAAATCAATTGTTTCCTATTTTTATGGAATTAACCCTGCGCAGGCAGAAAACCCTATTTCTTTCCTTTTATGTTTCAGGGACCCAAACGTCGTCCAAAAATTATGGAAAAATACAGGTCAATATTTTGGAAGGAAGAAGACCTCGGAGCGAAGGAAGCAAGCAAACGGAGGCCAGAAGGCAAAAGGGGTGGCCCACGCGGCCAGGTACTGTGGCCGCGTGGGGCCCACTCATTTGGGCCTCGTGGCTCCGCTGCCGTCGATCTTTCGTCCACCGACTCCGTCTTGACCTAAAAACGCCTATAAAAAAGGTCCCCTGGCGTTTCGCGAAGGAGCGCCGCAAAACACAGAAACACCGAAACGGAGATCAGGAGCTGCAGATTGGAGGGGGAAAACTCCGGCGGGGCGCTGCCGGTGTGGTCTCCATCCTCTCCATCGACTTCTCCACCGTCTCCATGATGAAGAGGGAGTAGTCCACCTCTGGACTATGGGTTTGTGGAAGTAACTTATGTATCTCTCCTCTCTTGAGCTTCACTAATTAGTACCGTATGAGCTGCTGAACATGATTACGGTCATATTTGTAATACCTATGTGGTGGATCTTTCTATGAGTTAATATATGTTTGAGATTGCAATGTTTGTTTCAGTTATGAGTATAGATGCATATTATGTACCCCGTTCTTGTCTACTTGTTTGATCAAGCATGTTTATGAGAGCGTGTGTGGGGGAACGTGTGCATTAGTTGGAGTAACGGGGAGTGGTGAGTGCGGTAAGCTGACAACTTAATATCGCGATCCACTTGGGTGTTTACCTTACTTTGTTACCTCACTAGGGATAAACAAAAATACCATGCTGCAAGGGTTGAGGGTGACCAAGCTTCTTCCTGTGACTAGATCCAGCATGTTCTTATTTTCACTTCATGTCATGAAACTTATTGCTATACTCTGAGTCATCTTAATTACTGAGGTGTTATGATTTGGTTCGCATCTTGGTGGAGTATAAGAGAGACTAATAACCAAAAGGTCTCTATGTTAGGACGTGATGCCCATATATCTAAGTAACTTGTTATCAAACTTTGTGTTGCAATCTCATATGTTAATTCTGTGTGTGTTCCATTGTCTGCCACTTTATAAAGAGAGAGTGCATTTGTGAAACCATGAACCCGGTCCATTTTTAATCATAAGAAACACCTTTCCAACACCATATACCACTTTTCTATTTTCAGCCATCATTAAATCCGAAAATACAAAAATACTTTTCATCTTGCATACATCATTAAAAAACCCAAAAATATCATTTACCATTGCATCCACCACCATTGCATATTTATTTCCTGTTTGCATTGCATAACTATCTTGATATCATTCTTACACCTTGTGCTTGACAACCACAGGTGAGGTTGAGGACCAAAACATTTAACTTTGTTTTGTAGGTAACCAAAAGAAGGATAAGAAGATATATCTTCACTACTGATTCCCCGAGAGTTCGATATTAAACCCTCGAGTCACCCTCGTGGGGAAAACAAGTCTTCCACTACAACACATTCTGCACTTGGTGTCTCAACCTAACCCATTTACTTTTCACTCAAGTAACCACGCGAAGGGCTAGCAAGTGTTTTCTGGCGCCGTTGTGGGGTAACTACGTGAAGGGCCATCAGGCCCACGCGGCCAGAATCTTGGGCCGCGTGGGACCCACTAAACGGCGCCTCGGGCACCTCCTCGCCTGGGGCTTTTTATCGACGCCTTCGTCCTCCCCGAAAAGTCACGCCCTAATTTTCCCGAAACCATCCGAGGCCGCGGCGGTGGCGAAACTCCTGATTCCCTCCGAGGGGGATCAGATCCTGCTGCTCCGGATCTCCGGAGAAGGGGAAATCATCGTCATCGTCATCACCTCTCCTCCTTGGCGTGGGAGGAGGCCTCTACACCATCACCAAGACCAGCACCATCTCCATCATCATCTCCGTGATCCACTCCGTCCCCCTCGTAGTTTGAGAGTTGCTATACCCTAGATACTTGTCTTGTGCTACTATTCATGTTTGTGATTGAGTACTTGTCATTATTTGGTGGTGAAGTTATATTTTCAGATTGTATTGTACCACTTATGCCACTGAATATTATCATGTTTGCATGTTGTGAGTAGTTCCCATATGTTCCAGAGGGCATAGGATGAATTGGCAATGATTTATATAAACATGTGTTGGTATTTTGTCAAGAGTTTATCTTTTATGTGATTCTATGATGGTGTTGTGCGAACGTCGACTGCACAACACTTTACCTATATGGGCTCATAGGAGAACACCGTAGTATAATGAATTGAGGGAGACTTGGGAGGACATGTAAACCTGGGACCGAATCATGAAGTTATATTATGAGGGTATTAGTATCGGGGACCTTAGAGTGTAATGCTATGGTGGGACTTTATGTCTTAATAATTCTTGTGCAGTCATCTACTTGGCCACATGATCCATCATAAGGGGTTGTAGTTTATTTATTTAGCTATACCTAATAATAGCTCCGTCCAAAGAAGATTAAAACTTGACAAGATATTCAGCGTGTTGTTTAATAAATCTCTATGCCTAGCAATATCCATGCCACCCTCGGGAACGTTTTCCACATATAAGTTACACATCACTTGAGCTTGTCCTCTTGCACATAAGAGGATTGGGCTTTCTCTCTTTGAGAGCTTTGACTTGCTATGTTTATTTTCTGCATTACAACTATACAACCAAAAATGCCGAAAACACTTGCATCTTTTATTGTTTTATTTATCAATCTTACTAACCAATACCTTCAGCTCCTCGTGGGTTCGACAACCTTTTTTAATTGAAAGGTACTACGATTGATCTCCTGCACTTGGGAGTCATCAGATACCACCGCTGGGGCCAAACAACACAGATCAAAGCCCAGAAGAAAAGAATCATAAGAGAAACAAAAGCCAACAACAGCAGATCGACGAAAAACGAAGAAGTCTCGCAACCGTTGCGCCCTCGGAGTATTCCCATCACGCTTCTAGCGCTCCAAATCGCCGCGTATCAAGCAACTCCTTCAGGAAGGAATGCGACGATGACGACGCTATTGGCCGGATAAGTCCTAGGGTTTCCCCTGATATGCGAAGGGAAGTGGGAAGGGGTACAGCCGACGCCCTTCAAGAAGGACCGGCGACACCCACGGGCGTCACCGCGTCGGTGTCGGATAAGCCGACAAGGATTTCTCACGACCCCAAAGAACCACAACTCGGACGATCCTTGGTGCTTCCCCCAGCTTGTCTCCCACTAGCATACGCTACGCCGGTCTTGAGAACCTCTTTGTCGTCTCTCTGTGAAAACTGAAAAGAGGCCTAGAGGACGAGAACGGGGAACACAACGGGAATTGGGGCAGCAGCACCGCAGCCGGCGGGAGGGAACAGCCTCCACCACTATCGCGGTAACCGACCGGATGCGGCAGCAAGGTCATACCAGGCCCACACTGGCCCGGCCGAGCCCAAATTGGGTTCGCAAAGCCCCCGCCGCCACGCTGCAGTAGGCTAGCCGCAGCGCCACCACCCACCATGCCCCACCGTCGCCCCAACTTCACCTCCAGGAGCACCATGCAGCCAGCCCTGTCCAACCCAGATGGGGCCTAAAAGGGCCCAGATCTGGGCCGAGCGGGCTCCGGCCGCCGCCGAACACTGCAGCGGTGCCCAGCCACCAAGGGGTGGCGCCGTCGCCAAGAATCCACCCAGGGCCCGTCGCTCCGCCGCCGGACCGCTACACGCCGAGCTGCACCGCCGCCGGCCGCTCCCGCCCGAATCGGGGCTCCGCACGCACGGGGAGAGTCAGAACCGCCGCCGCCGGCACCTCACGGGCAACGCCCAGAGGCGGCAGCCGGCGGCGGCGGGAGGGAGATGTGCGGGAGAGGGCGCTGGAGAGGTTGGGGAGCGAGGCCCCGGTCGCCTCACTCGGGGAGGCGACGTGGGGGAGAGGACCGGCTCTTGTGTTTCCTTTGCCGGGATACATACCGGTGGTTAACTCTACCTCGAAGAACCATTCCTTGCTCCCCACATGAAGGAACCAAACATAGTGGTGGACGAAGAGATCTCATTCCATGTGATCTGGGTAGCAAGTTGCTTGACTAAGCCAGTCACCTTCGTCTTCTCTTCGAGTACTAGAGAATGGCGAGCCACTTCTTCCCACAAGTGGAGTGATTTGATATCCTCCAAACGAGTTCTGTCTATCATGAGTTCAATGCGCCCTAGTTTAATCCGGCGCCACTATGTTTATGGAAGCTTCTATTGGAAGTTAGACGGTTTTGCTATGTTGCTTGAGCTCAACACCCAAGGGATGGAGTTCTCCACTATTGAACTTCCACCTGAAACATATTCGTGTACCATTGCGGAGGCAGGAGACGGAAGGCTTGGTATGTTCAATTATGCAGGAAACTATTCCAACTTTTGCTATTCCACAAGACAAATTAAAAGTGGGAGTTCCACTTCCAACCCATGGCAGTTGGACCTAGACTCAAGGTACGAGCATCATATAACAGGTGCATTCGAGAGGTACGTGATCCTTGTACGAAACGACAAATCATATGCAAGCTCGTCGCTGGAGAGGCCAGATTATGAATGTTTTGTAGCAGATTTCAAGACAATGCAGCTTGATATGATATGTGGGAAGAAACCTCCTGGCATATCTAGGACACACATATATACCAATTTCCCACCACCATTGTTGTCCTCGCCAAAAATATGAAGAGGTAAACTTTCTATTACATCCTAGTTATATTATCACAACCCGTAACAACTACCACACTTGATGGATGCTTGCTAGCTATTGTAAAAGACTGAGTCAATTTTATTTCTTAGCTAGGAGGAGGGGCACATCCAGGACACCTTGGACATCGTCGGGACACCACCATCGCCACCCCTATGGTCACCTAATAATTGTCTCCCCTACTACACATGTATTCTACGAACTGCCTTGTAAACATGATGATAAGTTCAAGATTATTGCATAGCTTTGTTCATGTTAGAGTGATTGTCTTTGTTCCACTTTCGTTGGTAATCTAATTGAGATTTGTGTAACTTGTCCATGAAATTCTTGCTGGTGTTGACGGGGGTGCACATGAACCCGGCGAACGAACATGATAGGACGGGTCCAGCAAGCCGGTCCACGGACAATGAGTTACAACGAGCAGGACACACCCGCCAATCAAACTCACATAGCTCGTAACGGGGCTGTCAGATCTAGCCATGGATCCAATGCCCAACGATTGATGGTAATGGGGTGGGCTCCCAACGGAAGCCCCTGATACCAATTGACCCGTAGGGGCCCAACAACCCGATCCAGTCCCGGAAGGCCCAAATATAGGCCAAGCCGAGCGTGCAGCCATCGCTGTCAAGCTCCACCAGATTTTGTAGTAAATTGTAATTGTTGCCCCCACCTGAGATTTTGTTCAAGCTCCACCACATCAGGGTAAGATGAGGTGCGAACCTGGAACCGGCGACAATCGTGGTATTACGATGGCGCTTACTAAGGGACGGGATGCGATATGTGGAATCGGGGCTGATAGTAACGTCATAAGCTAAAGGAATCCGACAGTTATATCATCTAATTAATCATTTGAGTCGACGGTCGGATGCTTTTGCCTTTTTTGTGAGAATTTCTTCTTATTCTTCTGTATAGCGTGCGACTGAAAGAGCACCGGAGAGAGCCCCAGGTAATCCATGCTACTATAAATTCGGTTCTGCGATGATCTACTAGATATAATCCAAATGTCAGAGAAGTGAGTGCTCACTGAATTAATATACCATGCAATGTACACAGCAGTGTATGCGAGTGTGGAGAAATCATATGTATGCATTAATGCATATGTTCAGTTTCTAGATAGGATAAATCACATTTTTATCAAGATCTAACAAGCAGCAGCGCGGACTATATATACTAGTAATACAGTTGCTATTGGAGGACGATCCACGCCGGCCGGCACATGGACAGGTACGACTTACTAGAAAAGAACAAAAGCATCGGTATTGTGCCGGCCAGACAATTGCAAGCGGCGGTTGCGGTTGGATTTTACACTCAACCTTTAGTTATATCCAAATACCACCGTGCGCTGACGAGAAGAATTTCCATTTAAAAATGATAGCTGAGCCGGCTACATTTCAATGTACAGAAATCACCCGCTGGCTGCTGGTGCCTATATATATTGATAGAAACATTTCCAGTTACTTCATTCAACGAAACAGCAGCCACCTGCTTAGATCGATCGATCTCGTCGGGCAGTACGAGCTATCACTGATTGCAAAACTGTTTTCTTTCCTTTTTGTGCGAGATGGCCTCCTCGGTGACACTAATCACTGACGGCCGCCTAGCGGACATTCTACCGGAGATCTTCCTCCGACTACCAACACCAGCTGATCTTATTCGGACATCCGTCTCTTGTATGTCCTTCTACCAGCTCATAACCGATCATTCCTTCCTTCGGCGCTTTCGCAAGCTCCACACACCGCCCCTCCTAGGCTTTCTAGATAGGGTCGGGTTCCACTCGGTCGTTTCGCCGTACCCCTATGCATCTGCTGCACATGCCACTGCCCTTGCTGCCGATTTCTCCTTCTCCTTCCTCCCTCCACCGCCCGCTGGAGTGTCCAAGACATCCGTGATGGCCGTGTCCTCCTCAGTCGCATCCGTACCTTTGAGCAACGCAGCCCAAAATTCGCCGAGCTGGTCGTGTGTGACCCGTTGTACCAGGTATACCTCTTGCTCCCTCCAATTCCCCACGACGTAGTCGCGTCTCTTGAGGATCCACTTTGTAAGATAGACAAACCATTACTCGCTCCCAACGTAAAGGAGGAGCTAGACATAATGGTCGAGGAAGAGATCTCATTTCAAGTGATATGGTTAGTAAGTTGCGTGACTAAACCAGTCGCATTTGTCTTCTCGTCGAGCACAAGACAATGGCGGGCAACTTCATCCCACGACTGGAGTGATTTGATATCCTCCAAACGTTTGTCCTTCATGAGTTCAGTACGCCCAAGTTTATCCATGGCCGACTATGCTTATGGATGCTTCTACTGGAAGATAGACCGTTTTTCTGTACTACTAGTGCTTAATACCCAAGGTATGGAGTTCTCCACGGTTGAACTTCCACCTGATACCATGTCTTGTACCATTGTGGAGGCAGGGGAAGGCAGGCTTGGCATGGTCAATTATGAAGGAAACACATTAAACTTATGCTATACCATTAGACAAAATAAAAGTGGGAGTTCCACTTCCAACCAGTGGCAGATAGAGAAGACATTCACACTGCCTTTAGGATACAAGCATTATATAACTGGTGCAACGGAGAGGTATGTGATCCTAATAGGGCACGAAGAGCGATCATACACAAGATCGTCCCAAGAGAGTCCAGACCATGAATGTTTTGCGCTAGATGCCATGAGATTGCAGCTTGATAGAATTTGTGGGAGGAACTCTATCAATCCTGGCATATCTGCAACACATATATACACAAATTTTCCACCATCAATGTTGTCGCCACGGAAAATATGAAGGGCAAACTTTATATTACACCATATTGAGATCTTCACATCATACTACCGCACAACTTGTTGGATGCTTGCGAGCAAGCTTATGGTAAGAAGGTTATCAATATTTGAATCCTTATGAGTATGTAGATCTGGGTTGATTGTCTCACAGAAAATATCTAAAAGTTTCACTTTGCCATGTCTTCCAGCTGCATACAAGCATTGGATAATCATATTGTTTTAAAAGATACGTTTTCAGTATATGGTCCTAGCATAATTCCAATTAATGAACTAAAGATGCTGATGTGGGCCTACCTATCGGGTGCCCCACCATGGAGATATCTAATGCACGCAAGGACTATGGCCCAACCAGCGGCCCACTAAGAAGACAACGCTCTAGGCCCATGACGGGGGCCCAAAGAAGACATAGTGCACCCCAAGGAAGGCGTAGTTTAGGTCGGTAGAAATTTAACTTACCTGTAAACCTAGTCGGTTGCGAACTCCTGAGACCCAACCTCCAATATAAAGGCTAGGAGGGCCGCCGATCTAAGGTACACTCATATTTCACCACCAAAACCCTAGCGAGATCGATATCTCGCCGGGGTCACCATTGTAACACCTCCATATAATCAATCTCAGACAAGCAGTAAGTAGGGTATTATACTCTGGGAGCCTGAAACTGGGTAAATCGCCTTGCTTGTCAGCCGTGGTAACTATCAACACTTCCATCTCTCTCCTCTCAATCAACCTGGGGTACTCGACCCTGGGACTTGCCGTGGTAACCCCATGTCAGATGCATTTGTCGTTTAAAAGTTGGACAGCTATTTATTGTATCATAAAAAATTACACAGAAATTTATGATTTTCATTTGCTTTTAAGCATCCTTCACATCAAGTTAGAAATGTGAACATCAGAACAAGTACATGCAATATCTGAAGTGTTTAGCACAATCTTCAGTTTTGTATAAGGATAGAAAACTGCCGTTTCCTAAAAAAACAGGAAATTTTGGGTACCATCACGAGCCTACCAAGAGAACAGAACTCCACTCCCTCTGCTTTTTCATCAGTTCAGACAACGCTTCTACCAAATTATTGCCAGACTTGATCGAGTTATTTTCCCTGCCATATAGTTTTAAAACTATGTTATGTGTGAAAATCATACTAGCCAAGTCTTATACCAAATTATTGCCCGACTTGATCGAGTTATTTTCCCTGCCATATAGTTTTAAAACTATGTTATGTGTGAAAATCATACTAGCCAAGTCTTATACCAAATTATTGCCAGACTTGATCGAGTTATTTTCCCTTCCATATAAAGTTTTAAAAATGTGTTATGTGTAAAAATCATACTAGCCAAGTCTTATGCCTTGTGCATGAGGCTAAACCAAAAGCTTGTTTCCGCATTGCTTGAGGCAGTGCACCGAATTTATCACGCCAGAAGCTCTGTAGGGTATATAATCAGAAGCCACTCAATAAGTGATACTATATTAAAACTGAAGGGAAACTAAAGCGTAGATTATAGCTGGTAGTAGCAGCATAAAATTAGAAAACACAGTACTATGTTGGAAATAGGAAATAGCAGCAACCTCACAATTCTGTTCAAGCATTCTTATGCACAAGAAGCTCAAAGGTTCGACAGAGGAGTGCTTACTGCATGCAAGCTATGTACATTGTAGTCTTTCCCTAACAAATGGAGAAAACATACTCGATGGTATTTCTAACATGAATACAGTTTAAGTACAACACTAACCTTGAGAGCACTAATAAAAGATGTTATTGTCCCATCGTGTCTGAAAAAAGTAATTTCCGAGGAAGATTGCAACTTCGTGACTGATGCAGAAACCGGCACATGTTTTAACAAGGATGGCCTCAACAAGTGCATTCATTCTATCAGAAGGAGAGCCCATGCTGAGCTGACAGGGACCTAATTGTTGAAGAGCTTCTGGTGAGAACAATTTCCTTGGTGCGTCAAGGATAGTTGCTATCCCCATTACAAAAAAGATTGGAATCTTAATTACCTACTCACTGCAACAGAGAGACTATAGTATTATTAGGTATTCCAAAATTCTCTGTCAAACCAAGCACACAATTGAAGCTTCATATAAAGAAAGAAAAACTACAAGTTGGGTTTCATTGTTGGTAAGAAAAATCTTAACAGGAGCTAAACAAGTGGTGTGGAGCACGAAACTACAAGGAGCGGAAGCTACTGAACAAACAAAACAATATGCTTCTTGCTATAATTGATATTGAAATTAATTTGTGTTAAGTAATCTGAATTAACAGAGTGAGTTAAAAGTTGAAACTAGTTTTATGTAGTTGGTACCCAAATCATTGTTTCTTCAAGTATTGAACTTACTTTTACAAGGCCTGGCTCGCTTATTTTTACCAGGCTTGGCTTAGAAGTGCCCACAAGATAAGAGCGAAGTGCGTGATGCGACGAAACATAAGGGTTAAATCAGCATCATCACAAGCTCTTCCAGAACATTGCTCTAAATCATCAATTATGATAACGATGGGTTGATCATAATACTTGACTCCACAGTACCAAGATGCAAGTGCTGATATCAGCTACCTGTTGTTGAAAAGCAGCAACACATGAAGTCAGAGAGCCTATATGTCTGAATCAACACTGCAGGTTTATAGTATTTGAGTTGCGGTCATGCCACCCACATCTGGAACATCTTGAAGCAGCTGCCTCAACAAGCTCCTTAAGCAGCCAACAACGCCATGCTTCGCTGACGATTCAGCTGACGACAGCTTGGCCAGGTGATATCCATTGGACTCCAGATGATGGGTTAGATCCAGAAATGTCGTGACGTCATCGCTAAATTCCGCATTCTCTGCAAAAGTGAAAAATCCAATCCCATCAAATCAGCCGATTCATCACCAGTAGAAAACAATCAGTTAAATACTTGATGGCAGCCCTATGCTCACTAGTGAGAACAAATGTCGTCGGTATCTTTCTGCAGATCACATCAGTTAGGAGAGGGTACGGCTGCTGGATTTCAGCAGGGCAAGGTCTCATGACAGATCGGACCGTGGAGAAGGATTCCTGGACCCACTGGAGCACCTGGTCAAACAGCTTGAGGTTGATGCCTCTAAGGACCGCCTGGAAGCAAAATAGAGCAAAGCATTCGCATGACGAAGAACGAGACAGGTTGGTTTAGTGATCGGGTGAAGAGGCATACATTGATAGTGAATTGGATCTTGGAACAGGTGTGGGGGAACCGTGGAAGGCCTCCAGGCGGAGCTGCTCATACAGCCCCATGTCGCTCTCGTCGTCGTCATCCTCGGTCCTCGGTCTCTTTGCAGATTTGGAGTTGGGAGATGACGGCTGGGAAATGTCGATCTTCCGCCGAGCCCGGAAAGTTGTTAGCGAGGAAGCGGAGCAACATCTGAGCAGAAACATGCCTCGATATTGTTGGCCGCTGTGAGCACAGCTTCTCGGGACGGTGCAATAATGGCTCCGGCAGTCGGAGTTGGTGCGGCGGCGAAGGACGCGGCAGTTGCTCAACCACGCGAGGCGGCGCTCATCTCGTGGAGAGGAAAGAGAAAGGAGACTGAAGAGATCTAACGGTCGGGGCGGTCTGAGGAGGGTCTTACAACTGCAAATGGCTTGTTTATGGTGTTTAAGGCGCTTAGGATAGACGAGAGACTCCGCTTGGCGGGAATATGCCCGCCAGAATTTTGTTTGTGTCCTTATCGATATTGCTATCAATAGTTTTAAATTGATTTTTAAAATAAATTTCACTAGTATTACTCTGAAACTTTTATGTTCACAATTATTCATGGTCGTTATTGGGTCTGCTAAAAATGGTAAATCGTCGGGTCGACTGACGAAAGGACGCATTCGTATGTTCCCGACACGATTAGTGGCCTGCCTCCGGCCTCAATTCAACCAACCAACCAACCGACATGGCCATGTCGTCGTTTCGTTCGACACAACGATAAAGGGTTTTCGCATGACAAAAACGACAGGCCAAATAGTTGCTTCACCCTCTTTTTCTGCTGACGGTTGGCAATGTTGAATCTTCTTTGTGCTCAGAGGGCTTGCTGATCTCCACAGTGTTTCCACTTGATTCAGCCTCGTCTTCGTCGTCGGAATTGTTTGCTTCAGACTCTTTCATCATTTCCTTGAAAGTGTAGTCCACGTATGAATTGCGTTGGCGCCACCTGAAAACTGGTTGTTCTTGATGCTGATCGCTCAACAGATTCTCAGCTACGAAGTGCCTTTTTACAGCTTCAACCAGTAAGTTGTCAGTGCTATGGTTATTCAGTATTCTATGAATGAAACAAATAGTCAGTTCAAACGCCTGAGAAGCTGAGACTGGCTGACATTGAAAAGGAATAAAGCATCATTAGTTCACAAAAAAATACACACACATTTTAGCTAGCTCCATCTTCATGCGTTCTTCTCCACCTTCCAAAACATCAGGACAGACCCATTATAGAACTCATGATACCTCATACTCCCGAAAATTGAAGCACACCCTGTAATATAACTTAACCAAATTAACGCTGGTATGGAAAAAGTATAAAACTTTGACAAATGGGCACTGTGTACAAAATTCAGACCATGGAGTAATTTCTAAGGTTGTGTCCAAGGTTCCTGTGATCCTGTCTCTATTGCACTTGTCATCTAACTATTCAACTTTGGCAAGCTCATTTTGAAATATCTATTGCAAACCTAAACTTCCACATAGTATTTTTTTTTTTTTTTTTTTTTTTTTGAAACGAGGCAAAAGATTTGCCATTTTAATTAATTAAGGAAGGAGTTTTAGAAGTGTTACAAGCCAAGCCTTGCCCGCCAAAGGGGCAAGGCATACACAAATATAGTCTACTCTCGCGGCATAATATTACACAACGCTTTGGCCCCAGCGTGCGACCACAAACCCATTTCATCTTTAATCTTTTGAAGGATCATAGAAGCGGTGGCCGACCTATTTTGAAATACCCGAGCATTTCTCTCCAACCAAATTTCCCAAGAGACAAGCATGGCAAGCGAAGTTAAGGCCTTCCGATTGGCGCCTCTCTTGTGGATGACATGAACCCACCAATCCTTGACGCTTCCCCAAGAGTCCCACTCCAAAGGATCTATAGCATTGAGCCCAAGCCAAGCTTTCAAGGAGGACCAAATCCTTTTGGTGAACCGACATTTAAAGAAGAGGTGCGCCGCCGTTTCTTGCACTTGGTTGCAAAGCTTGCATTGCCCACAATTTTGCCACCCCCTCCGCTCAAGCCTATCCGCCGTCCAAACTCGGTTTTGAAGGATCAACCACGAGAAGATTTTGCACTTGGGAGGCGCCCATGGCTTCCAAACCAAAGAAGGCATCGTGGAGGAAGTTTGCCCCAAGAATTGCATGTTGTAGGCCGAAGAAGAGGAATAATTGCCATCCTTGGAGAACTTCCAAGTTATTTTGTCCGGTGTAGACGGGTCAAGTTGGATATCTTGAAGCGCTCTCCAAAGGGTGACGAATTGAGAAATATGTTCAACGGAGAGACCATCTTGCAAGTTTAGGTGTGAGACCCAAAAATCGTTTTCCATGCCCTTGCGAACCGTAAATTTTTTCCTCTTGGAGATGCCGAAGATGAGAGGGGCCAAGTCCATGGGCCGCATCCCCTCAAGCCAAGAAGAGCTCCAAAAGCTCGCCTTATCTCCATTTCCCACGACTACCTTAGTTGCGGCGGCGAACATGTTGACATCGCTTGGGGTGCAAGGATTCCCAAGGCCTACCCATGGTTTGGGCACCTCCTCCCATTCAAACCAAAGCCAACGAAGACGAAGAGCAGCGGCAAACTTCTTGAGGTTGAGAATTCCGAGCCCTCCCCAACTTTTGGGCTTACATACTTGCTCCCAATTAACTTTGCATTTTCCACCGGTAACCTTCTCACAAGCCGCCCATAGGAAAGCACGTCTAATGCCATCAATCTTCATGAGGGACTCCAAAGGCACATCAAGGACGGTGATGAAGTAGATGACCACACTTGTAAGAACCGACTTGACAAGGACCGCTCTTCCGGCCATAGTGGTATGCTTCCCTTCCCATGGACGGAGCTTTCCGGCGACCCTATCCTCCAATTGTTGAAAGTGGATTCTTTTTAGGCGTGTGACCGATAAGGGGAGACCAAGATATTTCATAGGAAATGAAGTACGTGAAGCCGGGAATGATTGTAAAATGCCGTCTAGATCAAGCCCATCGCATCTAATGGGAGCCACTTGACTTTTGTTGCAATTTGTGACGAGGCCGGTGACCATGCCAAAGTGGCCAAGCGTAGAGGCAAGAAAGTCAATGTCCTCTTTTCTCGGAGCAACGAAGATGGCGGCATCATCGGCATAGAGGGAGGTGCGAATAGTAGGAGCCCTCCCCCTAATCTCTTGTAGGTGGCCTTGGGCGGTCGCTTTGCGGAGGATATGGTGTAGAGGATCAATGGCCAACACAAAGAGAAGAGGGGAGAGGGGGTCCCCTTGCCGCAATCCCCTCCCATGCTTGATCGGAGCCCCGGCAATGCCATTGAGAAGCACCCTAGATGAGGAAGTGGATAGGAGCGCGGAGACCCAATCTCTAAAAATGCAAGGGAAGCCAAGGTGTTGTAGCAACTCCATCAAATAGTCCCATCTCACCGAGTCAAACGCTTTCTTAATATCAAGCTTGAGAAGGAGTGTCGGAGTTTTAGTCTTGTGAAGTTTCCGGGCTAGGCTCTTGACATAGAGAAAGTTGTCATGGATGCTACGCTTCTTGATAAAAGCGCTTTGGGCGTTGGAGACAAGCTTGTGCATATGAGGGGCAAGACGGGTTGCCAACATCTTGGATATGAGCTTGGCGATGGCGTGGATGAGACTAATGGGTCTAAAGTCGGTCACCTCCTCGGCTCCATCCTTCTTGGGCAATAAGACGATGTTTGCGGAGTTGAGCCAATGAAGGTTGTCAACATGGAGTGTTGAGAATTGATTTATGACGGCCATTACGTCGGACTTCACAATGTCCCAACAAGATTTGAAGAAAGCACCCGTGAAGCCATCCGGACCCGGGGCCTTATCACAAGCGGTATTGTCCACCGCGGCCTTCACCTCCTTCTCCGAAAAAGGCATGCCAATGTTGGAGAGGTCACACACCGGCCTAGGGATGGCATTCCAATTGAAGTTGATGGAACGGGGAGGACCTTTTTTAATGATTCCTTTGAAGTGGTCATGGATGATGTCGCTCTTTTGTTCATGCGCCGTGACCCACCCATTGTTATGCTTCAACCTATGAATGAAGTTTTTCCTTCTTCTCGCATTGATACGGAGGTGGAAATACTTAGTGTTGGCATCTCCCTCCTTGAGCTTCGTTATCCTCGAGCATTGCCGCTTCCTCGACCTTTCCAAAGCGACCAAACCAACGATTCGTCTTTTCAACCTTGCTCTAATCTCACTCTCCTCAAAGCTAAGAGCTCTTGTCTCTTGTGCGGTATCAAGACGAAGAATAACCTCAAGCGCCATATGTAGCTCCACCTTGGCTTTGGAGAAGAGAGTTTTGCTCCAACGTCTCAAGTCATGGCCCGTTTTCTTTAGCTTGTGAAATAAACGGTGGCAAGGCTCCATGTGGTTAGTATGCCCCGACCACGCCTTGGTCACGACGTCCTTAAAGCCCGGCATTTTTATCCAAAAATTCTCAAACCGGAATGACTTGGGCCTCTTAGGCCCCCGCCCGTTGGCAAGTAGAAGAGGACAATGGTCGGATTGCGCGGAGGAGAGGGCATGGAGTATATGATCCGAGAAGGCAATGTCCCACTCCTCATTGCAATAGAAGCCATCTAGCTTGCTCATCGTAGGCTCATGTTGGCCGTTCCACATAGTATTTATATGACCAAAGTGCACATGCATGTGTTTTAAAACGTTTTTACATATTTTAATCCCCCTGATATCGTCCCCATGATAAGAGAGTGCTGCATGATGAGATGCAACTAGGTGGAACCGTGATCGCACAAGTCGCATGGGCCCATGTGTGGAGGGACCGGATTGGTGCAACCTGCCTATTTACCAGTTCTCAGCTGAATTAGCCCAGGTGCCAGCCACCACAGTGACTACGACATATTTCCAGAATAAATATTTCAAGAATCAAGGGACACAAAGCATGCATATGCCTCTGTATGTCATTATCAATATTTACGGGGATCAGTAGCAGGTGAAAAGCCTAGAGATTTACCCACTGCGTAGCAGCCGAACAGTGATCTAGACATAGGTGGAATCCCGAGAAGCTTAGGAGCATTTGATTCCTGAAAGGTGCCGGCTTTATTCCTGAAACTAGACATCGCAAGAGCATTTGATTCAGTCTCCTGGCCGTTTCTGATCAATGTTCTTAGGAAAAGAGGTTTCGGAAACAAGTTCTGCTCTTGGGTCTCGATTCTCCTATCCCCAGCCAATACGAGAGTGTTGATCAATGGCAGCCCTGGTGAAAAAGTTTGGCACGCAAGAGGTCTAAGACAGGGAGATCCCTCTTCTCCTATCTGGTTCATTATGGTAATGGATGTGCTTAATGCTGTAATTAACAAAGCTGAAGAAAAGGGTGTCTTCGAATGCCTAAAGCCTTTGGGAATAAAACACAGACTCTCCCTTTTTGCGGATGATGCAGCCATGTTTCTCAAACCAACAAATGATGAACTGGCTGCAACTAGAGCACTACTTGATCTCTTTGGTGAGGCTTCTGGATTATCCTGCAACTTGGCAAAATGTGCCATTGCCCCTATAGCCTGCTCTGAGGTCAACATACAAGAGATTATTCAGCCTTTCCCATGCAGAATCTCTGATTTCCCTTGCACATACCTAGGATTGCCCCTTTCCCTGAAGAAACTGAAGAAAGTGGACCTACAAGCTCTCTTGGATAAAATACTACACAAGTTGGCCACGTGGAAAACTCTTATGCTCACAGATAGTGGACGTTTGGTTCTGATCAAATCAGTACTTTCTGCCATTGCAGTATATCATATGCTGTCAATGGATTTACCAGCCTAGGTCATCAAAAAGATTAACAAAATCTGTAGAAGCTTCCTTTGGCATGGATCGGGAGATGCAAAGGGTGGACACTGCAGAGTGGCATGGACACAAGTGTGCATGCCCACAAAATATGGTGGCCTAGGAATTCATAACATCAAGCTACTCAATGATGCACTTCGGATGCGCTGGAGATTGTTGGAAAAATCAAGCAACATAAGAGCATGGTCTGGACTCCAATTCAAGCTATCACATGAAGCTGAAAGTATGTTCAAAGCCGCAACACAGTGCTTGTTGGGCAACGGAAATTAAGCACTGTTTTGGTTTGACAGATGGCTTCTTGGCAGGAGTCCTTTTGATATTGCTCCTGATCTGCTCAAATTTGTTACTGCAAGAGGGGAAAGAATAGAACTGTGGCTGATGCACTAGCTGAAGGAAGATGGATAAGAGACATCCGTGGCAACCTATCCCTGGCTGCCATTGTGCAGTTCATGACACTTTGGGAGATGATTCAGGACAGAGGTCCTCTTTCAATCGAGGAGGACACCTTCAGATGGAGGCTTACAGCAAATGGGTGTTACACAGCAGCGTCAGCTTATAAGGCATTTTTCTTTGGCATAGAATTATCTGACTACTCAATGGAACTCTGGAGAAGCAGAGCTCCGCTAAAGGAAAAGCTGTTCTCCTGGCTGGTCATGCGCAACTGGTGCTGGACAGCGGACAGACTTGCTAAGCGGGGGTTACAAGGGCCTGCAAGATGTGTCATTTGCGACCAAGAACCGGAAACCATAAATCATCTGTTGGTAAATTGTGTTGTTGCCCGCACCTTCTGGTTCAGACTTTGCCAGGCCAGGGGACACTCTGATATCACGCCTTCAGATCATATTTCGATCCGAGAATGGTGGAGACAGACCCTGTCTAGATGTTCAAAGAACCAAAAAAGAAGAACTGCAACCTTTTTGATTGCAGGAATGAGAAGATTGTGGCTGGAAAGAAATGATCGAATCTTCAACGGCAACAGCGCAAACTTAAACACCATCATCAGGAAGACAGGTGAGGAGCTGGAGCTGTGGGCTGCGGCAAGAAGAAGAGCGGGAGAGGGCGAGGAGTAGTCTTCTTTGCCTTTTTTCTGCGGATGGCAATGCCATGTGTAACACTTCTGTAATGAAACTCTATTTTCGATCTTAATGCGATGACTGCAACCTTTGGTTGCTGGTCCTTGAAAATTTTGAAACAGACATCAGGCCTGACAGACATATCACATCCACGCACGACTGTTCAAAACTTATCTCCCGAATAAATTACACAACTGCAAGCACATCAAGTCCCAGTTGTATTTTCGTCCACATCACCGCCGATAAGGCTTCATCATAACACAGCAGTTTTGTCAGCATGTCAGCGACCCCGATGCCGGTGACTTCACCGGTGGACTTGCATCTCTTGTCTCGTCAGGATAGTGCATCCTCTTTGCGCTCAGAGGGCTTGCTGATCTCCACAGTGTTTCCACTTGATTCAGCCTCGTCTTCGTCGTCGGAATTGTTTGCTTCAGACTCTTTCATCATTTCCTTGAAAGTGTAGTCCACGTATGAATTGCGTTGGCACCACCTGAAAACTGGCTGTTCTTGATGCTGATCGCTCAACAGATTCTCAGCTATGAAGTGCCTTTTTACAGCTTCAACCAGTAAGTTGTCAGTGCTATGGTTATTCAGTATTCTGTGAATGAAACAAATTGTTAGTTCAAACGCCTGAGAAGCTGAGACTGACATTGAAAAGGAATAAAGCATCTTTAGTTCACAAAAAAAAACACATTTTAGCTAGCTCCATCTTCATGCGTTCTTCTCCACCTTTCAAAACATCTGCGACAGACCCATTATAGAACTCATGATACCTCATACTCCCGACGGTCGTGTGTGCCCTCTCGACGGTCGTGTTACATGACGGTCGGCGAGAGTGTTTGTACCGGTTTTAGGTCGGTTTCCCGCTAATTAACCGGCCAATTCCCACTTCTTCTTAATTAATGAACATGGCAAGTCTTTTGCCTCGTTTCAAAAAATATATATATCTAGTGCACCCAACACTTTAGACGCTAACAATGCTCCCACCAGAAGAAAAAAAATTAGATCTGTCAAAAAATTATTGGAAAAATGTGAGTGTTTACATACTATATTTCTAAAACTTTCAAAAATTTCAGGTTCAAATTCGAAAGCAATAGTGAGAAACAAAAAGGCAAATTTGGCATGAATAGTGTCATTTTTTGATTTTGTCCTTTTGTCATACTATGCGTGTCACTATTCATGCTTGTTTTGACTTTCTTGTTTCTCCATGTTCCTTTCGGAAAAAAAAATTGAACAAGGGGAGGGGTCCGGAAGGACCCCGAAGTTGCATTTATCCCGCTGTCGGTGGAGAGAACACATTACAAGGAGGACCAGAAAGAAAACAAAAATTGCATCTGGGATCCTTAACAATTACAAACAAGACCCTGGAACAAAAATAAGAAAAGCAATCAAATCCAGGTCATCGTCCAACTCCAGCTCTACCGATCTGAGCTTGCATCCATGCACGGTTGACCGCAGCACCACCGGGGACAAGACCACTTGGGGTGCTGCGGCGGGAGCGCACCGCACCGGAGCAGAAAGCCTCCATCTCATGGCATCAAGGCCGGAAGGTTGAACATCACACGTCGACGCGCAGCAGGCGCCGAGCAGGGAGGGAGTGGCCGCCGCATGGCCTACAGATTCAGCAGTCCAACTGCACAGCGCAGTTGGAGGAACTGCTGAGAGGAAACTCCCAAGGTAAGCCGCGGTAGCAGCTTTATTTCCTCGTCCTCCAGCGACGACCAAAACCAGATGGAGCCATCACCTCTGCCCACCATGACCTCCATGGCTAGCAGCTGATGGCATCCGATCCGCATCGCGCAGCACTGAAGAACCACCACCATCAACCCCCAACGCCAGGAGCTGACCTTTGAGCTTATTAGGGAGAGAAGAGGTAGCGCCACCCAACCCTTCCGCTACCGGCTCCGACCACCGGAGCGCCAGGAGAAGGAGAAGGAGCGATGCCCGTCCGCCGGTGCAGCTCGGTCACATCCGCCGTCGAAACCTCCGCGGCATGACGCCATTCTGGACATGGACAACAACAGCAACAAGCTCACACATAACCCTACAACAACGACCTAGACTACTGCTATACACAGGGGGCTGGCACCCTATTTCATCTTCGCACCAACTAGCATAGGCGCCCGCGGCAGGAGCGGCCGGATCTAGCCGCGCTCGACGGTGGACTCTCAAGGGGCAAGGGGAGAAGAGCGAGGGGAAAAGCTAGGAGGCTCCTTCCTTTCGAAATTGGATCTAAAGTTTTTGGAGACTGTAAAAACATACTCCCTCCGTCCAGAAAAGTATGTCTTAGATTTGTCTAGATTCGGATGTATATAGATATGTTTTAGTGTGCACATGCATCTGAATTTGGATATATGCACGACATCCTTTTCCAAACGGTGGGGTACTCAGTATTTGTGCCAAAGTTGTGTTTTTTGTCTCAGTGTTCCTTTCAAATTTGGACCTGAAAATTTTGAAGGTTGTAGACATATATTCTATAAACACTTACACTTTTTCGAATAATTTTTTGACACATCTAAATTTTTTTTCTAGTAGGAGCATGGGTAGCACCTAAAGTTCCGAAAGCACTAGATATTCCGTCATACTACTAGCTTTAGATGTGTGACGTATAAGTTTGTTGTATGAAACTTATGGTGACGTTCAGACATATGCCCCCACAAAGAAAATTGTACACATATATGTGGTCGCACTCGTATATATGCGTACATATTCAAACCCAAAGTCTGGGTTGTTATGGAAAAAGGGGGAACAAAGGTTGAACACGCCCGACCTTTCTGTGTACTTAATCCGTTAGCTTGCTAGGGTTAAGTGATCGTGTTGTTTCTATGACTAATTGCATCGTTAGCTTGACTTTGCTTCTGAGAAATTAGAAAGGAAATTAAAGGGAGGGACCCGCGAGACTGAAAGGGCTGCTGTCCAAGTGTCCATATAGCTAGATATATAGCTGCCGGAAAATGCCTAACTACCTTGATTTTCTGAACCACCGGTCCGCATCTGTTGATAGGAGCACAAATGTATACAACGCCATGCACTTGTCACCCAGTTGGTAACTTTGGAATGCAGTCGATAAAGAAGCAAGGTTTAGTCGTCAACAACAACGCAACTTAAGTAGGCTGCAAATCAACACGCGTGCAATTAGTGTAAGGTAAGGTAATCATATCAATTCAACTTTATGTATAATACGTTTAATTTTTTTTTTTTTGAAAGGGAGTCGTGTACAAGATCAAGCAGAAACAGAGCACACACGCACGAACGCAACCGCAGGCCTCGCCACAGACGACGATCCTGGCACCACCACGCACACCACACACCAAAGGAAGAAGCTCAGCCAACCTTGTTGAGAGAGCCGCATGATCCATCCGACGCAGGCGCCGGAATCTTGCCGCTGAACGAGCATCGGCGCTGAGCCGCCGCCAGACCACCATCGCCGCCTCGCGCCGGAGACGAAGATGACGGCTCCATCCATCTTCCACAAGCCCACCAGGAACACCGACGAAGAAGAGCACTGCACCTGCAACCTCCCAGCGAGATTAAGCAAAAGCACGAGCACCCACCGAAGTGGGAGCCGCCGAAACCCTAGATCTAGAGTTGGCGCCACCACCATGGCCACCAGCTCGAGGGAGAGCACGCCACGGCTCCGGAGAGCAGCGGCCGCACCCAAGACGGCAGATCTGCCCAAGCCCTCCACCGGAGAAGCAAGAACAGAGGAGGAACCGCCGCCGCCAAAAGCCTCTCCGGCCACGCCTCCAACTCCAAAGCGCCACCGGCAGGCAACCCACGCACACCTAGTCTATGTACACGGCGGGATCCGTCGATCCCCCGTCCTCCCGCCGCCGGAGCGGCCGCGGAGGGCGAGGAATCGACCGGACCGCCGCCGGCGAGCTGGAGCGCACGAGTTCGCCCAAAAATCGCCTCCCGAGACTGTAGGTGGGGAACGGGAGAGGGTCGGTGTGTTTGCTTTAAGTAGGTTGTATAATACGTTTAATTATTTGAATGACGACTTCAAGCAAATCAAGTTTGAATGACGACTTGATTTGCTTTTACTTCTGCCGCGTTAAGTTGTTTTCTTCAGCCGGCGGCCGGTCAGTCAGCGGAGGTTCGTTGAGAGCTTGTGAAAGCCACTAGTCTTTTTTGCTTTGCCAGCAAAGCTTACTAACAACTCTAGTTGCGAAGTGAGCATCATAGCTTAGAGCATCTCTATCAGTACCCGTAAAACGCGTAAACACGCAAAATAACCGCCGGATGCGGATTCGAATCCTTAAAAACGCAAAGAGCAGAACCCTCAAAACTCTCCGACCCGCAAAAGATTTTGAGGGGCCCGTGAATCCGGCCCTCGAAACCGTGAAAGCACAGATTTCGCGGCCGAACCGAAGGTGGCCTGTATCCCGCACGAGGCGTTGGCGGGCTGAACATTCAGCGCCCGCCGGTGACCTTCCACCGTGGAACTCGCCGGAATCCGGCCGTTTTCCGTCAAACTCACCGAAATCAGCAAAAACAGGAGCGACGTTGGGCAACAGCTGCTCGCCGGCCCCGTGGGGCTCCATGCGCCGGCCGTGCCCTGCCCGGTCACCGCCGGCCGTCGCCGTGCCCTGCCCTGCCCGGTCACCGCCGCTGAGAGCCGCCAAACCGACGCTACCGACGAGGGCATCTGCGCGTACGCGGGCCTAGCCTCCGTGCCCGTGCGCCAGGGATCGATCGGAAGCTAGCTAGCTACGAGCCTAGTAGGATCGATCGATCCGCACGTAGCTAGCTAGCTTAGCCTCGGCGATCGATACTGGAGGCTAGCTCTCAGTGCTAGCGATCGATAGTGGAGGTTAGGACTCAGTGCTGATTTCATTGATAGGTCAACTACTTCGCGGTGCTAGCGGATCTGATCTGAGGTAAATATGAGAAAAAGACGAAGGAGGAAGAGGACGGAATATTCCGCGGCATATTCTTTTTTCCAGTTCGGTTTACGGTTTCTGCTCTGCACCACGCATATTTGTGAGAGCAAAAATGTCTAAAACGTGAACCTGCGTTTGCGGTTTCGTGTTTTAAGGGCTCTGCTAGAGATGCTCTTAGCTCGGAAGTTGTGGCACAGCTGCAAGCCTGCAACGTTGTATCCGGAGCAGATATTGAAATTGACGCTCATGAGTTAACAATTTTCTTAGATCAAAAGATCTTCTCAAAACATTTTCTACATTATATTTTTGAAACTCTTAGTTCTAGATTTACTCCCTCCGTTCCACAATATAAGACATATTGGAAAGCTGGTTTAGCTGCCCAAAACGTTTTATATTGTGGAACGAAGGTAATACTTTAAAATATCTTTCATGAACCGGAAGGTGGTGGACAGGTGGAGTAGCCAAGTTTGCCAAACTGAGCCAAGAACATCACATACCCAACATATCGGAGATGATAGACTGATAGGGCAAATCCTATTTTCGAAACTCTTGGTTTTAGATATACTCCTTCCGTTCAACCATATAAGACATTCTGGAAAGCTGGTTTAGCTTTCCAAAACATTTTATATTGTGGACCGGAGGTAATATTTGAACAATTTTCAAAAAATATAGAAAAAGGGAAAAAAAAGAAAATGAAAACAAAAAAGAAAGGTGAAAGAAGACAAAGAAAAACAAAAAAAAATGCAAAATGGGCCGGCCTAGTGCGGCGCGGGGGTGTGCGGCGTGAGCCTCCCGCGCCGCAAAGAGCGGCAAATAGGATAGTTAGTAGCAGCATGCGTATTTTAACAGACCAGCAGTGTATGGCTGGCAATGTTTTGCACCCACTATCATGTCCGATATGTTGGGTGTATGATGTTCTTGGCCCAGGTTGGTAAATGTTGGCAACTCGACCTGTCCATCACCATTCATGAAAGATATTTTCAAATATTGGAAAATGTTCAAATCTAAAAAAAATTTAAATCTGAAAATTATTTTTAATCCGAAAATTGTTTAAATCTGAGAAATTGTTGAGATTCGAAAAATAGTTGAGATTCGAAAAATTGTTCAAATTCAGAAAATTATTCAAACTTGAAAATTGATCAAAAAAATTAAATTATACAAATTAAAAATTGTTCAGATTCAAAACTTGTTCAGATTCAAAAATTGTTCAGATTTAAAAACTGTTTAGATTTTCCTGATATAGGTGAAGATTTTTAGTTTTTTAGCATGATTTGTTTTTGCATTATTAAGACATTAAATAAATAAATAAATAAATAAATAAACATGATATAGTTTTTGAGTTATTACAAAAAAACCGACAAGTAGACCATACCTGCTAGTTGGGCCCTCCCATCCTGGTTGTGCTGCAGGCGGTGGGTGGAGCTCCTGCCAGCATTTCCTAGTTGACGACCAGGTCAGGCGTTAATTCGCTCTGCACACTCTCCCTGTGGGTTATGGGCCGTCCCAATAGGTGCATCTGTTTTATTTTTCGTTTTTTTTTGGCTATTTCTGTTTTCTTTCTTCTTTTTCGTTTTACCTAATTCTTTTTCATTTTTCTTTTATTGGTTTGTTTCTTTTTTTTCTTTCTGTTTTCTCTTTAGATATTATTTTAAATTTTCATTTTTTGAAAAACGTTCCAATTTAAAAAATGTTCAGATTTGAAAATTGTTCATATCTCAAAAAATGTTCATAGTCTTTTCCATTCACTTTTTAAAATCCCTGAAAAATAATTTCCGTTCATTTTTAAAATCGTTCAAAATTGATTTCGTTTAGCGGCTTTTTTTGTTTACTTCCAAAATCGTTCAAAAATAGTTTCCGTTCACCGTCATTTTCTGATCATTTTATAAAATTGTTCAAAAATAGTTTTCGTTCACCGGCCTTTTCTGTTCACTTTTAAAATCATTCAAAAATAGTTTCCGTTCACCGCCATTTTCTGTTCATATTTGAAAAAAAATCCAGATTTAAAACGTGTTCATATTTTGAAAATGTTTTCAGATTTCAAAAATGTTTTCAGATTTAAAATAATCATATTCGAAAATTGTTCATATTTGAAAAATGTTCATTTTCGAAAAGTGTTCATACTTTTAAAAATATTCAGATTTCAATGATAATACATATTTGAAAATTGTTCAGATTTAAAAATTGTTTATGTTTTGAAAAATCTCTGTATTTTAAAAATGTTCAAATTTTAAAATGTTTAGATTTGAAAAAAAATACATATTTACTTTTTTAGAACAATTTTTTTGTTCTTATTTTTCATCATTTTTTGTTACCGTAAAAATAGAAAAGAAAACAAGTAAAAAAGAAAAAAAAAAGGGAGGAGGATGGAGCGAGTTAGTGGCTTGGCCCACAGGCTCTTGTGGGCGGAGCGAAATGCGCTCCGCCCGGGTGGGAGAGTAGGCGCTCCCGCTCCTGCCGCTAAAGGCGGTATACAGGCGCTCCCACTGATAGTGGGCGCAAACATTGCCAACCACACTGCTGAGCGTTAAAATACGTCGGCTGCGGAGTACTAATTATCCTATTGGGTTACGAAGCCCCAAACGATCGGGAAGTGCAGGCATAGCCAATTGTCGCTATCGCTTGAAGACGATTTCTATACTCGTTTCGCTCATGTACAGCTACTCGTAGGCGAAGGGCCACCGAGACCGGCATGTTAACAGGTTTGACAAAAATGTTCAAAGTAACAAAAAATTGTTCATGGGGTTTAAAAATTATGTTCATTGGTTCGAAAAACTCATGTCCACGCGTTAAAAAAAACCACTGCTCTGAAAATTAAAAGGCCAAAAAGAGTAAAATATTGAAGGGTGCCCGAGATTATCCATGCTAGGATAGTTTCGGTTCTGGGCTAATCTACTGGATATAGTCGAAACGTCAGACACCGAGTGCTTACTGTAGCATATGTATGCATGTGCAGTTTTGAGGTTGGATAAATCACATTCTTATCAAGATCTAGCAAGCAGCAGTGCGCACTATATACTAGCAATACAGTTGCTATTAGAGTAGCAAGGCATCGGAAGACGGAGCCGATCGATGCCGGCCTGGACATGGACAAGTAAGAGTTTACTAGAAAATACAGTAAAACTTAAACATCACTACTAGTGGAATTTAACGCGGCGTCACGCCGCGATTTTGTTAGTTTGTATTTTTTTCATAAATTTGTAAGATAACTCCATAATTAAAGAATATATTATGTGATTATTTGTTAAATTTAAATTAGTTGATAATTAGATGAAGTTTACTTGCATTGTATGCGAATATTAGCTAATTTAAATTGTTTAAATATATTTGTAATTTGGCATTAATAAGTACCTTTTTTAGCATGTCGATATGTTTTGGAGTATTTCTAATATTTAAGTGGTTTGAAATGCTTAATTATGCTCTTATTTTTTAAATGATATTTAATTTAAGTATGTAGTTAGTGGCAATGCATATTTTTTGGATTCGAGTTCACAATTCGGGAAAGTTTACTTATATCGATGTTATGCCGCGATTTTGTTAGTTTGTAACCATTTTGAATTGTTTAATTATGTTTTGTGTTTTCTTGTATGTAGGTAGTGTTGTTTTTAATGAGCATTTTTTATATAGTATATAAAATATCCAAACATTTGGCAATTTGAAGTGTTTAAATATGTTTCTAAGTTGCCATAATTTATTTTACCGTAATTAGAGAAAATGTGTTTGAATTATTGCTAAACATTTGTTTTGAATTTTCCAGGTAATTTGGCATGGCGACATGGCGCACCGTTAGGATTGAAAATATTTTAACTTGCTGGAATTTGTCATTTAGGGTATCTTGAAATACTTAGCAAATTGCATTGTTCAGAAATGTTTGTATTTTTTCATAAATTTGTAAGATATCTCCATAATCAGAGAATATGTATTTTGTGAGCATTTATTAAT
The DNA here is from genome assembly GCA_947311845.1 of Poa pratensis. Lineage (NCBI taxonomy): Eukaryota > Viridiplantae > Streptophyta > Magnoliopsida > Poales > Poaceae > Poa > Poa pratensis. Next base: position 25,085,186 of record CAMZMU010000095.1, on the reverse strand, counting down.
TTAAAATCCATAATTAGATGAAGTACACTTAGGTTGTATACAAATATTAGTCAATTTGAATTGTTTAAATATGTTTGAATTTTGACATTTATTAGTAGCATTTATTTATCGAAGCATGTTGATATGTTTAGGAATATATCTAAAATGTTCAAATATGTTTCTATTTTCGAAATAATTTTTAATTTGAGTACGCAGTTAGTACTAAAGCAATTTTTTATTTGAGTATATGGTCATTGTTACTGCAAAGGGATAGAAGTGCAAATTTCGGTATATTATTTATATAATAGATCTGATCAAATACGTTTGTTTTTTATTTCCATAAATTTGTGATTGAATTTCATAGTCGGAGGAAATATTGTGTATTAGCATTTATTAAAGTAAGTTAATAATAAGCAGAAATGAATTTATATTTGTTGTAAATATCCAACTAATCAAGCATTTTAAAATCTAAATAGAAAATTAGGGAGAACTTAGCCATATTACCTCTAATATGGTAGTTAAATTGAAATGATAAAATATGTTTTCAATTTTTCCATAAGTAGTTTATTTAAAATCATAATTAGAGGAAATACATTATGATTATACTGAAATATTCACCAATTTGAGTATTTATTAAATTTAATTACATATTTGGAGAGAGCTTAATTATATTATCTCTAAATGTGAACCATTTTGAAATGTTTTAATATGTTTGTATTTTGGTTTAACTATTTATTAAATTAAGTCCATGGCTAGAGGAAGTGAATTTGTATTTGCTTCAAATATCTATCTAACCAAGGTTTAAAAAAAATTGAGTGCATAATTAGAGGGAATTTAGTCACATTACCCCTAATATGTTAATTAAAGTTAAATGATTGAATATGTTTTCCTTTGTGGCATAAATATTCTATTTAACTTCCATTTCGGAGTAAATACATTATGGTTATATCGAAATATTTACCAATTTGAGTATTTGTTTAATTTAACTGCATATTTAGAGAGAGCTTTGTTATATTGTCTCTAACTGCAAACCGTTTCTGTAATGATATAATGCATATTTAGAGAGAGCTTTGTTATATTATCTCTAACTACAAACCGTTTATGAAATGATATAATGTGTTTTTCATTTGTCTTAAATAGTTAATTAGAAATGATAAAATATGTTATTAGTTTGTATTAAATAGTTAATTAAGGTACTTAAGTAGAGGAAATACAGTATGTAATATTTTGTTAAATCTGAAATCAACTCCATTTAATCAGAGGAAGTGCATTTGGTTTTTTTCTAAATACTTACCGATTTAAAAATGCTAAAAAATGTTTGTCATAATTAGCTAAAATGATTTTGTATTTGCTACAAATATCCAAATAATAAAGCATTTTTAAAATATATAGAAAATTAGAGAGACTTTAGCCATATTACCTCTAATATGTTAGCTAAATTGAAATGGTAAAAACAAAATTAAATTCTTTACAACGTAGCAATTACAGATACGATAAAAAAACATGACTACAAAAAATAAACGTTAAATATTTATAGCACATGATCAAAAAAAAACTTATTCAACTTCCTTCAAATATGGAATTAAGATGCAACTTCTTAAATTATATATTTACTTTACTAAATGCTCATATAATGCAAATCTTATGATTACGAAGCTAAAATAATTATTTATGCCCGATGTATTTTTGAATGCTGTAATTTGGTGGGATGTGTCGTTTATTTCGTCGAAAATTTCACTAAATTTGTTATCTAACTTTGGACTAATGGGGAAATGTAGAAGTCTCTTGGAATTTGTCGTTTATTTTCTCTAATTTTGCACTATCTTGATAATGTTCATTTTTATTTTTATGACATAAATAGGTTGCATATTTTATCTAATTTGGAATTCTCGAAATCCATTGGAAGTTAACGCTGATTTTATCCAAATCTTGAGTATTTTGGAATATTTAGTTTTTTGGCCACAAATGGGTTGCACTTTTTGTTTATAAGAAATCTGAAACATTTTTTTCATTTTTTTTCGATTAATAGTTCAGAAGGTGTTGATTTTAGGACATTTATTATTTTTCTGTATATTGTTTAGGGAAATTGGGTTGGCATTCGGGGAATTTTTAATTTTCAAATTTGATATGCGACGATATGACATAATTAGTTGACGATTTTTTTTCCATTTTTGTGTTCATGTCTTGTTGCAGTTATATTTGTGAGTACTACGGTGTAGAAAATTTAAATTTTCAAATGTCCACATTGAAAAGTTGTTCAAAAACCCGACAAATGTGTCGCACCCGTAAAGTTACAAATAATTCAAGAAAATAGCTGGAACTTCTGAATTGTTGAATTAATTTTTGTATTGTGCATTTCGTATGTATGGGTGGAATTGTTGTAATTAGTAAACTTAAAGTATTGGATTCGTGTGTATTTTTGAAATATTTTTTTGAAACTTAGAAATTAATCGAATATTTTAGAGGGAAGTAATGGCTTGGGGAAATACATTTTTTTTCTAAAATTGTTTGAAATATTTACATTTTGAATGCAAATTTTGAAATGTCCAAACTTTAAAGCATTGCAGATTTGGAAAATTATGAAAGCTATATTTCAAAAGTTTTAAAAGTTTTTTGAAAAAGAAGAACAGGGAAAAGAAAAAAACGGAAGGAAAAAAATAGAAAGGGCCGACCCAGCTGCGCAGCAGCCAGGCCGGCCCAATTAGCGGCCCATTTGGAGCCCAGGCCCGTGTGCACGTCGCCGTGACGTCACCGATGGCCGGAGGCGCCACGGCGGCCGCGAGCTCGCCGGAGGGGCGTGACGGCGAGCTGAGATGCGGGAGCGGGCCCATCCGACGCGTCTCGACGCGGGGAGCACGCGAGTGGCGGCGCCGCCGCTTCTGGGTCGCCGGAGAGTCGCCGGAAACGCGCGGACGCGGCGGTGGACACCGAGGACGGAAACGTCGATTCCGACGCGCCTGCGGCGTTCTGGAAGGTGTTCTTCGGTGAGGAGGGAGAAGGAGCGACGGCGCACCGCGCCGTGGCCTTCGATTTGTCCGCGGAGGCGTGCTGCGGAGGCGGGCCGCGTCGGCGTCCGCGGCGAGCTCAGCGCCGCGCGTGAGAGAGGAGGAGGGGGGATGTGGTCTTTTTACAAAAAAGAACCCGAATTTTTGTGTAATTGCATGTAGGTCCCTCCGCCTATGGTGCTGTGGGCTGCGAGGTTTGAATGGTAATTCTCTGGAAATATGGGGACTTTTTTGCAAAAATACCGGCGGGTACGGTTGAACACTGTATATGAACAGTGCGTACTGTTGCTAACTACAGTCGCCGAGCGCGGAGAGGCCGCGGATTGCGCCAGCTTTCATATACTTAGTAATTGTGCCGGCCGGACAAGCGAAGGTTGAGAGCAGATTCTACACTCGATCTTTAGTTATATCGAAATACAAGCGCACGCTGACAAGAAAACTTCCATTTACAAATGATCGCTGAGCCGGCTACATTTCCATGCAGAGCAATCACCCACTAGCTACTGCTAGTGTCTATATATGATAGAAGAACTTCAACTTGCTTCATTCAACGAAACCACAACCACCTGCTTCGATCAATCACTGACGTCCCATTGATTCCCTCCACACGAATCCGCCTCGTCGTTGCGAATTTCCGAACCCCTCATGGATGATTGCAAGAAAACAATCCCTCGTATGAGCGAAATTGACTCCTCAGCAACAGAGATCACTGACAGCCACCTAGACAACCTCCTACCGGAGATGTTCCTCCGACTACAAACTCCAGCCGACCTTATACGCACATCCGTCACTTGTCAGTCCTTCTACCGGCACATCACAGACCGTTCCTTCCTTAAGCGCTTCCGCAAGCTCCACACACCACCTCTCCTAGGGTTTCTAGATTTGGCCGGGTTTCACCCAGCTGATTCGCCTTACCCTGACGCATCTGCTGCCCATGTCGCTGCCAGCATTGCCGATTTCTCCTTCTCTTTGCTTCCCCCACCTGCCCGCTGGACCGTCCAAGACATTCGGGAGGGCCGTGTCCTCCTTAGTCGCGACATTATCGGTGAGCCACGCCGCTCAACATTCACCGAGCTGGCTGTGTGCGACCCCTTGTATCAGCGATACCTCTTGCTTCCTCCAATTCCAAACGACGTAGCCGCGTCAATGGAGGATCCACTCTGTAAGATAGAAGAACCATTCCTTGCTCCCCACATGAAGGAACCAAACATAGTGGCGGACGAAGAGATCTCATTCCATGTGATCTGGGTAGCAAGTTGCCTGACTAAGCCAGTCACCTTCGTCTTCTCTTCGAGTACTAGAGAATGGCGAGCCACTTCATCCCACAAGTGGAGTGATTTGATATCCTCCAAACGAGTTCTATCCGTCATGAGTTCAATGCGCCCAAGTTTAATCCGGCGCCACTATGTTTATGGAAGCTTCTATTGGAAGTTAGACGGTTTTGCTATGTTGCTTGTGCTCAACACCCAAGGGATGGAGTTCTCCACTATTGACCTTCCACCTGAAACATATTCGTGTACCATTGCGGAGGCAGGAGACGGAAGGCTTGGTATGTTCAATTCTGCAGGAAACTATTCCAACTTTTGCTATTCCACAAGACAAATTAAAAGTGGGAGTTCCACTTCCAACCCATGGCAGTTGGAGAAGAAAATCTCCCTAGACTCAAGGTACGAGCATCATATAACAGGTGCATTCGAGAGGTACGTGATCCTTGTACGAAACGATAAATCATATGCAAGCTCGTCGCTGGAGAGGCCAGACTATGAATGTTTTGCAGTAGATTTCAAGACATTGCAGCTTGATAGGATATGTGGGAAAAAACCTCCTAGCATATCTAGGACACACATATATATACCAATTTCCCACCACCATTGTTGTCCTCGTCAAAAATATGAAGCGGTAAACTTTCTATTACATCCTAGTTATATTACCACAACCCGTTACAACTACCACAACTTGATGGATGCTTGCTAGCTATTGTAAAAGACTGAGTATATTTTATTTCTTAGCCAAAGAAGGAGGAGGGGGCACATCCAACTTGATGGATGCTTGCTAGCTATTGTAAAAGACGTATATTTTATTTCTTAGCCAAAGAAGGAGGAGGGGGCACAACTACCACAACTTTGGACATCGTCGGGGCGCCACCATCGCCACCCCTATGGTCACCCAATCAGTGTCTCCTCCCTACTATATACACATGCATTCTACGAACTGCCTTGTAAACGTGATGATAAGTTCAACATATAATTTTTTCCGGGACTATTGCATAGCTTTGTTCATGTTAGAGTGATTGTCTTTGTTCCACTTTTGTTGATAATCTAACTAAGATTTGTGTAACTTGTCCATGAAATTCTTGCTGGTGTTTACGAGGGAGCCCATGAACCCGACGAACGAACATGATAGGACGGGGCCAGCAAACCAGTCCACCGACAGTGAGTTACAACGAACAGGACGCACCGGCCAATCAAACCCACATAGCTCGTAACGGGGCTGCTAGGCGGCTGCCAGATCTAGGAATGGATCCAATGCCCCAACCATCGATGCTAATGGGGTGGGCTCCCAGCGGAAGCCCCTATACCAATTGACCCGTAGGGGTTCAACAACCCGATTCAGGCTTGGAGGGCCCAAATATGGGCCGAGGCCGAGCGCGCCGCCATCGCTGTCCACACTATAGTAGAAAAAGGCTTATAGGGGAATGTTACCTATGGCGCACAACTTTGTGTACGCGACTGATAACCCCCAAAAGCAGGGGATCACTGTAGCACCTCTCAATGTGGAAGTAAGGTATCGATCCGCAAGAGTAAGAAGGGAAAGTTATCTATTCCCTACAACTAAAGTGTCACAAGTTTTAGTTGATTATGCACTAAACAAGTTTAAGCAACAAGGTGGTTGATTTAGTTGATGGAAGCTTAATGTAACAAAACAAGAATGTAAAAGTGTCCCAATCCTCTTCAATGCAAGAGGACAAGACAAATGTTTTCTCTTATTGGAACAATGGACATGGGTTCATGGGTTCACTCAATCCTCTCTCTCATCTACGGTGATTATCATGTTATAAATAAAGTACACACAATTGTCATGTTTAATGGTAGCTTTTATGACGGCTATATGTCCTAAAACACATAGTTGAAATAAGTACTCATTTGTGTTGCTAGGTCACCCTCGTAAGCCTAGCGTGGTTGCTCTCACTCCCACATCATACTCTTCCTTTTTACCCCCAGATAAAGGATGTTGGGTTGTATTTCGCATGTCACTCAATACATATGCCGTGTCACATCGGCCATCCCGTACCTACATACATCATACTTCATAATGGACAATATTCTAAACACTAGTGCAATGATTCATAATTCATGTGCATGACCACAACTCTCTCATCTATCCACACTTGGTGGTGTCAATCACCTCATGACTAGGATAAACAAGGCATTATGCATAAATCAAACCATCACATGTATCATAGAGTATCTCCAAAGTATGACAAATCATAAAAGCTCCAACACAACGGTAAATGTATAACAAATCATTTCATACCACAATATCCACCATAAGAATTACAAAGATAGTTCCATAATCATGCAAGGCACATCATATGGACTTCGACAATGATCATACATTGAGAGATTAGATCAAGTTACCACCACAAACCCAAGGTCTAGGGGGTGGACTACTCCCCCTTCATCATGGAGATGGTGGAGAAGTCGTTGGAGAAGATGGAGACCACCCGGCAGCGCCACGCCGGAGTTTTCCCCCTCCAATCTGCAGCTCCAGGTCTCTGTTTCGTGGTTTCTGTGTTTCGGCGGCGCTCCTTCCAGAGAACGTCGGGGGCTATTTTTATAGACGTTTTTAGGTCAAAACGAAGCCACGAAGACGAAAACGGACGGCATCGGAGGCACGAGGAATAAAAGAGGTGGTCCCACACGGCCTATGTACCTGGCCACGTGGGACCATCCAATTTCTTTCTTGGACTTCCTTTTTCGCGGATTCTTAGGTGGTACGTCTTCTTATTTCCAAATATTGGGCCCCGTAAAATATTAGGTCATTTGGACGTCGTTTGGTCCCTGAAAGTCAAAAACATAGAAAAGGGGGTTTTCTGTCTGTCCAGGGTTAATTACATAAAAATAGGAAACATACCAAATATTTCCAAAATCATTATAAAACAGTGATATAACCCTTATATGATGTAAATATGACTGGAATATAAGTTAAAATAATGCAAAATTCATGTATGCATTTTACATGCATCAACATCCCCAACATTAACCTATACTCGTCCTCGAGTATGAAGGTGATAAAACTAACATGGACTTTGCAATTTAATACTAACAATGGATATAGAAGATGATTACTATTGCTACATAAATTAAAATAATTCATTCTTAAAAGGAGTAGCAATATGCAAGATAGTTTATGAAGTGATATCAAGTATTCAATGCAAGGATGTTCAATGATAATTCACAAAGTGTAACATAAGAGAAAAAGTACTATGGATCACATGTATGCATAATAATAAGTAAGAACATCCTACATTGGTCATAGAGTATTGGTGAAAATCTGAATATAAAAGGTGGACACTTTGGAAAGATATATATGAGTAGAGGTAAAACATGAATAAATTTCATCTAACTTCTGAACTTCTCTACTTAAGTCAATGATTGTAATATGGTAATCCTTGGTGTCAAGCTCTCATTCCCCTATCATAGCATATTGAATGATTAAGTTTAAAGTGAAAGCAATTTGAGCAGTGTGCTTGACAAAGTACAGGTTGAAAGTCTCATGCGCCTTGAATACAAGTACCTAATCCATGTGTTACTCAACTTGGAAAACAAAGCAAGTTCAAGTTAAATATCATTGTAAGTAATAATAGTATCATTAAGAGCGTCAACTGGGGTACCTCTTATCCCAGGATATGGAACAAGCCCATATCAAAATGACAAGACAAACAAACATAATGAACAATCTCAACACCCTTTTTATTTACCATTGGATAGCTTTTTATTGTAAGGTGTATCACAGAAGGTTCACCATAGCATGTAAGTAAATTTCCACCATGAATGATGCATGGCTTAGATTAGCGGCCCAGGCGTCTCTCTAACCATTTATACAAACTCATTTAAACTAACTTCATGTCCTCATTTATTTCACCCATGGTAAGCATCCATAAATAAAAATACATGATATCAACTAAATGAGATGATGTGCAATGTTGAAAGCTTGCCATGTGACAACACATATGAGCTAAATCTCAACCAAATACATTTGTCAAGTCCACAACATCATAATTTTAATCACAATGGGTCATATTTTTTAATGCAATTACTACTATAAAGGAGCCGAGTCTACCCGCATGCTGAGGATGTTTGCCCCTCCTGGCCATTTTTGACCGTCGGATGGAAGGTGAACAGTATTTTTCACCTCCCACTTTTCACCCCAGCCGTTGGATGCGGTTGATTTTTTTTACTTCGTGCTGCCTGATTTGTGCATGACGTTGTGGGGCAAGTTACACACTGGGCCCAAAAATCAGTGGGCGAGACCAGCTCGCTCACGTCGCTCAGTTTGGCCCGCTCAATGCATGGGACAAAACCAACCCAGTGAAACCCTAGCCACTCACGCGCACTCTCTTCTCCTCCAATCCCCTGCTTTTCTTCTCCACGCCCGCCGCCACCCCTGTCCCAGCTCTCCTTCCTCTCGATCTTCTCGATCTTGTGCTGCCCAGCCGTCCGTGCGAAGCTCCCCGCGGCATTTGGGGGCGCAGAGCAGGGGAGACGGCGGCGGCAGGGAGCGGCGGTGGCTGCGGTGGCATGGGGCGGCGGCCGGCACGACGGCGGTGGCAGGGAACAGCGGCGGCGGCGGCTGCGGCAGCGAGCGGCGGCGGAGACATCAACGGACGGCGGCGTCACCGACATCAGCTGCATGACGGGCCTGCCTGAGTTGGTCCACGCGTCCTCTCTCTCCCATGTCGTCCATGCATACATCTTCTCTTCTTCCAGGTTTGCCTAACCTCCTCTCCTCTCTCTCTACTCATTTGTAAGGACCTCGTGAAGTTATTTTTTCTGTGTAGGTTTAATTTAATTGTACCAGATCTGTACAAATTTGTGATGAGCTCGTGAAGTTAAATATTTCTCTGAATCCTGTACACTAACTCAGTAAATTCTTCTTTAGATCCAGCTGTATATGCTTGTTTGTTTCCAACCATTCATTACTTGTGGGTGGTTCACCTCTTTATATTTATTCGTGTCTACCTCTTTATAGATTAAAATTGGATGATTTTAGTGAATTATATCTTCGATTTTTACTGCGTATTGAGTGCTTCATGAATTTCTTGCAGGAAGCAGGGTCTAAGGGGGTTCAGTTTTGCGCTAATAGTTTAACTGTTCAGATGGGAGCTTCACAAGGGTGCCAACTCACAAAAGGTACCCTTTCATATTTTCCTTTTCATTTCTAGGATTTGAGTTGGTTTCTGAATGTGCTTACTATGGCTTTTGTTGCTTTGCAGATCTACTGGTGTTTGGTCCAAATAGAAGAGCTCCATTTGCATCAGCAACTTATTCGTGGATTCCTTCGCTGGTGCAGGTATGTTTGCTCTCTAGAGTCTATAATAGGCATTATGTGCTACTGCTGGTTGATTAAATCCTGAAAGGTTATATAATGTTTCTCACATTACTTAGTTGTAGATTAAAATTTATCCGTGGCTACCTTATTTTAGATTAAAATTGAATGATTTTAGTGAATTATACCTTCAATTTTTCCTTCTTATGTGTGCTTGATGAATTGCTTGCAGGAAGTAGGGTCTAAGAGTGTTCAATTTTGCAGATGATGGTTTAATTGTTAAGATGGGAGCTTTACACGGGTGCCAACTCACAAAGGTACCATTTCGTATTTTCCTTTTTCATTTCAACTATTTGAGGTGGAAAAATAGTTCCCATATAGCTAAATATTTTGTATGTTGGATTTAAAGTAGATCCAATGTTAGATGTGTATTGATATTTTGCAAGCTTCTATATGCCTACATCGATTATAGTTGTTCCCCACTCTGTTGGCATGAGAGATCTTTTGTGAGTCTGTCCATGTGATCATATTTTGGTCCGTCCAGCATTTGTGTGAGATCTGGTGTGGCACTGTAGTTACTCTAATTATGCCTACATCAATTAAGAAAATGTATGTATGCCACTAACTGCTATCATTGTGTTTTCCAGGTGTTTATGGATGATCATGATGGTATATGCTTAGTTATTTGAACAAGAAGAGTGTCTTGGTGACATTTCTCTTTAGGAGAGATATATTACGCATGCTTATGTTTGTACGCAACTTGGACAGACATGCAAAGTGGTTGAATGGAACCCACAAATCTCATGTTCAGAAGAGGTATCTTCCATGCACATAAATTCTAATAAATTAACTGTAATAGCTTTGCTTTGTCTCCTCGCCTTTGTAGTGTATCATATTTCTTGTGTTCTTGTATTAAAACTAATAATATAATATTATTTCATCCTGCAGTTTGCCATCTGTCTAACAATGTATGTATATTATTCGGTCCATGCTTGTCCTTATACTACTATCACTACAGTCAATTCAGCAATCACTTATACGTTATTCACTCTGTTGGAGCAAAATATGCTGCCGATTTTCATGGTCAATAAACTGCATAAATCAGCTCTTCTATTGTCTTTGTGTTCCTTTGTGCTTTGTTCGTTTTTCGTACGCACTTACCGGCATGGTCGATAAACTGCTAATTATGCTGCATATTATTTCTGATATATTTAGTTGTCGCATGTATGGCAGGTATGGCTGCCTGGGAATTAATTCTCAAGAAAGGCATTTCACATTTACCCTTTTCCGTTTCGTTGTTTAGTTTATTTCGGTGCATCCCCTCTGCAGAGAAAATATCAAGTTCTGGTCAATTTTGGCTTGAACATTGTGTCAACAGTTAATATGGACTGCTTGCTGGATCTTTAAAAAAATGCTTTATAGGCTGCTAATGCAGATGTGGTTGTGCCGGAGACACGGCTATACTAATTAGAAGATACAATGTTAGTTCTTCACCTTTGGGTTAATTAGTTGAACGATGTATATTCAGTTCTAGCTCAAGTTAAAAGATCATAGCTTTGGTAGTTTAGCTTTAGAGATGCTTTCCCTGATGATCTTCTTGTGATGGAATAGTTAATTGTTTTGGGCATCTCTTATCATTTCAAAACCCTTTGTGGTAACTAATTTTGACTCTGTTTTATATGGCAAGGTCAGTAAACTAGCAGCGAAGGTGTGGAGTATCTCACAGCCTTGCTAACGAGGTATATTCCCATATGTTTTATATGGTTTCTATTCAGTTTTGCAGTAGCATATTGTCTTGTTTTTCGAAAATCATGGCTACAAGATTGTTTGTTGTGCTCTTGGTCAATAAAAGGCCTTTTAATTGATCATGTATGAATGTTAAGGTTTGGGCCCTTCTCTTCTCAGCAAATCAAGTGAGGAAAGTGAGCTTTCCTGGTTCCTAGCCAGCCTCCTATTTACCTCACGCTTGGTCTTTTTAGTTGGCGATGTGCTTGCACGTGTCTATTATTTGCTAGATATGAAGTATTTTTATGGTTATTTTGATAGGGGAGGAAAGTGATAATTTTATTGCTACGGGATCTGGCAGAAGCTAGCTAGGGGAAGGAAAGATTAGTACTGATATGTGTAATTTTGAATCATTTCCAATTTGTCAGGCTTTGCCCTTTATATATATAGTGCATCACCATTGCAACAAAAATATACTTGATTTGCTTAGTACGCATAGAGCTGATTTTGCTGGATTGAGCCAGAAATTACAGTAACTGAAACTAGATGGTCAATAAGCTGAGTTGTGAGTTATTTATATATGTGTTGTGTAAAGCATAACTCCATGGATGAATTAATGTGCTATTTTTTTTATGCACCATTTATGCATATGGTTTTGTTCATGTATTTTGTTACTCTGTTCTTACCACTTATAACGTGAGAACTGTTTGTGCTATGCTACATAGAACAGTCCCTATTAGAAAGATGGTGGTTGTTTTATACCTAATTATAATACTTGGTGTCGAACACTCAGTTTTAGGTTCAATATTGCATTTCAAGCTAATTTGCATCTGATTTTATTTGCAAAGTTAGCGAGTGCCATGTTAACTTCTTTGTTCACGATTATACCGCAGGAAACTATGCATACTCATGGGTTTGTTTCCTTGGGAGCCGAAGGTGGAAGGGAACCACATACCTACTACCACATGAAGGATATAGCCTTCCTGCTTCATGACCTTTTGATTGAGAAGTTCAGGTACTTCAGCTTCCTGCCGAAATTTCCGTTGCATGTTTTTTATCTGTTTAACTGCACAATGCTCTATAGCATATGGGGTAATTTGGCGTTTCAGGATTTTAGCTCCAGTTGTATGTTAATTTGTAAAGATATGTCTTTTACATTGTGTTCGTCGATTCCATGTCCCAAGGTCATAACAATAGATGATTTGATTAGTAATGCTGGCAGAGGACTCGGGATATGTTTCTATTGACGTTTGGTGGCTGGATGTTTATATAATTTCTTATCAAGTTTTTGCTCTTATGTGGAAAGATGTATTTTCACATGGTGCTTTACCACAGATATAGTTTTATAATCGTGATACTAACTAGCAGTCTTTAGTTACTTGATCATTGGTCATGGAGATCTTTGTGCATTTGCTTTATGTCACTGTCAATGCTATCTTATGGCATCAGAGGGGGCTGCCTATGATCACATGAAATAAATACAGTACATGAGTACATTAGACCACACTATTGCTGAGTTATTGTTTTATGATATAAGAAGTAATTGTCTGTTGAAAGCTTCTGAATTTCTAATGCTATTTTCTTCATTTCAGGGAAATCAAAGTACGCAGAAAGAGTTAAAAAGAGCCTTTGGTAAGATAAACATGGGTCTTGCAGAAGAGGACCAATGTGATCCCCATCATTGAGGATGTTAGGCACCCGGCAAAGTACCGGATACTGGTCGGCATGGTTGATGTTATCTTTTTGGATGTTGCACAACCTGACCAGGTATACCTTTTTACAAAGAAGTTCTGGGAGTACAGTCTTGCTTACAGTCTACCTGTTATTAGTATTGTTTATGATTCACAGCTTTACTCGGATTTCCCTTCAGGGCATTGATACGTCTCCAACGTATCCATAATTTCTGCTGTTCCATGCTTATATTATACCATTTGCTACATGTTTTATATACACTTCGTATCACTTTTATGCATTTTCTGGGACTAACCTATTAACAAGATGCCACAGTGCCAGTTCCCTGTTTTCTGCTGTTTTTGGTTTCAGAAAGTTACTTCTGGAAATATTCTCGGAATTGCACGAAACAAAAGGCCAGGTCCCTATTTTTCCAGCACGTACACGGAGTCCGAAGGAGAGACGAAGGGAGCCCGAGGTGGCCAAACCACACCGGGCGGGTGGGCCCCCGCCCGCCCCTGTGGTTTGGGCCCCTCGGGGGTCCGCCGACATCGCCCCTTCGCCTATTTATTCCCCGAGACGCGAAAACCCTAAAACACCGAGCCTTTCATCCAGAACATATTCGCTGCCGCCGCCGTCGTCAACCCTAACTCGGGGGGTTTCTGAAGCTCTTCCCGGCACCCTGCCGGAGAGGGGAATCATCACCGGAGGGCTCTACATCGCCATGCCCGCCTCCGGAGTGATGCGTGAGTAGTTCATCCTTGGACTATGGGTCCATAGCAGTAGCTAGATGGTTGTCTTCTCCACTTGTGCCATCATGTTTAGATCTTGTGAGCTGCCTATCATGATCAAGATCATCTTATTGTAATGCTACATGTTGTGTTTGCTGGGATCTGACTTATATTGATACCTATGTGGAGCTGAATATTATATTATCATGTCTATGTCATTTGTGATCTTGCATGCTCTCCGTTACTTGTTGAAGCCTTGGCCACGTGAATACTTGTAACTCCAAGAGGGGGTATTTATGCATGATAGTTGGGTTCAACCTCTATTTAACCTGGGATAGTGACAGCAAGTTCTAAGGTTGTAGATGTGTTGTTGCCACTAGGGGTAAAACAGCAATGCTTTATTCAAGGATGAATGTATTGTTTACATTACGCACATTACTTAATGCAATTGTCTGTTGCTTGCAACTTAATACTGGAAGGGGTACGGATGTTAACCGGAAAGTGGACTATTTAGGCATAGATGCATGCTGGATAGCGGTCTATGTACTTTGTCGTAATGCCCAAATGAATCTCATAGTAGACACCACAGCTCACACATGCATGTTATATGCACTTATCAATTGTCAATTGCCCAGCTGTAATTTGTTTACCCAGCATGTTAGTTATCTTATTGGAGAGACACCACTAGTGAACTGTGGACCCCGGTCCATTCTTTTACATCTGAAATACAATCTACTGCAATCATTGTTCTCTACTGTTTTATGCAAACAAACATCATTTCCATTCGATACGTTTAACCCTTTGTTTTCAGCAAGCCGGTGAGATTGACAACCTCACTGTTAAGTTGGGGCAAAGTAATTTGATTGTGTTGTGCAGGTTCCACGTTGGCACCGGAATCCCTGGTGTTGCGCCGCACTACACTCCTCACCAACACCTTCGAAGCAAACCTCGTTTTCCTACTGGTCGATTAAACCTTGGTTTCATACTGAGGGAAAACTTACTGCTGCACTCATCATACCTTCCTCTTGGGGTTCCCAACTGACGTGTGACGTACAAGCATTGTTTCTGGCACTATCAACCTAGAGCCACCAACACGTTTTCTGGCGCCGTTGCCGGGGAAAACGAATTGCTTCTGCAAGGGGAGTCTCTCACACCCAATCTCTTTACTTTGTTATTTGTCTTGCTTAGTTTATTTTTATTTAGTTTGTTTGCTCTTTATCAAAAACACAAAAAAATTAGTTACTTGTTTATTTATTATTTGTGTTTTTTTTTCAAAATGAGTACTCCTGAGAACACTAAGTTGTGTGACTTCACTAGCACAAACAACAATGATTTCATATGCACTCCTATTGCTCCACCTGCTTCTACAGCAGAATTTTATGAAATTAAACCTGCTCTATTAAATCTTGTTATGAAAGAGCAATTTTCTGGTGTTAGTACTGATGATGCTGCTGCCCATCTTAATAACTTTGTTGAACTTTGTGAAATGCAAAAGTATAAGGATATGGATGGGGATATTATAAAACTGAAACTTTTTCCTTTCTCCTTGAGAGGAAGAGCTAAAGAATGGTTGCTTTCTTTGCCTAGAAATAGTATTAATTCTTGGACAAAATGCAAAGATGCTTTCATAGGGAAATATTATCCTCCTGCTAAGATTATATCCTTGAGAAGTAGCATTATGAATTTTAAACAACTTGATAATGAACATGTTGCTCAAGCTTGGGAAAGAATGAAATCTTTGGTGAAGAATTGTCCCACTCATGGACTGACTACTTGGATGATCATCCAAACCTTTTATGCAGGATTAAATTTTTCCTCAAGGAACTTATTGGATTCAGCCTCTGGAGGAACCTTTATGTCCATCACTTTAGGTGCAGCAACAAAGCTACTTGATGATATGATGATCAACTATTCCGAATGGCACACCGAAAGAGCTCCTCAAGGTAAGAAGGTAAATTCTGTTGAAGAAACCTCCTCTTTGAGTGATAAGATTGATGCTATTATGTCTATGCTTGTGAATGGTAGATCTCATGTTGATCCTAATAATATTCCTTTAGCTTCATTGGTTGCTCAAGAAGAGCATGTTGATGTAAACTTCATTAAAAACAACAACTTCAACAACAATGCTTATAGGAATAATTTTGGTAGCAACAATTATAAGCCTTATCCTTCAAATGGTTATGGCAATTCTTATGGTAATTCCTACAGCAACAATAGAAGTGTGTCCTCTGATCTTGAAGCTATGCTTAAAGAATTTATTAGCACACAAAAAGCTTTCAATAAAACTGTTGAGGAAAAGTTTGAAAAAATTGATGATCTTGTCTCTAAAGTTGATAGTCTTGCTCATGATGTTGAAATTCTAAAACTGAAAGTTATGCCTAATGAAGTTAAAGATATTAAGTCATTTGCTACAGCAAATGCCATCCAAGTTCGAATTGATAATAATATTAGGATGTTGGCTGAATTGCATGCTAGGTGGGAAAAAGAGGAAGAACTTGAAAAAGAGAATAGTATAGTTAGAGTTTGTACTATCACCACCACTAGTAATGCTAATGTTTACATGCTAGTAAACCTCCTACTATTGATGGTAATGTTATTGGTGTTGTAATGTCTCTACTACTTCTGCTAAGCGTTTGAAATTGCCTAAAACTGCTGAAACTTTTTCTGATAAAAGTGCTGAAATTTTTCAAACTATTGGAGACAATGGTTCCACCACCATTGACAATAATGATTTTGATTTTGATGATTGTAACATCTCTGAAGTTATTATGTTCTTGCAAAAATTAGCTAGAAGTCCCAATGCTAGCACTATTAATTTGGCTTTTACAAAGCATATTACAAATGCTCTTTTGCAAGCTAGGGAGGAGAAGTTGAAACTTAAAGCTTCTATTCCTAGGAAATTAGAAGATGGTTGGGAACCCATCATTAAGGTAAAGGTGAATGATTTTTATTGCAATGCCTTGTGTGATCTTGGTGCAAGTGTTTCAGTTTTGCCCAAGAAGCTTTATGATATTCTTGATTTGCCACCTTTGGAACATTGTTATTTGGATGTTTTTCTCGCTGATAATGCTATGAAGAAACCTTTGGGGCGAGTTAATGATGTTTTTATTACGGTAAAAGATAACCTTGTCCCCGTTGATTTTATTGTTATGGATATTGAATGCAATGCATCTTGTCCTATTGTTTTGGGAAGACCTTTTCTTCGAACTGTTGGTGCCATCATTGATATGAAAGAAGGTAATATAAGGTACCAATTTCCTCTCAAGAAAGGTATGGAACACTTCCCTAGGAAGAGAATGAAGTTACCTTTTGACTCTATTGTTAGAGCAAGTTATGATGTTGATGCTTCTTCTCTTGACAACACTTGATTTTCACTTTCTGCGCCTAGCTGAAAGGCGTTAAAGAAAAGCGCTTATGGGAGACAACCCATCGTTTTTATTTGCTGTTATTTTTGTTTTCTTTGAGTCAAGGAGTTTTGTTACTTCTGTAGCAACTCCTTTGTATCTTTATTTTATCGCAATGTTGTGCCAAGTAAAGTTCTATATTGAAAGTTGATGCAAGATTTGGATTTCTGCGCAGTGACAGATTTTTAGCTGTCACGGATTTGAGCTTATCTCCCTGTAGAAAATTCAAAAAATTCTGAGAAAAATCACGCATATTCCTGAGATATGTACGCAACTTTCATTATTTTAGGCCAGATCCATCTGAGCAACTTAAGTGCCTCGAAAAAATTCGTCATTCCAGACTGTTCTGTTTTTGACAGATTCTGCCTTTTGTTTTGCATTCGCTCTTTTACTGTGTTTGTGTGGATTTCTTTGCTCCACAAAGCATTGGTGGCTGTAGCTAATGTCCAGAAGCTTTGGGATTGATTGTATCATTACAGAATATGAGAATTTTTGATTATGCACTAACCCTCTAATGAGAACTGTCTTGAGTTTGGTGTGAAGGAAGTTTTCAAGGATCAAGCGAGAAGGGTGATATTATGTGATCAAGAAGAGTGAAAAGCCTAAGCTTGGGGATGCCCCCGTGGTTCATCCCAACCATATTCAGAGAGACTCAAGCGTCTAAGCTTGGGGATGCCCAAGGCATCCCCTTCTTCATCAACAAACTTATCAGGTCATCTCTAGTGAAACTATATTTTAATTCTTTCACATCTTATGCGCTTTACTTGGAGCGTCTGTGTGTTTTTATTTTTGTTTTTGTTTGAATAAATTCGGATCCTAGCAATCCTTGTGTGGGAGAGAGACACGCTCCGCTTTTTCATGTGAATACTCATGTTCTTCACTTATATTTGTTGAGTATTCTTAACTAGCTACTGCAGTGCTTTTAGCTCCTGTTTTTCATGCATCTCTTCGAGCTGTTAGCACTTGTTTATAAATACTCTCTTGCTGCATTATATTATCATTTGGAGAGTTTATGTTTAAATTTATTGGTGTTTGTTTGGAAGAAAGAAAATGCTACATGTAGTAGTTGGTATTGGAAAAGACATATGCATTCTTGTAGATCATTGTCTTGTTTTGATTTGATGCTTTGCAATTGTTTTGAGCTCTCAAGTAGATCATGTTTAAGCTCTTGCATCATGTAGTTAAAGCCTAGTAGTGGAGAACTACCGTAGAGCTTGTTGAGACTTGGGATGCATATTTGTTCTCTCTAAGGTCTAGATATTTTCTGGTAAAATGTTTGAGCAACAAGGAAGACAGTGTAGAGTCTTATAATACTTGCAATATGTTTTTATGTGATTCTTGCTGTACCGGTTTATACTTGTGTTTGCTTCAAACAACCTTGCTAGCCTAAACTCTGTACTGAGAGGGAATGCTTCTCGTGCATCCAAAACTTGAGCCAAAACCCATGCCATTTGTGTCCACCATACCTACCTACTATGTGGTATTTCCTGCCATTCCAAGTAAATATTTCATGTGCTACCTTTAAACTATTCAAAACTTTATTACTCCTTATTTGTGTCAATGTTTTATAGCTCATGAGGAAGTATGTGGTGTTTTATCTTTCAATCTTGTCATTTACTTCTGACAGACTTTCACCTGGACTAGTGGCATATACATCCGCTTATCCAATAATTTGCAAAAAGAGCTGGCAACGGGGTGCCCAGCCCCAATTAATTACAACTTTCATTAATAATTCTCTTCACATGTTTTGCCCTGATTTATCAGTAAGCAACTTAATTTTGCAATAGACACTCCTCCATGGTATGTGAATGTTGGAAGGCACCCGAGGATTCGGTTAGCCATGGCTTGTGTAAGCAAAAGGTTGGGAGGAGTGTCATCTATAAAGAAACTAAAATACATGTGTAAACAAAAGAGAAGAGGGATGATCTACCTTGCTGGTAGAATAACGTCCTTCATGGGAGCCGCTCTTTGAAAGTCTGGTTGACAAGGGGGTTAGAGTGCCCACTACCATTCGTTGACTTATTTTGTGCTCTCTATATGCTTTCGAAAACTTAAAAAGCTCTAGCACATGATTTAATCCCTGCTTCCCTCTGCGAAGGGCCTATCTTTTACTTTATGTTGAGTCAGTTTACCTACTCCTTTCTATCTTAGAAGCAAACACTTGTGTCAACTTTGTGTGCATTGATTCTTACATATTTACTTATTGCACTTGTTATATTGCTTTATGTTGACAACTATCCATGAGATATACATGTTACAAGTTGAAAGCAAATGCTGAAACTTAATCATCCTTTGTGTTGCTTCAATGCCTTTTACTTTGAATCTATTGCTTTATGAGTTACCTCTTATGCAAAACTTTTTGATGCTTGTCTTGAAAGTACTATTCATGAAAAGTTTTTGCTTATATGATTCATTGTTTACTCTTTATCTATTTGTTAGCAAACTATAGATCATTGCTTTGAGTCACTTCATTCATGACATGAGCCTTGCAATATATTGATCAAGATTGTGTGAAAGCATGTCTCCTCAGAAATTATTTGTTGTTATCGTTTTACCTACTCGAGGACGAGTAGAACTAAGCTTGGGGATGCTTGATACGTCTCCAACGTATCCATAATTTCTGCTGTTCCATGCTTATATTATACCATTTGCTACATGTTTTATATACACTTCGTATCACTTTTATGCATTTTCTGGGACTAACCTATTAACAAGATGCCACAGTGCCAGTTCCCTGTTTTCTGCTGTTTTTGGTTTCAGAAAGTTACTTCTGGAAATATTCTCGGAATTGCACGAAACAAAAGGCCAGTCCCTATTTTTCCAGCACGTACACGGAGTCCGAAGGAGAGACGAAGAGCCACGAGGTGGCCAAACCACCAGGCGCGGGTGGGCCCCCGCCGCCTGGTGGTTTGGGCCCCTCGGGGGTCCGCCGACATCGCCCCTTCGCCTATTTATTCCCCGAGACGCGAAAACCCTAAAACACCGAGCCTTTCATCCAGAACATATTCGCTGCCGCCGCCGTCGTCAACCCTAACTCGGGGGGTTCTGAAGCTCTTCCCGGCACCCTGCCGGAGAGGGGAATCATCACCGGAGGGCTCTACATCGCCATGCCCGCCTCCGGAGTGATGCGTGAGTAGTTCATCCTTGGACTATGGGTCCATAGCAGTAGCTAGATGGTTGTCTTCTCCACTTGTGCCATCATGTTTAGATCTTGTGAGCTGCCTATCATGATCAAGATCATCTTATTGTAATGCTACATGTTGTGTTTGCTGGGATCTGACTTATATTGATACCTATGTGGAGCTGAATATTATATTATCATGTCTATGTCATTTGTGATCTTGCATGCTCTCCGTTACTTGTTGAAGCCTTGGCCACGTGAATACTTGTAACTCCAAGAGGGGGTATTTATGCATGATAGTTGGGTTCAACCTCTATTTAACCTGGGATAGTGACAGCAAGTTCTAAGGTTGTAGATGTGTTGTTGCCACTAGGGGTAAAACAGCAATGCTTTATTCAAGGATGAATGTATTGTTTACATTACGCACATTACTTAATGCAATTGTCTGTTGCTTGCAACTTAATACTGGAAGGGGTACGGATGTTAACCGGAAAGTGGACTATTTAGGCATAGATGCATGCTGGATAGCGGTCTATGTACTTTGTCGTAATGCCCAAATGAATCTCATAGTAGACACCACAGCTCACACATGCATGTTATATGCACTTATCAATTGTCAATTGCCCAGCTGTAATTTGTTTACCCAGCATGTTAGTTATCTTATTGGAGAGACACCACTAGTGAACTGTGGACCCCGGTCCATTCTTTTACATCTGAAATACAATCTACTGCAATCATTGTTCTCTACTGTTTTATGCAAACAAACATCATTTTCCATTCGATACGTTTAACCCTTTGTTTTCAGCAAGCCGGTGAGATTGACAACCTCACTGTTAAGTTGGGGCAAAGTAATTTGATTGTGTTGTGCAGGTTCCACGTTGGCACCGGAATCCCTGGTGTTGCGCCGCACTACACTCCTCACCAACACCTTCGAAGCAAACCTCGTTTTCCTACTGGTCGATTAAACCTTGGTTTCATACTGAGGGAAAACTTACTGCTGCACTCATCATACCTTCCTCTTGGGGTTCCCAACTGACGTGTGACGTACAAGCATTGTTTCTGGCACTATCAACCTAGAGCCACCAGGCATCAAAATGGATGTTGAAATTCGAGACTCTGATGCATATATGCCTCTTTTCTTATTTGTTTCCTTTATTTTCCGTATTATGATTTTATATCTATACTTGAATCCAGTAGCATATCAGGTGGTTTGTCATTGGTTCCCATTTCAATCGTTTGCGATAATTCACACAATCTGCAGCTTTTGGTGTGCAATATTTTCCTCTCTCTGGTTAAATTGGGGCTTAGCAGATGATGAGCTTAATCAGATTCCCCTTAAGGACATCAATTGTATGATGCAAAATCGAGTTTCTGATGCTTTTATGCCCAAAGCCAGTTCTTTTCCTTGAGTGCATCATTACATTTCTATCTATTTGGATTTTATCACATTACCCATTCTACTGACGTGGTGTATACAGGAATTATTGCAAATACACCGGTCTGTTTATTGTGTGTATACTTGGATGAGCTATTTCCTAACAAATACCCTGGTCCCCTTCCCACCCCAAAGGATTGTAGCTTTTCTGCATTTAATTTCAAGCACCACTATGGTTTTGCAGCTGATACATTAGTAATGCATATTATTATAACTTTAGCTTCTCGAATATTCTTGGGCTTTGATGATAGATGCTGACATCAGTTTGACTTCTCAAGTATACAAGAGATTTGAAATTATTACTTGCATTTTAACACCTGGAAGGCTCCTTTTTTTGGAATTTCCTGTTCTTCCAAATGTTATTGTACTACCTCCGTCTTTCTAAACTGATTTTTGAATACTTGGCAGCCGTGTTCATTAAAAAATGTATTTTCCAAATCTGGATTGTCAAGCGTAGGTTTATCTTGCTATATAGCTAAAGTTTATTGGGCCTCAGTGACACTATTGATTATTCTTTGTTGTGAGTGGGCTAGGTTTCAAATCTGGTTGGTCAAGCCTAGGTTTATGCTGCTATGCTGCTAAAATATATTGGCCCCCCTTGAAACATATCAGTGACACCATTGATTTTGGTGTGAGTGAGCTAAAGTCACCACTTGCATGGGACATCACTTTTAATAGAGTTGATGACTTGCAAGAGCTTAATGAGAAGCTAGGAAACTTTATCTGGGAAGGCTACAGAAAAGGTGTGGTTAATGCCATGCAAAATAGTGGATATCATCTCAGAAAGGTATGTCCATTTCATCCATGAAACTTTCCAGATTACCCAGCCTTCAGAAAACATTTGACGAATGGCTTTGTTACTATGCATAATAGGTCATATATCTTTTTGTTTGCATTTTCAGGTTTGCAACATAACCTAACTAAGTTGCGTGGATATAATACACGAGTCCTTGAGTGCAAAGAGGCTGCACATGCTCTTTTATGGTGAATTTCATGGTCGTGAGTATTCTAATTTGGTCATGCAAACATATGGAATGTTCAATTTTGAAGAACTTAAGTTCATGATCCATGTATTTCTATCTATCTCATAACACTGTTATAAATCTTTGCAGAGACTGCTTTAGATATTGTCTCTCAAGGACCAGTATTCTTTATTGCACTGTTTCTTCCATTCGTTCTTTGGTTTCTGTCAGTTGCGCTCTGTGAATTGCAGAGGTCTCTCAAGGGCAAGCATGACTCTACTGTCCAGTTTGTTTCTCTGTGAGCTACGGTATTTGTAATTCAATAAAAAAAGAGCTACGATATGTGAATTGTAGAAGTGATTTTGGTGATACCTTTCATTGGTTGATGTCATGATTCCTGCTTCTGTTTGGTACCCCTGGAGAACCTGCTTCCTGCTCTTATCGTGTCTCATTTGTAATGTGTGGAGACTAAGCGTTGAATATTTGAATTGCAGGTCCTGCAAAATTTCAGGGACTCTCCGCGCAGACTAAATACAAGGAAGCAGCAGAGCTGGCTACAGAATCTCTCAGGGTCTTCTGGGAAGTGGAACTACCGAGACTGTTGCCAAATCCAAGTGCTTTTTTTCATGTTGCCTATGAAGCTCTTAATGCTTATATACTCGGTATTTCCTTAAGATTTTCTTTACAATGTTTAATAAACTCCGCGTAGTTATCATTTTTTGAAGTATTATTGGATAAGAAATGTTCAATTACAAAGATAATATCATCTTCGTTGCACGGTCAATCTGTTTAAAGTGTTCACTTATTCCGTATTAGAAATTATTACCTGTTCACAGAAATCTGCACCAGTCCTGTGTTGATTGAGTCTTGGTTCGCATAGAGCCTTGTTGCGCCAGATATGAGGACCTGTTTGACTGAATCAGATGTCATGCATAATTACATGGTAATTTTGTGTCTTTGTCTGTATTGAGTGGTCTTTCTCGCTTTTTTTGTGTTCTTCGATCACTCATGTAAATACCCATTGGTTCTCTTTGGTTCTATACCTGTATTTTTGTAGAGGATTCCGAGGGCCATTTCTGAAGCTTTGAACCTATGGTTTTCTGGTGATGCGGTTCTGTCGATACATGGGGGGTGATAGTCCAAACTCAATATGCCATTTGTACTGGTGGGAGGAGAAGATTCATATCTGGCTGGAGTTCTTTTGTCACATCAAACCAGCTTATGGCTGGCATTTTTTTTTTTTTTGAGAAATGGGCTTACGGTGCATAGTTGTGTTTATTCTATAATAGCATCCAACATAGTTCAAACCAAATTTCTAGTAGCTCTCTCATATATAAATGATAGTGTGGTGGTCTCACAAAATAAAAATCAAACCTAAACAAACAAAAAGACGCTCCAAATTTATGCGATAAATTATTTCGATCGAAAAACAGAAATTAGACTTGTGCAAACCAAGAGTGTGTAGAAAGTCCAGTGTGGGTTGTCTTCAATCACCAAGCTTATGGTCTTCACCATACTTGGATAGCTCTTGGTGCATCTCCTCTAATCCTGTGAAAAAAACTTCAAAACATCGTTTCTCGCATGTCTTTTTCTGTGGGGCACACATTAGTAGTGATAAACAATAGATTTCTTCCTGCATATAATCCTTAGACAAAAATTCATATGGATGTCCAGACATGTATAATGTGTATGCCTACTCATAAACTCAATGGATCAAAAAGATTCAAGTTAAAGGTTCTAAGCATGCATCAAACAAAATGGGACAAAATCTGTCCAGAAAAAAACAGCAGCAGCTAAACGTATTTTTCTACCTAATTAACTTTGTCGGAAAATTCCGAAAACATTCATGTATATAGAGGATGAAAAGTTGCTACTACAGTTTAAATATGAGCTCATTCGTAGTTACATATTAAGAATTAAAAATCATACCGTACAGATTCGTGCAGGAACAAAATCTCCGAACGCTATAAGCAACTTTTTTCACACCAAAATGAGTAAACTTGACACTTTATTAAAAATTCCAGAATCTAAACTAAACACTAAGTCTCTTGTTATAGCAAGAGGACACAAAGAAAATCAAAAATAAAAACA